>CM053625.1:304797521-304824525 GCA_028646595.1 Phalanger gymnotis
TTACCTCCTCCACCAATCTGCCCTCCCTTCTAACATCCCCCCTTTTTTTCTTCTTCCTCCTTCTTTCCTGTGGGGTAAGATACCCAATTAAGTGTGTATGGTATTCCCTCCTCAGGTCAAAAACGTTGAGAGCAAGATTTACTCATTCCTCCTCACCTGCCCCTTCTCCCCTTCCTACAGAACCACTTTTTCTTGCCACTTTTATGTAAGATAATTTACCCCATTCTTTCTCTCTTTCTCTCTCTCTCAATATATTCCTCTCTTATCCCTTAATTTGATTTTATTTTTTTAGATATCATCCCTTCGTATTCAACTCACCCTGTGCCCTCTGTCTATATACATATATATACACATATATATACATATATTTACATATATACATATATATACATATACATATACACTTACATATATACATACATAGACACACACATATGTATATATACATATACATATATATGTATATATATGCATATTCCTTTCAGCTACTCTAATACTGAGGTCTCATGAATCATACACATCATCTTTCCGTGTAGGAATGTAAACAAAATAGTTCAACTTTACTAAGTCCCTTATGATTTCTCTTTCTTGTTTACCTTTTCATGCTTCTCTTGATTCTTGTATTTGAAAGTCAAATTTTCTATTCAGATCTGGTTTTTTCACTGAGAAAATTTGAAAGTCCTTTATTTTATTGAAGGTCTGTATTTTGCCTTGGAGTATGAGACTCAGTTTTGCTGTGTAGGCGATTCTTGGTTTTAATCCTAACTCCATTGACTTCTGGAATATTGTATTCCAAGCCCTTCCATCCCTTAGCGTAGAAGCTTCTAGATCCTGTGTTATCCTGATTGTTTTTCCACAATACTCAAATTGTTTCTTTCTGGCTGCTTGCAATATTTTCTCCTTGACCTGGGAGTTCTGGAATTTGGTGACAATATTCCTAGGAGTTTTCTTTTTGGGATCTTTTTGAGGAGGCGATCTGTGGATTCTTTCAATTTCTATTTTGCCCTGTGGCTCTAGAATATCAGGGCAGTTCTCCTTGAAAATTTCTTGAAAGATGATATCTAGGCTCTTTTTTTGATCATGGCTTTCTGGTAGTCCAATAACTTTTAAGTTATTTCTCCTGGATCTATTTTTCAGGTCAGTGGTTTTTCCAATGAGATATTTCACATTGTCTTCCACTTTTTCATTCCTTTGGTTCTGTTTTTATAAGAACTTGATTTCCCATCAAGTCACTAGCTTCCACTTGCTCTAATCTAATTTTTAAGGTAGTACTTTCTTCAGTGGTCTTTTGGACTTCCTTTTCCATTTGGCTAATTTTGCCTTTCGAGGCATTCTTCTCCTCATTGTCTTTTTGGAGCTCTTTTGCCATCTGAGTTAGTTTATTTTTTAAGGTGTTATTTTCTTCAATATTTTTTTTCAGTATATTTTTGGTTCTCCTTTAGCAAGTCATTGACTTGTTTTTCATGGTTTTCTCTCATCCTTCTCATTTCTCTTCCCAATTTTTCCTGTATTTCGCTAACTTGCTTTTCCAAATCCTTTTTGAGCTCTTCCATGGCCTGAAACTAGTTCATGTTTTTCTTGGAGGCTTTTGATGTAGGCTCTTTTACTTTGTTGATTTCTTCTGACTGTATGTTGTTTTGGTCTTCTTTGTCACCAAAGACAGATTCCAAAGTGTGAGACTGAATCTGAGTGTGTTTTCACTACCTGACCATGTTCCCAGCCAACTCACTTGACCCTTGAGTTTTTTGATGAGATATGACTGCTTGTAGAGTAAAGAGTTCTTTGTTCCAAGCTTGAGGGGATGAGCCATTGTTTTCAGAGCAATTTCTATACAGACAGCTCTTCCACATCAGCACTCCTTCTTCCCCAAGAACCCCCAACCCGGACTGGACTCAGATCTTAAGCAGGCTCTGCCCTCCTGCTCTGATCCACCACTTAATTCCTCCCACCAGGTGGGCCTGGGGCAGGAAGTAACTGCAGATGTAGGTCTGTAGCTGCACCACCCCCACTGGCCCCAGGGCCGTGGCCAAACCGTGAACTCTTTTCACTCTGTCCCCCACAGCTTTTCCCACCAACCTTCTCTGTTGTCTTTGGTGTTTGTAGGTTGAGAAGCCTGGTAACTGCCACAGCTCATTGATTCAGGGCACTAGGGCATGTACCACCGGGCTTCTGGTCTGGTTGGTCCAGCCTCTACCCACTCTGGGCTCCACTCCCCTCCACCCTTTGCGTGATAGACCTCATCCAGCAACCATCCAGGCTGTTCTGGGCAGGGACCCTGCTTCCCCCTGCTATTTTGTGGGTTCTGCAGTTCTAGAATTTGTTCAGAGCCATTTTTATAGGTTTTCAGAGGGACCTGGTGGGCAGCTCCTGCAAGTTCCTGCTTTCTAGCCACCATCTTCCACATTAGTCATATTTTGAAAGAGGAAACAGAACAGAATAAAAAAGCCAAAAAAAACCCACCAATGTGGAAATAGTATGCTTCTATCTGTATTCACATTCCATAGTCCTTTCTCTTTGTGGATAGCATTTCTCATCTTCAGTCTTCTGAAATTGTCTTGGATCATGGTATTCCTGAGTAGAGCTAAGTCAATCATAGTTGATAATTTCACAATATTGCTGTTATTATTTGCAATGTTCTCCCAGCTCTCCTCCCTTCACTCAGCATCAGTTCATCTAAAACTTTTGCAGCTTTTTCTAATATCCACCTCATCATCATTTCTTATAGCACAGTAGTATTCTATTACATTCATATGCCACAATTTATTAGCCATTCCTCAACTGATAGGCATTCCCTCAATTTCCAATTCTTTGCCACCACAAAAAAGAGCTGCTATTGGCATTTTTGTAAATGTAGATCCTTTTCCTTTTTTATAATCTCTTTGGGGTACAGTCTTAGAAATAGTATTCCTGGATCACAGAGTATGCAGTTTGATTGCGCTTGGGATGAGTTCCAAATTGCTCTGCAGAATGGTTTGATCAGTTAACTCCACAAGCAGCGCGTTAGTGCCCCATTTCCCTATCTTTTCTCCAACATTTATAGTTTTCCTTTTCTATTATATTATACAATCTCATAGGTATGGGGTGGTATTTCAGAGTTCTTTTTATTTGCAATTCTCTAATCAATAGTGATTTGGAGCCTCTTTTCATGTGATTTTAGATACCTTTAATTTCTTCACCTGTAGATAGCCTGTTCATATCCTTTGATCATTTAGCTACGGGGAATTGAATCGTATTCTGATGAATTTGACTCAGTTCTCATCATATTTGAGAAATGAGGCTTTAATCAGAAACACTTCCCTTAATTTTTTTTCCATCATTCAGCTTTATTTCCTATCTCGATGTGCTACTTTTATTTGTGCAAAACCATTTTAATTTAGCAATCAAAATTATCCATTTTGCACTTCATAATGCTCTCTAGCTCTTGTTTGGTCATAAATTCTTCCCTTCTCCATAGATCTGATGTGTAAACTCTTCCTTGCTCTCCTAATTTGCTTATGATATCACCCTTTACGTCTAAACCATGTTCCCATTTTGACCTTATCTTAGCATACTGTATGACATGTCAGTCTATGCCTAGTTACTGCCATACAGCTTTCCAGTTTTTCCAGCAGTATTTGTCAAATAGTGAGTTCTTATCCCAGAAACTAGAGGCTTTGGGTAATTTCTTTATTTCTAGCTGCCTTTCTTCTCCCATCTTCTGTCTCCTTTCTTTGTCTACTGCCTTTCCCATGCCCAGAAAGCACTTTCTCCAATCTAGTTCTGTTGAAGACTCTTCGTTTAAAACCCAGCTTTGGCACTGCTACTTGTTGCAGAGCTTTTCCTGACCTTCCTCGTATCTTTTCCTAGCTCTTTGCCAGGAACTTCCCTTTATACCTCTCCCTTGTAGTCCTAATTGTTGGTGCACAGGTCTCTGCTCTCTAGGAGACTGTAAATTCCTGTCAATTTATCATGAATTCAGAGTCGAGGGCATTGCCCATAGTAGGTGCTTGTTAACTCTTTGTTCAGTTGCACAATACAGGTAAACTAGATGGCACTGATTTTTAGCTCTGTGCTTTCCTCAGCTGGGCTAGGGATGGGTGTGTTGGTAAGCAAAATGGGCTCCTTAGCACTTAGTTCAACAAGTGCCTTGAAGAATTTAGCTTTTGTTCCCTTTGAGTAATTCAGTGTATTTCATTGAGCCTTACTAAGTGCTGAGCCCCAGGCCTAAACCCCTACTAGGTATAAAACCTTAGTGGATGTGGATTGGCAACCAAGGTGAGGCCCAAGGTGTGGCCAACTCCAGGGAGGGCCTAGTTTACATGTCTAGGACAGCAGAGGCTTTTAGAGCACTTGGGTTTCAGTGGCCTCTTTGTGATGATTCTAGGTCACGTGGGTGAGTCACATGTGTGACTCACACCTGACGCTGAAAAAGATATAAAACCAGAGGTTGGACTTCTCTTCTTAGGAACTCTTTGCCCCTGCAGTGGTGGCTTGAGTGACTCTGGGCCAGCCCTTGTTCTGAGCTCCCAGGCTGAACCTAGAAGTTGGTAACTATGAATTGTATTGGGTCTGTCTGTTGATGTTTGTAATTTGCTTGTATTTTGCTCTGAAGTTCAGTGTGCTGGCTTTTTCCCCTGAACTAAGTGAATGATATTTGTGTGCTGAATTAAAGTAAGCTTGCCAACCCCTTCACCTTGCATTCCTTAGTTAAGCAGATCAAAAGAACCTGTGCTATTGGCAGCTTTCTGGGTGCTGGTTGTAGGTGGATCTTACAACCCCACAGAAGCTACTAGCCAGATTGTTGAAACAGTGGGGTTGTTAGGTAGTAGTGGCTTTGACCTCATGACTCAGGATCCCCAAAAGGTGAACAACTTCTGGGTCAGTGCCAGAGTTGTCTAAATGTGCAAATGGCCCTTCCCTGGAGTAAGTTCCCAATCACTGGAGACTTTTAATAAAAATGAAAATAATCATGGTAGATATGAGGAGGCTTATATTCCTACCTAATGAAAAATTGGTGCTGAGGAGGGGGTGTAGATGAGTCATATGAATAGCAGTTCTGCCCTCTGTCCCTGAGGATTTCTCAAAACTTTGCCCACAGGGCATCATGCAGATGACCTCATCAGAACCACTGAGTCCGGACATATCCAAGGGACTCAAATCAATATCAAGGGGATTGACAAAGATGTCAATGTTTTCCTGGGAATCCCCTTTGCCAAACCCCCTGTGGGGACCCTGAGGTTTTCTCCTCCACAACCACCGGATTCATGGAGCAATGTGAGAGATGCAACTTCTCATCCACCCATGTAAGCATCTTCTTCTCTCCTTTTCTTACTAGATAAGTAAAGCACACCATCATGTCTTACCCAAATTTTGTCTCGGTGTGCTCTGTATATGGTAGACATTTGTTAAGTATTTGTTGAAGGAATGAATGTTTAGAATTTCTCCCTGGGCTGTGAGGCCTAAAATGATTGCTTAATTGTAATAGTTCACATTTATTTGGACTTTAGAGAATAACAGACTTCAGAAAAATATTGTGAGGTAGTTGGTACTCATATTGGTACAGATAAGAAAACAAACACTAACAGAGATTAGAGGCAGCTAGGTGGCTGTATCAGTAAGGCAATAATAACAATATGGATGATACTTTTTCAAAATGCCTATGTGGTTCTGTATTACAAAATATACACTACTCTCTACATAGAAGGTAGAAGAAGTAAACCATTTATTCAGACACCAGAGACCCATATCCTGTAAGCCATCTGCTCAATCCATCACAGCAGCAAAGATTTCAACACATAATATCACAGCATGGATCCTCTCCATCCCAAAATCTCTCCACCCTGTGCTGAGGCCTTCCCAAAAACTCACAGTACAGCTATCACAGGTCAGCTCTCTTTACCTCAGCTCTAACTGTCATCATTAACAGCCATAATGTCTGTCTTGGGATTTCCTGTGACATAATTCTCTTTTCCTCTCAGCAAGCTCCTCCCACCACATGTGACTTAGGCTTCCTGTGATGTAAGCAGGTCATATGGCCTATTAATGGGTGGGAAAGATCTTCACATCTAAATTGCTAATATTTCCAGCCCCAAGATCTTTCTTATCCATTACATACATAGGGCAATGGGAATTCTGGGATAACTGGTGTCAACAGAACTTTATATCACAATGTAACAGGGATAATCCAAGATAAGTATACAAAACAATGTTCAGCATTCTACCCTTGAATAAATGTGGCTCAAATCTTGGGCTAGGGGGTGAAGGTCTTGTCCTCCATACCTTATTCCAGCTGAAATTGGACTTAAAACTGTCCCTGCCCCAAGAGATAAAAAAGTTGTATTTGAGAGGTCAATTCTTTAGCAAGCTGGCATCCAGAACTCAGCTGGTGCCACGTCCAGGGATGACACATCACAGTCATGGACAGGGCCAGAGGGGACATCTGAACACATCAGAGGTGACATCTGGCTTAACTGATCAGGCATCTGCAGGTGAATGGTACTAAGCCTGTAGGAAACAAATCTCACAAACAAATCTGACAGACAAAAATCCAAAAAGAAACAGAGACTATCATATTCATGATGGCATAGATAAGTCAAGGATACAGTTTCATAATCGTTTTTCCTGGGTAAACCACTGTTACATATTAGCTTTCCCATGGGCTATAATTTCTGCAGCCTTTGGAACATCATCCGGCATTACCCATACTTTACCTATACTTTAGCTCCCAATTTTATTCTATCAGTAGAGGCATATCCTTCCTTTCCTCTGAGAGTTATGTTGGAAAGAGGGTCAGTTTTCCCAAGGGGTATTGTTTCACAAAGAATAATAATGACTTGAATGATTCTATCATTTTTACCAAACTGTATAGGTTCTTCACCCAAATACTGGAGTGTTACAATAATTTTTCCTTGATAACTAGAGTCTATCACTTCAGCCAATACATGTATTCCTGGAGCTGCTAATCTTGGTTTAGGTAATATCCATCCAAAATGATTCTCAGGGATTCTCAAACACATTCCAATAGAGATTTTTCTTATCTCCTTTCTATCCCCCCAAAAGTCCTCTAAACCATGTAAATCATATCCTGCCAAACCAGGTTCCTGGATACAGTGGTAGCACATCTTCCCTCACAGTTCAGTACTCAATATTTTGGATCTTATGTGTTTGCTGTTTTCTAATTTGCAGATTTGGGGTCATCATGCTGGCTAGAGGTGTACATCCTCCTAATGGCCTATTATTCAAATTACATAAAGCAATAAACAAATTATCCTTCCAATGTTGATATGAATTATTAGAACCTAACTTTCTTAACTGTTCTTTTAACAATCCATTCATTCTTTCTATCAACCCAGATGCTTGTGGATAATATGGAATATGATACATCCACTCTATATTGTTTAGTATATAATATCTCTTCATCTTGTTACCTTTGAAATGTGACCCATTGTCACTTTGAATCTGCATTGGAGTTCCATAATATAGACTTAGGATATCTTGAGTTTTACAGGTGTTTTTTTTTTCTTCTGGGGTGCATTCTTATAAGGAAAAGCCACTAGTACACCTGAATAGATGACAACACAAGTACATATAAATTTGCATCCTTATCTTGGGGTAGTGGTCCAATATAATCTACATGCCAAATCTAGGCTGCAACTTTTCCTCATGGTATTTCTCCACTTACTACCTAAGGAACAGTTTGTTCCTTTTCCAGTTGATGTATATGACATTCCTTTGTTACTTGCTTTAACAATGCATAAGACACACTAATAACTCAAATCTTGTGCCCACTGGTGTGGCCTGGACTCCTAAATGTTCAGCCATTTGGTGGACCTATTTTGCTAGTACTGGGTCATCAGTTGGTGTTGGAGTAGGGTCAATATGTTAAGTAGCAATCTTCGCTAATTGATCAGCATGTGCATTGTACTCACATTCTGGTATAGTGAGGGCCACATGAGCATGTACATGAAAAAGATGTATCTGATATATGTTCCCATAATTCTTTAATCCCAAACTTGTTTACCATGAATTTCCCAACTTTGACTTTTCCACATTGGCATCCATGTAGCTAAGCTATTAGCTGCTGCCCACAAATCAATGAATATATAGCACTGTCCTCCTTTCTCCGTTTTAGTAGCTTGATGTACTGCCATAAGTTCAGCATATTGACTACCTCCACCTATCCCACTACTTTCCATGGGTTATAGGTTATTGCTTTCCAGTGTCTTTTATGGCCCAAATATTTTGATGTCCCATCAGTAAACCATGCATGTTTCTTCTCTTTTTCAGTCGGTCCACCATATCTGTCATTCCATTTTACCAAGGATTATACCAACTGTTGCCTTGGTTCAAGGAGTTTGTCATTTCTATCATGGTCTATATTTGCTATAGATTCATGTAGTACAGAAATTCCACTTTTGCCTGTTTTGATCTATTCTGAATATACCATTTCCATTTAATTATGTTAGCCTCTTGTGCATGTGTGACTCACTTGGATACAATGGTTTGAAATCTGTAGGATTTGTAGGGGTAGTTCTTGCTTCTCTATTCTATGTGTTATTTTAATCCACTTATCATGGTACATTTTGTATAGCTCATCAGCTGGAATACTATTTATTCTTCTAAAATCTACCCCCGCTATCAACAGAGTAGTAACCATTTCTTATCACTCTATTCCGACTTTGAATCTGTTGGCTATTTACTCTTCTCTCTCAAGGAAATTTATCTTTTCCCCACTTTCCTAAGTCACTTACTTGTGAAATCTTATCTAGCACCTCCAAAAGAGGGTTCCCTACTTCTGCAATTAACAGAGTCAGAATTAAAGTTTGGGGGTGCCATTTAATGATCAAATTTCTATGAGAGACTCCCAAGAGAGTGTCGCAGAATGTATTTGTGTTTCCCATCATAATACCAGTCTTCATTATCTACTCCTTTAACTTTCTCATACAGTTCCTAATTAAATACCAGGCTGTATCTGCAGTAGGCCACATAGAATCAGTAGGATAATCTCTCGTACAACCAGTTGCAGCTGAAGCTAACAAGTTGGTTGCTTGGTTACCTCTTAGGAAATGGTAATCTCTAAAAACTTTCTGTACAAAAGGATTTTGACTAATACTTATGAATCTCATACAATCATACTTCATCACTGATTCTCACCATCCAAGATCTTAATGATTCTCCTATTTTCTGAGTAAACCTACTCAAGATATCTGTGATTTCCTGTTGTATAAAATCCTCCAACATCTCTCTGAACATTAAATTATCATTTTTCATTTCTTTCCTCCGCTGTATGGGGTGCACTCCTGGCTGAGGATCTAACAATGCCTTATTCTCTGTGTGAGGTCCACCATGTGACAAAGTATCATCTAATGCCTCGGCTTTTGATGTTGTATCATCCTCTCTAGATTCTCTCTCCCTATCACCATGGTAACCAGATTGGCCGCTAGACTCAACCTGGGCTGAATTGAAATGCACTCTGGACCTCCTTGGCTCCCTCTGGCTTCTAACTGAATTTACAGCAAAATAAGTAGATTCTTGAACAATAATCTTTTGTTCTACCACCTGAGATTCCCCATCTTGCTGTGGTGTAGAATAAATATTCTCATTTGACTTAGATGTGTAAGTAACTGTCTGAGTTCTCTCATAACAATCTGTCCCTACTTTCCTATACAATACAATATGCTATGAGTGAAGTCCAGCCTCATCTAGAGATTGTTGTTAGCATTTCTTTTCCTGGCTTAACTGTAAATTCTTTCAGACATATTTCCAAATTTCTAGTTTCTCCTCTCTGTAGCTTCGGTTTCTAGTCTTCACACAAACCAGTGCTGTTAGACCACTCCCTCGCCAGGGAAGAATAAGTTATATCATCCCAACCTGACATAAACATTTCTTCTTCTGAAGCCCTTCTACCTCAAAAAAAAAAAAAGATCTTATACCTTGTGATCTCATCCTATTCATCACCAAATAATGCATCAGTAAAGCAATAATGACAATATGGATGATAATTGTCAAAATACCTATGTAGTTCTGCATCATAAAAATATACACAATTCTCCACATAGAAAGTAGAAGTAAACCATTTATTCAGGCACCAGAGAACCATATCCCATAAGTCCATCTGCCCATTCCATCACAACAGCAAAGAATTCAATACATAATATCACAGCATGGAGCCTCTCCATCCCAAAACCTCTCCACCCTGAGCTGGGGGCTTCCCAAAAACTCACAGTACAACTATTACAGGTCAACTCTCTTTACCTCAGCTCTGTCATTATTAACAGCCATAATGGCTTTTGCAACATTTCCTGTGACACGGCTTCCTTTTCTTCTCAGCAAGCTCCTCCCACCACATGTGACTTAGGCTTCCTGTGATGTAAGTAGGTCACATGGCCTGTTAATGGGTGGGAAAGATCTTCAAATCTAAATTACACTTAGAGTGGCTCAGAGGACAGAATACTGGGACTGCTGTCAGAAAGTCTTCAGTTTAAATCTGACCTCAGACACTTACCAGCTGTGTGACCCTGGGTGAGTCTATTAACCTTGTTTCCCCCAGTTTTCTTATCTGTAAAATCAACTGGAGAAGGAAATGGCAAACACCACAGTATCTCTGCCAGGAATAACCCATACAAGGTCAGGAAGGGTCAGAGACAACTAAATAAAGATTAGGTGACTCACACAAGGTCACAAAGTTAATAAATAACAAAGCCAGACCTCATGGACTGATAGGCACAGAAAGTTGGAGGTCATTGAATCTGACCCTTTGTTTTGTTTTTTAAGCAGTTTGATGCTTTTTTTTGTTTTGGGGACCACATTTATTGCCCATTTCACACCCCAACCTGCCTCCTACCCTGCACCATAATGCTACCCTGGAACAAAACAATACCCTGACACAGTGACCCGCAGAGCCACTCTTGTTAAAAATGCTCCTAGTCATGGTCGGTCCTGGTCAGGCTCAACCCTCATTGATCTGCAGCAGGTTTTCTGACTTCCTCACATTCATCCTCTTACACTGCAGCCACATTCTATGTCATTCACGATATGTTCAGCTGTTCACCTGTTAGTAATGTCTCTTTGGTTTCCAAGTTTTTTTTTAATTTAAAAAATATTTGATTTCCAACTTAACAATCACTAACAAACTCAAACATTTCAATATATAATGAAAAAGAGAAAATATTCTACAGGAAATTGTGAAATGTTGACAAGACACTGCAGCTTTGCCTGCCTCAGTTTCCTCATCTGTATGATAAGGACATTAACAGCACAGACCTCTCAAGGGTATTGTAAGGGTCAAATGAGATCATGTTTGTAAAGTGTTTTGTAAACCTCAAAGCATTCAGTTATTATTATCCCTATGTGATCTTATTCAGATTGTTCATCTCTTGTGTTTTCCAGGTGTTTACAGGATATCAATCTCCTAGAAAAAATAATGAGGGCCATGAAATTGAACATCCCTATTACTGCCAATTCTGAAGACTGTTTGTACCTGAATATCTATGTTCCTGTCAAGGCAAAGGAGGGGGCCAGATTGCCAGTAAGCCAGATACATGTATCTTCCACAGAAGGATGAGAATACTAGGGCATCAGAACTGGGTGGGACCATGGAGGTCACCTCTTCCCACCAGCATGGGAATACTCATCCTCCCTATACATGTCAGACAAGTCATCTACCCTCCCATGAAGTTGTCCAGGTCAGGGAGCTCACTACTTCTCAAGGCAATCTCACTCTACTCTTGGATAACAACTCACTTTGTTAGCAATGTTACATCCCATGAGGGCGAAATCTGCCTCCTTATCACTTCAAGGCATCTAGGTGGCACAGTAAATAGAGTACTAGCTCTGGTGTCAGGAAGAATCATTTTCCTGAGTTTAAATCTGGCCTCAGATATTTACTAGCTATGTGATCCCAGGCAAGTCACTCCACCCTGTTTGCCTCAGTTTCCTCATTTGTAAAATGACCTGGAGAAGAAAATGGCCAACCATTCCAGTATCTCTGCCAAGAGAACCCCAAATGGGATCATGGAGAGTTGGACATGACTGAAAACGACTGAACTAATTCAGGGAACTGGTTCCATGATCAGGAATGATATCAATTTGTGCTACACATTATTATTGCTAAAGGAATAGAGCAAAGCATTGATAATGTGTGACTTTCCCAACATTTATTGATCTTGTGCAGACCTATCATCTCATTGCTGTAGGGAATTTGACTGTGTAGAAACTCTCTCTGTTGACGAGGACAGGCACCTCTTTTGTAACTTAGAGTCCTGGCTTGTCTGGAGTAGTTAGATGCTAAGGAACTTCTTTGTGGTCACATATCTACTATGTGTCCAAAGCAGGACTTGAGTCCAGTCCTTCTCATTCTGAGGCTAGCCCTCTATCATCTACATCAGGCTTCCTTTCTCACAATAAACTATAATGACCCAAACCACTCAAATGTCATCTGCCCACGAAACCTTCTCTGAACACCAAGAAACCAACATTCAACTCAACAAACATATCTACAAATCTGGGGCCCTTCACCTTAGTGGTGGGCATACAAAGAGAGGTGTGTTTTCTCTCTCCTCTGAGCTTGCTTAATGTTATTTTGAATTTCCCTTATGGCATTTATCATATCACTTATGGCACTTAATACAGATTATGTTGTTGTTCAGTCATTTTTTGGTTGTGTTTGTCTCTTCATGACCCCATGTGGGGTTTTCTTGGCAAAGATACTGGAGTGGCTTGCCACTTTTTTCTCAAAATCACATTACAGATAAGGAAAATGAGGCAACCACGAGTTAAGTAACTTGCCCAGGATCACAAAGCTAGTAAGCATCTGAAGCTGTATTTGACTCAGAAAGATGAGTTTCCCTGACTCTAAGCCCAGTATTCCATCTTCAATGCCAACTAGCTGCCCCAGCACAGACTATAACACTATTTATTATAGTTTTTGCATCCATGTCTTATAATCACCCTCTGGTTAAGTGAACATATTTGAGAGTAGGGACCTACTCTTATTCAAAATACCCATACAGATCTTTGCACATAGTAGGTACTCAATAAATGTGTTAAATGAATGAATATGCCACAGCATCACAAGTTCCTAAATATAGGATTATCAGAGTTCAAAAAGAAAAAATATGAAAAATATGAAAATTATGAAAAATAGAAGGAGTTTGGACTTTGGAGTACTCTAGGGCTTGGAAGATGAAAAACTGGAGGAAATGCCACCTATGCTGGCCCTGCAAAGGGAAACAAGGAATGAATTTCCATTGCTTCCAGGAGACTAGGGTACCTGGAAGGAAGGAGTGAGCTAGGGGAGATTTGAGGTTGCCTGGTTCCAAGTGCCAGAGAACTTTTGTCCAAGAGAAATTGAGCTTGTTCGGGCAAAGGTCAGCAGGCGTGGATTCAGACTAGCTATACCAGAAAGAATCTGATGTTACAATTTTCTTCATTGTTTGTACCCTATGGGTTTATGGTTTGAATGGTGGGGTGGAAGGAAGATGCCAGTAGTAGTAACCAAACCATATACTGTAGGGAAGAAAATATAGGATTAGAGTTAGAATTCCTGAAGGAAAATCCCAGCTCTGCCACTTACTAACTGCATTGCCTTCTGCAAGTCACTTAACTTCTCTGGGCCTCAGTTTCCTCATCTGTAAAAGGGGGGTTTGCACTAGGCAATTGATAAATTCCCTTTTGGCTTTAAAACCTGTGATCCAAGATATTTCCTGAGACAGAATTCCACAGTACACAGTCATAACCACCAAGATGATCCCACAAGGGAAGGAGGTCCAAGGCAAGTTCCCTTGCACAAAGGGCTCCCTGCTGTTTCCATGTCCCCAGGTTTTCACAGCAAAATGTGCCCTCACCATAGCCAGTCCATACTCTGGCTTTCTCAGTGCCCAAGATTTGGTCCATTTCATATACTCACAGAGCAACAATCTGTCTACTTCCTGATGCCCAAACAAGTCCCCCACAGAATTCCAACCAATCACTTGCTACATTCCATAGAAGGGAAAGAATCTTCCCATGTGAGCAAAAACCTCTTCAGCTCTCTTCAGTTCCCAGGCATGCAGCATCCCAATGCATGGGCAAAAGGAACCATGCTTTCAATACACCATGGTGCTATCTGAGCAGTAACAAGAGGTCCTTCTCTTTTAATTTTAGACATAGAGATTATAAAATCTCTTCCTCCCCTAACATTTAACAGAATTATGTTCTATGCACTGAGAAAGTTGGCTCAGTGGATAGAGCAGTGGCCCTGCACAGAGGAAGACCTGAGTTCAGAGGTGACCTCAGGCACTCACTATCCCAGTCAGTCTGGGTAAATCACTTCACCTGTTTGCATTAATCCACTGGAAAAGGAAATGGCAAACCCCCCAAGTATCTTTCCCAAGAAATGTTCATATGGAGTCACATGGTGGTGGAAACAACTCAATAATAACATCATGTTTTAAGAATACAATTTGATTTTTACCTCTTACTGGTTGTAGTTTCTGATGGCATGTTCCCCTCACAGTTTACCCTTGGCTGAAAATTACTATGCTCTTTTATGCTGGAGTTGGGTAATCCTGTTTGGTATCAGTGATATAAGATTGAAATGACATCCCTCCCTGCCTCACCCCATCTCCACAAGGCAAATACAGTGGGAAGGATTAAACACAAGTTTATGGGCAGGAGATGGGGTAAGTCTATTAAAGATGGGTTTTAATTAGTTGAAACGTCTCACTATAAAGTAAGTAATCTATAAGAACCAAAAGAAAAAAAAGAAAGAATTTACTTTGATAATTTATTTGTATGTTTACAAGAAATAGTTAGCTGTACATAGTAGATTTGCATTTTCATGTTCGATAATCTTTTTTAATTATACTATCTTAAAAAATTGTTTGTTTTATTCTAATAGAAACTAATGGAACTAATAGAAAGCATATCCTAGTGCTGGTAATCTACTCTAGCAGTCTGTCTTGGCTCTGAGAGAGTAGTTACTATTCCATGGAAAGGTCCTCTGGGCCACAGTTGAAACATCCTCAACATGATGTGACTCAGGGAGCCTAATGTCCAGGATGAATTCTCAATTGTCTGTTTGCATCTATGCCCTTACAAGGGATTCCTTCTTCCTTTCCTTGTTCTGGAAGGAACAAGGATGCTTTAGAAGAGACTGTTTTGCTCCACGTGTATCTTTGGCAGCAGGATGACCTCAGGGAGCTTATTCTGCCAGGAAGATTCCAAGGAGGATGTGAACTCCCTCTGAGACTAGTCAAGTAGGCTCTTAACTTGAAAGTAGCTCTGAAGCATATCCTGTCACTCTTGATAAACAGTATCTAATAAATTAATTCACTCACATTTAGAGCTACTTTATCCTAGGTCACAAGAAAATAGGATACAATATTTTTGCTGTTGAGCAAGAAACCAGCAGAACCATGGTTGGATGGATTTGTTCCAATGAATAAACCATGTCTGATTCCTGCAGGTGATGGTGTGGATCCATGGTGGTGCTCTAGTTTTGGGCAGTGCCTCCATGTATGATGGTTCCATATTGTCTGCCTCCCAGAACTTGGTTGTGGTCGTCATCCAGTACAGGCTGGGTGTGCTTGGATTCTTCAGGTAAGATGTGACCCCAGTAAAATGTGAGTATGAATTTGTTTCCCTTATGAGTTTCAAGAACTCTGAGTGGTTGAATGATGATAAACATAAATTCCTGATTAGATGACATCTCTTGCCTTCATTCCCTTCCCCACAAACTCATCATGGCATAGTAGAAAAAGTCCTAGATTAGAAGACCCAATTTAAAATTATGGCCCTGCTTCTTATGATCAATAAATTCACTTCTCTCTTATTCTCTCATATTCTAGGGATAGATAGATATACAGAGATACAGACACAGAGACAGATAGAAGGATGGATGGACGGACGGACAGACAGACATACACACAGACAGACAGACAGACAGACAGACAGACAGACAGATAGATAGATAGATAGATAGATAGATAGATAGATAGATAGATAGATAGATCGATAGATAGATGGATGGATAGTTAGATGGATACATAGGTGGATGGATAGATGGATGGATAGATGGATGGTTGGATGGATGGATGGATGGATAGGCTAGCATACAGGCAGGTAGATAAACCATTTATTAAGCACAAGGTGCTGTACTATGTTCTGGGGTTACAGAATAAGAAAAGAAGATGGTACTATTGTGTTAACCTAACCTCAGCTTGCTGTACTGCATAGTAATAAAGCTTATGATTACACTAGTTTTATAAGTACCAATTTTCTGTAAAGTCTTACTCTAAAGCTACCTCCCCATTTCACTGTGCTCTCTGGAATGTTAGCTCCTTAGACAACAAACTTGTTTTTTTTATCTTTAATCCTTTCCTTTCTTACCGCGTCTCTCTACTTTTACTCACCAAACCCTGACTTTTTTCTGATGACTCAGCTTTCCTGGTGACTGTTTCCTGTACCATTTCCTTTTCACTCATGCCTCCATCACAGGGAAGCCAAAATACTCCTTGTTTCCCACTGCCACTTCCAGATTCTCCCTCTACCACCATCACTCAGCAACTTTTCCTCCTTTGAGATTCATTCAATCCATATTTATCGCCCAATCAAAGTTCTAGTAGCTGTTTCTTACAATCCTCTGGGAAGCTCTTCTTGCTTTCTCAGTGAGCTCAGTGCCTTGTTTACAGTCTTTCTCTCCAGACTCCCACTTTTATGCCAAGAGACTTCAACATTCATCTTGATATTCCCTTAAATATTCTAACTGCACTGTTCCTCAGTGCATTCATTTCTCATAACCTCAGCTATATACAAAGATGATAACAACCTTGATTTTACTCTCCCTCCTGAATGTTCCACTTCTATGTTCATTAACGTTGAAATTCCTCTATGTTTTTGTAATCTCTTATCATTCCACTAGATTCTCTGTCTTGTAACCCCTGACCCTGTTCTTCATCCTCACTTTGACCTTCAATCCCCACACCCCTCAGTTCTTTCCAAAGCTATCACCCCTGCCTAGTCATACTATCTTCCCTTCCCCATCTTAACCCCTTAATGAATCACATCATCTCTACACTGACCACTTATGATATGACAAATGTTTCCCTGACAAAGCTCAGCCTGGGATGACTCCCATCATCCATTTCTTTTGCTCCTCTTCGCATACAGCTGAATGAAGCTAGAGAAAATCATGAAACTGTGTTGCCTGGGTCCATTCAAATTAATGTTACATAATCTTAACTGGGTCCTCACTCGGGTAAGCCAATCTTACTGCACCTCTGTGATCAATTCGCTATCTCACTCACCAGAGTGGTTTTGCTAAACCTTTGCATCCCTCCTCCAATTTTTCATAGCTCCTCCTCTCCTCAACATCTCAAATCAGAACCTTGCTCTATGTATTTCTGGAAAATATGAGTCCATCCGCTGAACTCCCTCATATATCCTCCTCCTTATCTCATACTGATCACATGGCTTCTGTTACTGTCTTCTCCTTTACCTCTATCTTTCATAAAGAGATGGACCTTTTCTTCACTATGGCTAAGCTTTCTATACATACAAATGATCCCTTTCCATCCAGTCTTTTCCAGAAGATTGTCCTTTCTATTATTCTCACTTTCACTATTCTTTACACTCTCTCTCTCTCTCTCTCTCTCTCTGCTCTCTCCTCTCTCCTCTCTCCTCCCACCCCTTCTTTCCCCCAGTCTCTTATTTCCCCCTTCTCCACCCCAACGCTCCTCCACCCTGGCTGCTTCCATACTACCTACAAAAATGCCCATGCCTCTCCCCTGTTCTCAAAAAGCCTTACTGGATGCATCCATGCATCCATCCATCCATGCATCCATCCCTCCCTACTAGCTATCATCTCATATATCTCCTCCCTTTTATGACTAGATATCTTGATTCTTTTCTCTTACACTCTTCACTCTCTCTTGTCTGGCTTCCAATCTCCAGATCAGACCTACAGTATCTCATCTTCAACTATCTCAAAATGTATGCATACACACACACACACACACACACACACACATATATATATATGTATATGTGTGTATGTATTATCAACTCAAAATTCCCCAAACTGAACTCTTTCTCTTTCCCACCAAGCCCTCCCCTTGTCATAATGTCCCTATCATTTATTAAAATCACCATCATCCTTCCGGTGCCCTGGGCTTCTGATCTAGGGGTCATGACTTACTACTCACTCTCTTTTCCCTTGTATCCCATCTGTTGCCAAGTTTTATTGATTCTACCCTTGCTACATCTCTCATATACACCCACTTCTCCCCTCTGACACTACCACAGCTCTAGTGCAAACTCTCCCCACCTTATATTGGTACTAATATTGCCTGCTTGGTTGACCTCCTTGTCTCTTCCCTCCCTACTACACTTTAACCTCCACTCAGCTGTCAGTGATCTTCCTATAGCACTGGTCAGACCAATATCCCCTTATTCAGTCAATCAGTCAGTTAAGAAGCATCTTTTAAGCACCTATTATATGACAATCACAGTGCTAAGTGTTCAGGACATAAAAGAAAGTCAATTCCTACCTTCAGGAAGTTCAATTCTAATGGGAGACAACTTGTAAATAGCCATCTAGATAGAAAATATATACAATGTAAAGGAGAAGTTATCTCAGAGTGAAGGTGTGACAATTGTGAATTTTGAAATACATTATGTCAAGTTGTTGTTATAAGTGATAGGACTGCAACAGGGAGTCACAGGCCTAAGGACCATAAGTGGGCCTAAGGACCATAAAACATTTAAGCAATAAGAGTGTAGCAACAATTCAGCTAGCACCTGCTGTGGGGGAGAAAGACCAACACAAGCCCAACAACAAGAACGCTGCCAGCACATGTTCTTTTGATCTGCTTTACTAAGGAAAGGAATGTTAAGGGCTTAACAATCTCATTTCAATGCAACATACAAATATCGTTCACTTAGTTCAGGGGGAAAAGCCAGCACCCTGAACTTCCGAGCAAATCCAAACAATTTACAAACATACATTATAAACAGACCAAATACAATTCAACATCTGGGTTGACAGGAGTCTTTTACAGTGGCTGGCCAGAGTCCCACACCAACATTCCTCCAGGAGTGAGAGCCTCAAGCAATATCTCTGTTCTCTCTTTTTTTACACTCTTTAGCTGCCATCAAATGTCATCTGAGGGACCAGAACCTAGGCTCCTACCATTGGCTCTGATCTTAGCAACTCCCCTTAGTGCCCTGGGGGCTTCCTGCCTCTCTGGAACTAGCTAACTAGTTTGCTAACCAGCCTGGGGCTTTGCACCTAGTAGTAAAAGAGTGTAGGCCTTAGCACCTAGTAAGACTCAATCAAAGAGTCTTAATTTATCAATCTAAAACAGTAAGAAAGTCCCACCTTAGTTACCAATGCAAACAGACAGCCAGTACTTTCACATGCCCTGATTTACTGTGATCCTGTGAGTAGTCTCAGCTCCTTAATGGACTCCCAGATGACTGCATGTCTGTGGGCTGGCACCCACTCTTGGAATACATGATTCCCACATCAATAAAGGATTCTGGGGGATTTCCTCACCACTTCCAGGTCTCATAAAGAACGCTCTTTCTCACATGTGATGCTGATTGTCCCAACTAACCCTCCCTTTAAGGGATAAGACTGACCTGCACAGACCTCACTGTGAGTGTGTAGTCCCACCAAGATCCTGCTGCTTTACAAGTCTCCCTCATGTAAGTGCCCTGAATCTCTGCCTGTCAATGCAAGTTGTCGTATACTGTGTGTGTGTTTGTGTGTGTGTGTTGCTTTCATTTTTGTCTACTTGATGCCTTACATGGTAATAAAGCTCACACTTCTCCTAGTTTCCCCAGAACCAATTTTCCATAAAGCCTCAACCTGGGTTCCTTACTCTAGAAGGCCCTGGCAGTGAGGGGTGTTAGGGGTAGGAGGAGGAGGAAAAGTGAGACCTCCTGAAGAAGGTGGGATTAGAGTTGTCTCAGATTCCTTCAAGCAATTCCAGTCATGGAGTTTGTCAATGAAAGCAGGACTTGGGAGGTAGAGAGTTGTGTGTGAGGACAGCAGGGAGGACCGTGCTGCTGGATTGCAGAGTTCATGGAGAGGAGGCTGGCCTCCTCCTACCTCTCTAGTCTACTCAGGCTCCTCTACATTCTCTGCCTCCTTCCTGATCCTTGAGTAAGATACTCCATTGAATCTGTTCATTTTCATTCCTCCTTCTGGCTTCCTTCAGGACTTAGTGCTAATCCTACCTTCTGAAAGAAGCCTCTCTCTGTCTCTCTTACTACCAGGGCCTTCCTTCTGGGGCCATCCTCAATCTATCCTGTATAGATCTGGTTTGAGCACAGGTGTTTGCATGCTGTCTCTCCCATTTAACTGTAAACTCCTCCAGGCCAGGAATTATGTTTACCATTCTCTGCATGCTCAGAGCTTGGTACAGGGTGTGGCACATTGTATGTGCTCAGCAAATGTTTCTTGACTTGATTTGACATTTTAATAGAAGACAAAAAAGAAAGGAGAGCTAAGAAAAAGGTGGGGGGGAGGGAGAGTGGGGGCAAGTCAGCTGGTGACGAGGTGGAAATGATCAGGGAGTAAGCTGGAAGGGAAGAAAGCAGCATGGATGAGGTTCTCCCTACAAGGAACAGTGAGCCACTAAAGAGGCCTGAACTGGGAGTCCTTCAGGTGAGAGAATTCAAGATCTGTCTCACCACTTTATATCTGTAACAGAAGAACAACAACTAGCATTTATGATCCTTTAAGGTTTACAAAGCATTTTATAAATAGTGTCTCATTTCATCCTCGCAACAACTCAGAGATACATGCCATTATTACCCCCATTTTACAGATGAGATAACTGAGGCAGAGATCTAAGTGACTAACCCATGGTCACACAGCTAGTAGATGGATTAGCCAGGTCTAGGTCCAGCAGTCTATTTACTGCATTATCTAGGTGGAAGAGCCGGTCTTTAAAATATATAATCATATGAATTTGGTTCTCTTCTTCAGAATCCTTCAACCTTGTCTAATATCTGACTTTCAGCACTGGGGATGAGCATGCACCTGGCAACTGGGGTTTCCTGGATCAGGTGGCTGCCCTGAGGTGGGTCCAGAAGAACATTGCCCATTTTGGAGGAGATCCTAGCCTTGTGACCATCTTTGGGGAGTCCGCTGGGGGAATAAGTGTTTCCTCACATGTAAGTGGTAAAGAAATATCCCCATCCGGAAGGAGACCTCTTGTAGCCAAAACTAGTCACAAGAACTTGAATTGTTCTTCCTCCCTCTCTCAGAACCATTGGGGGGGGAGGGTTGACTTCTTTCTCTAAGAATGACACCTGCCCTTCCCTTTCATTTCGATATGCCACTACATTCCACAGCCCTAGTCCTAGTGATTATCTAGGCCCTTCTCCCTCTTACTTTTATAGAGATAGAAGATGGGTTTCCATTTTTTAAAAGTTAATTAATTTTTTTTTTATTTTTTAGTTTGTGACACTCAGTTCCACAAGTTTTTAAGTTCTAAATATTCTCCCCTTCTTTCCTCCTCACTCTCCCCACAAGATGGCATGTGATCTGATATAGGTCCTACATATACTTTCACATTAAACTTCTTTTCCCAATAATCAAGTTGTAAAGAAGAATTATAATCAATGAAATGAACCATGAGAAAGATGAAAAAAAAACCAAGAGTAAAATAAAATAAAAAAGGGAGAGCAAATAGTTTTTTCTTCAATCTGCATTCAGACTCTATATTTCTTTCTCTGGATGTAGATAGCCTTTTCCATCACAAGTTTTTTGAAGTTGTCTTAGAACTTTGCATTGTTGAGAAGAGCCAAGTCTATCAAAGTTAGTCATCATGGAAGCAATGTGTCTTTGGTGTATACAATGTTCTCCTGGTTCTGCTCCCTTCACTCATCATATCATATAAATTTCTCTCAGTTCTTTCAAATTCCATCTGCTCCTCATTTCTTGTAGCACAATAGTATTCCATTATGTTCATATACCACAAATTGTTTAGCCATTCTGCAATTGATGTCCATCTCTTTGATTTCCAATTCTTTGCCACCTCAGAAAGAGCTGCTATAAATACTTTTGTATATATAGGTCCTTTTCCCCCTTGTATGATCTCTTTGGGATATAGCCCTAGAAGTAATATTGTGGGGGTGAAAGGGTATGTGCATTTATGTAGGCTTTGGGCATAGTTCCAAATTGTTCTCCAGAATGACTGAAGCAACTCCATAACAATGCAATAGTGTTCCAATTTTCCCACACCTTCTCCAGCATTTATCATTTTCATGTTTTGACAAAATAGCCAAACTGACAGGAGAGATGTGGTACCTAAGAGTTGTTTTGATTTGCATTTCTCTACTTAATAGATATTTAGAGCATGTTTTCATGTACCTATAGATATCTTTAATTTCTTTCTCTGAAAACTGCATGTTCATATCCTTTGATCATTTATAATTATGAAATGATTTGTATTCTTATAAATTTGAGTCAGTTCCCTGTATGGGTTTTCCATTTTTAAAAGCTTACTAACCACTTTGAGTAAGAGCAAAAGAAATGTATAGGGTAATGGTGAAATAATTCACAGCTCAACGGATGCCCAATTTCAACAGTTAGGTTCATCTCTTTGTAATGCTGCTCAGAGCCTCTCTGTGCATCCCCAGGTGGCCTTTGTGACTATCTGTAGGTACAGATCTGCTCTCTCCTGTTTTTACCAATGAGCCTCTGAAAGCTTAGCATGGCTGGCCCTCATATGACTGACATAAAATCTATCAGAGAGCTCACAGGCAAAGATCTTCTAGCTTGATAGCCCTCTTCCCCCAGGAGTTTGCACAACACTGCCACAGCCTCCAGGCTGGGATAAAGAATTGGAGAAGACTTCAGTGGAAGAATAATGCTAAAAAAAACAGAGAATAGAAAGTGGGAAATTCCCATGATGTAGTATGTAAAACTGTTGGATTTGAACTCGTTGGATCCTCTTAACAATCTTGGGTTTTCTCATAATCAATAAACATATAATAACCAATAATCTATAAACATTGTGACCTAAAAGAAGGCAGGACATAAGAACAGCATTGTTGGGTTTCAGAGCAAGCCATTTTATCCTACCCTTGAACCACTCAGAGAGTTCAGGACCATGGCCAAGACTACTTAACCCTCTCTTCTGTCTAACTGTCTTATATGCCTGGCTGTGCCAAAGAGTTCAAGGGCCAGGGTCCCATAGACAGGCCCCTTTTTGAGACTTCCTTTATAGTTAGCTTAGGTGTGTGGCAGAGTAAGTAACAGTCCGCTTTCAGACTCACAGTCTCCTCTGTCTCTGCTAAGCCAGGAGTGTTGGCTTCCTCCTCTGCTCTGGTGTGCTTTGCTCCCCCAGGTTCTGTCCCCCATGTCCAAAGGATTGTTTCACAGAGCAATCATGGAGAGCGGTGTGGCCATCACCCCTGGATTATTTTCTTCCAGCTCAGAAATGATTTCAAATGTAAGCTCCTTATTTTTTGGTCTTTACAATCACCCTTATCCTACCTTAACATTTTTAGCCATTGGTCTGGTGTCCTATTGATGTTCCAGCTCACCTAGGCTATAAGAATGTACATTGGAATGCCATTTAATGTTCAAGGTGACAGTTACCATAGAGGCCATAGTCCAATCTCCTCATTTTACAGAGGAGGAAACTGAGGCACAGAGAGGGAGGATTCAGTTCCTGGCTCTGCTTCTTCCTCTGCCTGTGATTGTAGGTCAGGCATTTCCTTCTTGGGGCTTCAGTTTCTTCCTCTGTAAAAGTAGGATCTATCAGATATTTTGGAAATTTCCTTCTAGCTCCAAACTCTTTTTCCTGACACCCCCAGAACCACAGTCCCACAAGGGGGCTCAGGTACAGGTAAGATGGAATGATCTGTGAGGTCCCTTCTACTTCTCTGGTTCTGTCATTCTGTGACATGTCCAAGGCCACATAGTGAGTTGGTGACTGAGCTGGGAGCAGACCTGAGCTCTCTGAGCCAATGTCAGGGCTCTTTCATCCTTCTGGACCCCATCATGTGTCTTTTAGGGATATTTAGGTCCTGTCTCCCTGAGTTAATGGTAAACTCTTTGGGAGCAGGAACTGAGCTTTTGTGGCATGCCCTTGCCCATCTCCATCCCCACTGGCTGGTACTGAGGCCTGTGCACAGTAGGCTCATGACTGGGGGACTCAGACCCTTTGACTGTCAGACAGATTCCTGCTTGGTCTCCTTTGCACTGTTACTGCATCATCACCTACAGAAATAGTTACTGATGAGTATGAAAGGATTCCTCTATTGTAATACAGGCCAGGGGTTCCTCTATGAGAATATTAACTCTTTGTGGGTGCCTCTTTGCAGGTCATTGCCAATCTATCTGCATGTGAGAGACACAATTTTTCCTCCATGGTTCAGTGCCTTAGGAGCAAATCTGAGGATGAGATCCTAGACATTACCAAGGTATGTAGGCTGAGAAGCAAGAGTTTCAGTACCAAGAAGAGCTGCCAGCACAGCTTGGAGAGAGCTGGACACCCAGCCTTCATTAGGTGGGATTGAGGGGAAGATCTTGGGAATGCCACTCGATATCTGTTTCCCTACTAACTAGATGGTCTGCAAGGATATTTCCATCTCTATTATTGTATGTCTGATAGTCCCTTCTAGCTCTGATGTTCTGCTTTCTAGGATCTCTTCAACCTTCAACATTCTGTGCTCTCAGCTCTTTTGTGTGCTTCTACTCTGGACATACTCCGCCCTAAGAATCCTGTCAAAATTCTAAGTTCTAAACTTTTTAGGTTCTAGTGTATAAAGCTTTTACATTTTCCAGTCTCACAACCCTTCACACTCAAATATTCTCTGTTCATAGAATCTTAGCATCAGAACTGGAAGGATCCATTGTAATCTGATTCTAACTTCCTGGGTTCCAGTATTGTTTGTTCCAAGATTCTTTTCAATCCTGATATTCTACTTTACAAGATTTTTCCCCAAATGTAATGTTCTATGCTCTAACATTCTATAAGCTAAGGTAAGGAGGATTCAGCTAAGTTGTATAATGGTTAGAGTAGTGGGAAAATTGACCTGAGGTCAAATATATCCTCAGATACTAGCTGTCATTTAATTTGCTTTCCTCAGTTTCCTTATCCATAAAATGGAGATAATAATAACACCTACCTCCTGGGGTTCTTGTGAGAATCAATTGAGATAATAATTGTAAAGCACTTATTGTACAGTGTGTGGAATGTAGTAAACACTAAATAAATGTTATGATGGTGATGATAATGATGATGATGATGGCAACAATGATGGTGATGGTGGTGGTGGCCATTTCTACTTCCAATATTCTGTTCTCTGTCACCTTTCAGGTCTAACACCCTATGGATATTTAAATGCAAAATCAGTTGTGGGAAGACTCTCCATCCTCTGGGATTGATAGCTCCTATTTAAGTATTACTTTCATAAAAATACATTTTATATATATTACCTCATACCAATAATTTTGCAACATCCATGTGCCTTTGGCAATGTATATATGATGTCATTCACACTTTACAAGCTTTTGAATTTGAACCTTGAATGGCATTAACTAGAGTGCAGGGAGCTATTTGCTTTTATTTGCATCCCCAGAGCCTAAGAGAGTGTGCAGATTGATGTATTGATTTAATGTTTTATAAAGGGGGAAACTGAGTCCCAAAAGGGTTAAGCGACTTTTCCAAATGTCATACAGTTCACCAGTATCAAAATAGGTACCTGGTCCCATGCCATAAAACGAACATATTTATTCACTGTGTCATGACATTTCCTCAAAGAATTGCAGTTCTTTGCCTGTACTCACTTAGTAGTAAGTGTTAGAATCAGATTAAGTATTAAACCAGATCTAATTGCATGTAATAGTTTAGTTGTTTTTCAGTCATGTCTGATTCTTTATGACCTTATTTGGAGATTTCTTGGCAAAGATACTGGAATGCTTTGCCATTTCCTTCTTCAGCTCATTAAGAAATTAAGGTCAGGGGGATGGAGCCAAGATGGCAGGTGGCAATCAGAGACTAGCATGAGCTCCCTGCCAAGTCCCTCCAGAAACCTATAAAAAATAGCTCTGAACCAATTCTGGAACTGCAGAACCCACAAAATAGCAGAGGGAAGCAGGGCTCCAGCCCAGAACATCGTGGATGGTTGCTGGGCGAGGTCTATCATGCATGGAGTTGAGAGCGGAGCAGAGCCCAGCATGGGCTGCGCAGAACAACCAGACTGGGAGCCAGGCAGAGTGGGCCCTAGCACCCTGAATCAGTGAGCTGTGGCAGTTGCCAGACTTCTCAACCCACAAACACCAAAGACAACAGAGAAGAACTACAGAAACCACAAAGTAGTGAAGGGAAGCAGGGCTCTAGCCGAGGACAGCCTAGAAGTTCTCTGGGTAAAGTCTATAGCACAGAGAGGTGGGAGCAGAGGGGAGTGGCACTCAGCATGGGCAGTGGCAGGACTAACCAGGCTAAGAGCCAGACGGAACAAGCCCTAGCACCCTCAATCAGTGAGCTGTGGCAGTTACCAGACTTCTCAACCCACAAACACCAAAGACAACAGAGAAGGTTATGGGAAAAGCTGCTGGGGACAGGGTGATAGAGTTTGCGGTTCAGCCACCGGGGGCAGCGGAGGTGGGGCAGCTACAGAACTACAGCTGCAGTTGCTTCTGGCCCCAGGCCCACCTGGTGGGAGGAATTAAATGTTGGATCAGAGCAGGAGTGCAGAGCCTGCTGAAGATCTGAGTCCAGTCTGGGTTGGGGTTTCTTGGGGAAGGAGGAGTGCTGGTTTGGCAGAGCTGGCTGTAATAGCTCTGAAAAAAACAGCACATCCCCTCAAGCTTGGAACAAAGTACTCTACAATAAGTCATACCCTGACAAAAAACTCAAGGGTCAAGCTAGTTGGCTGGGAACATGGCCAGGCACCGAAAACGCACACAGATTCAGTCTCAGATTTTGGAATCTTTCTTTGGTGACAAAGAAGACCAAAACATACAGCCAGAAGAAGTCAACAAACTCAAAAAGCCTACAACAAAAGCCTCCAAGAAAAA
>CM053625.1:304825025-304863692 GCA_028646595.1 Phalanger gymnotis
CGCTGCCTCACCAGCACTCCTCCTTCCCCAAGAACCCCCTACCAAGACTGGGCTTAAGTTTTCAGCAGGCTCTTCACTCCTGCTCTGTTCAGCCACTTAATTCCTCCCACCAGGTGGGCCTGGGGCCAGAAGCAACTGCAGCCCTAGTTCTAAAGCTGCCCCACCTCCGCTGCCCCAGGGGCAAGTGGCCGAACCGCAAACTCAGTCACGCAGCTTTTCCCACTAACCTTCTCAGATGTCTTTGTTCTTTGTGGGTTGAGAGATCTGGTACATGCCACAGCACAGTATTTCAGGATGCCAGGGCACTTTCCGCTCATCTCCTGGTCTGGTAGGCCCGCGTCTGGTCTGTTCGCGCTGTGCGCGCTGGGCTCAGCTTCGGTCCCCTCGGCTGGGGGCTGGGAGCTCCGTGTGGGACAGACCTTACCCAGAGACCATCCAGGCTGTCCTGGGCTGGAGCCCTGCTTCCCTCTGCCACTTTGTGGGTTCTGCAGCTCTAGAATTGGTTCAGAGCCATTGTTTTACAGGTTTTTGGAGGCACTTGGTGGGGAGCTCACGCCAGTCACTGCTTCCCAGCTGCCATCTTGGCTCCGCCCTGAGTCTCTTTTTCTAATTGGTTAATTTTAACCTCTAAGGATGTCATTTTCTCTATTTAGATTCTGAAGCTCTGTAGCCATTTGGATGATCTTATTTTTTAATGACTTCATGAGTGGTTTTTCTTTTTACATTTTTTCCATTTTTAATTTTATTCCCTAATTTGGTTCATAAAATCCTCCTTTAGCTCTTCCAGGAATGGTTTTTGGGCTTGAGACCAGTTCACGTTCCATTTTGAGGCATCAGATGTGGGTATAGTGTCAATACTGTCCTCTTCTGAATTGGTATTTTGATCTTCCCTGTCTCCATAAAAAGAATCGATAGTCCTCAGTTTTTTCATGTTCTTTATGTTGTTAGCTTTTTCCTGGCTTTACGGTGGATTTCTGGTTTGGGTGCTCAGGGATCTCTTTCCCATGTTTCTTGTTCTGGAAATTGTGAGCCTAGTTACTGGCTTTGTGTATTATGCCTTTTGGTTTCCTGAGGTGTGGGAGAGGGGTCATCTGGCTGCCTGAAGTCTTCTCTTCCCCTAGGGCTGCTCACCTTGCACTCCAGCAATGGTGTCAGCTGTTGCTTGTGCTGGTGTTTGCCACTTCCCCTGGCTGTGCAATGGTATGTCTGGGCTCCTAGTGTTGAGCTCTGCTTGCTCTACCCCTCTGGCACTCAGGACTCCCACTGCTAGGCCACTGAAGCACCACTTCTCTATCCTTTCTTCCATCTTTTTTCCTGAGGAATTCTCTGGGTCAGTGAGGGAGGGATGGAGAGATGAGAGCCATTTACCTGGCCATTCTGTCTCTCAGAAGTTCAAGCTTATTTTTATAAGCACTTACACATAGCAGGCACCGGTTTACCTAACCATTTTTGTTTAGACAACCCTAAATGTGCACACACAGGGAGAAAGTGAAATAGTCACTGCTTTATGGAACTTATATTCTATGAGGGAGATAAACTATACCTCCAGAGATATATGGAAAATATACACAAAGTCAACCCTGAGGGAGTATTAAGGCCCTAGAAGCTGCAGGAGGGAGGAGCCAAAAATGATGTTCTATAAAATGGACAGTTTGAGCTGAGTCTCACCAATACAGATGCATGGTGATGAGAGATGGAATGGAAAGAGGGACGAACCAGAAAGTTGGAACCTAGACCACAGAGTGGGAGGAGGTAACAATGTAGAAGAAGCCTGGATGGGGCCACATTGTTAAAAGCTCTAAATATCAAAAAGAAGAGTTTGTATTTAATCCTGGAAGTAATGGGCATCCACTAGAATTTACTTAGTTGTAGAAAGGGAGTAAAATGGTCAGATATGTGCTTAGAAAATCACTTTGGAAAATGAGTGGAGGATAGATTGGAGTTGGGGGAGATCTCAGGCCCAGGAACCAATCAGGAGGCCATTGAAACAGTCTAGGACAAAGCCAATGAAGGTCCTTCCACCTACTGACTTCTTTCATAGTCCCAGAGGGGGAAGGGACCCTAAAGACCTCATGTAGCTCTGTCCTTTCCTTTAGCCTCACATCCCTTCTACCCCAGGCCCAACAACTAGTTGTCTAGTATTTTCATGAAGAATTAAACCCAGAAAGAGCAGGCCCTGGTGGGGTGGTGGTAAAGGGATCTAATGAGACCCAGGACCCATGAATATCAGGCAAACTTGGGTGGGGTAATTCCTTCTGAGTGTTTAGCTGATTAGCCATGACTAACTTTTCCTGACCACATTTGGGGGTGTTCTTGGCAAAAGTACTAGGGTGATTTGCCATTTCCTTCTCAAGCTCATTATACAGACAAGGGACTGAGGCAAACAAGGTTCAGTGACTTGCCCAGGGTCACATGGCTAATACATGTCAGAGGTCAGATTTGAATCCAGGTCCTCCTGACTCTAAGGCTAGCACTCTATCTACTGTGACACCCAGCTCCCTTGCTAATTATTTATATGCAAACAACTAACATCCCTAAACAATTCACTGCAAGTAAGTTCATTTATCTGCTACTCTCTCTCTTCTTCGGTCTCCTATAGGGTTTTCCTCCTGAGTTTATGCAACTGATGAGTGAAGAGTATTTAAGAGATACTGAGGACCCTGAAGAATATCGAGCTCAATTCCAGGAAATGTTGGGGGATTTGGTCATTGTTATTCCTTCCCTCAAAGTGGCCAAATATCAACACAGTGAGTATGGCATGGACCCCTTGCAGAATCATTGTAAGATTTCTCATCTTTGTGGCAATGCGTGTATGTCACCCATATACTGGTGTAGAAGGAGGCTTCTGCTTCTGGATTTGCTATTATAGCCTCCAGATTGGTTAAATCCCTTCATTAAACCTTCTTTCTTCTATCCTCCTACCCCTACCTAACCCTACTCGGCATCAACTAAGTGGCCATTCTCTACAAATATTATTAATAAGAATTAATAATAACCCATATTTCTTTTTTTCAAGTTCACTAAATTCTGCTTCAGCTTCGGCCTTATCTTCAGCCTCGGCCACAGCTGTCCCTGGCTCCAACAGAAAATTAATCTTCAAGCTGTCTTCTCTCCTCCCATAGAGCCTTTGAAGTCATCAAGTATCATCTGAATGACCAGAGCTTATTGGTTCTTGAGTTGAACTCTCCCCTTAAGACCCTGGGAGGCTCACATCCACATAGATTATGTCAACACCTAATAGGGCATGACTGTGGAGTTAACACCTCCCCTCAGCCAGCCCCACCTTGGGCTCCACCTCAGTCATCAATCCATACCCACATAGGCTCCACACCCAACAGGGCTCTGGGCCTGGGGCTTAGCACCAATCAAGGCTTAATGAAACACACTGAGCTACTCAAAGAAAACAAAGGCCATTTTGCTTACCAAAACACCTGGTTTGGGTATTAGTACCATATTTGTGTCATAAAAAGAATTTAGTAGAACTCTTTCTTCACCTCTTTTCTCAAATAGTCCACAAAGTATAGGTATTAATTCTTCTTTAAATGTTTGATAGAACTCACATGTAAAACCATCTGGCCCTGGAGATTTTTACCTAGGGATTACATTGATGGCTTGCGTAATTTCTTTTTCTGAGATGGGGTTATTTAGAAATTTTACTTCCTTTTCTGTTAACCTGGGCAATTTATGTTTTTGTAGATATTCATCCACATCTCTAAGGCTGTCAAATTTTTGGGCATACAATTGGGCAAAATAATTCCTAATTATTGTTTTGATTTCCTCTTCATTAGAGGTGAACTCAACCTTTTCATTTTTGATACTGGTAATTTGATTTTCTTCTTTCTTTTTTTTAATCAAATTGACCAAAAGTTTATCAATTTTATTGATTTTTTCATAAAACCAGCTCTTTGTTTTATTTATTAATTCAATAGTTTTCTTGGTTTCAATTTTATTACTCTCTTTTGATTTTCAGTATTTCTAATTTGGTATTTAATTGGGGATTTTCGATTTTCTCTTTTTCTAGCTTTTTCAGCTGTGTGCCCGTATCATTGATCTCCTTTTTTCCTATTTTATTCATGTAAGCATTTAGGGATATAAAACTTCCCCTAAGAACTGCTTTTGCTGCAGCCCATAAGTTGGTATGTTGTCTCATTATTGTCATTCTCTTGAATGAAGTTATTAATTTTTTTCTGACTTGTTCTTTGGCCCACTCATTCTTTAGAATTAGATTATTTAGTTTCCAAATAATTTTTAGCTTATTTTCCCATGGTTCTTTGTTGCGAATCATTCTTATTGCATCATTATCTGAAAAGAATGCTTTGACTACTTCTGCCTTTCTGCACTGGATTGTGAGGTTTTTATGCCCTAGTACATGGCCAATTTTTGAATAGGTGCCATGTGCCACTGAGAAGAATTCCTTTTTATCCCCATTTAGTTTTCTCTAGAGGTCTATCATATCAACCTTTTTCTTTCTTATTTATTTTGAGGTTAGATTTGTCAAGTTCAGAAAGGGGGAGGGTGAGGTCTCCCAATATTATAGTTTTGATGTCTATTTCTTCCTGTAACTTCCTTAACTTCTCCTCTAAGAATTTGTATGCCAAACCACTTGGCGTATATATGTTAAACAATGATATTGCTTCATTGTTTATGGTGCCTTTTAGCAGGATGTAATGTCCTTCCTTATCTCTTTTAATTAAATCCATCTTTACTTTTGCTTTGTCTGAGATTAGGATTGCTGCAGCTGCTTTTTTTTTTATTTTAGCTAAGGTGCAATATATTTTACTTCAGCCTTTTACCTTTACCCTGTTTGTATCCCCTTGTATCAAATGTGTTTCTTGTAAACAGCATATTGTAGGATTATGGTTTTTAATCTATTCTGCTATCTGCTATCCCATTCACATTCACGGTTATGATTTCTAGCTATGTCTTTTTCTCCATCCTATTTCCCCCTGTTTATGCTTTTATTTCTCCCTTTCCCCTTCCCCTCCTCAACAAAGTTTTGCTTTTGGCCACCACCTTCCTCAGTTTACCCTCCCTCTTTATTGCCCCCCCTTATCTTACCATTTCCAACTTGTTACTTCTCCCCTCCTTTCTGACCCCCCCCCTTCTTTTTTTTCCCCTTTCCCTTCTGACTTCCTGCAGGAAAAGTTAGATTTCTATACTTATCAGGGTATGTTATTCCCTTCTTGAACCAGATCAGATGACGGTAAAGCTCAAATACTGCTCTTCTCCCTCCCTTCTTTCCCTCTACCAAAATGTGTTTTTGTGCCCCTTCATTTGGTGTAATTTGCCCTTTTCTATTACCTCCTTGCCTCTTCTGTCATAGCCCTCCCTTTAGATTTCTTAATTATGTTTTTTATCCTTATATCAGTTATTTTATACAGGCATTTAAAATCTATGTGTATCCCTTTCAATTGTCATAATACCTGTACTATTCTCAAGATTGACATCTATATACATAATATATACATATATATATATATACATATATATAAACATACATAAGATGATATAATCCTATATGAAGATGCAAAACAAATGCCCTTATTGATTAATAAGGTTTGTTGGGGTTTTTCCCCCTGTTTACCTTTTTATGTCTGTGTTGAGTTTTGTATTTGGAGATCAAACTTTCCATTCAGTTCTGACCTTTTCATCAGGAATGTCTAGAATTCCCTCATTTCATTGAATGTCCATATCCTTGCCTGAAAAATTATGTTTAGTTTTGCTGGGTAGTTGATCCTTGGTTGTAGTCCCAGCTCCTTTGCCCTTCAGAATATCATATTCCAGTTTCTCCTCTCTTTTAATGTAGAGGCTGAGAGATCCTGTGTGATCCTGACTGTAGTATCATGATATTTGAATTGTTTATTTTTGGCTGCTTCCAGTATTTTCTCCTTGACTTTGTAATTCTGAAATTTGGCTATAATATTTCTGGGTGTTTTCAGTTTGGGATCTCTTTCAGGGGGTGATCAGTGAATTCTTTCAAAGACTATTTTGCCCTCTGGTTCGAGGACCTCTGGGCAGTTATCTTTGATAATTTCTTCAAAGATACTCTCAAGGATCTTTTTCTCATAGTGGATTCCTGGTAGACCAATAACTCTTAAATTGTCTCTCTTGGATCTATTTTCCAGGTCAGCTGTTTTCCCAATCATATATTTCACATTTTTTTCTATTTTTCCATTCTTTACATTTTGTTTTACTACTTCTTGATGCTTCATAGATTCATTAGCTTCCACTTGCTCAACTCTAATTTTTAATTAGTTAGTGTCTTCCTTTTGATTTTGAGACTCCTTTTCCAGTTGGTTGATTTTATGTCTCAGGGTGTCATTTTCTCTATTTAGATTCTGAATCTCTGTAGCCATTTTGCCAATCTTATTCTTTAGGGATTTGATTTCATCAGTGGATTTTTTTTTCCATTTTTTTCCATTTTTCCTTTTACCTCCCCAATTTGGTTTTTAAAATCCTCCTTTAGCTCTTCCAGTAATGCTTTTTGGGCTGGAGACCAGTTCGCTTGCCTTTTGAGGTATCATATGTGGCTATAGTGTCATTGCTATTCTCTTCTAATTTTGATCATGCTTCTCTCCATAAAAAGAATCAATGGTCCTAGTTTTTGAGTGTGTGTGTGTCTGTGTTTGTGTGTGTGTGTGTTCTTCTTCATGTTGGCTAGCCTTTTACTGGCTTTACAACAAATTTCTGCTTTTGGGGCTCAGGGCTCTCTGTCCCAGCTTTCTTATTCTGGGGATTGTGAGTCTAGGTGTTGGCTTTGTGAATTATAGCCTTCAGTTTCCTGAGGTGTGGTGGAAGGGTCTGGCTCCCTGATGTCTGTTTCCCTAGGGTTACTCTCCAGCACAGTTGCTCTTCAGCAATGGTCTCAGCTCTTTGCTGTTTAAGCTGGTGTCTGGCACTTTCCCTGGGGGAGCAAGAGTATGTCTGATCTTCTGGTGTTGACCCCTGCCGGCTCTGCATCTCTGGGACTCAGGAACCTTCTGCTACTTGGCCGCTGAAGCCCTACTTCTATCTCCTCTATACCAGAGTTCTGCTTTTTCTGAGGAATTTTCTGGGTGGTGCAGGGGGAGGGATTAGAGCCATTTACTTGGCCATTATGTCTCCAGGAATTTCAAGACAACTCATTTCACACCTTTGGGCTGCAAGTGTCAGGAGTTGATGTCTCATGGCCAGTGGCATTGCACAGCCTCTCATCGCTTCCACAAACTGCCATCCTGTGTTGGGAGGCCTAGGGATCTCCACTGCTTTTGGGCACCCAGCTTTCTCCCAGCCTGTCTCCCACATGGGTTTTCCAGCCAGCCACTTCTGCTTTGGTGCTGTCTGGAGCAGCAATGCATGCTGAGTGCTCTCCAAGCCTACAGATTTGTTCCTTTGGCCTTTCAGACTCTCCTGGCTTGAAAATTTGCCCCATTCAGACTGCTCGCAGTTTCTAACTCTCTCACATCTGCTCAAATTCACTTTTTTATGGGAATCTCACAGAAGTTGTGAGAGAGCTCTGGTAAGACGTTGTTTTCATGTGGCCATCTTGGCTCCACCCCCATAACCCACATTTCTGTACACAGATGTTCTCAACATTTTTGTGAGTATGCATCATGGACCCCTTTGGCAGCCCAAGGAAAGTTACAGATTTCTTTCAGAGTAGTGTTTTTCAGTGCATAAAATAAAATACATAAAATAGAAAACCAATTACACTGAAATGGAGTTGTCAAAATGCTCAACTAAAAATAAATCCAAGAACCCCTGCTAGAAGGTTTTATTGTTTTAGAACAAGTGTTAAAGAACACTTTACATCCATTATTCAGTAACTTCTTCCCAGTGGAAGAACATCAGACCTGGAGTCAAAAGAGCTGAGTTCGAATCAAGACTCAAATGCCTACTAGCTGTGTGATCCTGAGCAAGTCATTTAACCTCTGTTTGCCTCAGTTTCCCCAACTGTAAAGTGGAAATGATCATAGCACCTCTGTCAAAGAGTTTCTGCAAAGCTCCAATGAGATGATATTTGTAAAGCACTTAACAAGTGTCTGGCACAAAGTAGATGCTCTATAAATGCTTATTTATAGGGTAGCTAGGTGGCACAATTGGTAAAGTGCTAGGCCTGGAGTCAGGAAGATAACTCTTCCTGAATTCAAGTCTGGCCTCAGACACTAGCTGTGTGACCTTGGGCAAGTCACTTGACTCCCTTTGCCTCAGTTTCCTCATCTATAAAATGAACTGGAGAGAGAAATAGCATACCTCTCTAATATCTCTTCCAAGTAAACCCCAGATGAGATCACATAGAGTCAAAAATAACTGACAAACAACTGAATGACTAATACTTATTCCTTTGCCCCATTTCAGATGGCTGTAGTCAGGCCAGATATTATTTTCTCCACCTTCTAGTTGAAAAATCAGCATTAGAGAATTAAAAGGATTCCCCCAAGGCCTTGTAGTCAGTCAGCAGCAGGGCCAAGATTCCAATCTAGGTCCTGTTACACCAGCATTTGTCCTGCCTCACAGCATTGCTCTGGGACAATATTTGTTAAGGTGCTGCCGTATAGGAGCTTGCCTGTTAACGTCCAGCTACCATCACCACCCACCCCAAAGGAGGGAATCAGCACAGGGGCCCCTGGCATGTGGCCCTGCCCTGTGTTCAATGTGTCCATAACTGTGGCCATTTCTTATGTTTGCCTAGGTCCCAGCTCTCCAGTATACTTTTACGAATTTCAGCACTGCCCAAGTGTACTTAAGGATGTCAGACCAAATTTTGTGAAGGCAGACCATACTGACGAGCTGCATTTTGTCTTTGGGTCACCATGTAAGCAAGAGAGATGGGAGGGAGTGTGAAGCTGTGGTTTGGGGTGGAAGGAATGGAGGGAGTGTTATCATAGCTGTGTTACAGAAATGGAAACTGAAGTTCAGATAAAGGAATAGACAACTAATATCACAGACATAGCAGGTCTAAGCCCAAACCCAGAGTTACTTCTGCCCTACCAGGTTCACCCAGGAGGCCCTGAATAGGTGCCCCACTGTCTGAGAGGGTTTTTTTGTTTTTCCTTTTTTTTCTTTGTATTTAAATCTCCAATCTTTGCAACAGTGCCAGGAGTAGAGGAGGTAATGAGTATTTATATGATTGACTGAGTGATTGGAGATTAAGGTATCAGCCTTGGAAGTCCCTTTGATTTTTCAACTGAATCAGGTGATTGAATCAGCTGTCCTGTTCAATTCAGTTTACATGATTAAGTCCATCCAACACACAGAGCCCTCTGTTCTTCTCTGGGGAATACACAAATGTAAATAAGACACAGTCTCTGACTTCCTGGAGTTTACTCCCCAGAAGGGAAGATGAGGCAGGAACACAACAAATACATTTCCATACGTCAGTGATCCAGTGACCTCAGTAATGTCCTCATGCCCACCTCTGATGTATACCCTATCGTATCACAATATCTCATCCTGGTGATTCTTGTCCTTGCGCTCCCAGCAATCCTGCACAGAGGATCTGTCCAGTGTGCTGGATGCCTTCCCTCCCTCCCCCTCTCCCTCTTTCTCTCTATCCCTCCTTCTTCTCCAGTTATTCTGGATTCATTTTATCCAACAGTGCACCCATTTATTGATTGTTAGACAAAAGTCTCACATTTAGCAATCTTTGGAGTTAATGTAGTAGCCCTAAATCTATGTTTTTGGACATCTTCTCTCCCTATTTTCACCTCCTTGCTCCTGTCCTGGCAGAACTGGAAGGCCAGTTTATACCTTTATCTGTTTCATGATGTGCCAAGGAAAATGACATCATGACCTCATGGGCCAGGTGCTGCTACTGAACCCATCTATACTGCCTCAGGCAGGAGTCTCGAATGGCAGGCACTGTCTGGGGCAGGGGCCATAGGCAACGCCTTTACAGCCTCAAGGGCTTGTGCTATGCTGTTATGGCTTAGAATAATAATTATTATTGTTATAAATGACATTTATAATAGTCATGCCATTATTATAATTACATATAAGAAAATATGCTATGATGGGGCAGCTTGGTGGCACAGTGAGTGCAGCACCGGCCCTGGAGTCAGGAGGACCTAAGTTCAAATCCAGCCTCAGATACCTGACATACTTACTAGCTGTGTGACCTTAGGCAAGTCACTCAACCCCAAATGAGCTTCCTTCCCTCATCCAAAAAATGCTATGAGGCAATTATAAAACAATATGTAGTTTTTATATCTAGCACTTTGTTTTATTATCTATTATAAAAATATATTCAATACAAATATAATATAATAATGATTGCTAGAATTTAAGTAACATGTTTATAAATTGTGTAAAGCATTTCATAAATATTATCACTCTTTTTTTTTACCCTCCTGATAGCCCTACAGGTACTATGTATTATTCCCATTTTTTCAAACAAAGAACCAAAGGCAGACAGAGGTTAAGTGACTTGCCCAGGGTCACTCCTCTAGTCAGCTTCTCAGGCTGGATTAGGTCAGGTCTTCTTGATTTCCAGTCCAGCTGCACAACTTTGTTTTGGGAGGAGAGACTAAGTTATGGAGTCAGACACAGTAGGCCAACAGAAGCTCTGGGAGGTCCTTTGGGAGGGGAGTGACAGGAAGGAAACTATTGGAGGAAGATAAGGTCGGTGGCCAGAGCAGGATTGACTGGGTGGTTGGGGCTGGGGAATAGAGGAAAGGAGGCTTTGGGTCTGCATTTTAACCTTAACCAATATGTTCCTTTTTCTGTTCCTAGTTTTAGGAGCAGGAACAGAAGAGGAAAAACTCCTGAGCCACAGGATAATGAACTACTGGGCAAACTTTGCCCGTCATGGGTGAGAAGGATGCACCTTGATTTCCCAGTGGTTTCCCTTGGGGTAGTGCCTGTTCCTAGGCACATAAAGGTTTCCCACTTACATAGCAGTTCCCTGATTGAAATTTGTTTAGGAAAAAAAAAAGTTAATTCAACCTAGAAGCAAGGTCTGGTGAACATTGTAGCTCCTCCCCAAGTTCAAGGACAGGGTTGGGGGAGGCATTGCCCTGGCAGACTCAACCTACACATAGGCATCTTGAAAGGAAAACAGGAAAGATCAGCAGCTGTCTTGGCCAATACCCCCACCCTCAAGGTCTCAGTGACTTCTGTTCTCCCTTGGAAAGCATTAGGTCAGGTCGTAGTGGCAAGAGCCTTGGATTTGGAGTTCAATGTTGTTGTGTTTGATTTTTCGTGACCCATCTCAAGTTTTCTTGACAGAGAAGTGACCACCACTCCATTCTCCAGCTCATTCTATATATAGGAAAACAGTAAAACACAGTTAACTGACTTGTCCAGGGTCACAGAGCTAGTAAGCGTCTGAAGCTGGATTTGATTTTGAGTCCTCCTGACTCCAGTCCTGGGTTTATCCACTGCACCACCTAGGTGCCCCAATGAAATGGAGTCTAATGACATGAGTCCAAATCCTGATTTGGTTACTTATTCCCTTTGTGAGTGCTTTTACTCTTTGGACCTTCCATTTTGGGTGCGTTAGAAAGGTGCAACATGAACGATGGAGACCAAACTGCTCAAGAATTGGTGAACAAGACTCCCTATAGCTGCCACCACTGTCAGCTGACCTCCACCTCATGGCCCTTCTTTGGCTCTCAGGTGGAGCTGAGGGTAGCTTGCTAAACTTGTCAATGCAGTGGCCATTTCCTGGTCTGCATGTTTCATTTTTCCTCCTAGGAACCCAAATGGTGCAGACCTTTTTCAATGGCCAGTCTATGAAAAGAAGGAAGAGTACCTGCAACTGAATTTGCAGTTGTCTGCGGGAAAGAGTCTGAGGAGGGATAGGTGGGAGTTCTGGACCAAGACCTTGCCTCAGAAGATGAAGGAATCACAGCCTGAAAAAGCCCGGGCGGAGTTGTGATCTCTAAGCATAACTGTTCTTGCAATTATTGTAGATCAATGACACCCAATCATTTGCTTTGAGTAGTTCTTTGGTCTCAACTAATGTATAGTGCAGTTTTGAGTGAAATACTTTGACTCCTATTCATTACTGCCATGGGAGAAGAATTTAAATGATATTCAGAAGGAAAAAAGCATTAATGTGGTGCCTACTATGTGCCAGACATCATGCAGGGGAAACACTTTTACAAATATCATCTTATTTGAAAGGGAACTTCCAATTCTGAGACAGCGGAATCTGATGAGTCTCTAAAGGGAAAAATTCCTAGTTCGTTTCATAGAATTATAGTGGACATTGTTGCATTTTCTGTCAGTGTATCCCTAGGGCACTTTGTAGGGAAAGAATTAATGCTTGATGATCAAAGGATTGATTTAGAGCTGGAAGGGATATTAGAAATCATTGAACAAGAATGAACACCTAGGCCCAGAGAAGAAGGACTTGTCTAAGGTGACGCAGAAACCAAGCATCCAGGTCCTCTGACTCCTAATCTAAGGCTCTTCTTAGTACACTAAGCTGCTGCCAGGGACTGGGGAAAATGTTAGCTGTCTCTGTCTATCTTTATTAATTAGCAAGCATTTTCCAGACAACATTTCTGCGAGGAGACCAAAAACAAAACTAAGGGTCCAAAAAACAAAATTTCACAAAAATCTAGCAAGTCATATGATTCTTTACTTGCAAAAGAGCAGCATAGAGGCAATTAGTATCTCTGAGCCCAAACTCACTATGGTTCTTCTACAGGGTTTCTTTCATATGGAAAATAATTAGGAAAAAAATCAAAAGAAATGCTTCCTCTATTCTCGATAGGTTATGCTAACAAGATATTTCACAATAACAATTCATTTTACTTAACAGCATACATGCAGGTCTGTGCTGGTCAATAACAATCAGCTCTCTGAAAAACCCACAAGACCCACTTTTAAGTTATATCATTCGCATTTTTCAACTCTTTTAAAGTTTAGAAAACAGCAAAACAATGACCCAAAAGCTAATTTGTAGTTGATCCCAATTCTGAGGTTTAAACGCTCATGCTAAAAATTTAACAACGAACTCTAGTACCAGTTGGCTCTAGTATGTCCCTGGGATACAGGGATATATAGTAGTAAAAACATTCTCTTCATTAAGAAAATTCAAATATTGAACTGTTAAAACATTTTTGTCACTAAGATTCTGGTGAAGAAAATGAGACATAGTTGATATAGGATTCAGACAATTAAGGCAGGATACAGGAAACATAGAGTGTAAGGGTAGCTAGGTGGCTGGGTGACCTCACTTCAGGTCCTTTAAAATAGCATGTGGTCTAGTTTCCCTTGCCTCAGTTTTCTTCGCACTCTAGCACATCCTCCACTAGAATCTAACCACTTTGCCCCTTATGGGATAAATTCTAGTGATTCCATTTACCTCTAGGATGCAATATTAAACCCTTTGTCTGGCTTTTAAAGACCTTCACAATTTGGACTCTCCCACCTTTTTCTCCACTTTACTCCCTCTCCTGTGCTCTTTGATCCAGTGACACTGGCCTCCTTGGAGTTCCTGGAACAAGACACTCCATCTCTGGGCTCTGGGCATTTTCTCTGGATGCCCCCTGCCTAGAACCCTCTCCCTCTTCATCTGCCCCTCCCGGCTTCCTTCAGGTCTCAGTTAAAATCTCCTCTTTTGCAAGGAGCCTTTGCTAGTGGCCCCTCAATGCTGGTGCCTTCTTGTTATTGATCATCCCCAATTTGCCTTGTATGTATGTTGCTTATCCATAGGTGTTTGCACCCTGTCTCCCTTCATTAGATTATGAGCTCCACGAGGACAGATTTTTACCTCTCTTTGTATCCCCAGTGCTTGAGGGCTTGGTGCATGGTGTGCCCTTCATAAATATTTGACTTGTCATCTGCCAGCTATATGGTTTCAGTCAAGTCTCTTTGTCTGTTGGCATGTCTTTTTCCTTATGAACTCAGTGGGAAAAATAAAAGTGCACCACTGACCTCCTAGAATTATTGTTTGCAGTGAGAATATCTAAGCTGTATAAGAGCTTAAAGAATTTATGACCCAGTGGCAGTTGGGTGGCGCAATGGATAGGCACCAGCCATGGGGTCAAGAGGACCTGAGTCCAAATCTAGCTTCAGAGGCTTACTAGCTGTGCGACCCTAGGCAAGTCACTTAATTCAATTACTTAAAAAGAAAAAAAAGGTTATCTCATACACCCAATACATTTTATATAAAAGAACTCAAGGCCCGAGAAAGTGTGCTTCACCCTAAGTCACACACCTAAGAAGACGTTGTACTTGGGATCCATCTCAGGTCTTTAGGGTCCAAGTCCTTCACACTTGAATGTGTCATCTGAATTAAGCTTACTGTCTTCTCGCTTAAACAACATCCTCAATCATACTAGATTATTATAATTAGCTGGAAACAGAAAAAAATGTTTATCTGTGAACAAACTCTATGTTTTGTATCCTGTTTGGACAGATGTTTATTAACTACAGTTAATCATAATAATTTTATATAGTGCTTACTATGTGCCAACCACTATACTATGTGCTTTACTTCTATTATCTCATTTTATCATCACACTAACCCTGTGAGGGAGATGTTATTATTATCATCCCCATTTTAGAGATGAAGTAACTGAGGTAGACAGAAGTTAAGTGACATTCCCAGAGTCATACAGCTAGCTGCCCTGATTGTTCAAATGCCAAATGTTTGTTTGTCCAAGACTATTTTTAGAGCACTCATGAGAGGCAAGTGCTCACATGGAGGTCAGAAAAAGTGATAGAAGGACACTCTCAAGGTCTCTCTTAAGAATTTTGCAAGTGATTGCATGACATGATGGACACTGGCCAAAGACCGCCCAGCGTGACATGGTGCATCAAAGAAGACGCTGTGCTCTATGAGTGAAGCAGAATGCAGCAGCTCAAAAGAAATGTGAAATCTCCTGATTTAGAGACATCTCCACTCCAAATGGCCATATGGGCTACTTGTGCCTGACCTGTGGTAGAGCCTTATGAGCTCGTGTTGGTCTGCTCAGCCAGACAGACATATTGTACCTTGACTCCAATGTAGTGATGTCATTTTGGTCCTCTTTGAGAACAAAAGACAACAACCAACCTACCAAGGATATGAGTCAGGATTTGAATGCAGGTCTTCCCAATTCCGAGTCCAGTGCTCAATCAACTACTGTACATAGAACCTGAAGTCTCTTAGAAAGGCTCCTTTACTCTTTCCATCTAGATGTAGTTCTATCTGCATTCCAGCTTGGAGGAAGCTGGTTAAGCTGCCTTTATTTAAGAGCATACAGGTTCCAGCTCCTGGAACAGCTATTGAAACAAGTTCCTACTGCCCTGGGGCCAATTCTTGGCATGATGTCAATGGAAAGAAAACAATTCAGGGAAGGTTCTAAGAGCCATATCATTTGTTTGTTTAAAATGTCACGTTGGTAGGTCCTGAGTGGCAGGGTCATAGAACTGAGGAATTGGAAGGGTCCACAAAGACCATGAGTCTAATCATCAACTAAACAAGAATTCTGTTCTGTTGTTGTTGTTGTCATTGTTCATCCTTCATTCTCTAAGGGAACCATGACATCAGGATGGTGATGTCATGACTTGCAAGTGAATTGGATTTAAGTGAGAGAGAGCTGTGCAGTGTCACCAACCTTAATTACTTTTTTCCTCCAAAGCCATCTCGGTCCAGTGGCAAGATGGGGATCACGATGACCGGAGCTGCCCCCCACCTCATATATGATAGAGCAGGGTTATAAACCCAGGTCTACTTTGACTTCAAGATGAGTCCTCTTTCTATGGCACTGGCTGTTGCAGAGGATTATGATGGATGGTGGAAGGCATATAAAATTTAGGTGAAATGTCTTTTCCTTCAAGGAGCTTACAGTCTAATAGGGGGTTGGAGTAGGATACTGAACAAACAACAAACATTTAATAAGGACCTACTGTGTGTTAGATACTGTGCCAAAAGCAGGGATTCAAATACAAAGAATGAAGCAATCCTGGCTTTCCAGGATTTTGTGTCCTAATAGAGAAATTAATAAGTATCAATATAAGTATAAGAAGAGAATAAATACCATAGCAACATGGTTCACTATAATATGTGACATTAGAAGGGGCTAGATGGATTTAGCCAAATTTTCCACACTGGTTTTGGGCACCTGTAAAATGGAGTTCAAACATATTCAGGGAAGTTGCCTTCCTCTTCTTTGACCTGCTCAATACCAAGTCCTGAAATCCCAGCCAGGAAGAAGCTTGTTGATGTGTGCCCCTGTACAACTTAATGCAATTCGCTGTAACATATACTTATTAAACAATTCACTGCATGTAGGGCAATGAGGTAGGATCTGGGGATACAATGACAGAGAGAGAGAGAGACAGAGAGAGAGAAAGAGAGAGAGAGAGAGAGAGAGAGAGAGAGAGAGAGAGAGAAAGAGGTAGACAGACAGACACAGAGAGAAAAAGAGAAAAAGAAAGAAAGAAAGAAAGAAAGAAAGAAAGAAAGAAAGAAAGAAAGAAAGAAAGAAAGAAAGAAAGAAAGAAAGAAAAGGAAAGAAGGAAGGAAGGAAGGAAGGAAGGAAGGAAGGAAGGAAGGAAGGAAGGAAGGAAGGAAGGAAGGAAAAAGGAAGGGAGGAAGGAAGAAAGAAAGAAAAAGAAAGAGAAAAGAAAGAGGGAAGGAGGAAAGGGAAAACAAGAAGGGAAAAAAGAGGAATAAAGAAATAAAAAGAGAACAGATTGAACGAACAAAGAAAGAGAGAGAAAGAAAAAAGAGAGAAAGAAAGAGAAACAAGAAAAGAAAGAAAAAGAGAGGAAAGAAGGAAGAAAGAAGCAAAAGGGAACATGAAGGATGGAAGAAAAAGGGAAACAACAAGAGAAAGGAAGAGAGGAAGTATGTAAGATAGAGAAGAAGGCAAAGAAAAGGAAAGAAGGAAAGAAGCAAGCAAGGAAAGAAGAAAGAGAAAAAGGAAGGAAGGAAGAGAGAAAGAAAGAGAGAGAGAGAAAGAAAGAAAGGAAGGAAGGAAGAGAGAGAGAAAGAAAGAAAGAAAGAAAGAAAGAAAGACAGAAAGACAGAAAGAAAGAAAGAAAAAGAAAGCAGGAAGGAAGGAGGAAGGAAGGGAGGGAAGGAGATAGAGGAACGAATGAACGAACGAACGAACAAAGAAAAAGACTCCCTGTCCTAGAGGGATAGGGAGGACACAGTACATATCAGAATAAATACAAAATGTATGGAAAGTAAGATTGATGGAGACAGAGGCACACAGATACAGAGAGAGGTAGAGACACAGACAGACAGACAGACAAAGAGATAGAGGCAGAGACAGACAAAGAGATAGAGCCAGAAAGACAGAGCATCAACAGGTTGGGGCAGCAAGGACATTCCCTGGTACAAGGTAGAAGTCGAGTTGTACTTCCAAAAAAAGTCAAAGTCTCTGGCAAGAAAGGTGAGAAGGGGACACCCTCCCAGCATGGAGAAACACCTGTCAAATCTCCCAGGCAGGAGACAGGGCATCATATAACAGGAAATTCTAGCAGGCAGCTGGGCTGTAAAGTGCCGTAGGGCAGCTGGATCCTGGAGAACTTCAGTGATCAGGCTGAGTCCATCTCAGTTCTCCATGCTGCTGCAGACAACCAGAAGCAGACCAGTTCCTTCCACACTCTCTCTTACACGCTCATTAAAACGGAACTGCGGGAGCAGTGGATAAAGTGCTCAACTTGGAGTCAGGAAGACCTGAGCTCCTATCTGGTCCTCAGCCAGTAGGGTTGTGACCCTGGGAATGCATATGACCTCTGTCTGCCCCAGTTTCCTCATCTGTAAAATGGGGTTAATAATAATACCTAGTGCATTGTTGTGAGGCTCAAATGAGATCATGTTTATAAAGTTTTTATAAAGTGCCTTGCACACCTTAAAGCACTATATAAATGCTAGCTGTCATCATCACTTATTACATCCTCTCATACTGAATCCACAATCTCCTCTCAGTACTGTTCTTTCTCTCTTTAGCCATGGTTAGTTATTCCAACTGTTGACGAACAGCTCAGTCTATACCCAGACAGGTCTCTAACCTAGCTACAATCCAAAAACAATCCTCGAGCTACTTCCAGACTTTCTGCTAACCTTTAGCCTCCTAGTACAGCTTTGACCTTTGGTTCAAAAGGTATGGATGGGGAAGTCACTTTCTTTGCATAATTAATCTGCTGGGCAGTGCAATGGATAGAATGCTGGACCCAGGTCAAAAGTCAAAAAGTACTGAATTCAAATCCAGCCTCCAGACACTTATTAGCTGTATGACCCTGGGCAAGTGGCTTAATTTCTATTTGCCTCAATTTCCTCATTTGTAAATGGGAATAACAAAAACACCTACCTCCTAGACTTCGGGTAAGGATCAAATGAGATAAAATTTGTAAAACACTTTTTAAACATTAAATCAGTAAACAAATGCTAGCTATTATTAGCTTATATGACTATTAATTTCAAATCATTTCCTGAAATTGTTGGCCCAATTCAAGCTTTATCAGCAATGCATTAATATGCCAGTCTTTACACAACTACTTGAATAATGAACATTCTCACGTTTTGTTATCTCTGTCAGTTTTCTGGTTGTGAGTGAAACCTCAGGGTTGTTTTAGTTTGTATTTCTCTTATTATAACTTATTTGGAGGATGATTTCATCCACGTAACCCATAATGCATGGGGAGTAGAGGGTGTCTTTATCCAAATTGACAGTGGCAAGCAGGTTTTCCGTTGGTTTTCAGCCAGGTCTCACTTGAGATTGCTGTGAGGATCAAATGAGATATTTGTCAAGAGCTAACTTGGTGCTTGGCACATAGTATGTGCTTTAAAATGTTCTAGAATGGTGAATTTCAGAGTTCTAAGTCATGGAGGTTGAATGTTGAGATCAATAATAAAAGCTAGCATTCATAGAGTGTGTTAGGGTTTGCAAAGTACATAAAACAAATTATCTCATTTGTTCCTCACAATAACCCTGAATGGTAAGCACTAATATTATACTCATTTTACAGATGAGGAAACTGAGGCAGACAGAGGCTAAATGCCTCCCCAGGATCATGGATCTTGTAGGTGTCTGAGGCCAGATTTGAACTCGGGTCTTCTTGATCAACTCCAAGCTGATTGCTCTATCCACTGTACAATCTAGCTGCAGTCGTAGAAATGACCTATGTGGCAAAAGTGAAATGAAGGTGCAGATTGTCATAGATGTAAAGTTTGATTAGCTGAGAGGCTCCAGTTTTTTTTAGGAACAGTCTTCAAGCACAAGGGAAGGGGTTGGGATAGAGAGGAACTCTTTGACCCAGGGATTGGTCTGCTTGAGAAAAAAGGAAGAGGGATGTAGGTGCCAGAGGATAGTGTAGACAGCCACTACTGGCATCTGGATCAGGTGATTTCCCTGGAGCAAATAAACTTTAAAGGAAAGGTAACTCAGTGCTGCTGGCAGAGGGACTTCATGGAAGCAGCAGACAGGAGCAGTCAAAGTAATGGACATGGACACTGGAAAAGCTGCATTACAACCCTGCCTCAGACAATTAACTAGCTGTGTGACCTTGGGCAAGTCAATTAACTTCTTCCTGCCTCAGTTTTCTCAACCGTAAAATGAGGATAATAATTGCTCTATCTCCCAGCATTGTTGTGACAATTTAATTAGATAATGGATGCAAAGTGCTTTGCAAAACCTAAAGGGCTATGTAAATGTTAGTCTTACATCATCACAATTACTTTTATGATAATAATAATAATAATCTTCTTAGTTCAAGAGAGGCATAATATGGAGTAAGATGCTTAGAGTACCACATAGAGTCCTGGGGAGACAGCCTACTCTGAGGGGATTCAGGCTTCTGTAAGAGCAAGAATACAGGGCTATTAGAGGTTCAAGGGGCAGCAACGTGGCACAGGGGATAGAGTGCCATGCTTGCAGTCAAGGAGACTCATCTTCCTGAGTTCAAATCCAGCCTCAGACACTTCCTAGTTTTGTGATCCTGGCCAAGTCACTTAGATCTGTTGGCTTGAGTCTCCTCATTTCTAAAATGAGCTGAAGAAGGAAATGGCAAAGCACTCCAGTGTCTTTGCCAAGAATACCCCAGAAGGAGTCATGGAGGGTCAGATACAGCTGAAAAACTGCTGAAGACCTTCAAGGGTGAATGGTCATAGAAAACTCCAAAAAGTGGGAGGGAGAGGCTAGGTTGTATAATTTGAATTTCAACCCTTGACACTTCAGTTGAAGTGGTGGGGGCAGCTCAAACTGGCTCTTGTGAACCAATTGTCAAATTTGCACCTCTGGAATCAGAAAATCCTGTAATTCAGGGCTTGATCTATCTTTTATTCATTGTCTAGACTCAGGAAAGTGTTGGGAAAAATGTTATTCATAAAGATTAAATTTAAGAGTATGTCATGGATACATTTGTTTGTTTGTTTTTGGTTTCCAGAGAGCTTGCTATTACACATTTACCAGCATATCCCTGCCGGATGGATGGATTTTCAGATCTGTCTTTAGCCTTTAGATATTCAATGTAATTTTTTTCCAAATAATCCTAAGAGAAGTCTGAGGAGGAAGTCCATTAAGTAGCTCCCAGTTCCTCTGAAGTGCCCATTGATCCAGTTCTTTTTTGTGTCAAAGGCCAGGCCTGGGATCTGATTAGGCATAACCAGAGATCTGTGCAGACGGAAAGATGTGGAAGACTTCCCTGATGCCTAAAGTCCCAACTTTGGGGGTCCTGGATTCAAGCCCCAGGTGAGCAGCTCTGCCAGGCTGACCTCAAGTAGGGGATGATTTCTGAGGGGACATCGGAGGAGTCATTTGATTTTCCCACTGGAGATATGGCACTTGGGCATTGTTTTTTTTTTCTATTATTTCCCCGACAGACTGATTGAGTGGGTGGGGAGGGGGTGAAGGATTATTGCTAGTTTGATTTCCGTGGGTGAAACTAGATTTGCTGCTGAGAAATTGATGCCCTCTCCATGTGTGTTATGTACAAAATCTCTTCTATCAGCTGCTGGTGGGGGTGGGGAGAGGGAAAGTAGAGTCATTTTTCAAGGAGGTATACAAGAGTGGGATAGGATCTTTTTACAGACTGGAAACAGGAGCTCACCATTTGCATGAGAAAATGTGGCACAACTTATTTATTTATTTTCTTTTTCTCTCTGTCTTAAAATATATTTTTTTCAAATTTCCTGTAAAGATAGTTTTCAACAGTGATTTTTATAAGATTTTGAGTTTCAATTTTTTTCTCCACCCACTTCCTCCCATTCCTTGTTCCTAACACAACAAGCAATTGGATGTAGGTTATACAAGTACAGTATATACTTTACATTACAGTATAGTCATGTTATTAAAGAAGAAACAAAACAATAGGGAAAAGACACAAACAAGTGAAAATAGTATGCTTCAATCTGAATTCAGACTCCATAGGTCTTTTTTGGGATGTGGATAGAATTTTCCATCATGAATCTCTTGGAATTGTCTTGGATAATTGTATTGTTGAGAAGAGCTAAGTAAATCATGATTGATCATCACACAATGTCGATGTTAATGGGTACAATATTCTCCTGGTTCTCCTCACTTCACTCAGCATCTGTTCATCTGTTTTTCTAAAATCCACCTGCTCATCATTTCTTAAAGCACAATGGCATTCTATTACATACATATACTACAACTTGTTCAGCCATTCCCCACTTGATGGCCATGCTGTCAATTTCCAATTCTTTGCCACCACAAAAAGAGCTGTTATAAACATTTTTGTAAAGGCATATCCTTTTCCCTGTTTAATCATCTCTTTGAGATACAGACTTAGCAGTGGCATTGATGGATCACAGGGTATGAACAGTTTGATTGCCCTTTGGGCAGAGTTCCAAAATGCTCTCCAGAATGGTTAGATGAGTTCACAACTCCACAAACTGCACTAGTGTTCCAATTTCCCCACATCTTCTCCAATATTTATCATTTTCTTTTCTGTCATATTATCCAATCTAATAGGTGTGAGATGGCACCTCAGAATTGTTGTTTTATTAATTAAGATTTTTATTTTTAGTTTACATCACTGAGTTCCACATGATTTTGAGTTCCAGATTTTCTCCTTCCCCCGCCCCACCAAGACAGCATGGCATCCTATGTATCTTCTACATAGAACTACACATTAAACTTATTCACACAATAATCAATTTGTAGAGAAGAATTATGACCAATGGAATCAATCATGAGAAAGAAAAAACAAAACCAGAAAAGAAAAAAAAGGAGAGCATATAGTTTGCCTCAGTCTACATTCAGACTCCATAGTTCTTTCTCTGGATGTAGATAGCTCTCTCCATCATGAGTCCTTTGGAGTTGTCTTTGAACCTCGTATTACTGAGAAGAGCCAAGTCTGTAAAGGTTAGTCATCACAGAATCAATTTATCTGTGGTTGTGTATAATGTTCTTCTGGTTCTGCTCCACTCACTCAGCATTATATCATGTAGGTCTTTCCAGGTTATTATGAAGTCTGTATTTTCCCCATTTATTATACCACAATAGTATTCCATTACATTCATATACCACAACTTGTTCAGCCATTTCCCAATTGATGGGCATCCCCTTGATTTCCAATTCTTTGCTACCATAAAAAGAGCGCTATAAATATTTTTCTATGTACGGGCCCCTTTCCCACTTGAGTGATCTCTTTGGGATACAGCCCTAGAAGTGGTATTGCTGGGTCAAATGGTATGAACATTTTTATAACCCTTTGGGCATAGTTACAAATTACTCTCCAGAATCGTTGGATCAGTTCACAACTCCACCAGCAATGTAACAGCGGTCCAATTTTCCCACATGCTCTCCAGCATTTATCATTTTCCTGTTTTTGTCATTTTAGCCAATCTAACAGGAGAGATGTGGTTCCTAAGAGTTGTTTTGATTTGCATTTCTCTAATCAATAGTGATTTAGAGCATTTTTCATATGCCTATATATATCTTTAATTTCTTCCTCTGAAATCTCCTGTTCATATCCTTTGACCATTTCTCAGATGGGGAATGGTTTGTATTCTTATAAAATTTGCTCAGTTCCCTGTATATTTTAGAGATGAGGACTTTGTCAGAGACACTGGCTGTAAAGATTTTCTCCCAGTTTTCTGCTTACCTCCTAATATTTATTGCATTGGCTTTTCTATACAAAAACTTTTCAATTTAACACAATCAAAATTATCCATATTGCATTTTGTAATGCTCTCTAACTCTTGTTGTGTCATGAATTCTTTCCTTTCCCATAAGTCTGATAGGTAAACTATTCCTTGCTCTCTCAAATTTCTTATAGTATCAGCCTTTATTCCTAAATCATGAACCCATTTTGACTTTATTTTGGTATATGATGTAAGATATTTGACTATGCCCAGTTTCTGCGCTACCATTTCCTACTTTTCCCAGCAATTTTTGTAAATAATGAATTCTTAGCCCAGAAACTGGATTCTTTGAGTTTATCAAAGAGTAGATTCCCATAGTCATTTACTACTGTGTCTTGTGTACCTATCCTACTGATCCACCTCTCTGTTTCTTAGCCAGTATCAGGTAGTTTTGATGACTGCTACTTTAAAGTACAGTTTAATATCTGGTATGGTTAGCATTTCCTAGTATCTCTTTTCATTAGTTTCCTAGATACTCTGGACATCTTGTTCTTCAAGATGAATTTTGCTATTATTTTATCCAGCTCTATAAAATCTCAGAGCTGTTTTTAATTGCATTTTTTCTAATCAATAGTAATTTAGAGCATCTTTTGCTGTGACTATAGATAGCTTTACTTTCTTTATCTGAAAATTGCCTCTTCGTATCCTTTGACCATTTATCAATTGGGGAATGACTTAGATTCATGCAAATTTGACTCAGTCCTCTGAGAAATGAGGCCTTAATCAGAAACTGCAATTTTTTTTCTCATCTTTCTGCTTTATTTCTAATCTTGATGTGTTGGTTTTGTTTGTGCAAAACCTCAGAGTAGAGTGAATTGCCTTGAAAAGTAGTGAGCTCCCTGACCTGGGAAACTTCAGGGAAGACTAGGTGACTTGTCAGAGATATTTAGAGAGGATGACAGCTCCCATGCTGGTGGGAAGAGGTGATCTCCAAGGTTCTCCCCAGTTCTGATGCCCTAGGATTCTCATCCCCTGCTGTGGAAGATAAAGGGCTCTGGCTTACTGGAAATCTAGCCCCCTCCTTTGTATGTGCAGGAATATAGATAATGAGGTACAAACAGTCTTCAGAATTGGCAGTAATGGGGATGTTTGCTTTCATTTCCCTTATCACTTTTTCTAGGACACTGATGTCCCACAAACAACTGGAATAGTGTCATGTGACATAAATAGACTCTGGACAGCTGTTGTTAAGAGCCGCCTGACTTGTAAACCCAGATGTTGATGCTTCTCTGGTAACTATGAATTGTGATTTGAATCAAACACGATCTAACTATTGATGTTTGTAATTTCAATTTGTATTTACTCTGAGGTTCAGTCTGCTCACTTTTGCTCCTGAACTAAATGAGTTATAGATGTATGTTTCATTAAAGTGAGAGTGATAACCCCTTAAAGTTATTTTTCTTAGTAAAGTAGATCAAAGAATCTGTGCTGGTAGCAACTCTTGTTTCTGGGTCTTCTTGGGTCTTACACCCCTACAGCTCCTGCTAGACAAATTGTTGTTAAACCTATAATGTGACTTACTTTGACACCTTGGTTGTATATTTAAAAGGAATAGCTAGTTGTACAGAGTAGAAGTGATGTTTCATGTGCAATCATCTTTTTCTCTTGTACTATGTTTTAGATATGTTGTTTTAGTCCATAAATTAAAAATAAAATAATTTTTAAAAAAGAACCAATAGAAGGCATAGTCTAGTGCTGGTAATCTATTCCAGCAGCTTATCTTGGCTTTGAGAGGGTAGTTACTGTCACATTGAAAGGTCCTCAGGGTCACAGGTGAAACACCCTCAACATGCTATGAACCAGAGAGCTTATTGTCCATGGTACATTCTCAATTGTCTGGTTGGGTCTGTGCCCTTAGCAGGGACTCATGCCTCCTTTCCCTGTTCTGGGCAGTACAGGGATCCTTTAGAAGAGACTGTTTTGCTCCATGTGTATCTTTGGAAACAGGAGGACCTCAGGGGCTGATTCTGCCAGGAAATTCCAAGGAGGATCTGACCTGCCTCTGAGTCAAATCAAGTGGGCTCTTACCTGAGAGTAGATCTTATGCATATCCTGTTACTCTTGATAAGCAATATCTTGATAAATGAATTCACTCACATTTAGAGCTCCTTTATCCTAGGTCACAAGGAAATAGGATACAGTAGTTTCCTGTTGAGCAAGGAACCAGCACAGCTGTAGTTGGTTGCATTTGTTTCAATGAACAAACCATGTCTGATTCCTTCAGGTGATGATATGGACCCATGGTGGGGCTCTTGTTTTTGGCAGTGCTTCCTTCCATGTATGATGGTTCCATATTGTCTGCCTCCCAGAACGTGGTTGTGGTCATCATCCAGTACAGGCTGGGTGTGCTTGGGTTCTTCAGGTAAGACTTCACCCCAGTGAAATGTAAGTACAAGTTTTTTTTTTCTCTTATGAGTTCCCAGATTTCTGAGTCATTGAATGATGATAAACATAAATTCCTGATTGGACCACGTATCTGTTGTCTTCCTTCCTTTCCCCATAAGTTAATCATGACATAGTAGAAAAAGTCCTAGGTTTGTGGCCAGAAGACCCATTTTTAAATTATAATCCTAATTCTTATAATCAATAAATTCACTTCTCCCTTCCTCTCATATTCTAGAGTTAGATAGATACATAGATGGGTGGACAGATGTATGAATGGTTGGATGGATGGATGGATGGATGGATGGATGGATGGACAGGCAGGGTAGAGTACAGGAATGAAGATGAACTATTTATTAAGCACAAAGCACTGTACTAAGTGTAACAAAACAAGAAAACAAGATGGCACCACTGTGTCAACGTAACCCCAGCTTGTTGTACTGTGTAGTAATAAAACTCATGACTACAGTAGTTTTCCAATTACCAATTTTCCGTAATATCTAACACTAAAGGTACCTATCCCTTTCACTGTGCTCTCTGGAATGCCAGCTCAATAGGTAATAAATGTGTTTTCATCGTTAACCCTTTGCTTTCTTACCCCTTCTCTCTACTTGTACTCACTAAACCATGACTCAGCTTTCCTGGTCATCATTTCCAGTACTATTTGAATTTTCACTCATGGCTGCATCACAAGGAAGCCAAAATGCCCCTTGTTTCCAACTACCACCTCTAGACTCTCCCTCTACCACTGTCATGCAGCAGTTTCTCCTCCTTTTAGGTTCATTCAATCCATATTTATCACCCAATCAAGATTCTAGTAGCTGTTTCTTACCATCCTCTGGGAAGCTCTCCTTGCTTTCTCAATGACCTCATAGCCTTCTTTATGTCTTTCTCTCCCAACTCCCACCTTCATACCAAGGGACTTCAATATTCATCATGATATTCCCTTAAACATTTTAACTCCCCAGTTTTCAGCATATTCATTTCTCATAATCTCAGCCATATACAGAGATGGTAACCACCTTGATTTTACCCTCCCTCAGGAGTGTTCCACTTCTATGTTCATTAACTCTGAAATTCCTCTATCTAGTTATAATCACTTATCATTCCACTAGATTCTGTGCTTGTAACCCCTAAACCTATTCTTTATCCTCACCTTGATCTTCAATCACTCTCACCCTTCAGTTCTTTCCCAGGCCATCACCCTTGCCTGGTTATACTATCTTCAATTCCCCATCTTAACCCCTTAGTGAACTACTTCATCTCTATACTGTCCCCTTATCCTGTGACAAATCTTTCCATTCCAAACCTCAAGCTTGGATGACTCTCATCATCCACTCCATTTGCTCTTCTTTGCATACTGCTGAATGAAACTAGAGAAAATCATGAAATCTTGTTGCCTGGATCCATTCAAATTAATGATACATAATCTTAACTGGGTCCTCACTCTGGTAAGGCAATATTTTTGCACCTCCATAATCAATTCACTATTTCACTCACCGAAGTAGCATTTCTAACCCTTTGCATCTCTCCTCAAACTTCTCATGGCTCCTCTTCTCACCATCTCCACTCAGAACCTCGCTTTACATTTTGCTGAAAAAAAAATGAGGCCATTCAATGGCATCCCTCATATGCCCTCTTCCTTATCTCATATTGATCAGATGCCTTCTGTTAATATCTAATCCTTTACCTCTGTCTTTCATGAAGAGATGGACCTTTTCTTCACTGTGGCTAAACTTTCTATACACTCAAATAATCCCATTCCATCCAGTCTTTTACAGAAGATTGTTCTATCATTCTCACTTTCACTATTCTTTATCTTTCTCTCTCTCTCTCTCTTTCTCCTCTCACCCCTTTTCTCTCCAGATCTCCTTTCTCCCCCTTCTTTACCCCACCCATCCACCCTGGCTGCTTCCCTACTACCTAAAACTTTGCCCATGTCTCTCCTCTGTTCTCAAAAAACTTTACTGGATCCATCCATCTATCTAGCTATCATCTCACATATCTCCTCCTTTTTATGGCTAGATATCTTGACTGTTTTCTCTTACTCTCTTCACTCTCTCCTATCTGGCTTCCAGTCTCCAGACCAGAGACCTACAGTAACCCATCTCCAATTCTCTCTAAATGTATGTCATATATATTATAAACTCAAAATTCCCCAAACAGAACACTTTCTCTTTCCCACTATGCTGTCTCCTCTTTATAGTGTCCCTATTATTTTTTAAAAGCACCATCATCCTCTTAATCTTCTGGGCTTGTGATCTAGGGCTCATGGTCCATTACTAACTCTCTTTTCCCCGTATCCATTCTGTTACTAAGTCTTATTGATTCTACCCTTGCTACATCTCTCATATACCCCACTTTTGTCCTCTGACACTACCACCACTCTAGTGCAAACTCCCAGCACCTTATACTTGGACTAATAACACCACCTTGATTGGTCACCTTGCTTCTTCTCTCCCTACTCCAGTTCATCCTCCACTCAGCTGTCAGTGATCTTCCAACAGCACAGGTCAGGCTATCACCTCCTTATTCAGTCAATCAGTCAGTTAACAACCATCTTTTAAGCACTTATTATATGCCAATCAATGTGTTAAGTGCTTGGGATACAAAAGAAAGTCAATTCCAACCTTCAGAGAGTTCATTTCTAATGGGAGACAACTAGTAAAGGGTCATATAGATGTAAAATATACACAATGTAAAGTGGAAGTAATCTCAGAGGGAAGGTGTGACAATTGTGATTTTTGAAATACATTATGTCATGTTGTTACAAATGATAGGACTGCAATAGGGAGTCACAGGGTCAGTGGTATTAAGGACCATAAAACATTTAAGCAGTAACAGAGAGCCAGTACTTTCACATGCCGTGACTTACTATGCTCCTGTGAGTAACCTGAGCCCCTGAATGGTCTCCCAGCTGACTGCATGGCTGTGTGCTGGCACTCAATCTTGGAGTCCCTGAGTCCTGCATCAGTAAAAGATCCTGGGGAATTTCCACACCACATCCGGTTCTGACTAAAAATGCTGTCTCTCATGTGTGGTGGTTTGGTTAGAACAACTGACTTATTCAGATCCCATTCTGAGTGTGAACTCCCACCAAGATCTTGCCACTCTATGAGTTTCCCTCATGTGAGTGCTCTGAATCCCTATCTGTCAATACAGGTTGTCATATAGTATGTGCGTGGGGAGGTGTGTGGTGTGCTGTGGTATTTTGGATGCGTTGGGTGTGTATGTGTGTGTGTTGCTTTCATTTTCATCTGCTTGGTGCCCCACGTGATAATAAAGCTCACACTTCTGCTAGCTTCCTCAGGACCAATTTTATATAAAGCCTCAAACTGGAGTCCTTGCTCTAGAAGTCCCTGGCAGTGAGTAGTGGGGGGAGGGGGAAGGGAAGGAGGAAAAGTGATGTCTCTTGAAGAAGGAGCAATTAGAGCTGTCTGTTTCCTTCAAGCAATTCCAGTCTTGGGGCTCCATAGAGAAAGCTGGACTTGGGAAGTAGAGAGTTGTATGTGAGGACAGCAAGGAGGGTGATGTTGCAAGATTATAGATTTTATGGATAGGAACTTGGCCTCCTACTACCTCTAGTCTACACATGCTCCTCCACATTCTCTGCCTCCTTCCTGTTCCTTGAAAAAGGTACTCCATTGAATATGTTCATTTTCACTCCTCCTCCTTCTGGCTTCCTTCAGGATTCTGTGCTAATCCCACTTTCTGAAAGAAGCCTCTCCCTTTCTCCCTTACTGCCAGGGCCTTCCCTCTGGGATCATCCCCAATCTGTTCTGTATAGATCTGGTTTGGGCACAGCTGTTTGCATGCTGTCTCCTCCATTAAACTGTAAACTCCTAGAGGGCAAGGATTATATTTACCTTTCTCTGTATGGCCAGAGGTTGGTATAGTGCCTGGCACATAGTAGGTGCTCAGTAAATGTTTCTTGACCTGACTTGACAGTCTAATAGAGGAAGAGAAAACAGAAAGGTGAGCTAAAAAAGGAGGGGAAGGGAGAGTGGCAACAATGCAGGTGGTGGGGGAGTGGAAGAGATGGGGCAGTAAACTGTAAGGGAAGAAAGCATCATGGCAGAGGCTCCCCCTGCCAGGCACAGTGAGTCATTATAGAGACCTTCACTGAGAGTCCTTCAGGTGGGGGAATTATAGATCTTCTCACCACTTTACATCTGTAAAATAAGAACATCAACTAGCATTAGCATGGTCCTCTAAGGTTTACAAAGCACATTACAAGTAGTGGCTCATTTTATCCTTGCAAAAATTCAGAGATACAAGCCATTATTATCCCCATTGTCTAGATGAAGTAACTGAGGCAGAGGTCTAAGTGACCATGATCACACAGCTAGTAAATAAACACTGGTCCTGCCAGTTTTAGTTCTAACAGTCCAACCAGCCCATCATCCAGCTGGATAAGATGGTCTCTAAAACTCAGAATCTTATGAACTTGGTGCTCTTCTTCAGAATTCTCCAACTTTGTCTAATATCTGTCTTTCAGCACTGGGGATGAGCATGCACTGGATCAGGTGGCTGCCTTGTGGACCAGAATGATGGATGTGGATCCAGAAGAACATTGTCCATTTTGGAGGACATCCTTACCGTGTGACTATCTTAGGTGAGTCTGCTGGGGGAACGAATGTTTCCTCACATGTACAAGGTAAAGACATAACCCCAGCGGGGCAGAGCCAAGATGGCAGCTGGAAAGCAGGGACTTGCTTGAGCTCCCAGGTGCCTCCAAAAACCTATAAAATGTCTCTGAATAAATTCTAAAGCTGCAGAACCCATGGAATAGCAGAGGGAAGCATTGCTCCAGCCCAGGGCAGTCTGGATGGTCACGGGGTAAGGTCTATCTCATGGACTTGGGAGTGGAGCAGAGCAGATCCCAGTGTGGGCCGCGTGGACCAACCAGACTGGGAGCCAGGCGGAACAGGCCCTAGCACATTGAATCAGTGAGCTGTGGCAGTTACCAGTCTTCTCAACCCACAAACACCAAAAACAACAGAGAAGGTTAATGGGAAAAGCTGCGGGGGCAGAGTGAAATGAGTTCGCAGTTTGGCCACCCCCCTGTGGCAGCAGAGGCGATGCAGCTACAGAACTACAGCTGCAGTTGCTTCTGGCCCCAGGCCCACCAGGTGGGAGGAATCAAGTGGTGGTTCAGAGCATGAGTGCAGAGACTGCTCAAGATCTGAGTCAACGTCTGGGTTGGTTCTTGGGGGCAGAGGAGCACTACTGTGGCAGAGCTTGCTGTGTAGAAATAGCTCTGAAAACAACAGCATATCCCCTCAAGCTTTGGACAAAGTACTCTATACTCTATAAGTAGTATACTACTTATACTCTAAGTATAAGTACTCTATACCCTGATGAAAAACTCAAAGGTCAAGTAGTTGGCTGAGAACGTGGCCAGGCAGGGCTCAGATTCAGACTCAGACTTTGGAATCTTTCTTTGGTGACAAAGAAGACCAAAATATACAGACTCAGTAATTAGAACCTTGAAAGGAATCAACTGGAGGTGGGGGGCTATTTGCTTTTTCCTTTGCTTCCCCAGAGCCTAGGAGAGTGTGTGGATTGATGCACTGACTGGATATTTTACAAAGGGAGAAACTGAGCCCCTGAAGGGTTAAGTGGCTTTTGCAAATGTTACACAGTTCACAAGTATCAAGAAAGATCTCTGACCCCAGGCCTTAGGACCAGGATCTTTATTCACTGCATCATGGAGCTTGCTCAAAGAATTGGAGTTCTTTGCCTGTACTCACTTAATAATAAGTGAAGAGCTAATTAAATGTTAAACCAGCTCTAATTGCATCTAATTGTTCAGTCATTTTTCAGTCATGTCCAACTCTTTATAACCTCATTTGTAGATTTTTTGGCAAATATACTGGAGTATTTCATCATTTCCTTCTCTAGCTCAGTAAGAAACTGAGGCAAATGGGGTCGTGCCCAGGGTCATGTTGCTAGTAAGTATCTAAGCCAGATTTGAACTCAGGAAGGTGAGTCTTTCTGACTCTAGGCCTGGCGCTCTGCTCACTGTGCCACCCACGTGCCCCTACATCTAATAACTCTCTTCATTAGCCATATTGACTTTCTTTCCTTCATTCTCAAAACTATTACACTTTCATCCTGATTCAACCACAGTTTCCTCATCTGGAAAATGAAGTGCTAAATTGGCAATCAAGATGGACTTTTAGCACTTAGTCAAATGCCCATGAAGAGTTTGCTCTTTGTTTTCATGATTAAATTAGGAGTCCTTGATGACCTCCTTGCCTCAAGGGAAAGCTTAATTTATATGGGTTGGAATGACATATTTCTGACATCAGAGGCTTTTAGACCATGTGGGCATAAGTTGAAGTTTTGTGATGCTTTCAGGTCATGTGAGTGAGTCGTGTGTGTGTGTGTGTGTGTGTGTGTGTGTGTGTGTGTGTGTGTGTGTGTGTGTGTGTGACTCACCTTTGACCCTAAAGAATATAAATAAACGCAGAGGTTGGTGATCTCTTAGAAGCTTTCACTCCAGGAAGCATGGGACTCTAGGCAGCCACTGTAAGGGACTCCCAGCTCAACTCAGATGTTGGTAACTATGAATTGTATTTGGTCTGTTTATAAATGTATGTTTGTAATTTGTTTGTATTTGCTCTGAAGTTCATGGTGCTGGCTTTTTCCCCTGAACTAAGTGAATCAAATTTGTACGTTTGATTGAAATAAGACTGTTAACCCCTTAATGCTACTTTCCTTAGTAAAGCAGATCAAAAGAACCTGTGCTTGCAGCATTCTTGTTGTTGGGCTTGTGTTGGTTTTTCACTCCCACAGCAGCTGCTAACTAAATTGTTGCAACAGGTGCTTGGACCAGGGGGTCTTCTAAAGTTGCAGCTCTAAATCTCCAATCTTAGGAATATCCTTTACCAAAGCACCTGTGAGGCCAAGTTTCACTTTGGCTTTGCTGATGCCAAGGAGATGGGAGAAGAAAGGATTCCTGACTTTTAACCAAACTCAAGCCTAGAATTCAGAGACTGAACAATTTGGGGCCTCCATGCCTTTCTTACCTTACCTCCTATCACTTCCCTGCATGCACTCTGTGCTCCAGCCAAAGTCATCTGTCCTCAGTCTTCTAAATGTTCCCTATATTCTCTTCTGAGTATTTGCTCTGGCTGGGTCTTACGTCTACAAAGTACTCCCTTCTTATTTTCCTACTGGTTCATAAAGTGCCTTTCTCATAACAGTCTCTGAGGCAGGGACAGGAAGAATCATTATTCCCATTTTATAGATGGGTAAACTTCTGAGGAGGTCTCAGTGAATACAGAATCTGGCCTGGAGTCAGGAAGACCTGACTTCAAATCCAGCCTCAGACACCTAACTGTATGACCCTGGGCAAATCACTTAATGTATATTTGCATTAATCTACTGGAGAAGAAAATGGTGAATCACTCCAGTATCTTTGCCAAAAAAAGCCACATGGATAGTCTTGGTGTCCTATGGTCAGTGGGGTCAAGAAGAGTTGGACACAACTGACTAACTGCCGCCAGTGGCTGTGGCATGGAATGGCCAGAGATGGCCAAATGCCACAGAGAGTGAAAAGAAGACAGAGCCAGGTGGGAGAGTAGAGCACAGCTTCGTTTATTAAACTGAGGGAAAGAGCTTATATACTTTTTAGGCAAGCATATCAACAAGTTCTCATGCAAAACATTTTGTTACATTGCATGGCTTCCTTGTGCTTTGTTCCCTTTTGCCGTAACAATATTGTGTTAACAGCCCACAGATGGTGTTTAGCACCCATGTGCCAAGGGGGTTAGGAGAGCCCACATCCTGAGTTATTGGCTCAAGGGCAAGAACAGGCTTCAGTAAAAACCTGGCTTGTATTTTATCCCAGAATCGACTTTCTCAGAGCTAGCCCTCTACATATCCCCTCTTCTTTTAAGATGGAACTTAAGCTAATGATGAGTCAAATAATGACTCATAGAGGACAGGACCCTATGAGACACAACAGTGTTAGGAAGGCAAGCAAGGGAAGAAAGTGGAACAAAAAGAGCAACAATATTGCTTAACGGGTTGACTTGTTTTAGAAGTTGCAATGACTCATCGGTGATGCCTTCAGGATCAATTCCTAGGGCTTTGCTGAGTTCAATTAGGTGAATGATAACTTCTAAATCACTTACATCTCATGCCATAAATTTGTAGAAACAAAGAAATAGGGATATGGGAGAAAAGCTTGTACAAAGTAATCCCCTTTTAACTAAGTATGGGAAGGATTGATCGACACACTGACAAATCAAAGAGGGCGGTCCCCTTTCTGAATAGAGATACAGAAAGTCAAAAAGAAATAAAAATGCAATTGTCTCTTTAAGATCCAAAAAGATCTTTCTTATACACCTGTCCAGCAAGGAACGTTGTCAGTGAAATCCTCTGGCCTTTAGTATCTGCTCCAGCCATCTCCAACACTGCATCTCAGCATTTTCTTCTTCTTCTTCTTCTTCTTCTTCTTCTTCTTCTTCTTCTTCTTCTTCTTCTTCTTCTTCTTCTTCTTCTTCTCCTCCTCCTCCTCCTCCTCTTGTAGGAACCAGCCTTCTGCCCATTCTCCTACAAGAGTGATCTTAGCACAATGCATATAGAATCCTACTTTTAGCAATACCATGTCTCTTTGATGGCATTTATAAAATAAACCACAAACCATTTTTTACCATCATTAACTGCAACAAAACTTTAGATAAGCATGATACCAATAAATAACATTCTCACATTGCTTAAGGAATATTCACAAAGTCAGTCCTAAGTGGCTGGCATGCATTTCTACTGTTGTTTATAAAGCTTTACTAAGTTGGTGCTAAAGTCCTTAGGTAATAAAAATTCCAGAGTAAACAAAGTTTCTAGTTACTGCAAAATTCCTAGATATACAAAGTTTCCTAGTCAAAAAGGTGTGGCAATAGAATCTCTCATTGGTAACAGTAGGAGACTGATCATAGGAAAATACTGCTGCTCTGGGGTGGAGCCAAGATGATGACTGGAAAGCAGAGACCTGCCTAAAGCTCTCCCCCAGGACCCTCCAAACACCCATAAAAATGGCTCTGAACAAATTCTATAACTGCAGGATCAGAGCGGAAGTGCAGAGCTTGCTTAGATCTGAGTCGCAATCTGGGTTGGTAGTTCCTGGGGGAGGAAGAGTGGTCGTGTGGCAGACATTGCAGTGTAGAAAAAGCTCTGAAAACAACAGCACAGACCCACAAACTTTGGACAAAATACTCTATACTTTACAAGCAGTCATACCCTGACAAAAACTTAAGGGTCAAGGGAACATGACCAGGCAGTGAAAACGGACTCTGATTCAGACTCAGACTTTGGAATCTTTCTTTGGTGATAAAAAAGACCAAAACATAAAGCCAGAAGAAACCAACAAATTCAAAGAGCCTACACAAAAGCCTCCAAGAAAAACATGAACTGGTCTCAGGCCAGGAAAGAGTTCAAAAAGGATTTGTAAAAGCAAGTTAGAGAAGTAGAGGAAAAATAGGGAAGAGAAATGAGAGTGATGTGAGAAAACCATGAAAAACAAGTGAATGACTTGCTAAAGGAGACCCAAAAAATACTGAAGAAAATACTGAAGAAAACAACACCTTAAAAAATAGACTAACACAAATGGCAATAGAGCTCCAAGAAGCCAATCAGAAGAATATCTTGAAAGGCAGAATTACCCAAAAGACCACTGAAGAAAATACTACTTTAAAAATTACATTGGAGCAAGTGGAAACCAGTGACTTGATGAGAAATCAAGATTTTAAAAAAACAGAACCAAAGGAATGAAAAAATGGAAGACAATGTGAAATATCTCATTGGAAAAACCACTGACCTGGAAAATAGATCCAGGAGAGATAATTTAAAAATTATGGGACTACCTGAAAGCCATGATCAAAAAAAATAGCGTAGATATCATCTTTCAAGAAATTATCAAGGAGAGCTGCCCTGATATTCTAAAGCCAGAGGGTTAAATAGAAATTAAAGAATCCACCCATCACCTCCTGAAAAAGACCTCAAAAAGAAACCTCCTGGAATATTGTCACCAAATTCCAGAGCTCCCAAATCAAGGAGAAAATATGGCAAGGGGCCAGAAGGACACAATTTGAGTACTGTGGAAATACAATCAGGATAACACAAGATCTAGCAGCTTCTACATTAATGGACTGAAGGGCTTGTAATATGATATTCCGGGAGGTCAACTGAGCTAGGATTAAAACCAAGAATCACCCAACCAGCAAAACTGAGTATCATGTTCCAAGGCAAAATATGGATTTTCAATAAAATAGAGGACTTTCAAGCTTTCTCAGTGAAAAGACCAGAGCTGAATAGAAAATTTGACTTTCAAACACAAGAATCAAGAGAAGCATGAAAAAGTAAACAATAAAGAGAAATCATAAGGGACTTACTAAAGTTGAACTGTTTTGTTTACATTCCTACATGGAAAGATGATGTGTATAATTCTTGAGACCTCAATATTAGGGTGGCTGAAGGGAATATACACATACAGAGAGACAGAGGGCACAGGGTGAGTTGAATATGAAGGGATGATATCTAAAAAATAAAATTAAATTAAGGGATGAGAGAGGAATATATTGAGAGATGGAGAAAGGGAGAGATAGAAAGGAGTAAATTATCTCCCATAGAAGTGGCAAGAAAAAGCAGTTCTGTAGGAAGGAAGAGGGGGCAGGTGAGAGGGAAATGAGTGAATCTTGCTCTCATCAGATTTGTCCTTAGGAAGGAATAACATACGCACTCAATTGGATATCTTACCCCACAGGAAAGAAGGAGCAAGGAGATAAAAAGTGGGGACAATCGAAGGGAGGGCAGAAGCGGGAGGAAGTAATTAAAAGCAAACACTTTAGAAAAGGATCGGGGTCAAGGAAGAAAATTGAATAAAGGAGGATAGGATAGGATATGAAGAAGCCAAATATAGTTAGTCTTTCACAACATGAGTATTATAGAAGAGTTTTGCATAATGATAGACATGTGGCCTATGTCGAATTGCTTGCCTTCTTAGAGAGGATAGTTGGGGAGGGAAGAGGGGAGAGAATTTGGAACTCAAAGTTTTCAAAGCAGATGTTAAAAAAAGTTTTTGCATGCAAGTAGGAAATAAGATATACAGGCAATGTGGCATAAAAATCTATCTTGCCCTACAAGAAAGTAAGGGAAAAGCGTATGGGGGGAGTGAGGTGATAGAATGGAGCGCTGACTGGGAAATGAGGCAATCAGAATTTATGTCATGTTGGAGTGGAGGGAGGGTAGAAATGGGGAGAAAATTTGTAATTTAAACTCTTGTGAAAATCCACACTAAAAACTAAAAATATTAATTAAATAAATAATAATTTATAAAAAAAATACTGCTGCCCTTAGTATCCTTTGAAACAAAGTGAACATCTTAATGTGAGTCTTAAGCAGGTTGTGTAGATATCTGCACATGTTCTAGTTCTAGATAAAAATAATATTAGTTTGCCTAGTAAGATAACATGATTCTAACTTTTACTCAAGTAGATTGCACTTTTGTGTTCACTCCTTAAAAAACTTTTTGAGAGTGAGAACTTTGAATCCTCCTGTCAAGGTGAGTGGGACTCTGGAAAGGATCCAGTGGTGCCTTGTCCCTTCTCCTTGTACTGGGAGACTCAAAGTGTCTCTTTTTGAGATCTATGCATTTTCCCAATTTGCCTTAGTGCCAAATAGTATAACAAATTCTGGCTCCAAGTTAGGAGTAGCACATTTCACTTAAATTTGGGGGAAATGTTTCTGGCTTTCCTTCTTATCTCTTTTCACTTTCCAAATTTGGCCAGAATTGGAATGGAGGGAGAAAGAGCATTTTTCCAACTGCTTCCTCAAAGTTTCCAAACCTTATTTCTTTCTAATTTTGACCTGATACTTCTCCAACTTGCCTTTTCCATAACAAAACCTAAACAAGAAAACATTTTTCTCTCTCTCCCCCCCCCCCCACTCCTCTGAAAAGACTGGAGTCAGGGAGGGAGAGAAAGACAGAGATAATGGATATTACAGGGTGTCAAATTACACACTCCACACAGAAACACAGATAGATTATCACCCTTATCTTAGTCGACTGTGCTCACCAACCACAGCTCCATTTTTTGTCAGAGCCTCTCCACAGGAGACTCACTCTTTCAGAGCCTCTGTTCTCTGAACCTGCCAGCTTCAGGGTCCCTTGGTCTGGCACCACTTGCCACCTGCCTTAGAATCAGGAGGACCTGAGCTCAAATCTGACCTCAGCAACTTACTAGCTGTGTGACCCTGAGCAAGTCGGTTAACCCTTATTGCCTCTGAAAAACAAAAGAAAAGGAATCCAGGCAAGTGAAAAAGTGTCTAAAACAGTTTGGTAACAATGAGAATAATGAGAAAGTGATACATAGAAGGGAAATTGTGGAGACGGACTTTCTTTTTTTCTTCCTGCTTCTTTCTTTTGATGGGTAATTCTTCCCCAAACATCCTGAAGAGCTGCTGGCTGCAGGAGAGTTCCACCATGTCCCTTCCACCATCAGTGTCAGCAACCATGAATTTAGCTGGGTTATTACTGTGGTGAGATTCTAGGATTTCTTATTCTGTGCCAACTTCTTTCTGATCTCAAAGGTTTCTGCTTCTCTTACAAACTTTCCGAGTGGGTCAGGACCATGGTGGCCACGGAATCTAACTCAGAGTAGAAGGAGAATCCCTTCTATACCTTGCTAGACAAATGGAAGTCCAGCCTGTGCTTGAAGACCCCAAAGGAGGGAAAACCTACTGTCTCCTGAGGCAGCTTCTTCAATTTTTAGGCAGCTCTCAAGGTTGGACAGGGCATCAGGACATCTAGTGGAAATTTACTTCTTTTTCAACTTCTACCTGTTGTTCCCAGCTAATGTTTTTTCCAAGTGACCATCCATCAGACAGTTAAAGAAAACTATCATGTCTTGCTCTGCCTTAATTTTTTTCTTTGGCCAGCAAAACACATTCCTTCAACCAGTCTCTATTTGGCAAAACCATGAGTCCCTTTTCAGCTTCTCAATTTTCTGCCTCAAATGAAGTACCTAGAACTGAACAAAAGATTCCAGATACATAGTCATTCCAGAATTGGTGGTACAGCACCTTCACCATCTGGAAAATCCATGTAAATTTTTTTGTCTCACCTTTCATATCAGAGAAAAAGATTGAATTATTATGGTATAAAAGATGAATATGTTGATATTGCATAATCCTATATATTTTATACATTCCTGAGCTTCTAAACTTTTTCTATATCATCG
>CM053625.1:304864192-304881459 GCA_028646595.1 Phalanger gymnotis
AGAGAGAGAGAGAGAGAGAGAGAGAGAGAGAATGAGATTTAATTACCCTAACCTCTTGCACATGTCCAATTCTGTGAGATTCTGGTGTACTCATTACCCAAGTCATAATCAGCATTCCAGGCCATAATATCACTTCATGCCCAAAGTCAGTGGTTCAGTCTCTACCAAAGCCCAATACGCAGGTAACAACTGCTTTTCAAAACGTGTACATTGTTATCCAGATGAAAGTAGTTTCCTTGACCAAAATCCTAAGGGTACATTTCAGCCTCGTTGTTTCTGACATAAACTCCAATTCACATAGTCATCTTGTACAGTCACTTGTAATTCCACTGGTTCGCTTTGCATAGGCCATAAATACAGAGCCAATTGTATAGCATCTAGAGCTTCTTCAAAAGCTTTACTCTGTTCAAGCCACCTGTCAAATTCATATTTTTCCTGGTTTCCAAGGCTGTTTCTAATATCCAAACAGTCCTATGAACTTTTGTGCCTCCTTTTGATTGGTGGGGATAGGAAAATCTTGAGTCTTCTGTCGAGCTTATGGGAGAATTTCTAACATGGCTTTATTCCATTGTATAGCCAAAAACTTTACAATTTGAGATGGTACTTGAATCTTTGCAGGGTTAATTTCCCATCTTTTGCTTTTCATATGCACAATTGAAAGTATCAAACTCTTCTCCACATCTTTTACATTTCCCCCCTGTATAAAAATATCGTCTATATAGTGGATAAGCTAAACACCAGGTAACTTCAATTCATCCACATGTTCAGCCACAATCCTATGACAAATAGTTGGGCTATTCAGATATCCTTGTGGCAATAGGGTAAAAGTATATTGTCAGCTCTGCCATGTGAAAGCAAACTGGTCCAATTGTTTGGAGTCTATTGGGATCGTAAAGAAAGCATTGGTCAAATCAATAACTGTGTACCAAGTCCCATTATATTTCTGGATTCTTTTTATTAAGATAACAATATCTAGAACAGCAGCATACAAGGGTGGAGTCACTTTATACAATTGTGTATAATCCACTGTCATTCTCCATGTTCCATCTGACTTTTGTATTGGCCATACAGGATTGTTTCATTGAGTGGTTGTAGGGACTAACACTCCTGCATCAATATATTCCTTCGTACTATAAGCAATTTTGTCTTGCCCACCTGGCACACGATACTGTTTCAAAGTGATTACTTTAGAAGGTTCAGGTAAAGTGATTGGGTCCGTTTTTACTTTTCCCACCAAAACTGTATTAATTCCTGTCTTCCTTACTGCAAATTGATATCTCCCGTCACACAAATTTAGAGTCACGCTTTTCAATATATCTATTCCAATGATGAATTCAGGAATGGATACAACACCTCAGTATATTCCTTCTTAGGCAATTGTACAATTTTCATCATCAGTTTCACTTGTTTGGCTGATATTTCAGCCCCTTCTGGTCCTGTGATAGTAATAGGAGTTCCATCCTTAAATTTGTAAGGGTTTCCATAAATACAAGGGCTCAAGATCTGTAAGATTTGTAGGGGCAGTTTTCACTTCTCTATTCCATTTGCTATTAAGCCCCTTATCTTGGTACATTTCGTATAGCTAATCAGTTGGAATACTATCTATTCTTCTAAAATCTACCCTTGCTTTCAATAGAGCAGTAAATATTTCTCTTCTTGTCATTCTATTCCAAAGTTGAATATGATGGTTTTGTACCCTTCTCTCCTGAGGAAATTTATCATTTTTCCCCAGTCTCCTAAGTCACTTAACTGTGAAATCTTATCCAGCACTTCTGAAATACAGTGCCCTACTTCTGCAATCAGCCGAGTCAGAATTACATGTTTATAAGTGGGGGCTGCCTTCTTAACTATCAAATTCCTAATAGAGACTTCCAAGAGAGTTTCAAAATAAACTTCGGCATTCCCCAACATAATAGCAGTCTTCATTCCCTCCTCCTTTAACTTTCTCATACAGTTCCTAATTGAATACCAGGGTCTATCTGCAGTAGGCCACATAGCATCAGCAGGTTATTCCTCTTTACAGTCTGTTGCAGCCAAAGCCAACTAATTGGTTGTTTAGTTAGTTTTTTTGAGAATGATAATCCCTAAAAGCTTGCTGTACAAAAGAATTCTGAGGAATACTTGTTAATCTCATACAATCCACAGAATCTACAGACATTCCTGCAGCCCCTTCACCACTGATTCTCACCATCCAAGATATTAACGATTCTCCCATTCTCTGGGTGAACCTACTCAAGATACCTGTGATTTCCTCCTGTGTAAAATCTTCCAAAACCTCCCTAAATTGTAGCATGATCTTGTGTTTCTTGCCTCCTCCACTGTATGGGGTGCATTTGTCTTTGAGAAGTCTGGTGTGATACTGTAACACTCTGTGACTCAGAAATAGCAGTATGAGACAAAATATCACCTCATGCCTGAGGTTCTCACGTTATCCTCTTGTCTAGATTCTCTGCCCCACTACCATGGTAACCAGCCTGACTGCTAGGCTCCACATGGGCTGAATTGAGGTGCACTCTTGACCTCCTTGGCTCCCTCTGCCTTCTAGCTGAATTTACAACAAGGCTATTAGCTTCCTGCTGTTCTACCACCTGAGGTTCTTCATCTTGCTGTGATGTAGAAGTATTCTCAGACGTTTCAGTAACTGTCTGAGCCTGAGCTCTCTCTCCTAATAGTCTGTCTCTGTGTTCATGTACAATATGATAGGCTGTGAGTAAAATCCAGCCTCTTCCGGAGACTGCTCTTGGGATCCCCATTCCTGGCTCGACAGTAACCTCTCTGAGGCATCACTCCAAATCTCTAGGCCCTCCACTCTGTAGCCTCTGCTTCCAGTCCTCACAGAAACCAGTGCCTTCAGACCATCCTCTTGCTAGGGAGCAATAAGTTACATCCTCCCATCCTGGGACAACCATTTCTTCTTCTAAAGCCCTTCTACCTCTAAATAGAGATCTTATACCTTGCAATCCAATCCTGCTAGTCACCAAATTTAACAGTAAGGCAATAATAACAATGTGGATGATAATTGTCAAAATGCCTATGTAGTTCTGTATCACAACGTTTACAAGACTCTCAACAGAGAAGGTAGAAGTAAACCATTTATTCAGACACCAGAGAACCATATCCCACAAGTCATTATTTGTTAGATTTTCACAGTCCAACCACAAATAATGTTTCTCTAATTGTCTTCCTTTATTTCTGTAGAGTGTCTTACAATTGTATTTCTATCATTCCTAAGTGTATCTTGGTAGGTAGACTCTCATTTATTATGTATTGTGCAGTTATTTTGAATGGGAAGACTCCTTTTTTATCTACTTTTGCTATGATTTGCCATGTACAATACACGATTTTAATATTGGTAATAATCAAATGCTAATGATTTTGAGCATTTATTTTATCTTATCTCTTTAGCCAATGAGTTAACCAGGAAATATTAGATGTTTATTATGTTCCTGGCACCATGCTAAGTTCTAAGAACACAAAAAAAAACAGTCTCTGACCTCAAGGAGTTCCCATTCTAATGGAAGATACAACATATAAATAACTACGTACATACAGAGTAGATAAAAGTAATCTGAAACAGGAAGATGTTAGTGGCAGCTGGGGGACCTAGGAAAGGCCTCCTGAAGAAGATGGGGTTGAGATGAAATGTGAAGGAAGTCAAGGGTGCTAAGAGTTTACAGTTATGAGGAAAAGCCCTCAGTTTATGGGATCCAGCCAGTTTAAGGCCACAGAGACAGGAGACTGACTGTTATGGTCTAGCAACAGCAAGGAAATTGCTACAGCTGAATCACTGAGTGCCTGGATGGAAATTAAACAGAAGAAAACTGGAACAGTTGAAAGGTACAAGGTTATGAAGATCTTTAAATTTCGAACAGGAATTTATACTTGATCTTGAAGGTCATAAAGAGCCACTGGACTTTATTGAGTAAAAGAGTAAAATGGTCACTCAAACTTTAGAAAAATCTTTTTTGGCAGCTAAGTGAAACAGACAAAGATTTGAGGCAGGAAAACCAATTAAAAAACTCTTGTGATGGTCCAGTGATGAGTATTTGTATTAGAGCTGATGGCTGGATATGCAGAGATAAAAGAACCTAAAATATAGTATTCTACCTTATAGGTAGAAATGACAACATTTGACAACTGGTTGGATATGTGAGACAAGTCAGAACGAAGGGTTAAGGATAATACTGAAGTTATGAACTTTAGTGCCTGGGAAGCTGATGGAGCTCTCAACAGTAACAGAACTATAGAAGAGTGGTGAGTTCAGGAGCAATGAGCTCTGTTTGGGGTATAATGAAGTTGAGATGCCTGCAGAACAAACATTATGAGGCAAAACAACTTTAAGATATCTCATACATATTAGATTAACTAAAGTGCTAGAAGGGGGATATGGCAAATAATTGAGGGGATATGGTAAAATTGGGACATTAACATACTGTGGCTGGAATAGTAAACTGATTCAACCATTTTGGAGAGCAACCTGGAATTATGCCCAAAGAGTTATAAAACTCTGTATATCCTTTGGCCCAGAAATACCACTATTCAGTATGTTTTCCAAGGTTATCAGGGCAAAATGAAAAGAACCTATGTGTTCTAAAATATTTATATCCACTCTCTTTGTGGTGGCAAAAAACTGGACATTGAAGGGATGTTCAACAATTAGAGAATGGCTAGACAAGTTTTAGTATATGATTGTGATGGAATACTACTGTAAGAAATGATGAATTGGTTGATTTTAGAAAAAATATGGAAAGACTTGTATGAAATAATGAAAAGTGAAATGAGTAGAACCAATAGAACATTGTATACAGTAACAGCAATATTGTTCAAAGAATAATTATGAACAACCAAATTATTCTGAGTACTATACTCAGATCAACTATAAAGGACCTATCCACCTACAGAGAAAGCAGTGATAAATAGAATTACACATAGTATGGTTTTACATATATTTATAAATCTGTGTCAGATGTTAGCCTTCTCTAGTATGGGAGGGAGGTAAAGATGAACACAATTCAGAACTTAAAATGTAATAAAAGAAAAAAAAGTATGAGCCATCCAAAACAATAATTTCACTAAAGTTACTCATTGTTTCCACTAGTTGTTTTTTTTTATTTTACTTGATTTTCCCAGGTTCTCCATCCATAATGCCTATATAGAATACTTAACATTTCTAGAACTATATTCAATAATAATAGTGAAAACCGATGTGTTGCTTTGTCTCCGGATTTTTTGGAAAGGTCTTTATTGTTTCTCCATTGCACATGATGTTCTTTCTTGGATTTCAATAGGTTCAGTTTGCCATTAAGGAAAAAAATCTTTTTATTCCTATAATTTCTAGCATATTGGAGATAAATAAATATAGCATTTTGTTGAATAGTCTTTTTCACCTATTTATATAATCACATATTTTTATTGTTTTTGTCATTAATGTAATCTGTTTTTTCTTAACATTGAACCAATTCTGCATTCCTAAAATAAATCCAACCTAGTCATAGTGAATAATAAATTGAAAATGTTGCTAGGACTTCTATCCTAACATTCTATTCAGTATTTTCAGCTTTATTCCCAAGAAAATATTCAGAGACCTAGAATAGTGATTTGAAATATATGAGTTAAAAGGCTATAATTGAAATAAGAATTTAAACTGAGAGAATCTGAGGGGAACCAGAGAAGCTCAGATCTCTTGAGTAAGGACTGGTTGTGGTCTGGGTCTTAATCACAGAGTTAAAATAGCCTCTGGAGGCTACTTAGAATTATATCTATACCTGCCTTTGTCACATCACATCAGGGATCATCTGTTCTTTTTTTGTGGAAATGAATTATGATAATGCATAAATTTTAAATAGTTTTATTAAAACAATTCATTTGTCTCACCAGTGTCATAGAAATGTTGATTTCTGGGGGGCAGAGCCAAGATGGCTACGTAAAAACAAAACAGGGTCTTACAAGTTCTGAGCCCTCTCGTGTTCTCTCAGATACCTCTAAAAAAGTGAATCTGAGCAGATTTGAGAGAGTTAGAAGCCACTAATAGACTGAGTGGGGCAATTTTCCAAGCCAGCAGAGTCTGAAAGGTCGATGGGACATATCTGTAGGCTGGAAGAGCACATGGCATGTGGAGCTGCACCAGAGAGCACCAAAGCAGAAGTAGCTGTGGAAACCAGCCAGCGATCCAGGCTGAGAGAAAGCTGAGCCTCCAAAACCGGCAGAGATCCCCAGACCTCTCAACATAGGACTAGAGTCTGTTAAAGTGACAGGAGGAAGCACCTATGGTCGCCAGACACCCTCTCCTGAGGCTTGCAGCCCAAAGGTTTGAAACATGCCCTCTTGAACTTCCGGGAGACATATTGGCCTGGTAAACAGCTCTCATCCCTCCCTTCCTCACTGACCCAGAGAATTCCTCATGAAAAGCACTATAATAGAGGAGACAGAAGTGGCGCTTCAGTAGCCAAACAGTGGGAATTCCTGAGTCCCAGAAGGACAGAAGCAGCAAGGTTCAACATCAGGAATCCAAAAATGCCTTCGCACAGCCAGAGGAAGTGGCAGACACCAGCAGAGAAAACAGCTGAGACCACTGGTACTGGAGAGAACCCCCAGGGGAAGAGGAGACTTCCAGCAGCCAGAAGACCCCTCCCTCACACCTTAGGAAACAGAAGACAATAATATGCAAAGTCAGTAATTAGGCTCACAATTCCCAGAACAAGAAACCTGGGACAGAGATCTCTGAGCCCCAAAAGAATAAATCCACTGTAAAAACAGGAAAAAGCTAACCGACATGAAGAACAACATGAAAAAAAAACAAGGAACATTGATTCTTTTTATGGAGACAAGGAAGATCAAAATACCAATTCAAAAGAGGACAGCACTGATGCTATACCCACATCTGACAGCTCAAAAGGAAATGTGAAATGCTCTCAAGCCCAAAAAGCATTCCTGGAAGATCTAAAGGAGCATTTTAAAAACCAAATTAGGGAGGTAAAAGAAAAAATGGAAAAAAAAACCAGGAATGAGATCAAATCTTTAAAAAATAAAATTGGTGAAGTGGCTACAGAGGTTCAGAATCTAAATAGAGAAAATGACACCCTGAGAGGTGTCAACCAATTTGAAAAGGATACTCAAAAGCAAAATGAAGACAGCAACTCGTTAAAACTTAGAATTGATGGAAATCAATGCTGAAAACTAAAAATATTAAATAAATAATACAAAATATTAGAATTGTGCAAGTGGAAGCAAATGACTCTATGAGGCATCAAGAAGTAGTCAAACAAAATGGAAAGAATGAAAAACAATAGAAGAAAACATGAAATATCTGATTGAAAAAACAACTGAGCCGGAAAATAGATCCAGGAGAGACAATTTAAAAATTATTGGTCTACTGGAAAACCATGGTGAAAAAAAGAGCCTGGACAGTTTCTTCAAAGAAATTATCAAAGATAACTGCCCAGACATCCTAGAACCAAAGGGGAAAATAGTCATGGAAAGAATCCGTCCATCACTCCCTGAAAGAGTTCTCAAATTGACTCCAACAAACTGTATAGCCAAATTTCAGAATTACAAAGTCAAGGAGAAAATACTGCAAGCAGCCAAAAAGAAGCAATTCAAATATCATGGAACTACAGTCAGGATCATGCAGCATCTCTCAGCTTCTACATTAAATGAGAGGAGAAAATGGAATATGGTATTCCAAAGGGCAAAGGATCTTGGACTACAATCAAGGATCAACTACCCAGCAAAACTGAGAATAATTTTTCAGGCAAGGAGATGGATATTCAAAGAAATAAGGGAATTCCAGATGAAAAGACCAGAACTCAATGGAAAATTTGATCTTCAAATACAAAAATCAAGAGAGACATAAAAAGTTAAATGGGGGGGGGGAAGCCCCATAAACCTTGTTAATCAATAAGGGCAAACTGTTTACATCCTTATATAGGATTATATTGTTTTATATATATTGTGTACATATATGTATATGTATATGTATAAATATGTGTATGTGTATGTGTATATGTATATGTACATATACACATATATATGTCAATCTTGAGAATAGTACAGCTATTATGACAATTGAAAGGGATACACATAGACTGTGAATGTCTGTATAAAATATGATATAATGATAAAAAAAAACCATAATTGAGATGTAAAAGGCGGGTTCTGGGAGAAGAGGTAAGGAGGTAGTAGAAAAGGGTAAATTACATCAAATGAAGAGGCACAAAACCCATAGAGGGAAAGATGGGAGGGAGAAGAGTAGTATATAAGCTTTACTCTTATCAGATTTAGTTCAAGAACAGAATAACATACTCTGAAAAGTATAGAAATCAAACTTGTCCTACAGTCAGTAGGAGGGGAAAGGGGAAAGAAAAGGGGGATGTTCAGAAGGGAGGGAAGAAGCAGCAAGGGGAAAAGGGTAAGATAAGCAAGGAAAATCAAGAAGGAAGGTAAATTGAGGAAAGCAGCAGTCAAAAGCAAAAGTCTTTTGAGGAGTGGAAGGAGGAAGGGAGAAATAAAAGCATAAATGGGGCAGGGGTTGGGGTGGGGTGGGGAAACTGGATGGAGGAAAAGACACACCTTGCAATCATAATTGTGAATGTGAATAGGATGAACTCTCCCATAAAACAAAGATGGATAGCAGAATGGATTAAAAATCATAATTCTACCATATGTTGTTTACAAGAAACATATTTGAAAAAGGGGGATTCACACAGGGTAAAGGTAAAAGGACGGAGTAGACTACATGATGCTTCAGCTAAAGTAAAAAAAAAAAAGCAGCGGTACCAATCCTAATCTCAGACAAAGCAAAGATACACCTAATTAAAAGAGATAAGAAAGGGCATTATATCCTGCTAAAAGGCACCATAGAAAATGAAGCAATATCATTACTTAACATATCTGCACCAATTGGTATAGCATGCATATTCTTAGAGGAGAAGTTAAGGGAGTTACAGGAAGAAATAGAGAGCAAAACCATACTACTGGGGAACCTTAACCTCCCTCTCTGAACTTGATAAATCTAACCTGAAAATAAACAAGAAAGAAGCTAAGGAGGTTAAAAGAATTTTAGAAAAGGCAGGTATGACAGATCTCTGGAGAAAACTGAATGGAAATAAAAAGTAACATATGTTTTTTCTCAGCGGTACATGGCACATACTCAAAAATTGATGGTATATCAGTGCATAAAAACTGAAGCTGAGTCAATGCATCCTTCTCAGATCATGATGCAATAAAAATTATTTGTAATAAATGACCATGGAAAGGTAAACCAAATATTAATTGGAAACTAAATAATCTAATCCTAAAGAACGAGTGGGTCAAAGAACAAATCATAGAAACAATTAACAACTTCATTCAAGAGAATGACAATAATGAGACAACATACCAAAACTTATGGGATGCAGCAAAAACAGTTCTTGGGGAAAATTTTATATCTCTAAATGCTTACAGGAATAAAATACTTAAAATGGAGATCAATGAAATGGGCATGCAACTGAAAAAAAATTGAAAAAGAACAAATTGGAAATCCCCAATTAGATACCAAATTGGAAATGCTGAAAACCAAATGAGAGATTAATACAATTGAAATCAAGACAACTATTGAACTAACAAATAAAACTAAGAGCTGGTTTTATGAAAAAAACAATAAAATTGATAAACCCTTCGTCAATTCAACTTAAAAAAAGAAAACTAAATTACCAGTGTCAATAATGAAAAGGGTGAATTCACTGCCAATGAAGAGGAAATTAAAACAACAATTAGGAATTATTTTGCCCAGTTGCATGCCCACAAATTTGATAACCTCAAGGAAATAGACAAGTATTTACAAAAATACAAATTGCCCATGTTAACAGAAGAAGAATTAAATCACCTAAATAACCACATTTCAGTAAAAGAAATTGAGCAAGCCATCAATGAACTCCCTAGGAAAAAATCTCCAGGGCTAGATAGTTTTATATGTGAATCTTATCAAACATTTAAAGAACAATTAATTCCCATACTTTATAGACTATTTGGAAAAAATGTGAAGAAGGAGTCCTATTAAATTCTTTTTATGACACAAATATGGCACTAATACCTAAACCAGGAAGATTCAAAACAGAGAAAGACAACTATAGACCAATTTGCCTAATGAATATTGATGCAAAAATTTAAATAAAATGTTAGCAAAAAGATTGCAGGAACTTTTTAGGAGAATAATACACTACAACCAGGTAGGAGTTATTCCAGGAATGCAAGGCCGGTTCAATATTAGGAAAACTATCAGTATAATTGATCATATCAATAACAAAACTAGCAGAAATCATACAATTATCAAATAGATGCAGAAAAAGTTTTGACAAAATACATTCCTATTAAAAACACTAGAAAGCATAGGAATAAATTGAGTCTTCCATAAAATTATAAATAGCATCTACCTAAAACCATCAACAAGCATTATATGTAATGGGGATAAGCTAGATGCATTCCCAAATAAGATCTGGGGTGAAACAAGGATATCCATTATCACCCCTATTATTCAATTTGGTACTAGAAATGTTAGCTTTAGCATTAAGAGAAGAAAAAGAAATTGAAGGAATTATAATAGGCAAAGAAGAAACTAAATTATCCCTTTTTGCAGATGATATGATGATTTACTTAGAGAATCCTAGAGATTCGAGTAAGAAAAACTACTTGAAATGACAAACAACTTTAGCAAAGTTGCAAGATATAAAATAAACCCACATAACTCCTTGGCATTCCTATATATTACTAACCAAGCCCAAGAGCAAAAGATAGAAAGAGAAATTTCATTTAAGTTTACTGTAGACAGTATAAACTATTTGGGAGTCTACCTGTCAAGACAAACCCATGGCCTATATGAACACAATTACAAAACACTTTTCACACAAATAAAGTCAGATCTAGTTAAATGCAATAATATCAATTGCTCATGGTTAGGCCAAGCTAATATAATAAAAATGACAATTTTTTTCCTAAATTAATTTACTTATTCAGTGCCTTACCAATGGAACTACCAAAAATTATTTTACAGAGCTAGATAAAATAATAGTAAAATTCCTCTGGAAGAACAAAATGTCCAGAATATTGAGTGAATTAATGAAAAGAAATGCTAGAGAAGGTGGCCTAGCCATATCAGATATCAAAATGTACTATAGAGCAGCAGTCATCAAAACTACCTGGTATTGGCTAAGAAATACAGTGGTAGATCAGTGGAATGGGTTAAGTACACAAGACCCAGAAGTCACTGACTATAGCAATCTACTCTTTGATAAACCATAGTTCTATAATATTTTTCATTGGCTTTGTTTATACAAAAACTTTTCACTTTAGCATAATCAAAACTATCCATTTTGCATTTTATAATGCTCTCTATCTCTTGTTGAGTCATGAATTCTTCCCTTTCCCATAAATCTGACAGGTAAACTATTCCTTGCTCTCTCCCAAATTGCTTATATTATCAGCCTTTATTCCTAAATCATGTACCCATTTTGACTTTATTTTAGTATATGTGCAAAAGGATATAAAAATGTGCATACCTTTTGACCCAGCAATACCACTTCTAGGGATGTATCTCGAAGAGATCACCCAAGTGGGAAATGGACCAGTATGCACAGAAATACTTACGGCTGCTCTTTTGTGGAGGCAAAGAATTGTAAATCAAGGGAATGTCCATCAATTGGGGAATGGTTGAACAAGTTTTGGCATATGAATGTAATGGAACACTATTTTGCTATAAGAAATGGGGAAGATATGGACTTCATAATAACCTGGAAAGACCTACATGATCTTATGCTGAGTGAGAGGAACAGAACCAGGAGAACACTGTACACAACCATAGCCATATTGATTCTGTGATGACTAACTCTGATAGCCTTGGCTCTCCTCAGCAATACAAGGCTCAAAGACAGCTACAAATGATCCATGATGGAAAAAGCTATCTACATCCAGAGAAAGAACTGTGGGGTCTGAATGCAGATTGAGGCAAACTATTTGCTCTCTCTTTTTTTCTCTTTTTTTTTTTTGGTTTTGTTTCTTCTCTCTCACAATTCATTCCATTGGTCATAATTCTTCTTTGCAACTTGACTATTGTGTAAATAAGTTTAATGTGAAGGTTTATGTATAATCTATATCAGACTGCATGCTGTCTTGGGGGAGGGGGAAGGGAGGGAAGGGAAGAAAATTTGAAACTCAAGAACACATAAAACTAAGTGCTGTAAACTAAAACTAAAATATCTAATTAAAAAAGGAAAGAAATGTTCATTCCACTCTTCAAGTCTCATCTAAAGTCACATCTTCTCCAGGTAGCCTTTCCCAGGCCATCTTAAATCTAATACCTTTCCTCTGCTAATTATCCTTATTTTTTCTATGTATAGCTTGTTTGTACATATTGGTATTGTCTCCCCCTTTAGATTATAATCTCCTCGAGGAAAGGGACTATCTTTTGCCTCAGTGCTTAGCACAGCACCTGGCACATGGTGAGCACTTGATAAAAGTTTATCAGCTGAATGTCTCTACATGGTCTTCATTCCAAGAAGTGGTCCAGTTCAGTAGCAGGGTGTAATGGTAATTTAAATTTGAAGATCTTTCCCATCCATTAATAGGCCCATGTGACCTGCTTATGTCATGGAAAGCCTAAGTCACATGTGTTGTGAGGAGTTTGCTGAACAAGAGGGACTGGAAGAGTGGAACAGGAAATACTGAAAGCAGTTAGAGCTGAGAGAAAGAGCAGATGTGCACTAGATGTGCTGTAAGTGATTCTTGGTGGCAAGGTTCCAGCAGGGGGTGAGAATGGTTTTGAGATGGAAGTCGTTCTCTGCTGTAATAATGTGTATGATTTTTTTTTTTTTTGCTGCTATGATGGATTGGACTGATTGATTTTAGGACCTGGTTCTTTTGGGATCTTTGGTATCTACCTTCTGTTTGGAGTCTATTATATTTTGCAATATAGAACTACATAGATATATTTACAATTATCATCTATATTGTGATTATTGCCTTGCTAATACACAAGGGCATTGATTTGAATCCTAGTTTTTCATTTCACTAATGTTACCTGGACCCCCACCTTCCATCTTTGAGTTTCAGTTGCTTCATCTGAAAAAGGACAGGATTGGACCAGATGATTGCTGAAGTCCCATACGACTCTAAACCTATTATTATTCCTTCTGATAATACCATCTTTTGTTGATATTATCTTCCCTTTAATAAATCCAAGAGCCTTGGACTTAAAAGCAGAAGACCTAAGTTCAAATACAGTTCTGGGACTTACCACCTGTGTGATCCCAGACAAGTCATTCAACCTCTCTGAAACTCACTTTCTTCATATGAAAATGAAGATAATGCTCAAACAAGCTACTTCACAGTGGCTTAGGGAGAAAGCACTTTGTGAATGTTAAAGCTCATTGACTGCATGCATGGAATGCAAGTACAGTACCCTTCTTGCTCACTGTGTCCCTTGATCTGTCCCTTAATTACACCAATATCATCATTAGCAAAAATAGTGAGAATTTGCCTGAAAGAGGGGGAGTAAGAGAAGAGATGTTGTGAAGCAGGGGCATAAATCAGTTGCTTCAGAGAAAAGGTTGGAAGGACAGATGGTAGAGTCGAAAGTTGACACTGCTCCTCTCTAAGACCTGACATTGAGTCTGCTCTTTATGCTCTGCCAAAGGCTAGCCAAGACTGAAATTGATCAAAGGTCTCTGCCAGTGAATGGACAGCTAAAACCAAGGAGTTGGGAGCCTCTGTCTTTTTCCCAGGGGCATCAGTTCATGTATCTATGCTGTAGAACTGTAGAAAAAACTCAGATGTCAAGTCTGAAATTCCTGTATCTTTATCTTTATATATGAATGGAAGAATGAGTCAAAGATCCGGAAGAGAATGTTGTATTGTTCATACTCCTTTGCCCTCACCCCAGGGGAGCAGTTATGAGAAACTAAACAAACTCACATTGTACATTTCTGAGGATTCCTAAGGATAAAATAATTTATGTACTGTCTGTGGACTGGCAAGGACTGAGAAAAGATAAGGGGTATAGCCTAGTGGGGAATGTTTTATTATATGTAGTTTCATTGATATTTTGTATCACTTTATTTGACTTTATGAAGAATAAATACTATATGTAGTTAAAAATATTCATCTCCTTCTATAGGGAGTGATTCCATTAGGCCAAGATCCCATGACTAAGACTTAGTGTTATATACAATCCAAGAAGGCAGATTTTGCCGAGAGTTGATCTAATTGAATAAATACAAAATAGTCCCTAAGACCATAGATTATGAGTTGACACCACATTGAAAGAAGTAGACCTGAGAGATAAAAGGTCACCTACTCTCTGACAACCACAGAGCACTAGGCACTTTCTTGGCAGTTCCTCTTAGTGAGGTAAATACACTTCCTGAGTGAGCATAGAAACAATTAAATAATAGTGATAATAGCAATAGTAATGATAGTGGTACTATTAATGATAATAATAAGTAGAATTGATATACTTTAAGGTTTACTAAGGACTTTACAAATATTTTCTCATTCAATCTCACAACTCTGGCAGGTGGGTATTAGTATTATCCCCATTTTCCAGTTGAGGAAACTGAGGAAAAAGAGGTTAAAATGACCTGCCTATGTTAGACTAAAACTTATGTCTTCCTGATTGCAGGTCAGACACTCTATCCAATGTGGTGCATTTTGTACCAAATAGTTTCAGATCAATGTCTTGCAATGCCACCCTGTGGTTTAAAAATTATAAAATTGATTTTTGCCTCCCCATAAACTATGATTTGTCCCTAGGAAATCACACAAAAGATACAATTAAAAATACAGGTGACTAGGAAAAAATGGGTGAGATACAGAGCAAGAGTGGTGAATAACAGATGAACAGGAGAAGCATGTGTTGATGGCTACGGAATATTAAAGAAACCTGAGAAAAAAACCTTCAGCACTTGGTATTATTCCACTTCCCTAGGAGAACAACATCAGCGCACATTAGGTGCTCAGGTCTAGGCACCATGATTTAGGACCATCATTGATAAACTAGAGAGGATCAAGAGGAGAGTACTCTTGGTATGAAAGGGCCAGAAGTTCATGCAATATGTGTTGTTGTGTTTGTCCTTCGTTTTCGAAGAGGAGCATGACATCGGGGAAATGATAACATGACTTGAAGCTGACTTTGATTTGAGTTAGGGAGGGCTGTGCAAGGTCACCAGCCTCACTTTTTCCTCCAGAGCCATCTAGGTCCAATAACCAGATATTCATCAGAATGACTTGAGATAACCGAGGATGCAATGGGAGAGACGCTGGCTAAGGCTTTTTCATGTACTCACTTAGAGTGAAAAGGCCTTACCTAAAAGAGCCAGACTCTTCCATTGCATCCTGAGTCATCTCCAAAAACTGCAAATGGGATCATGAAAAGTCAGATAACTGAAAATGACTGAATAACAACCATTACAAAACAAATGCCTGTTGAATTAATTGACATGAATTTCAGTCCCAGGAAAGACACATTCTACCCTCAAGGTCAATGTCCTCCAGTTTGTCAGAGAGTAGCCCAAGGAAGAATCTTTCCATAATGAATCCAGCCTTCACAAGGCAGTTTTCATAATCAGTCTGGTTTTCAGGGGTGACCATCCGGGAGTCTTGTATGACATCATAAATATACTTTATAACCACCGGGACCTTTTAAGTTTGATTTAATGAGATGGCTAAATCTTAATTAGTTATCAAATAATTACCAAATTGGTCCTCTTCAAGATTTAATGAAGATGAGCATAGCCTCAGTTGCAATGCAATTAATTCCAAATTTTATAAGCCATAAATGAGTAATCACAAGCCCTACAAATCAACCCAAACTAAGAGGTAAGATTTAGATGCTGTACTAATACCAAGACAACTAAAGCAGGTTAATTGGATGGCAATTAGTAAGTAGAGTGTTAATTGCTATCTGAGTCTTATATTATGCAAATTAAATTATATTTCAATTAGTAGTTTAAGAAATCAAATAATTCCAAATGTACAGTAGGGCATGACAACCAAAGAAATTCTCCAGGGAGGCCAAGGAAACTGCACCCAGCTGGATCCAGACCCTGCTTCAGATGCTGACTACCTGTGGGACCTTGAGCTAGTCATTTAAATTCCCTGGGCCTGAGTTTCCACCTTCATAAGATGAAGGGGTAGTACTAGATGATCTCTGAGGTCCCTTATAACTCTAGCTTCATAATCCTATGATGCAGCCTTCAGCAACCAGACATGGCATCACTTTTATCAATGTTTTCAGTGCAAAAAAAGTGAAGAAACACTAATTCAAGTGGAAATTACTCCAGACTTATCTTCAAAGATCGGACTGAATTTTAGTCCTGAATCACTTTAACCAAGATGGCCATTGAGCTGGGGAAATTAGGCCTAGGAGAAGAGTATAGCAATAGAGAAAATCCTGGTTAGGGCTTCACCATGTTTTTTTGAGTTTATGAGAGACCATCAAGCATGAAATTGACTTTGCATTCCCAGCGGTTTACACAGCGCCCTTTACATGGCAGTTGCTTAATTAAGGCTTGGATTGGATTACATTGGATTGAATTACATTGGATCCTAGGATCCTAAAAACACAGATCTAGATCTGAAATATACCTCAAAGGCCATGCAGTTCAACATTACAGATGAAGAAAATGAGGCCCAACAGGGGAAGTGATTTGCCCAAGGTCACACAGATAATAAGATACAAATCCAGAATTCTAAACCAGGTCATAAGATGAGAGAAATATACATCAAGAACTAGAGGGTACTCTAGAATAACCCCTAATTTTATAGATGAAGAAACTGAGACCAAGGGAAGTCAGAAGTAACTTGCTTAGAATGAAGAGTTCCATGTTCCTTAACAAAACTGGTTTGGTTTGTACATTGTTTTTTTTTTTCCAGTAGAATGTAAACTCCTTTAGGAGAAGACTCGTTTCATTTTTGTCTTTATATCCCCAGCAACTTACACAAAGCTTAGCACCAACTAAATGCTTCACAAATGGTTTCTGTATTTCAGTTAAAATGGTTTCTGATTGAGATCACCGAACATGGAAACACATCTCTCTCTCTCTCTCTCTCTCTCTCTCTCTCTCTCTCTCTCTCTCTCTCACACACACACACACACACACACACACTGTGTTGTTAAGCAAAATTGTCTCATTAGCATGGCTTTTGTTTCTTTTGAGTGGAAGTACTTTCAGCTGTTAAGTACTAAGCCCCAGGCCCAGGGCCCTGTCAGGTGTGAAACCTGTGTGGGTGTGGATTGGTGA
>CM053625.1:304881959-304897878 GCA_028646595.1 Phalanger gymnotis
CCCAGAGACTCACACAATATGTGACCCTGGGTAAGTCACTTAACCTGGTTTTTCTCAGTTTCCTCAACTGAAAAATGAGCTGGAGAAAGAAATGACAAATTACTTCAGTATCTTTTCCCAGGAAACCACAAATGGGTTCACAAGCTATTTCATGACTAACATGACTGAACAACAAAAATTATTATTATTGTGTCAGACAGAACCTCACCAACTTTTGCCTGGACAATTGCAATGGCCTCCCAACTAATCTCCTTGTTTATAGTCTCTTCTCTTCTCTTCTCTTCTCTTCTCTTCTCTTCTCTTCTCTTCTCTTCTCTTCTCTTCTCTTCTCTTCTCTTCTCTTCTCTTCTCTTCTCCTCTATTCTCTTCTCTCTTTTCTTCTATCTCTTTTTCTCTCTCTCTCTGTTCTTCCTATATTTCACCCAAATTGGCCTACTTGTTATTCTCTATAAATTTACCTTTCATCTCCAGTCTCCAAGCCTTTGTATAGGCTATATCTCCTACTTAGCATGCTCCCTCTCTATGTTTCTCTCTCAGAATCCCTAGTTGCTCTTAGATCTCAGCTCATGTGTTCTACAGGTTGTCATCCTTGACCCTGGCAGTCAGTGCTCTTTCTCTACCACATTTTTTGAATTAATTTACCACATTGAATCCTTCCAGATGTGTGTAAACTCCATGAGGGTAGGGATAGTTTAGCTTTTGACTTTGTAGCATGAGCACCTAGAATACTACGTGGCTTGCAGCAAGTACATGCTTAATAAGTTTTGGGTGAGTTGAATTGAATTGGTAACTGATTGGATATGAGATGTGATGGAGAGAAAGGAGTCAATCTTTTTTTGGTATTGCCCCCTTTTGTGTGCTTTTGGTTGCTTAAGGAGAGGGTCATTTCTATGAAGAATGAAGGGGGAGTCCTGACTTCTTGAAAGACATTCCATTTCATTTTTTTCTTCTACAGAATAAAACAACCAATCCAGCTGTTTCCACTCACAAAATTGCCTGATGAAGCTGCTGACTATTATAGTCTAATGATAATGATTTGTGGAACACAGAATATATCTTTTGCCATCATTCCTGGGGCATTTTCAGATTGCTTTGGAATGTCAACAGTTACAAAAAAATTACCCACGCTGTAATTTTGTATTCCCCAAACACCTGTCGAGAACTAATCTCCTGCTTCATCAGTGACTCGACGGAGGGGTCTCCAACCAGCAGCCTTCCTCTTCAGGGCTTGCTGCTGAATACTGAGATGCTTCAGAGCCTGGGAACTACACATTAAACAAAGGATTTTAAATCCTTATCATCATTAAGCCTCTCAGAGCTGTAATAGTGAATGAGGAAAGAGGAGCAGGGAGGAGAGTTGGAGCTGGATATCTTTCAAAGGAAACAGTTTAGGCACATAAAGAACTATGTTCAAAGAGCTGACAGGAGAGAAATAGCTTATCTCAGAGCCAGGGAGCCCTGGATTCAAGTCATATCTCTGACACTGACACACTGATTGGATGACTCTATGTTTATGCCTCAGGCTAGAAATAACAAACTGGAAATTACAGAAGAGTTGATTAATGATTAGGGGGAAAATTTCCTAGACCAGGACTTCCCCACTTGGATGAAATCGCAGTAAGTTTGGAACACCACTCCTACCTCCCCTGCAGACATTTATATAATTTTAAGCATTTTACAACTCATCTTTTTCTCATTTGCTTTTATCCTCACAATCACCCAGTGAGAGAAATCCAGGGTTAGGGTTTGACAAGGGATGATTAGTGAGAGAGGAAGACAGTGAAGGATTTGATGGTAGAGAACAGCAAAATGTTGATCTGGTTAGCCACAGGGTCAAGACTAGGTAAGCAGGAAAGTTAAACCAGTTTTGGAGTGACTGCCTGGGAATATCTTGAAGGGTGGAAGTGTTCATGACCCCACTGGGGAGAGAAATAGGTTTTGGAAGATTAAGTCCTATCCATCTTCCTCTGATTCTCTGTGTTCCTCATGTTCACCAGGTCTTATGGTGTGGCAATATTCCATGACATTTATGTACCACAATTTTTTTAATGATTCCTTAATCATCTTTGGACATTTACTTTTTTCTAGGGTTTTTTTTTTGCGAGTTCTTTTTATACGTACGTGTTTTATCCCTTTTCCAATATTGTAAGTTGCTTGTGTTCAAGGACTATTTCTAATTCCTAAGTTATTTAACTTTTTAGTAACTCTTTAAGACCATGAGTTTCAAAGCAAGTTTCCATCTGCATTGGTAGAGGGAGTTTGGAATCACAAATCCAGACAAAAATTAGAAAATAATATATGAGGAGAGCTCTGACATGAAGAAGATAGAGCAAGGATTTGTCTAGAAGAGAATGTTGGAGTTAAGCCTTGATAAAAGCTAAGGATCCTAAGAGGTAGATGTGAAGAAATAGTGAATTCTTGGCATAGTGCACAGCCTGTGCAAAGACACAGTGGTGGGAGATCAAATTTTGTATATGAGGAACAGCAAGTAAACCAGTTTGGCTGAACACAGATTGGGTGAAGAGTAGATCATGTAATAAGCCCAGAAAGGGACACTCAGAATTAGAATGTGCATGGGAGATATTGATAAGAACAACATCTGGAACCCTGGGTAAGAGGAATCACTTGTAGCTGGATGGGTCAGGTGGCAGCTGAGTCACTTTCAAGGCTGAAGAAAAACTGGAGGCAGAGGGACTTTCTACCACAGCCTGCATTCTGGCAATTAGGGCATGAAAATCCCATCCTGGCCCAAGCAATTCTGAAGAATCTGCTTTGGTACTAGCTTCTGGACATTCATTTTTAGACCCTGGAGGTGGAAGGCTTTCTGCTCTTCTAGGCAGCCCTTTGGGGGGAAGAAAATCTGGAACTCAAAATTATGTAGAACCAAGTGTTGTAAACTAAAAATAAAAAATCTCAAAAAACCCAACTTGAGAACTCTGACCATTGCCTAAACAACCAATATTACAGAGGATAGTGATGAAACAGGCAGTCCATTCCTTGATACAGAAATGGTGTACTCAAGATGACCATTGAGACATTCATTTTTGGACATCGTTAATATATGGATTTGCTTTAATATAATGCAATCTGTTAAAAGAGTTTTGTTTTTCGTTTTTTCTTTTTTCTTTTTCCCAATGAGGGTGACAGAAGGGAGAGAAAGTAAACTCTTGTTAATTGAAAAAGGATTACAAGCAACCAGGCATTAGAGAAAGCCAGGGGGAGTCAAATGACACTTCCCTGTCTCATATGCTCATTTCAATTTCATTGGCCCAGTTTTATCTGTGAGGTGTCACCTTTCCCTCCATCAAGACACCTTCTTTGTCAAACATATATTGGCCTCCTAGGAGGAGTTATGTGTGCAGAGGCATGCACAAGTCCAGAAATAGGGAAAGCGTCAAAAATAATACATATAGCTCCAGGGGACATGACTTGAAGGTGAGAGATTGGCTTCTTTTTCAAATGAGAACCAAAAAAGTCAACTCAATTTTTGTAGAGACAATTGGAAAAGTTAAAAAAGAGGATGATCATGGTGCAAGGGCTATTTTGAGGATCTGAAAAGATGAAATGTGATTCTTGCAGTTCTTGGCTCATTCTTTTGACAATGACTTTGTTTCTGGGAATCATTGAAAAGAAACCCAAAAAGTGAGGAACACAAAGTGCTAATGGATTAAATGACCTTACTTTCACAAGTTTACTCTTTCCTCCATGTTACTAGCCTTTCATCTAAGATTCTAGGGGATGACAGCACAAGTCAGGCATCACATTATCATTGGTGTTTGAATGAAAAAAATGCTCACAGAAAGGAGATGAGAGGTCCTTGCTTTCACTCAACCATAATTCTTACGGTCTTTGGTGTTGAGAAGAATACTCCTTGGAAAGGGTTGTAATGGAAGTTAAGCTGCAGAGATGTGAGGTTTTCTCTATCATCCCACTTCCTTGGATTTCAGCTGAAGGAGACAGAATCTTTCCAGGAGCAGTGAAGTAAATTTAATTAAACAAATAATTATTTAAAATCCATTATTCATATGTCCATTAAAGCCTTTTCCTCACCACCTCATCATGGTTAAGATATAAAGTTAGGTTCTTGAACACTATAAAATGAATTACAGACTCTGTCAGATTCAACCAAGTTGGAAAGGTTTTGAGTATGAGCTTGGTGATGAACCATCTGTCTGTTGACCAATGAACAAAAAAATGCCCTAGGATTATTATTGGGTCATTGAAGAGACCTGGGATCTAACTGATGAAGGGAACACCTAAGAATGAAATTCCCTCACTCCTTGTAGATCAACATTTGCTCTGCAGCTTATGGTCTTAAAGAATTGCTTGGGCCACTTTGACGTTAAGTGATCTGTACAGGGTCACATAGCCAGTATATACCAGAAGCAGGTTTTGAATCTAATCCTAATTCAAAGGCCAGCTCTTTAACCATTCTGCTATGATTCCTCTCAAAGATCAGATTTAGAGGATATTGAAGAAACCATCTGGTTGAGGACTCATTTTATTGATGAGAAAACTGAGGTTTAAGGAGGTTAAATTAATTGCTCAAGAATCTGAACTCAAATCCTCTGACTTTATAATTGATGCTCTTTCTTGCTGCTTCTATTAGGCATGGATTCTATTTCTACTCTCTAGGTCTGGTGCTCAACCCATTCCACATTCTACCTCCAAAAGCATGATTTGAAAGTTCCATTCTAAAAAGAGACTCTTTCAGGAATCTAAAATCCTCCTGACTTGTGTGCTGAGACCCCTACTCCACCCAAAATTCTGCATCAAAAAATGAGTTTCATTTCCTCCTTCACTGAAATCCTTTGAACTAATTGGATTCTACTAAAATCCAACTGCTCACTTCTTATTCTTTGCTGGGAGAAGACTGTGATGGGGGATAATTTTGTAATCTGAATTATATTTAAATTGAATTTGGTAAACGAGTCCTACTGATGCCGGTGTTAAGGCTGGAGGCACATGAGATTCTGATTGTGAGAAGAATTCAGCAAAGTTGAGCTTTTCATTGAAATTCAAACAGAGGATGATCTCAATACATACAGTACATACAGCACAGCACATTTGCAACACTTTCTTGAAGAATTTAAGGACCATGGACAGGAATAGCCATCATTTTCTTATTCCTGGTTGTTTTCAAAGAAAATACCTTTTGTTTGAATCAGGGCGCCTGCTTTAGAGTTGGTAGAGACCTTAAAAGAAACTAGTTCAGGACCCTAATTTTGGAGAGGAAGAAACTGAAGCCCAGAGAGGTGATTTGCTCAATATCACGACCTATTAGATATTAGAGTTAGTATCCCAACCCCTAGACGCTGACTCCAAATCTTGTTCTCATTCTCTTACACTGGAGGAGAGAAGAGAACAAGCATTTATCAAATATATACATGTGAAACCAGGTACTGTGCTAAGATGACAAATATTACCTTATTTGATCTACCTCTGAGGGGTAAGTGCTATTATTTTTAACATTTTACAGTTGAGGAAATCAAGATAGACAGAGGTTAGGTGACTGTCCCAGGGTCACAAAGCTAGGAAGTTTCTGAGGCTGGATTTGAGCTGAAGTCTACATAAGTCAGGCCCAGTGCTCTTTCCAGTGAGCCATCTCACTATCTAGACAGACAATACCATGATATTCCAGTGAGTCCTACCTTCAACCCAGAGACTTATATAGGAATCTAGCATTATGGAACCTTCCTTGAAGGAAAAAAAAAAACAACAAAAACTTCAAGTCAATAAATAGGTAACCTTCTTCCCATCAGACCTACAGCATCTGAATAATTAATGAATAATCACATAGCAGAGGACAAGAGTCCAGAACTTTTGCTCTTTTTTATTATGACCTAATCTGTTGTTGCTCCTTTAGTTCTGGGGCAATTTGCATCATTTTTTTTTCCTCTTCAATCAGCTGGTATTGTCCAGGCACTTCATTTTCTCTTTCTAAAAGACTAAATCTCCAAAACTCTTAATATTCCTTCAGGAGACTGGGTTCAGGAATTCCCATTCACTTGGCTATGTCATTGCCCTCTCCTGGGGCCATTTGGCTGAAAAAGTGTGCAAGTAAATACAACAAATCTCTACTCTCTCTTCTCCGTTCCTGGGTCTGGGAACTCAGAACTTGGGCTCCAGAAACTCTCACTATTTCATCACCATACCTGGCTGCAGTCATCTATTGGGCTGAGGTGGGATTGTGGTTGATTGGTTCCCCAGGGGAGTAAGTGAAGGTACAGAGAGGTATTGAGTACTATGCTATTTGAGGATCTAAAGGGCAACTCAGGCTGAGTAGCTATAAGCTTTCTCAAATGATCTCAAAGAGATCTGGTCTAGACAAACATTTGATTGTTGTTACACCTCATCTCTCCTTTTACTCCAGTATCAGGTCTATAAGTTCACCATCTAGGTTTAAGTCCAAGTAATACCATGGACTTTTCTTGTTTCTAGTTTTAGTAGAATGGAACAGTTAGGTGGTATTGTAGGAAGAACTGGGCTTGGAGTCAGGAAATTAAAATCTAGCCTTTGATATTTACTAGCTGTGTGACCCAGGGAAAATTACTTCATCTCTGTTTGCCTCAGTTTCCTTAACTGTGAAAAAGGGATAATAATAGCACCTACCTCCCAGAGTCTTGTGAGGATCAAATGATAGTACTTGTAAAGTGCTTTGTAGAGTACCTGGTACACAGAAGATGCTTAATAGGGACTTATTCCCTTCTCTCCCTCTACCCCACCTACAGCTGAATTGAGCCACTATCAGTCAATGGGAAAACTCTGCTGATTTAGAGTGATGGAAATTCAGGATCCCCTTTGATTTACAATTTCTTACTTTGTTACCAGAACCTAGGGAGTAGAGGCCTTGCTCTATTCCTCAGGACCAAACCATGATGCTGTGGCTTCCTTCTCAAGTTGCTCTTTACTCAGTACACAGTTTAGTGTACTTAGTGACAACTACTTTCCCTGGACTGCCACCCCTATGTGTCAGTTTCCTTCTAGTTTGCCCTGGATCTTTGAACTGAAACCAGGTAGTAAGCAATAGAGCTACCAGTTTTCACCTATTCCTGTACCCTGGTCAAGTTTAGGCTCCTTTACACTGGATATGTGATCTCTTCTTGCCCTGGTGCATACTTTCACTTTGTGCTAGAATGTTCCTCATGCTGTTGCCAGCCAGACCCTATCCCTAGGCTGCAAAGCTCTCTGTCTCCTTAGGTTGACATGGGTTGAAAAATTACTCCTTGAGATTTTTTTGTTGTATATACTAACTAAATTTGGTCTAGAATGTTTTCTTGATATGTTTGGCTGAATTATGGAGGGAAGCTCACTGTATTACTTCTTACTACTTCACAATTTTTTGTCTCTACCTCTGTTGAATATCTTCTGGCTAATTAATAATTATGGAGAACATATCACTCCGGGCTTGTGATGACCAGTAATATATGATGGAATACTAATAAAGCTGCTCCAATCCCTAACATTCCAACTTCCTTATAGGCCTCAATGAATAGCAGGCCCACTGCCCCTACCTAGCCAATCACCCCCACTCCAATATCTTAACTTCTTCACATATGCCTCACTGCTCACTAGAACAACAGGTGTGTCCATGAACCCGTATTTCTCACAAGAACATCAGGCATGTCCATGTGATGGGATCCCAGCCACATTGCCTTTAGCTATCCACTGCCCCCAGACCCATTCCTCGTATTTGCCACAGAAATATCAGGTGTGTCCATGCGCTCAACCACAACCACATCCATCTTGTCTCAGACAAGACCACAATATTCAGTCAATCAGAAAGCAGCACCACCAGGATGCCCAAGTCAGATGTGGACTACAATACAATAGAAGGAATTTTCCCTAAGTAGGCACCTGAGCATTAACAGTAAAGAAATGACCTAGAGTGAACTTGTGATGTAGAGAGGCTTATTATGATATCATTATCATACATACATACCCCCCTGCAATGGGGTTTTCTGTATGAATTGTGGGTAATGACATGTGCAGTTCCTCTGTGGCCGAGACCCCTTCCCTATTAACTAATCCCTTAACAAACCTCTCCTGGCTTTTTAATATTCATAATTTCTGTTACGTAATTGCATCTTTATGCTATAAAAATACATCTTGCTTTCTCTGAAGTTGCTAGTTCCTCTTGGAACTTAGCCTGCTTCATGAAAGGTGTCAATCTCAATAAATGCCTATACTTGGATTAGAGGCGATCTGACACAGAATTCTTTGAGATGGTTCCACCATAACACATCATGAAACTGCAACAGTTTTTGGTGTCCCTGGGTGAGCAGAGCCCAAACCCCAACAGTTTTTGGCATCCCTGGTTAGGCAGAGACGAAACCCCAATAAACCTAGATCTCTGGGAGGAAGAAATAATTAACCATCCTCTGGAGACCCAATCTAATTGTGGATATGTTATTGGGAGAGTAGGCCTGGAGTAGGTGTTATTTTAGCTCACATGAAAAATCCTACAAATAGTCCTAGGTGTGATTTCTAAGACACTATTTATAAAAATTATTAACTCTAGGAGAAGGAAGAAATCCATATTTCCAAATTTTCATTTTTAAACATTTGAATATTTAGAGTGGAGCCAAGATGGAGGCTGGAAAGCAGGGACTTGCTTAAGCTGTCCCCCAAGTCCCCCCAAACACCTGTAAAAATGGCTCTGAATAAATTCTAGAACTGTGGAACCCACAAAATAGCAGAGGGAAACAGGTATCCAGCCCAGGAGAGCCTGGATGATTGCTGGGAAGGGTCTATCACATGGTGCTGAGAGCGGAGGGCTCCCCCAGCATGGGCCATGCCAGGACAGACCAGACCCTGAGTCAGCCAGCTGGAATAGGCTTTGGGGTCATGAAACTGTGAACTGTGACACTTACCAGACTTCTCCACCCACAAAAGCCAAAGAGCAGGTTAGGAGAAAACTGTGGGATTGAGTTTAGAGTGGTCTGGCCACCAAATCTGGGGGTGGAGGAAGTGGTGCAGCAGTGGCCATAGCAGTAGTAGCAATCTCCTGAGGTTGCTTCCAGAGTGTCTGCTGCTTCCCGAGTCCCTGGCTCACACAGAGGGAGGAATCTAGCAGCAGATCAGAACAGGAGTACAAGGAGTGCTTTGGGGGCACAAAGGCAGATTCTCTTGCTGTTCACTACTTAGATCTGTATTGCAGTCCTGGTTGGTAGTTCTTGGGGGAGGAGGAGCACTGCTGTGACAGAGCCTGGGGTGATGGTGGAGTAGAAGTAATTCTGAAAACAGCAGTGCTTGGACCCTAAAGCTTGGGACAAGGTACACTCTACTCTGCAAGCAGTCACATCCTGACAAAAAAGCTCAAGGGTCAAGTAGTTGGCTGGGAACATGAATAATCAGTGAAAACGAACTCAGACTCAAACTCAGACTCAAACTCTAGATTCCTTTTTTGGTGACAAAGAAGACCAAAACATACAGCCAGAAGAAGTCAGCAAAGTCAAAGAGCCTACATCAGAAGCCTCCAAGAAAAATATGAATTTGTCTCAGGCCATGGAAGAGCTCTAAAAGAGTTGCAAAAGCAAGTAAGACAAGTAGAGGAAAAATTGGGATAAGAAATGAGGGTGATGCATGAAAAACAAGTCAACAACTTGCTAAAGGAGGCCAAAAATGTTGAAGAAAATAACAGCTTAAAGAACAGACTAACCCAAATGTCAAAAGAGCTCCAAAAAGCCAATGAGGAGAAGAATGCCTTGAAAGGCAGTATTAGCCAAATGGAAAAGGAGGTCCAAAAGATCAGTGAAGAAAATACCACCTTCAAAATTAGATTGCAGCAAGTGAAAGCTAGTGACTTTATGAGAAACCAAGATATTATAAAACAGAACCAAAAGAATGAAAAAAAATGGAAGACAATGTAAAATATCTTATTGGAAAAACCACTGACCTGGAGAATAGATCCAGGAGAGATAATTTAAAAACTATTGGACTACCTGAAAGCCACTACCAAAGAAGAGCCTAGGCATCATCTTTCAAGAAATTATCAAGGAAAACTACCCTGATATTCTATAACCAGAGAATAAAATAGAAATTGAAAGAATCCCCCGATCACCTCTTGAGAAAAGATCCCAAAAAGAAAACTCCTAGAAATATTGTTGCCAAATTCCAGAGTTACTAGGTCAAGGAGAAAATACTGCAAGCAGACAGAAAGAAACAATTTGAATGTTGTGGAAACACAATCAAGATAACACAGGATCTAGCAGCTTCTACATTAAGGGATCAAAGAGCTGGGAATATGATATTCCAGATGTCAAAGGAGCTAGGATAAAGACCAAGAATCACCTACCCAGCAAAACTGAGTATAATGCTCCAAGGCAAAATATGGATTTTCAATAAAATAGAGGACTTTCAAGCTTTCTCAATGGAAAGAACAGAGCTGAATAGAAAATTTTACTTTCAAATACAAGAATCAAAAGAAGCATGAAAAGGTAAACAAGAAAGAGAATTCATAAGGGATTTACTAAAGTTAAACAGTTATGTTTACATTCCTACATGGAAAAAGGATGTGTGTAATTCATGAGACCTTTCTCAGTATTAGGGGAGTTGAAGGAAATATAGACAGAGTGCACAGGATGAGTTGAATATGAAGCAATGATACCTAAAATAATGAAATGAATTTAAGGAGTGAGAGAGAAATATGTTGAGAGAGGGAGAAAGGGCGAGATAGAATGGGGTATATTATCTCACATAAAAGTGGTAAGAAAAAGCAGTTCTGTTGGAAGGAAAGAGGGGGCAGGGGAGGGGGAATGAGTGAATCTCTCTCTCATCAGATTTGACTTGAGGAGGGAATAACGTACACAACTGGGTATCTTACTCCACAGGAAAGCATGGAGAAGGGGATAAAAAAGGGGGGATGATAGAAGGGAGGGCAGATAGGGGGAGCAGGTAATCAAAAGCAAACACCTTTGAAAAGGGATAGAGTCAAGGGAGAAAATTGAATAAAGGGGTACAGGCTAAGATGGAAGGAAATGTAGTTAGCTTTTCACAACATGAGCATTGTGGAAGTGTTTTACATCATGATACATGTGTAATCTACGATGACTTGCTTGCCTTCCCAGGGAGGACGGGTGGAAAGGGAAGAGGGGAGAGAATTTGGTACTCAAAGTTTTAAAAGCAGATGCTTAAAAAATGAAAAAAAAAGTTTTTTGGCATGCAGCTGGTAAAAAAGATATATAGGCAATGGGGCATAGAAATCTATCCTGTCCTACAAGAAAGTAAGGGGAAAGGGGATGGCAGGGAGTGGGGTGAAAGAGGGGAGGATTGATTGGGGAACAAGGCAATCAGAATATATGCCATCTTGGAATGGGGGAGGGTAGAAGTGGGGAGAAAATTTGTAACTCAAAATCTTGTGGAAGTCAATGTTGAAAACTAAAACATTAAATAAAAAATAGTTGAATTAAATGTGAATACTTTAAATAAATAAAAAAAGTATAATTATAAAGTTCTTCACTTGTGTTCTGAAAATCAGCTAGACAGGTATAGGGTGGGGTTGGTGGCCAGGTACACCTAGAGAACAATCTATTTGTGAAGGTGTTGGGGATTTTAGTAAATTTCAATGTGAGGTGACTGTATGATTAGACATTCAAGAATACAGTCTTAGATTGCCTTAAGAAAGGCATGTGCAGGACTAGGGACGTTAAAGTCTTGTCTTCTTCCTTGATCACACATAATGGTGTCTTCATTTTCCCAGCCTATTACTTGACTTTTAGCATTTTGCTAAAGTAGGACCTTGTTTCCAGGGTAGAGGGCACATTGTCCCAAGCTTCAGGGGTTTTGTGCAGCTACTGTGCAGGTATTGTAAGTTTTCAGTTCTTCCAAGGTGGTATAGTCAAAGGAAAGGTGTTTACTCCCCACTCTGGCCTGTGCTCTGGTCTGTGAGTGACCACAAGTACTGTTTCCTGCCCTGGAACTGTGAGGAAGCCCCCCCACCCCTCCACTGTGGTCACAGTCTCTGCTATGCTAGTGCTCCTCCTTGCCCTGGGACTGCCACCCAGAACTGGGACTCTGATCCAAATATGGGCAAAGCATCACAGTCCTGCCTCAGTGCTAGCAAAAAGACCCCTGCAATCTCCTACTGTCAAGTTGTTTGACTGCCTTACCGCTATTGGCTGAGAGCTTTAGAAGCAGCCACTGCTGCTGTGACTGCTGATTCAGTCACTCCCATGGCCTGCTCCTCCTGGTTTGCTGAGCCAGGTCTGTGCTGGCACAGCCTTCACTGGACTGTGCTTCTCTCTTGGACTGGCACAACAGAACTTTCTTGCAGACATTCCAGGTTTTCTTGGGCTGGAAATGTGTTTCACTCCTTCTTTTTGTAGATTCTACTGCTCTAGAATTTGTTTAGTCATTTTTCAAGGTATTTGGAAGGGTTTAGGGGAGAGCTCAGGCAGATCCTTGCCTTTACTCTGCCATCTTGGTTCCACCTCCATAATGGTATTTTGTTTGACCCTGGATACAAGATTTTAGGAAGAAAATTGAGAGGCTGTAGAGCTTCCAGAAGATGGTAACAAAGATGATTAAGATGACCATAGACCATATCATATACAGAAAGGTTGAAGGAACTGGGAATATTTAGCCTATAGAAGAGAAGAGTTGGGGGAAGTGTGGGAGACACCACTGTTTCCTCAAGTGTGTGAAACTCTGTCATGTGGAAGATGGATTAGAGGCATTCTTCTTGGCCCTAGAGTGCAGAATTAGAAGTAAGGGGTAAAATCTGTAGAGAGGCAGGGTTAGGCTACACGCCAGAGAAAATGAACAAACCAACCAACCACCAACTCCCAAACAATTAGTGCTTTACCAAAGTGGACTAGGATGTCTGTGGAGGTGGTGGTTTTCCTTAAGCACAAGTTTGGAGACCCATTTGTCAGGACCTTTGGAGAGGGGACTCTTTTTTAGGTATGACTTAGAAAGTTTGAGCCAGCAGGTGTTATGGCTTTGTAAGGGGGCTCAAGTTTCTGAAGACTGGGAGTTTTTTTTTCCTCAGCTCAGGTAGAGAGGAAGGCATCAAGACTGAAGGCAGAGGTTTTCACTAGACTGTCAGTTTTACAAAAGCACAAAGGCAGAAGATCTCTGTGGATGTCAGGGTTGCCCGTACTGCCATGCAGGGTTGATGGTGATATACCCTAGACTCTAGAGAAATTGGAGAGGCAAAAGTTATAGGGGGTAAGTATCAAGGCATTTAAAAAAAATCATGGGTGATTACCCAAATGGCTGGAATGTGGAAGCAAAACCCCACATTCCCCTGAAGGTTCTTATCCTTTTCCTATGCCTTATTTTAACTGGGTTAACCTGGCACCTGTTTTGATGCATGTTATTTCATTCTGTTGTATTGTCATATTGACATACAAACACCTGTGGTTGACCCTGTCCCAAGCATATTTTTTGCATCCTTTGGTTCAGAGCACAAGGGTGCGCTAGGAACCACACATGATCTCAACCCATAGGCCATTGCTAGGGAGTTTTCTCTCTCCAACTGAGGGCATAATCACAAGTCATTCATGATTTGTAAATACATATCCAAGGGTAGAATTATGATCGACCTGGGCTTTTAAATTTCCCCCATCAGACTAGGAACCTAATTATAGGGATTTCTAGAATCTACAAGACTGTCTGTCATTGCTTGCTTCTTGTTCCCACTATGTTGGCAGTCCCCCTTTTCGGTCAGTCATGCATTTATTTGATAACATTCTTAGATATGCTTAGTAAGTGATTAATAAATATTTTTGAATAAAGTTGGTGATTTTTGACTAAATACTAACATACTCATGATACCTTGAATGTTAAGGATAGAAGAAAACTTCAAGATGATTTAGTCCAATGCCTTCCTTTTCTATTTGAAGAGGTTGAAGGTCAGAAAAATGATCTACCCAAGGTAACAGATCAATAGGTTGAGGCAGTTGAGCCTAAGTCATAAGATCATAGATATTGAGCCGGAAGGGACCTCAAAGACCGTCTAGTCTAATGCCTTTATTTGACTTATGAGTAAATCAAAGACCACAGAGTTAAATGACTTGTCTAAATTACACAGGAAGTGGGTATTAGAGCTAGGTTTGAACTCCAGCATTTTTACTCCAATTATTTCCCTCAACTCCTCCTTATCTCTCACCTCCAAGTTTTCATCAGTGGACAAGTTCTATTGTTTCAACCTTCATAACATTTCTTTCTGTCCTCTGACACTACCAACATATTCATGCACACTCATCAATTAGTGAACAAACTATTGCAGTAACCTGCAAGTGGATCTCTGTGTCTCAAATCCCTTCCCATCTTCCACTCATCTGTCAAAATGTTGTACATGGTTGTTTGCATGTTGTGTCCTCCGTTAGACTGTGAACTCCTAGAGGGCAGGGACTTTTTTTTGCCTTTTTTTTTGTATTCCCAGCAATCAACATAGTGCTTGGAATACAGTAGGTATTTAATAAATCCTTGTTGATTGGTTGACTGTCCACTGTACCATAAATCCTCCTGGGTCTTTTGGTTCTCACCCCTGAATTCTTCCTGTTTTATAAAGTTCCTCATTTGTGTTCCTCATTATAAAGTTCCTCATTCTAACAATTGAAAGTTTATTTCATGTCATTCAAGAGCAGGCCTGCACAATATATGACCTGCAAGCTGCTTGTAGCCCACCAAAGGATTTTGGTTGGTTCATAAAAAACATAGAGTTGCCACTGAATAATAGCTCCAGTTTGTCATATAACCCATGGCAACCATCCTCAGTATGTCTGCACTCTGTGGCCTGAAGAAATTTAGCTTATTTTAATTTTAGGCCCTACCTACCACCAAGTTGTGTAGGTCTGTTGTCAAGAAATGAAGGGAAGAAAGTGGGTGAAATCTGCTGACTGTTGCCTGCTTCCCCAGCTGACCTTTATGAAAGCCTGCATGTATATCACCTTTGATTTCATTTAGGACTGTGAATAAATGATGGTTGGACAATGAGTAGTGGTACCCTTTAGGAAATTTGGTTATTTTAATACAAAGTGCAGTGAATGTCTTTATTTTATTAACAGTTAATGTGTTTAGGAAAAGGCAATCCCCAGCTACCCTGGAATGAAAATTTTAATCAGAGTTGTATTTTATTGATATAGTTGGCCCTAGAAAAATGACAAATGGAAGCAGTGGGGCTTAAATCAAGAAACGTTGAACAAAAATCCTTTCCTAAAATTTCATTCTGAATGTAATTTCACTAAATTAAATGCTACAGTATGATGAAGACATCAATGATATAGGAAGAAAAACTGAAGTATGTACATGAAAAGAGGATTCAAGGGGGCTGCAACATGACATCATAGATAGAGCACTGGACTTGCTTTCAGGAGAAAGTTGGCTTCAAATCTTGACACTTTTTACCTGTGTGACCTTAGGCAAGTCGACTTAAATTTTCTGAGACTTAGCTTCCTTATTTGTAAAATGGAGATAATGTGATGATTTTATGAAGTTGTAAAAAGGTTCAAGTAAGCCAACATATAGAATATGCTTTCAAATATTACTGTGCCACCATGTAAACATGAGCTATTATTACTTAATCTCAGACAAAAGCTGGAGAACGTGAAGCATTAAGGAACTTGAATTACTGTACCACCCATTCTCACCTGGCCAAGGAATCTTTTATTAGCGTAGACGGTTCCCATCTAATCTGGTTAATTGGTTCCATGAAGACATTATGGGCACAAAAAAGCATCCTCTTCTTGCCTCTTGCCACTACAGAAATAACCAGAAGGGTTCTTGTTGATTGAATGAGCTCTAGAAAATCTGGAAAGGGATGGTTGGAAAGTGGCCTGGGTGATATGAGAGGTGGTGGGCTGGAGCACATATGGCACTTGAATTAGAGTCAGGAACACCTAGGTTCAAATGCCACCTTAGATACTTTTTATCTGTGTGATCCAGGGCCAGTCACAACACCTCTTTGAGGCTC
>CM053625.1:304898378-304929965 GCA_028646595.1 Phalanger gymnotis
CATGATTAGATAAGTATACACCAGGCAGCTAAGTGGTGCAGTGGATAGAGTGTCAGGCCTGGAGTCAGAAAGTCTCATTTTCCTGAGTTCAAAGGTGGCCTCAGACATTTACTAGCTGTGTGATCTAGGAAAATCACTTAACCCTGTTCACCTTAGTTTCACCATGTGTAAAATGAGCTGGAGAAGGATATGGCAAACTACTCCAGTATCTTTGTCAAGAAAACTCCACAATGAGGTCATAAAGAGTTGGACATGACTGAAATGACTCAATAACAAAGTATACACAATTCATATTCCCTATGTAGTGAGTTAGAACTGTCATGCCAGGAGAGATGGTATGGAGAAGCAGAAAGAGGACATGGGTTCCAATCCTGTCCCTGAAACTTATCTAGCTGTGTAAGCCTATGCATGCCCTGTAAGCTCTCTGAAGCCCTGTTTCCTCATATGTAAAATAACCAGTTGAACCATATGAACTTTAAGGCTTCTTCTAGCTCTAAATATAGGATCCTAGGTGGAATAAAAGATTAACCTCTCTCTGACAATCATGGAGAACTTGACAATTACATCTACATACCTACTAGGTGGTTGTGGAATCTCCCAGCATCAGAGCCCCTAGACCAGGAGAATGGTTTGCAGCACCTCCTGGTGATTCAGCTGTTACTGCTTACCCAATACAGTTTTTACAACTAAAGAGTGTGGTAAACCTTAAAGTGCTGTGGAAATGAAAGTTGTGATTATTTAAACCTATAAGCCGAAATAGAAAAATAGTGATTGCCTTTTCTCCTAAAGTACTACAAACAGTAAGCAGAAGATCCCTATACATGAAAGGCTCATTGGAATGAGAGGCAAGACCTGGGTTCCAATGAGGCTCATGGTGAATATAATCTGTTTAATGAAAGCCTGATTGACTCCCTAGACTCCCTTTATTTAGTTTCTATGTAGGTCACCCCTCAAAGTCACAGACTCTCAGAGTTGGAAGGGATTCCTGTCTTTCAAAATCCTTTTGTTACCAAGCTCTCATATTTGGAGCTTTCCCTCTAAATATTAATTATGAGGATCATTTGAAGGAACTTGGAACATTTAGCTTGGAAAAGAGATGATTCAGGGGCTACATAATAGCTGGCTTCAAGCACCTAAAAGGATGTCATATGGAAGTGGAATTAGACTTGTTTTGCTTGACTCCAGTAAGCTGAACTCAAAGCAAAGGTCGGAAGGTGTAAAGAGATTGATGAAGGCTTGATGTAAAGAAAAAATTCCTCTCACTTAGAGCTATCCTGAAACAGGAATGTCTTGCCTTAGAATGGCTGCCTTTTCTTGGAGGTCTTCAAGTAGAGGCTGGATGGACATTTATTTGGTATTTTGTAATGGTGTTCCATTTTTCAATAAGTTGTACAAAATAGGAGCTGAAGTCCCTTCCAACTCGGTGGAAGAGTCCGTGACCATTTGGAAATTTTGAAGAGGAGATTCCCATCCAAGTACAGATTGGACTATATGACCTCTGGATACCTTCCAGCTCTCAGATTATATTAATGTACATTAATATCACTTAAGCTTTATAGCCCCTAGTTTTTCCATCAGGAAAATGGGCAAAATAATATTTTTCCTTTCCTAACTCACAAAAATGACTTAAAAAAAGAATATAAAAACCTTTTGAAGAACAAAGAATCCCTCAAGCTTTAAAATAGCATTGAGAACAATATGATATAATGTATATCAAAATGTTTTGCATAAAGGGACTATGAAAAATAGGGTAATAGTATTAGTTAAGCATTGAAGTCATATCTATGATCTGTAGGTAAATCTTATTTTCAGTTCATTGATCACACTGAAAATGGAGTACTCACTATGGAGTGAATATAATCTACCTCATTATGGCCAGCTTGGCACTTCAAGCTCCCTTTATTTATTTTCTATGTAGCTCAACCCTCAAAATTACAGACTCTCAAAGTTGGAAGAAACCTCAACACCAGCCCCAATAAGTAATCATTCTGCCTTTCCTTGAATACCTCTAGTCAAAGTAATTCAATACTTTGCCAGCTGGTCCATTCCATTGTTTGGACAGCACTCATTTGTTAGGACATTTTTTATGGCAAACCCAAATTTACTTCTTTCCAATGTTCAGTGATTGCTCCCAGTTTTTCCTTCTGGGGCCAAACAGAAGTATTTGGTTTTTTTTCCATATTATAGGAAGCAGCTAGGTAAATGATGCAGTGGACAGTGCTGTATTTGGAGTCAGGAAGACCTGAGTTCAAATCCTGCCTTAGACACATGAGCAAGTGTGGACCTCTCTCACTCTCAACTTCCTTATCTGTGAAATAGGTATAATAATAGCACCTCCCTCACAAGGTAGTCATATCAAATGAGATAACATATGTAAAGCATTTTGAAAACTTAAATTTTTTTTTAGATTTTTTATTTTTACTTTACAACACTCACTTTCACAAGTTTTTGAGTTGAAAATTTTCTTCCCCTCTCTCCTCCCCCCAAGACGGCATGGAATTTTATATATGTTCTACATACACCCTTGCATTAAACATATTTACACAATAGTCAAGTTGTAAAGAAGAACCATGATCAATGGAGTGAATCACGAGAGAAAAGAAACAAAACCAAAAAAGAAGAGACAGAAAAAAAGAGAGAGCTGATAGATTGCCTTAATCTGCATTCAGACTCCACAATTTTTAACCCGGATGTAGATAGCTCTTTCCATCATGAGTCCTTTGGAGCTGTCTTTGAACCTTGTATTGATAAGAAGAGTCAAGTCTACCAAAGTTAATCATCACAGAATCAATATGACTGTGGTTGTGTACAATGTTCTCCTGGTTCAGCTCCTCTCACTCAACATCATGTCATGTAGTTCTTTCCAGATTATTAAGAAGTCCATATCTTCCCCATTTCTTACAGCAGAGTAGTATTCCATTACATTCATATACCACAACTTGGTTAGCCATTCCCCAATTAATGGGCATCCCCTTGCTTTCTAATTCTTTGCTACCACAAAAAGAGCTGCTATAGATATTTTCACACATAGGGGTTCCTTTTCCCTTGTGTGATTTCTTTGAGATAAAGTCCTAGAAGTGGTATTGCTGGGTCAAAGGGTATGAACATTTTTATAGCCCATTGAGCATAGTTCCAAATTGCTCTCCTGGATGGCTGGATCTGTTCACAACTCTACCAGCAATGTAACAGTGATTCAATTTTTCCACATCCTCTCCAGCATTTATCATTTTCCTGTTTTGTCATGTTAGCCAACATAACAGGAGAGATGTGGTACCTAAGAGTTGTTTTGATTTGCATTTCTCTAATCAGTAGTGATTTCAAGCACTTTTTTCATATGCCTATAGATATCTTTAATTTCTTCCTCTGAACACTGCCTATTCATATCCTTTGACCATTTCTCAATTGGAGAATGACTTGTATTTCTATAAATTTGGTTCAGTTCCCTGTATATTTTATGAGACCTTTATCAGAGGCATTAGTTGTAAAGATTTTCACCCAATTTTTGGCTTCCAGCCTAATCTTTGTTGCTTTGGCTTTGTTTATACAAAATTTTTAAATTTAACATAATCAAAATTATGCATTTTTCATTTCATAATGCTGTTTCTTGTTGGATCATAAATTCTTCCCTTTCCCATAAATCTGACAGGTAAACTATTCCTTGCTCTCCCAAATTGCTTGTAGTATCAGCCTTTATTTCTAAAATGTGAACCCATTTTGACTTTATTTTGATATACAGTGTATAATATTGGTCTATGCCAAGTTTCTGCCATACTATTTTCCAATTTTCCAAGTAGTTTTTGTGAAATAGTGAATCCTTAGCCCAGAACTTGGCCTCTTTGGGTTTACCGAAGGGTAGATTGCTATTAGTCATTGGCTACTGCTTCTTGTGTACCTAAACTATTCCACTGATCCGTCATTCTGTTTCTTAGCCAGTACCAAGTAGTTTTGATGACTACTGCTTTATAGTACAGTTTAATATCTGGTATGTCTAGGCCACCTTCCCCAGCATTTCTTTTCATTAGTTACCTTGATATTCTGGACCTTTTGTTCATCCATATGAATTTTGTTATTATTTTATCTAGCTCTGTAAAATAATTTTTTGGTAGTTTGATTGGTATGGAACTAAATAAGTAAATTAATTTAGGTAAAATTGTCATTTTTATTATATCAGCTCAGCCTAACCATGAGAAACTGATGGTTTTCCATTTATTTAGATATGGCTTTATTTGTGTGAAAAGTGTTTGGTAGTAGTGTTCACATTGGCCCTGCATTTGTCTTAGCAGGTAGATGCCAAAATATTTTATAGCGTTCACAGTAACTTTAAATGGAATTTCTCTTTCTATTTTTTGCTGTTGGGCTTTGCTAGTAATATATAGGAATGCTGAGGATTTATGTGGGTTTATTTTATTTCCTGAAACTTTGCTAAAGATTTTTTTTTATTATTTCAAGTAGTTTTTCTTTCTTGATTCTCTAGGATTGTCTAAGTAAGTCATCATATCATCTGCAAAGAGTGATAACCTAGTTTCTTCTTTGCCTATTTTAATTCCTTCAATTTCTTTTTCTTCTATTATTGCTAAAGCTAACATTTCTAGTACCAAATTGAATAATAGGGGTAATAATGGATATCCTTGTTTCACTTCTAATTCTATTGGGAATGCATCTAGCTTATCCCCATTACATATAATGTTTGGTGATGGCTTTAGGTAGATGCTACTTATAACTCTAAGGAAGACTCCATTTATTCCTATGCTTTCTAGTGTTTTTAAAAGGAATGGATGTTGTATTTTGTCAAAAGATTTTTCTGCATCTATTGAGATAATCATGAGGTTTCTGCTAGTTTTGTTATTGATACAATCAATTATGGTGATAATTTTTCTAATATTGAACCAGCCTTGCATTCTTGGAATAAATCCTACCTAGCCATAGAGTATTATTCTCATGATAAGTTGCTGCAGTCTTTTTGCTAACACTTTATTTAAAATTTTGCATCAATATTTATTAGGGAAATTGGTCTACAGTTGTCTTTCTCTGTTTTGAATCTTCCTGGTTTGGGTATTAGTACCATATTTGTGTCATAAAAAGAATTTGGTAGGACTCCTTCTTCACCTATTTTCTCAAATAGTTTATTAAGAATGGGAATTAATTGTTCTTTAAATATTTCATAGAATTCACATATCAAACCATCTGGCCCTGGAGATTTTTTCCTAGGGAGTTCATTGATAGCTTGCTTAATTTCTTTTTCTGAGATGGGGTTATTTAGGTGTTTTAATTCCTTTTTAGTTGTCCTGGGCAATTTTTATTTTTCTAAAATTTTATCCATTTCCCTAAGGATGTCAAATTTATGGGCATACAATTGGGCAAAATAATTCCTATTTTTTAAAATTTCCTCTTCATTGGAGGTGAATTCACACTTTTAATTTTTGATACTGGTTATTTGGTATTTTTCTTTCTTTCTTTTAATCAAATTGACCAAAGATTTATCAGTTTTATTGTTTTTTCATAAAACCAGCTCATAGTTTTATTTATTAGTTCAATAATTTTCTTGATTTCAATTGTATTAATCTCTCCTTTGGTTTTCAGTATTTCTAATTTGGTATTTAATTAGGGATTTTCAAATTGTTCTTTTTCTAGCTTTTTCAGTTGCAATCCTAATTCCTTGATCTTCTTTTTCTCTATTTTATTCATGTAAGAATTCAGAGATACAAAACTTCCCCTAAGAATCACTTTTGCTGCATCCTATAAGTTTTAGTATGTTGTCTCATTATTGTCATTCTCTTTATTGAAGTTATTAGCTGTTTCTCTGATTTGTTCTTTGGCCCCCTCATTCTTTAGGATTAGATTATTTAGTCTGCAATTAATTTTTAGTTTATCTTTCCATGCTCTTTTATTACAAATAATTTTATTGCATTATGATCTCAAAAGGATGCACTGACTATTTCAGCCTTTCTGCACTGGATTGTGAGGTTTTTATGGCCTAATGCATAATAAATTTTTGAGTTTGTCACATATGCCTTTGAGAAAATAGTATATTCTTTTTTTTATCCCCATTCAATTTTCTCCAGAGGTCTATTATATATCTGCCTTTTCTAAAATTCTATTCACCTCCTTAACTTCTTTCTTGTTCATTTGAGTTTAGATTTATCAAGTTCTGAGAGGGGGAGGTTGAAGTCCCCCACTAGTATAGTTTTGCTGCCCATTTCTTGCTGTAACTCCCTTAACTTCTCCTCTAAGAATTTTCTTGGTATACCACTTGGTGCATATATGTTAAGTAATGATATTGCTTCGTTGTCTGTTGTGCCTTTTGGCAGGTTATAGTGTCCTTCCTTATCTCTTTTAATTAGATCTATCTTTGCTTTGGCTTTGTCTGAGATTAGGATTGCTACCTCTGCTTTTTTTTAACTTTAGGTTACACAAAATGTATTCTACTCCAGCCTTTTACCTTTACCCTATGTTTGTCCTCCTGTTTCAAATGTGTTTCTTGTAAACAACATATTGTAGGATTATGGTTTTAAATCCATTCTGCTATCCATCTCCATTTATAAGAGAGTTCATCCCATTCATATTCACAGTTATGATTACTAACTGTGTCTTTTTCTTCATCCTATTCCCCTCCATTTATGCTTTTTATTCCTCCCCTCTCCCTTACACTCCTCAAAAGAATTTTGCTTTTGACTGCTGCCTTCCTTAGTTTACCCTCTCTATTGATTACCCTACTTTGTCTTACTCTTTTCCCCTTGCTACTTCTTCCCTCCCTTCTGACCAGTGACCACCCCCTTTTCTTTCCCCTGTCTCCTACTGCCTATAGGACAGTATTTCTATACTTATCAGAGTGTATTATTTCCTTCTTGCAACAAATCCAATGAGAGTAAAGCTGAAATATTGCTCTTCTCCCTCCCTTCTTTCCCTCTACTATATTATATTTTCATGTCTCTTCATGTGATGTAATTTATCCTTTTTATTACCTCCTCACCTCTTCTCCCAGATCCATCCTTTTACATCCCTTAATTACGTTTTTAATCATTATATATATTAGTTATTTTATACTGGCACCCTCAGTCTACATATATCTCTTTCAATTGTCATAGTAGCTGTGCTATTCTCAAGATTGACATATATGTATTCACACACACTCACACACACACACACACACATATATACATATATATACATATATATATAACATATATAAAACAATATAGTCATATATATGGATATAAACAATTTGCCCTTATTGATTAACAAGGTTTTTCCCCCCTGTTTACCTTGTTTTTGTCTCTCTTGAGTTTTGTATTTGAAGATCAAATTTTCCATGACTTCTGGCCTTTTCATCAGAAAGATCTGGAATTCTCCTATTTCATTGAATGTCCATCTCCTTGCCTGAAAAATTATGCTCAGTTTTGCTGGTTAGTTGATCTTTGGTTGTAGTCCAAACTCCTTTGCCATACGAAATATACTACTATTCCTCCTGTCTTTTAATATAGAAGCTGCAGGATCCTGTGTGATCCTTACTGTAGTTCCGTGATATTTGAATTGTTTCTTTCTAGCTGCTTGCAGTATTTTCTTCTTGACCTGATAATTTTGGAATTTTGCTATAATATTTTTTGGAGTTTTCAATTTGGGATCTCTTTTAGGAGGTGATCAGTGTATTCTTTCAATGTCTATTTTGCCCTCTGATTCTAGGACCTCGGGGCAATTATCCTTGCTGATTTCTTGGAAGATACTGTCCAGGCTCTTTTTTTCATCATGGCTTTCTGGTAGACCAATAATTCTTAGCTTGTCTCTCCTGGATCTATTTTCCAGGTCAGCTGTTTTTTGTTTTTTTGTTTTTGTTTTTTTGTTTTTTACAATCAGATATTTCACGTTTACTTCTAATTTTTCATTCTTTAGATTTTGTTTGACTCTTGATGCTTTACGGAGTCATTAGCTTCTACTTGCTCAATTCTAATTTTTAAAGAATTATCGTCTTCATTTTGATTCTGAGCCTCCTTTTCCATTTGGTTGATTTTACTTTTCAGGGTATCATTTTCTCTAGATTCTGAATCTCCTTAGCCATTTTTCCAATTTTACTTTTTGAAGATTTGTTTTCATCAGTGAAATTTTTTTCCAATTTTTTTGCCTTTCTAATTTGGTTTTTAAAATACTCCTCGAACTCTTCCGGGGACACTTTATGGGCTTAAGAACAGTTCACATTCCCTTTTGAGTTTTCAGATATGGCTATATTGTCAATGTTGTCCTCTTCCAAATTGGTATTTTGATCTTCCCGGTCTCCATAAAAAGAATCAATAGTCCTCGGTTTTCTAGAGTTCTTCTTCATGTTGATTAAGTTTTTCCTGGCTTTAAAATGGATTTCTGATTCTGGGGCTCAAGGGGCTCTGTCCCAGGCTTCTTGTTCTGGGAATTGTGGGAGTAGTTGCTGGCTTTGTGTGCGATGGCCTTTGGTTTTGTGAGGTGTGGGGGAGGGGTGGTTTGGCTGCTGGAAGTCTCTTTTTCCCTTAGTGCTATGGTAAAACCTTTTTCTGCACTGATGTCTGCCACCTCCCCTGCTTGTGCGAAGGCACATCAAGAGTCCTGGTATTGACAATTGACAAATCTCCTCTGAGGCACGGGAACTCCCACTGTTCTGCTAAGGTGGGACCTTCTGGGACACCTCTCTTCCTGCACTGGTCTGCTTCCACCACCACAAAAGGGGCCCTTTCCCTAACTTCTCAAGCTAAAAGGCTACTGAAGCCCCACTTCTGGCTCCTCTATTTCAGAGTTTCTCCTGAGGGAATATTATCTGGGTTAGGGAAGGCTGAAAGCCATTTTAGTCGGTCATTATGGCTCCTAGATGTTCAAGAAGGCAAGTTTCAAACCTTTAGTCTATTGGCTGTAAGCCTCTGGAGTAATTGTTCTCACAGCCTCAGGTGCTGTGCTGCTTCCTCCTGTAGCTCTGACAGACTCTTTTCCAAGGCTGGAAGGCCTGGGGGTCACCACCAGTTTCACACACCCAGCGTTATCTCAACCTGGATTGCTGGATAAGTTCTGCAGCTGCTTCAGGTCCACACCCCAGCTGCTCCTCCAGCTTACAGATCCATCCTATTGACCCTGCAGACTCTCCCAGCTTGGAAATTTGCCACACTCAGTCTAGTAGTGGCTTCTAAGTCTCTCAAATCTGCTCAGACACACTTTTTTAGAGGTACTTGACAGAATTTGTGCAAGAGCTCCTGTGAGACACTGTTTTCACACAGCTATCTTGGCTCCAAGGCTGTTTTGGAAACTTTAAAGCACTATGAGAGTGCTGCTATTATTCTCTTGTTGTTCAGTTGTGTCTAACTCTTCATGACACCATTTGGGTTTTCTTGGCTGAGCTACTGAATTGGTTGGTTGTTTCCTTCTCCAGCTTATTTTACAGGTGAGGAAACTGAAGTAAACACAGTTTAGTCACTTGCCTAAGGTCACAAAGCTAGCAAGTGTTTGAGGTCAGGTTAGAACTCAGGAAGATGTCTTCCTGACTCCAGGTCCAGAACCTTATCTATTGTGTCACCCAGCTGCTATTCTTCAAATATTTTAAAACTATTTCCTGTTTTCCTTAAATCTTCTCTTCTTCAGACTAAACAGCCTAATTTACTGAGGTAATGGGCAACTTGCCAGTTTTGGCCCAGTCCTTAGAGCATGTTCATATTCCCTACCTGCTGCCAATTCAACACTTGGAGGATTGGTGCATCTTCTTATGGCAATGAGTGAGTGAAGATCTGGTGTTACGTGATGATACATTTTCTAATTGGCTTTAGAGCTGAAATTGAGTTCATATATAAAAAACATCCCTTTCCATGACCTCTTTTTATATTTTACTCTTTCCTGATTGGCTTTTGAGTTCATGGCAACTTTAGGGTGTTTTTTGTTTATTTGTTTTATTTTTACTCTTTTATATGAATGTATATCTGGAGATGAAATTCAACAGATTTGAACACTGCAAACTTTGAAATGTGAGAAGAGTCATAAGAGGTCCCCTCTGCAACTGGACTTGGTAGTAGAGACTTCCAGAGCTTAGAGCAATAGTAGCAGATTTTGGTGAGGATTCAGAAGTGGTAGCAGCCTGCTTGATGTAGGCTAGCCGTGGCTTGACACATCAGCTGAGATAATAGCTCTGTAGAGCCAGGGAGCAACTCATTAATTGGTAATGCCATACCCAGAAGTTCACTTGACTGGACTCTTTCAGGAAGAGAAAAGGACTCCCATGGCCAGGAGTTAAAAAAAGAATCTCCCCTGATGTATTCCTCATATGTGCTCCTCAATACTTTTGGGCTTCAAGCTTGAGCTTACTCTGCCTAGGCACTGAGTATGTACAGAAAAGAGAGTGCCTCTCAGGTGGGAGATTTTATAATTTCTGTCCTTGCTGTATCTTCTCACTTTGATATCAGTGGGTTAACTGATATTGTATGGACACACTAGATGAGAGTTCAAAAGTAATAGCATTAGAAATCACAACTTCTCAGTGTTGCCAGATGACAGAACTCTGGAGCAGAGAAGTAGTAATTTCCTTCTCTGGGTTCTAGCCTGCTTATGTGGATAGCGAGGGAATAGAGAGAGGAAGCTAAGAGAGAGTGCTATACTGAGAATGTTGAGGTCATTATCTTCTCTCATTCTTGTCATATTAAATCCTTTTGATGTCATGTCAGGGAGAGGCCTGAAGTAACACATGCCAGTCATCACTACTTCTATAATTGATCTCCCCTCAGATATGGATGGACATAGCTCAGGGCATTAACCGAAGAGCTCCAGGAAAGATGGTGCCCTCAAGACCGCTGGCCCTACTTTCATCTATCCTTGATAGGAGAAATCACTGTGAAGGGGCCTGTCCTCATGGACACAACCAACACCAACTGCTAACAAGCTGCCACTGATGGACACATAAGTCTAGGACTCCAGGGAGTGACAGAGCTCCCCCCACCTCTGCCCTAGACCACTCATCCAGCCCTCACAGCCATTATCCTGGGAAACAAATGTAGCCTGGCATCTGATCCTGCAAGGGCTAAACTGCAGTTAATGAAGATCCAGAAGAGAAAATTCTGCCACCAATGTCCTTAGAGTTGTGAAATGATTTAGCATCAGAAACTCATATGATTTTATCAGGAGTGACATGAAAGAAGAGGCCTGACCATCTGCTTTTCCACTTTACTCTAAGGACCATGGGACCTTTTCATCTGGCTTGTGACTGAAACCTTCTTCATATGTTGTTTCCTCCATTAGAATGTGAATTCCTTGAGGTGAGGGAATGTCTTTTCTATTTGTATTTTCAAAGCTTGGCACAGTAATTTGCATAGTTAAGTTCTTAGCAAAAGCTTATTCATTCATTCACTCACTTCTTCATTCATTCATTTGTCTCTGAAACAGTGAATAGAGAGCTGGGCTTGGAGTCAGGAAGACCCAGGTTCAAGTCTCTTTTCTGCCACGTATTTTCTGTGTGACTCTGGGCATGTGTTCTAGAGAACTCTCCAGAACTACAAATTGTAGCACAGGTATGCATCTGCTTTGGTTGAGGGAATTTCTTTACTGGTACTTACAATGGCCAATGAAATAACAGGTCCAATAAAAAAAAAAGATCTTTGTCTCCTTAACTACAAAATGGCTACGTTGATCTTTGAATGACCTCCATAGTATTACTTTGAGTAAAGAGCTTTGTAAATCTTACAATATTGTTTAAATGTGAATTATGCTATCATTTTAGTATCTTTGTATCTTCAGCACTTTGGATGGAACCTTTTACTTAGTAATATAGGTGCTTAATAAATGTTGAATTATTATTATTATTAAGTAGAACAGCTGCAAAACAAATGTTTGGATCTTCCTTAAAATTGCAGAATTGCAAAATTGCAAAATTTGTGAGTTAGAAAAGACCACAGATGCTCTCTGGTCCAAGCCATACCTGAAAAATTATGTCCTCTTTTGCATCCCTGAAAATAATCATCCAGCTTCTGCTTGAAGACCTTCACTGAGGGAAAACCTCCTGAGGATGTCCATTCCACCTGGGGACTGCTCTCACTGTTACAAAGTTTTTTTCCTCCATGACGTCAAGCATAAATTGACCTCATTTCACTTACCCCCTATCCCTACCCCGTACTCCCCATTGCTCTTGGTTCTACTCTCTGGGTCCAAACAAAACAAGTCTTGTCAGTTTTCCCTATGTTAGCCCCTCAAGTGATTGAGCCCAGTGATCATGCCCCCCCTCCCCGAGTTTTCTTTCCTCAGGCTAAACATCCCCAATTCCCTCATCCTATCCTTATGTGGCATGAACTCAGGGCCCTCCACCATTCTGGTTGCCCTCCTGAGTATCTCCTCCATTTTTTAGTGTCAAGAAGATTCACCTCATTCACCTCTCCTTGCAATAGAAGATTAATTTTACATGATTTCATTAATTTATACACTGGCACTCTTGGAGGTGGGAATTGTCCTATAGGGAAAAAAAAAGAAGAGAAAGTGTTTGTTTTCCCTTTGAGACACAATATGAAGTGCTTTTCTGAAACGGGCAGCCTCATTCATCAAGCTGTGGAGATAGTGGTGGAAAGTTTTAATGCAGAAGAAATCTCCACCAAGTTTTTTTATGAGCAAATGATAACAGGAATATGAAACTGAATTGCAATCTTAACTATAAAGTTGACTGCTTCAAATACCATTATACCTTGGTCCTGCTGTATCTGGGAGTTTTATTTCCATGTTTGGTGCTGTATATTAAAACACACCTTTCTCCATTCCTTATCTCTTTCCTTGTAAATAGTTTCTGAATATTCTCACTGTTAGTGGTGAAAGCATATACAGCATGACTTGTTCTCTTGAGGCCAATGTGGCAAAATGAATTTCATTGCCATTAAGGCAGCCCATCTTTTTGGTATTGGGTTGTGTGAATGGTGGCAGCATGCTGTCAGCTTCAAATCCTCCTTCTTCATTGCCTTGGCAGAATGTCAATTATATAGATTTCTCATTGGAGAAGTGTCACAGATCTTGGCAAGTTTAAATTGTTGATGAATGTTGTTCCATTGAGGAAGGCCACCTGGAAATCATGATTATTTCATGCTTAGTTGAGCGGTGGGGTCAGGGCTATGTACAGTGAAAAGGATTGAAATATTATTAAAGAGCCTTCCTTTCTTCTTTCCTTCTTCCCTTCTTCTTCTCTTCTTCCCCTCCCTCCCTCTCTTCCTTCTTTTCTTCTTCAATCCCTTCTTTCCTTCCTTCCTTCCTCCCTCCCTCCCTCTTTTCCTTCCTTCCTTCCTTCCTTCCTTCCTTCCTTCCTTCCTTCCTTCCTTCCTTCCTTCCTTCCTTCTTCCTTCTTTCTTTCCTTTCTTCTTCTCATTTTTCTCTCCTTCCTCCTTTTCTCTTTAATTTTTGAGGTAAGGAAGGGATATATTGTGATAACCAGTTCATGATAGTTTACAAAAGAATAGTCCTTTATTAGGGAGCACTGGACCTGCTAAGCAGGTTTTAATTGTCATTTTATGTATATAATGTGATTATAAGAGAAAGACCCGTGTTTAGGAGCTCCCAAGTAATTAAAAAGTTTATAAAATAACACACACATATCTGCAAATCGTGTATATACATATGCTATCTTACTTCCTCAACAAGCATTTAAGTAGGTATTATTTGCTAGACACTGTACAACTAAATAGCCCCTGCCCTGTAGGATCTTGCATTCTATTGAATGCAATATGATTGTAACTATGTATATTAATTGATTCATTCAAAAAGCATTTATTAAGCATTCTAATATATGCCTGATGCATAATAAATGTTTAATAAATGCATTTTGGTACAAAGATATGATGGAAAACAGCCCCTCTCTTTTGACCACTGACTCCTTCAATATGCCTTCCCTTCTCTCAGCCCCCTCCCTTTTCTTTCCCTTTTCCCCTTCTCTTTCCTATAGGGTAAATTAGATTTCTATACCTAACTGATTACGTTATTCCATCTTTGAGCCAAATCTGATAAGAGTAAGGTTCAGTCACTGATCATTTCTCTCCTTTCTTTCCCTCTACTCTAATAGGTCTTTTCACCTCTTAATATGATGTAATTTACCATTTTCTGCCTCCTCCTTTCCTCTTCTCCCGGTACAATCCATTTGCACCACTCAATTAGATTTTTATCATCAAATCAAAGTCAACCTATACCTATGCCCTCTGTCTATGTATACCCCTTCTAAATGTTGTAATAAAGACACAGTTCTAAAGAATTACAAATATAATCTTCCCATGTAGGGATATAAACAGTTTGCTCTTATCGAGTAACATGAAAACCCCAGCGCTTTTCAAAGAAACTCTCTTCTACTGGGAGACATTAATGGTTGCCTAGAAAAGTCAATATAAAACATGTACAAAGTAAGCTTGAGAGTTTGTAAGGAAGGATACTGGTTCTTTGGCAAGATTTGGAAAGGCCTTGTGTGTGAGATGAGGCTTGAGTTGATCTTTAAGAAAGCTATGAATTTTGAGAAGTAAGATGAGGAAGGTGTGCATTCCAGGTGTGGAGGTCAGCCTGGGCAAAAGCATGGAGGCAGATTGAATGTTGTATACAGGGAAGAGTAAATAAGCTAGTTTGGATGGTATGTAGATTGTGTGAAGAGGAGCATTGTTAAGGTTTCAAAATTCCAGAATGAGGACCCTGTATTTTTATTCTAGAGGCAATGGGACATCATTTAACATTTTTGAGTACAGAGGTAATGGGTTCTTCAAGAGTTGCTGTGGTCAAAATCAAGAAACCACATCACCCTGCAGCAATGTTGGTATAAGGGCAAGCAAAGTGGGACCTTTTGATGTTTTTTTTTTCTTTTTGATTGCTTCTAAGCACTAAGACATTCAAATACCTTTGATTGATTCTTGCCTTTATTTGAATCAAGAGTCTTTGATTGAATCGAGTCACTGACTGGAAACAGTATCACTCTGACATGAGGTTTTGCTTTGGGGGCTTGTTCATTGGAAGAGTGTTTGTGTGATGTAGCCAGATGAAACTTTGGGTAGCCATTAAGGAGTCCTAAACTATGGCTATGAAATCTCAGATGTTGCTGCTTCTTTCTCTGGTAATTCTGTATGTGTTGCTATGGTCAGACAGTTAGAAGCCTGTCAGTTGATTTGTTATTTTCTCTGTTTATAACTTCTGCTTGTAATTTCTGTTTGTATTCTCTCTGAAGTTCAAGGTGCTGACATTTTTCCCTGAATTAAGTGAATGATAAGTGTATGTTTAATTAAAATAAGATTGTTAGACCCTTAAAGTTACTTTCCTTTAGAAAAGCAGATCAAAGAACCTGTGCTAGCAGCCCTCCAGCGTATTGGTGTTATTAGTCTTACACCCCCATAGCAGCTGCGAGTAACATTGTTGTTACAGTTGGTGATGAGTGCTTTAAAAAAGTGTTATGGGCCTATGGAGCACATCTGGCTTGAAGGCCTTGCTTGGGCATGGCCAGATTGCCTACGATGGTCCCACTCTGCACCCTCTACCTTGTGGCTAGATGAATTCCCAGCCTCCTTTGATTGGCTTTGGAATTCAAACATGTTACATCTTTACAATGAAGGAGAATCAGACAATCCCTCTCTTAATGCTAGTGTATTTCTGGCTGTAGCTTTTTCCTTTGATCCCCGCCCTAACCCTGGCTGTGAGTTCACTCATATCTTAAGTGTCGTGAGCTGAACTCATGAAAGAAGAACTTGCTTCCTCTGCTCTTTCTTTTGCTCCGGCTATATGTAACAACAATGTGTCTAGCAGCTACTGTGTCTGTGTAAGACCAACAACATCTGGCATACAGGAAGGCTGCTAACACATGTTCCTGGATCTGATTTTCTAAGAAAAGCAACCTGAAGGGGTTAACAATCTCAGTTTAATCAAATATACATATATCATTCACTTAATTCAGGAGGAAAAGATCAGCCTCCTGAACATCAGGGCAAATAGAAACAGAAATTACAAACATCAACAGACAGACCTTGTCTGATTCAAATCACAATTCATAGTTACCAGAGAAGCACCAACATCTATCTGCCAAGGTTACAAAGCTGGGGGGCAGGTTCAAGGGCTTTCCCAGAGTCGCATCACTCATAGTCTTTCAATGAGTGTACCCCCAAAACAAAATGCCAACCGCAGATCTTATATACCTGTCTCAGGGCCCTGAGGGCTCAAATCTCACCATTTAGAGTTTGAGAAATCACTAACACCAAGAGTATGGGAAAGCTCCAATCACTAGCACCACATCACATACAATTCAATGACTCTTTATTGTCTTAGTGCTGAGAAACACTCCAAGACAAAAAGATCCCACTTTACCTTTGCCCCATTCAAACAGAAAACAGTGAAAAGTCCCATTTTGCTTGCCATTACACTATAAGAAATGGGGCATGGGTGGTGTTTCTGCTCTGCTTCTGTGTCATTTGTCCTCCTCAGTTTTTAGTGGCAATACTGAACCTCATTGACCTTAGGAATTTGAACCATGGTGAGTTTGGAACTAGGATTGTAGGTGGGATGGTGCAGCCAGTCAGCCTACCATGGAAGCCTGGAGAAGCCAGTGTGCCTGGAACTAAGGGCCAAATGATACTGGACTTGGAACTGGGACTGTGCTGTATTGGAATTGATCTGAGATTTAAACCTTTATTTTTCCTCGCAGTATGAGGTGATACAATGGAGGACAAGAATGGATCATGTCTCCTATATACTGAGGAATGAGTTTGTACATTTGTGATTATACCTTTTGAAGTAAATATACTCTTATAAAAGCTATTCCAACATATAGCCTACATATTACTCTATAAAAGTGAGTACACTTCTATAAGTAAACTGGAACTGGGTGCAGAGCCCCCACCCCACACTTGGGATAAAACCAATTCTGGGGTCTGGAGCCATTGAGAAAGAATTTCAACACTCCCAATCATCCTTAAGGTTAAAAGAGAACCCTGGGGGAGGGTGAAGCTCCTTCTTCTCCTTCCAGAGAGCAATCTCATACAGCAAATTTATTTTTTATAGGGGTAAAAAATGGAAGAGAAAAAACCCAGCAACATATTTTTAAAAATCTGGAAAAATAGGTAATGAGCAATACCTGTTGACCTCTCCCTTCTGCACAAAAGGTGGGTGGAAAGTATCTTCTCATATCTCTTTTTTCAGAGTGATGCTTATTCTTTATAATGTTGCAACATTTAGTTTTGATTTTTGTTGTTATTTCTATCATTTCTACTATTGTAGCTACTGTGTACATTGTTTTCTTGGCTCTGCTTCCCTCTGTATCCAATCATAAAGATCTTTCCATGCTTCTCTGCATTCATCACAGAAATAACTTCTTACCACATGGTAATACTGCATTCCATTCCATTACATTCATGCACCACAATTTGTTTAGCCATTCTCCAGTTAATGGACATCTGCTTTGTTTCCAATTTTTAAGTATCACAAAAAGTGCTGCTATAAATATTCTTGTATAAATTGGATCATTTTTCTTTGATCTCTTTGTGATAGGGACCAACAGTGCACTAGTGTTCCAGTTTTTCCATATTCCTGCCAACATTTTTCATTCTCCTTTTCTGTCACATTAGCCAATCTGATAGGGAGGTGGTATCTCAGAGCTAATTTAATGTGTATTCTTTTAATCAGTAGTGGTTGAGAGCATTTTTTATGTGACCATTGATAGCTTTGATTCCTGAAAACTGCCTGTTTATATCCTCTAACACTTATTAACTGAGGAGTGACTCTTATTTTTATAAATTTGGCTTAATTCCCTATATCTTTGAGAAATGAGGTTTTTGTAAGAGAAACTTGCTGTAAAAATCCCCTGGGTTTTTGTTTTCCTTCTAAATTTGGCTACATGAGTTTTGTTTTTGCAAAAGCTTTTAAATTCTTTTTAATTTCATGTAATCAAAATTATGTACTTTGCTTCATGTGATCTCCTCTCTGTCTTATTTGGTCATAAACCATTCCCTTACCTATAGATCTGACATGTACATTTTCCCATGCTCTCCTAATTTACTAATTATGTCACCCATTATGTCTGCAACATTTGTCCATTTTGACATTATTTTGGTATATGGTGTAAGATTTTGGCATATGCCTAGGTTTTGTCAAACTTCTTTCCAGTTTCCCCATCTATTTTCATAAATATTGAGTTCTTACCTCAAAGGCTTGGATATTTGGGTTTGTCAAACACTAGATTACTATGGTTGTTTACTACTGTGTATTATATACTGAATCTATTCCATTAATCCACCACTCTATTTCTTAGCCAGTATTACATTGCTTTGATGATTGCCATTTTGTAATATAGTTTGAAATATGGAATTGCTAGGCCACCCTCCTTCACATTTTTTTCCTATTGATTTCTTTGGTATGCTTGACCTTTTGTCCTTCTAGATGAATTTAGTTATATTTTTTCTAGCTTTATAAAATAATTTGTTGTGTGTTTCATCGGTATGGCACTGAATAAGCAAATTAACTAAGGGAGAATTGTCATTTATATTGGTACCTCCTACTCATGAAGAACTAGTATTTATCCACTTATTTAGATTGGCCTTTGTGTGAGAAATGTTTTGAATTGTCTTCATATAGTCCCTGAGTTTGTCTTGACAGGTAGATTCCCAAGTATTTTATATTGTCTGAGTTATTTTAAAAATGATTTCTCTTTCTCTCTCTTGCTGCTAGGTTTTATTGGTAGTATATGGAAATGCTGATGATTTATGTGTGTTTATTTTATATCCTGCAACTTTACTGAAAGTTAATTGCTTCAATAATTTTTTCAGTTGATTCTTTAGGGTGCTGTAAATGCAGCATGATATCATCTGCAAAGAGGTATAGTTTTGTTTTCTTATTGCCTATTTTTTCCTTCGATTTATTTTTCTTGACTTATTGTCACAGCTAGCAAAATATTGAATAATGGTGGTGATAATGGTCATACTTGCTTTATCCCTGATCTTATTAGGAAGGCTTTTAGTTTATCCTATTGCAGATAATGTCCACTCTTAATTTCACATAGGCATTACTTATCATTTTATGAAAGGCCCCATATATTCCTATGTTTTCCAATGCATTGATTAGGAATGCATGCAAAACACTTTGCACATATGATCTCATTTGTAGCACTGCATGGCAGGTTTTCTCATCTCCATTTTACAGTTGGAGAAACCGTGACTTAGAGAAGTTAGAAAACTTGTACTTTTTCACCCAGTTAGCACATATATGGTGATATTTGAATCCAGTTCTTCTTGACTCCAAGACAAATACTCTAGCCTCTGCACCACGATTTCCCATAGGGTTGTGAGGTAGAAGTGTAATAATGTATGTAAAGGGCTATATCAAATCCTATCTAAATCAAATAATAAGCATTTAGTACATGCCTACTATATTCCAGGAATTGTGCTGGGCCCTAGAGATAAAAACACAAAGAATAACCCCATCCTTGCTTTCAAGATTACATTCTAATGGGGGAGACAACAAGGATATATTAAAATATATTCAGCAAAAATAACAAAAAATAAATGCAAGCATATATGTAGTGGGTAAATATAAAGTAGTTTGGGAGGAAGGGTGCTAGCACTTGAGAGGATCAGGAAAGACTTCATGTAGAATGAATGCCATGTTCACATTGGTTATTGTTATGCCAGGATTCCAAGAATCCCATATTTATAGCAGAAATTCCACTAAAAGTGGAAGAGACCTTGGAAGTCATCGAGTCCAACTGCCCTAATTTATAGATGAGGGAATTGAGGTTAAGTGATTTGCTCAGGCTCATAGATTTAGATACCTGATCATCTGAGATGCCATCTAGTTCCATCTCCTCATTTTAGAGAGGAGTAAATTGAGGTCCATGGAAGTATAGTGACTGACCCAAGGTCAAAGAGGTAGTATTAAAGGTGTGATCTGAAAAAAGAGGAAGGAATAGGTACTGTCTGGAAACATAGTTAAGAGCCATATCATGAAGGGCTTTATCAACAAACAGAGGCATTTAATTTTTTTCCTTAGAGGCATAAGGAACCATTAAAACTTCTTAAGGATGGGAGTAACTTAGGAATAATGATAGATTGGAGTGGGGACAGGTTGGCTATAGAATGGGCAATTAGGAGGCTATATCACTAGTCCATGGACAGGTTATGAGAGCATGTACCAGAGTGGTTATGGAATGAGGGAAGAGAAGGTTATAAAGATACTGAGAAAGTAGAATGGATAAGATTTGGTAATTGATTGGATTGGATTTTGAGGGTAAAAGGGAGTAAAGAGTTGAGGATGACACTAAGGTTTCGAACCTGGGTATCCTTGACAGAAATAGGGAAATCAGGAGGCTGGATTACAAATGTATCAGTGACGTCACTGTGCAACTACTTTCATTGGGAAAATTCTAAGTGGGTTGCTCTATCAGCTGGAAAGAGAAGAGGGTAATAGTGATCTCTCCACATTTCTTCCTTGGCCCCTATTTTTCCTACATGTAGCCTAGATTTATTCATGCCTGGGTCTACATCAGCCTTGATACCAAAAGATGGCCTTGAACTAGAATTTAATTCAGCTCAATGGATATTTGTCAAACAATTACCTTGAACCAAGAATTATTAGAATCATGGGCTGTGATTGGAGGATCATTAGGGATGGTCTGGTTCAGATGTGCTGAGTCCAATTCAGCCTGAGTGTAACACTAATCGGATTAAATGTAATTGGGAAATATTAAAAAAATAAAAATAGAACAGAATGTAGATAATGTTAACATATGGTTTTCTAAGTCAATATACAACTGTCAGGCATCTTTATGCCTCTTTTCTATTTGAGTTTGTTATTACTGGACTAGCTCCATCCCTTCATTTTCCAGAGGAAGAAACTGAGATCCTCCAAAGACAAATAGCTAGTTAATGGAAAACTTGAGACTAGAATCTGGATCCCTTGATGCCTGGCATCTGGTTATTTCCATAATATTTACTTTGGTTGATTTTTTTCCTCCTCATAATTCTTTCCATGCCCAATTAGATGTGAAGTCTATTGGCTCATACTTATATCCATTGCTTTGAAATGACATGTGACTTTATGCGTGGTTGAAAATCACTTATTCTACCAGAATTCATGCACATAGGAGTCATTTTAGAAAGGAAGTTTGGCTTTGGGCTTAGGATACTTGAAATAATCATGAGAATAGTGATTTATAGCATAAAGAGTTTAGAGATTAAATCCTACACTCTCATTTTACAGATTAGGAAATTGAGGTCTAGATAGGTGAAGAGACTTGCCCAGGGTCACACAGGGAGTAGAATCTCTGACTTTAAATCTGTTGCTCTCTCCACTGCACTATGGGACAATGTCCTATACATACAAATGCTTGGCTTCTGTTCAAACTAGCCATAGACCATCAAGTTTGAGATTTTTCATGACTTTGCATATAGATGGCAACATGAATTAGTAAATGCACTTTCTTTGAACTCAGCAGCTGTTCATAAAGTTGTCATGGAAAAATAGAATTAAAAATAGACATTGCACATGTTTTCCTGCATTTATGAAGCTTTCTGAAATCTTTCTAGAGTAAAATTTAGGGCCCCTCAGTCCCAGTTAGATGCAAGCAGAAGAAATCCAACTATACTCTTATAAAGCTGGTTTAGTCTAAATCTATAGCTTTAGTGGAAGGGGGGTGATATTCTGGGAGGATTTCCTTAGGACAATTGATATGGCCATGTCTTTTCTGATAACTACAATACAGATGAAATTTCCCAACAGATAAAATAATCTAATGCATTTAAAGAAAAACTGTGTAACTATTAAATGTCTTGATTTTTGTTAGGGCAGCTAGGTGGCACAGTAGATAGAGTGCCAGACTTGGAGTCAGGAAGACTCATCTTCCTGAGTTCAGACACTAGCTGTGTGACCCTGGGCAAGTCACTTAGTCCTGTTTGCCTTAGTTTTCTCATCTGTGAAATGGTCTGGAGAAAGAAATGGCAAACTAGCGTCTTTGCCAAGATGGGGTCATGATGAATTGTACCAGCATGAAATGATTGGATGAAAAAAATTATTTTTATTATTACCAATTTTATTTTGAAAAGAAACAATGTGGCATAGTGGTGAAACAGCTGGCTTTGAAGTTCGCCTAGGTTCATATTCTACCCCCCTACACAGGTAAGCTATGTGACCTTGAACAAGGGGCTTAGTTTCTTGGTGTCCCAAACACCTCTCTAAAACTACATATAATTAAAAAAAATAACTGATGCTATTGTTTTTCATCACATTCAGTTATTAATCCGTACTTTCTCCCGTTTAATGAGCCATTCCCTCAAAGGATTAAAAAAGACAAAGTCCAGTAAAACCACTCAATACAGAAACAATATGTGAGAGTGTATGTAATTCACATTCTAGTACCTGGCACAATGTTTGATGCGACAGGTTAATGAATGGAATAAATTTATAAACAAAAAAGCCTTAACTAAATATGTAGCAAATGTCTGTCAAGCTCCCGTTGGCATCTAAACAGAATCTGGAAGGCCTGAGGCGGGCAGATAGGTCCCCATCTGGTGCCTACTCTTTCCCCTCTCCAGTTGACTAGTTAATAGTGCTTAATGCTTGTCAATTTATTTCATATCCATATTGTTTTACTCCCCTCACAATGAAGGGAAGGAATGTTACTCAACTCTTCCTTGGGGCCAGTCTTTTAGACTACAAATTAGAGATGAATTGAAAATCTGCATCTCTGAAAGGAGTTTTCACAATGGGAGCTCCTTACATTGCTGAAAGGAGAGTGTGGACCAAAGCTGCTGTATTAATGCTTCAATGGTCCCATTTTCTCACTCTGATGGGGGCTCATTTTCTAAGTATAAATATTATCTTGTCCTCTCTCCCTCACCCTGCATGATGCTTGTTTATATTTCCCTCCCACAATGGCTTTGAAGAAAAGCCTGCTAGTTCATGGAAGGCCTACCCATATTTATTTAATATTTTATGTGCTTGTAATGGCTTTCTGTTGGAATTGATCTTGCTAGATCAGAGACTCATCTCTCTTTTCTGATCATGCATGTTTTGGGTGATGCTGTTGATCTCACTTCTCTTTTGTGAACAATTCAATCCCGTGAGCATTTATCAGGCTTCTACAATATGCAGGGAATGGTTCTAGGCACTAGGAATATAAAGACAAAAATAAATGACTAAAAACCAAAACTACAGAATTTTAGCACAGAAATAGACCCTACACATCATAGACTCTAATCTTTACCTGAATTAGAATTGACAGTGCAATGTGCTTAATGAGCAGTTATACATTCTTTACTTGAACACCTTAAAGGGGGATCCAAAGTGAATAGAACACTTGGCTCCAACACGTGAAGACTCAAATTAAAATTCAGCCTCTTAACTCATTAGCTATATGACCTTGAGCAAGTCACTTAACCTGTATAACTTGGTTTCCTTATCTGTTAAATGGGAATAATAGTAGCACCTGGCTCCTAGAGTTGTGAGGATGAAATAAGATAATATTTGCTATTTTTGAAAGCTTCAAAACACTGAATAAATGCTGGCTATTTATCATTATCCTAAGAGTTTTAGTAGACTTTCACCTCAACATGTCTAAATGATATGATATGGCAGCCAAGGAAACTAATACAGCATTAGGTAGTATTAATCAAGGCATTAACTTTTAGGAATAAGGAACTGATATTCTTACTGTACTCTGCTATGGTTAATTTTTTTTAATATGTTGGGTCATCGCATTCCAAAGGGACTTTGATAAGCTGGAGAACACCCAGAGGAGGAAGATCCTTGAGTCCATAGCATATGATGATTTATTGAAGGAACTGGGGATGTTGAATCTGAAGAAGAAATCCCAGGGAGGACATGGCGCCCACCTTCAGATATTTGAAAAGCTGTCACTTGGAAGAGAGATTAGAATTATTTTATTGTGATACAAAGGCTGAGCCATGATTGGGATTTGTAAATTTAATTTTGATATGAGGAAAACTTGTATAAAAATTAGAGCTTTCTCAAAATTGATCATCTTCCTTGAGAGGAAGTGAGTTCCACCTCTTTGGTAGCCTTCACATAAGGATTCTTCTTGGTTATGGATTGGACTTGATGGCTACTAAGGTCCTTTCTATTCTCCAGTTCTGGGGTTCTGTGAAGATTAGGAATATGGGAAATAGATTACAATCTTGGTACAGAGGTATGATAAGGGAGTGAGAGGGAGAATTCAATTATTCAGGAGAACTAGGATAAATGAGTAGAAAAAACGAAGGAAATGAGCATTTATAAAGCACGTATTATGTGCCAGGCACTGTGCTAAGCACTTCACAAATATTGTCTCAGTGCCTTAGAGGTGGCTAAAGAGCATATTTAGGCTTTATGCAAAGAAAAACTTGCTAAAAGTTAAAGTTTTACAAAAATGTAATGGGCTGCCTTGGAAAGTATGGGTACCCCCTCCCTAGAGGTTTTTATGCAAACAGTAGATGACAATTTGTCAGTGATGTTAGCAGACATAATTCTTTCTCTGGTACAGTTGGCTCTATATGACTATTGAGGTCATTTGCAACTCTGAACTCCAGGGATTTTGAGCTGGGAGAGTCCTCAGAGGCAGCCAGCTCAACCCCTTCATATTCAAGAGGTAGAAGTGGAAGTCAGGAGAGGCGATGTGACTTGCCTCAGGCTCATATCATTAGGAAGTGATAGAGAAGAACCTCTCACATTCCAAATCCAATGTGTTTTTTTTTATTGGACAACCAGGATCGTGGCAGAACCCAGGTGCAATCAAAGGTCATCTGATTTCAAATTCTGGGCCCACAAGCAGGTATATGGAGCTGCACACTTTCTAAAAAGTTGATTCGTTTCACTTGATACAACTTAATATTTTAGAATTTTAATTGCTTTTAACTTCCATCACATTCGATGCCATTAATATTGTGTAATTCCTTTCTCATTTGAAGATAAATTATGAAACTAGCCAAAAATATTTGTCAAAATGACTAATTTGTCTCTTTTGTCAGGTGAATAATGACATTATAGGATAATACTTGTGTATTTCACCCCTGTGTTTCTAAACTGTGCAAATTCCTTCAACAGTGAGTTATACTATGTGAAGACAAAAAGTGTGTACTCTGCAAGACATTCTAAAACAGATGGGAAGTGGCTGAGAGTGTGTCTTTGGCCATCTGCTATTCTCTGGATTTTGGCTGCTTATGGCAGCAAACAAAATTAAAAAGAAATTAACTTGATCTGGGTAAAGCAAAATGGGAGCCTCTTTCTGAGCCATATTACTGATACTCTAAACCTTTCTGGTGCTGGCACTTGCTATCGCTCTCACTTTTATATTCATTACTCCCTGAGACCCAATGCTGGGACCCTGTTAGCGGCTCCCTCCATACTCCCTTCTTGAGCTTTAATTCCAGATTCCACTGGGCCCATGCAACTCTGCCTGAGGGTTCAACCTTGGACCAGGCCCAAGAGGTGTCTTTCAACATTTGGTCCAAAGTCTCCAACTCAGTAAAACCAAGGAGTTTCATTGTCTTCACAGTCAGGAAGATCTAGGTTCAAGTCTAACCTGAGATCAATTCATCCTGGCTGTGTGGCCTTGCAAGCTACTTTACTATTGAGGGTTCATATTAAATCTTTAAGAGTGTAAAGAAAAAAATGAAAAAAAATACATGATAATTTTATTATATATTCAAAAGGAGTAGAAAGTCGTGCACAACAGATTTGCAGTATAATGTGCAATCCTCTTTTTGTTATACCATAGTAGGAAAATGCATATTTTATTCCATAAATTGAAAATAAAATTAAAAAAATTAAAAAAAACTGCAAATCACCCTGAAGGTATCAACCTACTTTGGTGGAGAGAGTTTACTACATAAAAGAAATTATAGGTCTAGTTCTTATCCCTTCATCTTTGCTCATTTTTTACTATGAATTTAATAAATATGAAGAAATATGGATATTTAATAAAGAATAGGACAACATGATTATATATGAAATTGTGTACTGTTATCATGTACTTTTTACAGTTTTGTCAGTCAGATAGTTGGTCAACTAGCATTAATCAAGAGTCTATTATGTGTCAGGCACTGTGCTAAGTTATTTTTGATAAATTCATTTTTAAAATTTTTTTAAACTTTTAGTTTACAGCACTCTGTTCTATATAATTTTGAGTTCCAGATTTTCTTCCTTCCCTCCCTGCCTCCCTCCCCAAGACAGCATGGAATCCCATATATCTTCCATGTATAACTTTTCATTGAATTAATTTACACACTTGTCAAGTTATGGAGAAGAATTATGACCAATAGAATGAATCGTGAGAAAGAAGAAACAGAACCAAAAAAAAACCCCAAAAGCAAAAACAAAAGAGAGAAAAAAGAGGAAAAAAAGGCGAGCATAAAGTGTGCCTCAATATGCATTCATACTTCATAGTTCTTTCTCTGGATGTAGAGAGTATTCTCCATCGTGAGTCCTTTGGAGTTGTCTTTGCACCTTGTGTTGCTGAGAAGAGCAAAATCTGTCAGGGTTAGTCTTCACAGAATCCATATAACTGTGGTTGTGTATAATGTTCTCCTGGCTCTGCTCTGCTCATTCAGCATTATGTCATGTAGGTTTTTCCAGGTTGTTATGAAGTCCATATCATCCTCATTTCTTATAGCACAATAGTATTCCATTACCTTCATATACCACAGCCTGTCCAGCCATTCCCCAATTGATGAGCATCCTTTTGATTTCCAATTCTCAGCTACCACAAAAAGAGCTGCTATAAATATTTTGGTACATATGGGTCCTTTTCCTACTTGTGTGATCTCTTTGGGATACAACCTTAGAAGTGGTATTGCTGAGTCAAAGGGTGTGGACATTTTTATAGCCCTTTGGGCATAATTCCAAATTGCTCTCCAAAATGGCTGGATCAGTTCACAACTCCACCAGCAATGTAACAATGTTCCAATTTTCCAACATCCTCTCCAGTATTTATCATTTACCTGTTTTGTCATTTTAGCCAATCTGACAGGAGATATGTGGTACCTAAGAGTTGTTATGATTTGCATTTCTCTAATCAGTAGTGATTTCGAGCATTTTTTTTCATATGCCTATAGATATCTTTAATTTCTTCCTCTGAAAACTGCCTCTTCATATCTTTTGACAATTTCTCAATTGGGGAATGACTTGTATTCCTATATATTTGGCTCAGTTCCCTGAATATTTTAGAAATGAGCCCTTTATCAGAGACACTAGTTGCAAAGACTTTTCCCCAATTTTCTGCTTCCCTCCTAATCTTTGTTGCATTGGCTTTTTTGTACAAAAAAATTTCAATTTAACATAATCAAAATTATCCATTTCACATTTTGTAATGCTCTCTATCTATTGTTGGGTCATGAATTCTTTTCTTTTCCATATATCTGATAAGTAAACTATTCCTTCATCTCCCAAATTGCTTATAGTATCAGCCTTTATTCCTAAATCATGAACTCATTTTGACTTTATTTTGGTATAAGGTGTAAGATATTGGTCTATGCCCAGTTTCTGCCCTACCATTTTCCAATTTTCCCAGCAGTTTTTGTGAAATAGTGAATCCTTAGCCCACAACCCGGCCTCTTTGGGTTTATCAAAGAGTAGACTGGTATAGTTGTTGACTTCTCCATCTTGTGTACCTGTCCTATTCCACTGATCCACAACTCTGTTTCTTAGACAGTACCAGATAGTTTTGATGACTGCTGCTTTATAGTACAGTTTAATATCTGGTATGGCTAGGCCACCTTCTCTAGCATTTCTTTTCATTAATACCCTAGATATTCTAGACCTCTTGTTCTTCCAGATGAATGTTATTATTTTATCCAGCTTTGTAAAATAATTTTTGGTAGTTCAATTGGTATGGCACTGAATAGGTAGATTAATTTAGGTAAAATTGTCATTGTATTATATTAGCTTGGCCTAACCATGAGTAACTGATATTTTTCTATTTATTTAGATCTGACTTTATTCACGTGAAAACTGTTTCATAATTATGTTCATATAGTCCCTGGGTTTGTCTTGGCAGATAGACTCCTAAATATTTTTTAGTGTATACAGCAACTTTAAATGGAATTTCTCTTTCTGTCTCTTGATGTTGGACTTTGTTAGTAATGTATAAAAATGCTGAGGATTTATGTGGGTTTGTTTTATATGCTGCAACTTTGCTAAAGTTGTTTATTATTTCAAGTAGCTTATTTACCTGGTTCTCTAGGATTCTCTAAGTAAATCATCATATCATTTGCAAAAAGGGATACTTTAGCTTATTCTTTGCCTATTCTAGTTTCTTCAATTTCTTTTTCTTCTCTCATTGCTACAGCTAATGTTTCTAGTACCAAATTGAATAGTAGGAGTGATAATGGACATCCTTATTTCACCCTGGTCTTATTGGGAATGCATCTAACTCATTCCCATTACAAATAATGCTTGTTGATGATTTTAGGTAGATGCTATTTGTAACTTTAAGGAAGGCCCCATTTATTCCTATGCTTTCTAGTGTTTTTAATAGGAATGGGTGTTGTATTTTGTCAAAGGCTTTTCCTTCATGTATTGAGATGATCATGTGGTTACTGCTAGTTTTGTTGCTGATATGATGAATTATGCTAATAGTTTTCCTAATATTGAACCAGCCTTGCACTCCTGGAATAAATCCTACCTGGTCATAGTTATTCTAATGATAAGTTGCTGCAATCTCTTAGCTAATATTTTATTTAAAATTTTTGCATCAATATTCATTAGGGAAATTGGTCTGTAGTTTTTTTTTCTCTGTTTTGACTCTACCTGGTTTGGGTTTTAGTACCATATTTGTGTCGTAAAAAGAATTTGGTAGGACTCCTTCTTCACTTATTTTCCCAAATAGTCTACAAAGTATAGGAATTAATTGTTCTTTAAATGTTTGATAGACTTCACATGTAAAACCATGTGGCCCTGGTGATATTGTCCTATGGAGTTCATTGATGGGTTGCTCAATTTCTTTTTCTGAGTTGGGGCTATTTAGAAATTTTACTTCCTCTTCTGTTAACATGGGCAATTCATGTTTTTGTAGATATTCATCCTTATCTCCAAGGTTGTCAAATTTATGGGCATACAATTGGGCAAAATAATTCCTAATTATTGTTTTGATTTCTTTTCATTAGAGGTATGTTCATCCTTTTCATTTTTGATGCTAGTAATTTGATTTTCTTTCTTTTTTTTAATCAAATTGACCAAAGGTTTATCAGTTTTATTGTTTTTTTCATAAAACCAGGTCTTTGTTTTATTTATTAATTCAATAATTTTCTTGATTTCAATTGTATTAATCTCTCCTTTGGTTTTCAGTATTTCTAATTTGGTATTTAATTGGGCATTTTCAATTTGTTCTTTTTTCTCGCTTTTTCAGTCGTATGCCCAAATCATTGATCCCCTTTTCCCTATTTTATTCATGTAAGCATTTAGAGATATAAAACTTCTCCTAAGAAGTGCTTTTGCTACATCTCATAAGTTTTGGTATGTTGTCTCATTATTGTCATTCTTTTGAATGAAGTTATTAATTGTTTCTCTGATTTGTTCTTTGGCCGGTCATTCTTTAGAATTAGATTATTTAGTTTCCAATTCATTTTTAGCTTATTTTTCCATGGTTCTTTATTACAAATAATTTTTGTTGCAAAAGTATGCTTTGACTACTTCTGCCTTTCTGCACTGGATTGTGAGGTTTTTATGCCTTAGTACATGATCAATATTTGGGTACATGCCATGTGCCACTGAGAAGTATATTTCTTTTTAACCCCATTCAGTTTCCTCCAGAGGTCTATCATATCTGCCCTTTCTAAAATTCTGTTCACTTCCTTAACTTCTTTCTTATTTATTTTGAGCTTAGATTTATCAAGTTCAGAAAGTGGGAGTTTGAGGTCTCCCACTATTATAGTTTTGCTGTCTATTTCTTCATGTAACTCCCTTAACCTCTCATCTAAGAATCTGCATGCCATACCACTTGGTGCATATATGTTAAACAATGATATTGCTTCGTTGTTTATTGTGCCTTTTAGCAGGATGTAGTGTGCTTCCTTATCTCTTTTAATTAAATCTATCTCTACTTTTGCTTTGTCTGAGATTAGGATTGCTACATCTGCAATTTTCCTTTAGCTGAAGCGCAATATATTTTACTCCAGCCTTTCACCTTTGCCCTGTGTGTATCCCCCTGTTTCAAATGTGTTTCTTGTGAACAGCACATTGTAGGATTATGGTTTTTAATCCATTTTGCTATCTACTTCCATTTTATGGGAGAGTTCATCCCATTCACATTCACATTTATGATTTCTATCTGTGTCTTTTTCTCCATCCTATTTCCCTCTGTTTATGCTTTTATTTCTCCCCTTCCCCTTCCACTCCTAAACAAAATTTTGCTTTTGACCATCACCTTCCTCAGTTTGCCCTCACTCTTGATCAGCCTCCCTTATCTTACCATTTTCCACTTGCTACTTCTCCCCTCCCTTCTGGCCACCCCCTCCCTTTTCCCCCCTTTCCCCTCCTACTACCTGTAAGACTAGTTAGATTTCTATACTTATCAGGGTGTGTTATTCCCTTCTTGAACCAGATTAGATGATAGTAAAGCTTAAATACTGCTCTTCTCCTTCCTTCTTTCCCTTTACTAAAATGTGTTTTTGTGCCTCTTCATTTGGTGTAATTTACCCTTTTCTACTACCTCCTTACCTCTTCTCCAATAGCACTCCCTTTATTTCTCTTACTTATGTTTTATTCTTATATCAGTTATTTTATGCAGACATTCACAGTCCATGTGTATCCCTTTCAATTTTCATAATACCTGTACTGTTCTCAAGATTGACACATATATGTATATGTGTATATATATATGTATATATATATATGAAACATACATAAGATGACATAATTCTATATAAAGATTCAAAATAATTTGCCCTTATTGATTAATAAGGTTTGTGGGTTTTTTCTCCACTGTTTGCTTTTTTATGTCTTTGTTGAGTTTTGTATTTGAAGATCAAATTTTCCATTGAGTTCTGGCCTTTTCATCAGGAAGGTCTGGAATTCCCTTATTTTGTTGAATGTTCATCTTCTTGCCTGAAAAATTATGCTTAATTTTTCTGGGTAGTTGATCCTTGGTTGTAGTCCCAGATCCTTTGCCCTTTGGAATATCATTTTCCATTTGCTCCTGTCTTTTAATGTAGAAGCTGAGAGATCCTGCCTGATCCTGACTGTAGTTTACTATATTTGAATTGTTTCCTTTGGGCTGTTTGCAGTATTTTCTCCTTGACTTTTTTTAAATTTATTTTTAATATGTTTAGTTTTCAGCATTGATTTTCACGGGTGTTTGAATTACAAATTTTCTCCCCATTTCCATCCCCCCAATTCCAAGATGGTGTACACTCTGGTTGCCCTGTTCCCCAGTCTGCCCTCCCCTCCATCACCCCATTCCATCCCATACCCCTTTCCCTTCCTTTCTTGTAGGGCAAGATAAATCTCTATGCCCCATTGCCTGTGCATCTTATTTTCTAGTCGCATGAAAAAAAAACAAAACCTTTTTACCTATTTTTTTAAAACCTTGAGTTCCAAATTCTCTCCCCTCTTCCCTTCCCATGCACCATCCCTAAGAAGTCAAGCAATTCAACATGGGCCATATGCGTATCATTATGTATAACCCTTCCACAATAC
>CM053625.1:304930465-304961509 GCA_028646595.1 Phalanger gymnotis
ATTCAATGCCTAGTTATACCTGGAAGTTATATGGGATGCCATGCCTTCTTGGGGAGGGCAGGGGGGAGGGAGGGAAGAAAATCTGGAACCCAAAATTATGTAGAACTGTATGTTGCAATCTAAAAATAAAAAAAAATGGAAAAAAAAAGAAAAAAAAAGACTATGTTTCATAAATGGTTTCTGATAGGGTTCTTGCTTTCTCAATTTTCCAAAATAATTTGTGAAGTGTGTTTACTAACTCACCTTTTAAAATTTGATAAAATTCTACTGTAGATTCATCAGATCCAGGAGTTTTTTTTTCCCCTTTGGTAGTTACTTGACAGCTAAATCTATTTCCTTTTCTGAGATTTGATTACTTAAATCTTTGTCTGGTCTTCCGATAGTTTGCATATTTTATGTTTTCAAAGGTATTCCACTATTTCTTTTGGCTTCTCAATTTTCTTAGCATATAAGTATACATAATATATTTTAAATATTCTTTTCATTTCTTCTGGAATTGCTGTGATTTTATCTCACTCCTTTGGTATTTTATTGATTTGATTTTCTTCTCTCTTCTTTTTAATTAAATTAGCTAGAGATTAATCAATTTTATTAATCTTTTCAAAGAACCAGCTTTAACTTTATCATTTCAATTTTTTGTTTCCAATTTATTTATTTTGTCTCTAATTTTGATATCTCATCTTTAATTCTCATTTTAGATTTGTTTACTTGCTGATTTTCTATTTTTTTGAAAAAAATGCATATTTGGTTCATTAATCTTTTCTTTTTCTATTTCACCAAGATGTGATAGTATGGATATGATTTCCCCTCTGAGGACTGCTTTTGCTGCATCCCAGAAATTTTGGCACGTTTTTTCATAATTATAATTTTCTTTTACATAGTTATTATTTGTTTTTATGATTTATTCTTTGACCTATTCATTAGTTAGGATTTCATTGGTAAATCTTCATTTATTCTGTGTCTTTTGTTTGTGGTCTCTAAGTCAATTTGTATTCTTACTGCATTATGGCCAATAACAGATGTTTTGGTTATTTCTGCACTTTAACATTTGCTTGCAATATCTCTATGTCCTGACAGAAAGTCAATTTTTGTAAAGTTTTCATGTGGTGCCAAAAGATATCTATAGTCTCTTGCTGTCTCACTTAGAAGATACAACAAGTTGTTTAACACTTTCTCCAGAAATTTATTCAGTTTCTTATTTTACTTTTTGTTTACATTTCTGTTAGGCTTATTCAAAATTGAGAATGGGGCATTTAAATCTCCCATCACTACTGTGATACTGCCTATGACTTCCTGAAGCTCAGATAATATTTTTTTTTATGAATTTGGATGCTAAGGCATTTAGGGCTTTTAAATTTGTTACTGAAATTGGTTTGTTATCTGTGGTTCCTTGCAGAGTTAAATAGTTTTTGTATTTATCTATTTTTTAATATTTGTTTTTGATTTGTCTGATAGCATGATGACATCTGCTTTTTTGCATTCACTCAATGCATAGTAAATTTAAAAAAATACATCTGAGTTTTGTTTTGGCTTTGTCTTTTTTTTTATATTTATTTCTTGTAAGCAACAGATTGCAAGGTTTTGTTTTCTTATTTAATCTGTTACTTTTTCACTTTATTGGATTGTTTAATCCATTCACATTTAAAATTATAAGTTAGGTTTATATTTCCTTCCATCTGTCTCTAAAATTGTTTTTCTTTCCCAAGTTATGATTCCCTCTCCAGCCTTCTGCTGTAAACATAGTATTATGTTTCTTCATTAACTTTACTTTGATCTTTTTAAAGGTGGCTTTATTTCCCCTGGTTCTCTTGCCACCCACCCACCCCCCAATCTTTTATTCTTGTTTATTATTCCTTTTTTTAGAACTTTGTTTATTTGTTACTATCTCCTGCTTTTTATCTAATTATTTATTTTCCCCCTCTTTTTTTTCTTAGTCAAGTAGATTCTTCCTTCCTGCCCTCCCCTTCAGTTAGTCTTGTTCATTAGCTTTTCACTTTAATTTTTGTGCCCCTTTCCAAAAAGAGATTTATCTCACTCTCTTCATCATCTATATTTTCTTTCTGCTTACTATAGAACCCTGTTCTCTGATTCATGACCCCTATACTCATCTAGTCTCTCTTTTATCTGTATTCTATACAATCAAAGCTAGGTTCTGCTTACTGACATTGCTTTGTAGGGCTTACTCCATGAATCCCCTTTTTCATTCACTATCAGAACCATGCCAATTATTGCAAGTGTTGGAGAGGACATGTCACATACTAGATACTCTCCCTCCACCCCATCTGTATCCTTTCTTGTTGACCTTTTTCCTCCCTACATTTGCCTGAAAATCACATCTGTGTCTATGTTCTTTTCTTCCTCAAGATTTCAGTTCCCCAGGATTCCAACTCCCCAATACCTCCCATTCCCAGGCACCAAATCCCCCAGTAATCACTTAGTGTAAAGTCCTCATCTCCCTTCACTCATACAAATATTCATCAGTGGATCCCCCTCCCAACTTCAAAGTAAAGTTTCCTTCCTTTTCATTCTTTTCCCCTTCCTCACCCACTCCTCTGCAGGCTCTTTTCTTTCTGAGGCCACAAAGGTCGCCTTCCACTTACTACTAGCCCTCGATTTGATCTCAGTGCATTATCTTCTCCTCTCTATCTTCCTCCTTCCCTCCCTTCCCCTCCCCCTTTCATTGAATCCTACTGTGTGATAACTTAGTCCCAAGTAAGAAGCATTCACCTATGGCCAGGATGCCTAGATTCTTTCTGTAGTGCCTTCTGTCCTCTATGCTCTTACCTCTATGATATTTCTTTGTGTACATTTGGAAAGAATTCTTTGATTAGTCTTTCAATAGTTATTTTGTTGCTGTTGCTGTATGCGTTTATTTAGTCCTGAAATTCTGTAGTTTGAGGTGACTGAGAAACAAATCATCTCTTCAGTTCTAATTTTCTTCCTACAAATATTTCAATCTTTTCTTTATTATTGAATGCTAACCTTTTTTCTTTTGTGGTTAAGCTCATATTTATAGGATAGGTCATAGGGCTACATGCTGAGCTCCAATGCTCTTTGGAACACACTATTCCATTCCCTTCTCCTTTTTCTAATAGGTGTAGAATAGTCTTGCTTTATTCGAAGGTCATTTCTCTTGTGTTTGATTACTTGCAGAATTTGTTTCTGAATCAGTTTGTTAAATTTAACCACATGTGTCTTAGAGTTTGCAACCTTGGATTTTTTTTTTCTGGAGGTGATCTGTGAATTCTTTCAACTGGAATTTCATTTTCTATGTTCAAAGAACCCTGGAAGACCTCTTCTATTTTTCTTCATTATAGTGTTAAGGTGTTTTGGACTGTTGCATTCTTCTGAGAGACCTATGATTTTTAGGTTGTCTCTATTCACTCTGTCTTCAAGATCACATTATGCTCACATAGTGAGCATGTTTTATTTTAATATTATTGGTTTTTGCTGCTCTTCTAATTTGTTCTTTTCTTCGCTGTATTTGCATTCCCAATCTATTGCTCTCTCATTTGTTTCTTTGGCAAGGCTTGTCATTGAAGATTCAAGGCTTTCTATTCTGCTTGTTATTTTTGTTGTGCAGAACATAAATTCTGATTTCATAATTCTCATTTTTTTAAACCACTCAAAAATAGCATTTTGTGGCTCTATGTTGTCTTCAAATTCCAAAGGATGCTCTGTCTTCTATTTCACCAAATATTGGATTGTTTTTCTTTTTTTGCAGCATGTGTTCATAAATACCTTAACTCACTATATTTGGCAGCTAGGGGGCACAGTGGATAGAGCGCTGTGTCTGGGGTTAGGAAGACCTGAGTCCAAATCTGTCCTCAGAGACTTAATAGCTGTGTGACACTGGGCAAGTCATTTAACCTTGTTTGCTTCAATTTCTTCATCTGTAAAATGAGCTGGAGAAGGCAATAGCAAAGTACTCTAGTATTTCTGCCAAGAAAACCCCAATGGGGTCACAAAGTCAGACAGGACAGCAATGATTGAACAATAAGATTTAGAGACCATTTTTCCTTCTGTCATCACTGTTTTTTTTTCCTTGTTGATTCTGATGTCTTGCTAAAATCTTTGGTAATGTCAGTATTCCCTCCTACCCCCCCCACCCTGCCCCACACACCCTAAGGGGATAATAACATCCTTACGCTTACTTCCTGACTTCTCATCTGATTGTAGTTTCCTTGGTGACTGGACCTCAAAACTTCCTAGCCACCTCCCACAGTCAGAAATTCAGGATTTACCAGCCTAGGTCTCTGTCTCTATTGATTTTTGAATGGTCCAAAGTGGCCCTATCTAGTGTTCTCTTCTTATCATGCTTTGCGGAGGGCCGCACAGCCCCTCCCCACAGCACGCATGGTGTCTTGTGCTGGTGACTGATCCCATTCCAGCCATTAATTCTCTGGCCTGGAACCTGTAGATTAGATCCTGATTTCTCCAGGTCTGGCAATTAGGAACTTGTAGCATTCTTGCTTCTGGGTTGTAGCCCTTTGTAGGATTTTGCTCTGGAAGAACTGTAGCCAAGCTGGCTATTGAGGTCCGAGAGTACTTCTACAGCCAAGAGCTAGGGTATCCACATCATTGGACAGAGGGAAAGGGAATGGGGAATATGAGTAGGTTTTGATCTAAGCCTCTTTCATGTCCTTGGGTGTGCTAGTGTGGTCTCATTATTTATAGGTGGGAGGTGGGGAAGGATGCTAAGTGGACTTGGAGTTAGTATGTATCAATTCCAAGGTTTTGGATTTTTTAAACCTTTTGGATTCTGTGTGTTCTAGACCATGGAACCTGCTGAAGTGGCTTTATCTTTAATGCATAATTTCTGTTTTGGAAAGATTTATGAGGTCATGGAGAAAATGACTAGTCTGCCATTTTCTGGTTCACATGACCCAGAAGTCTTCCTCATTGAATTTCAACTTAGGTCAGACTGCGCATTTTTGCCTGTTGAGACCTTTTGAGATCCTAACTCTGCCATCTAGAATGAAGTAATTCCTTCTAGTTTTGTGTCATCAGCAATTCATTATCCTATCCATCAAGTCGTCTCTTTGGTAATATCTGAATTCACCTTTCCAGCTTTTGCTTTTTCTCCTGTTGCTGCATGACTGGAGAGTCCCAAATCCAGTTACATCAAGCAACTGTCAAAATCAATGTGGAAGAAACGTACAGGAGACCTCCCCTAGGTTGACCCAGTGCTTGTGTATTCTGCTCCTGGTTTCTGAAAGGGTAGAGCTGCTCTGCTGGGCTGAATATAGGCAGTGCTTTTATCTCAATCTGACTTGTTCAAGACCTCATATTGGCCCAGTTTAGGAATGGTGACAAAGGTGATGGAAACAAAGATGATCATGTTAACAATAAAAAGAGTAGGGATAAGGATCTTGCCCAGGATTTCATTGATATAGGGAACTTCCAGATGAGGAAACTCCCTCTACCAGTGTAGCCTGGCATCTTTTCTGCAACTTATATTCTTAGAGAATTGCTTGGGGAATTGAGAAGTTAAGTGACTTGCCTAGTATCCCATAGTCAGGATATGTTAGAGTCAGGACTTGAACATAGGTCTTCCTCCTTCCAGATCCAGCACGCTATTCATTATGCTGCATTTGAGTAAAACTTTTTTTTTTAATTTAAAAGAATAGGAGGAAATGTGGAACAAAAAAAAAAACTTTCACAGCAAGTAAAAGATACATTCAAGGTTACTTAATATATCTCTCCTAAGGTCCTACCGCTAAGCCTCCTTGTGGTTGGTGTGTGTGTGTGTGTGTGTGTGTGTGTATGTGTATGTGTGTGTGTGTATGGGGAAGTGGGGTACTGCGGCTTTTGGGAGGCTATTATAGTAGAGTTCGAGACTAAGTTGGAAGAGCTAGATGGTGATAGACTTTCTGTGACCTTTGTCACCAGGTCTCAGTTGCCTTATCACCCTGGAGCATCTCTTCTGTCCTGGGACCCTTTTTTCCTATTGGTGAATTCCTCCATTTTGAGGAAGCACCAGCCATTAGCCATCTTGCATTCTCTTGGCTCTATTTCTGATTTTCCTGACTTGGCCACCATGGCCCTTGTATATCTCTTGCCCTCCCCTCATCTGTAAGATGGTGATGTAATAGAACTTACCTCCCAGGGTTGCTATGAAGCTTAAATTATATATGTCAAGCACTATGTAAATGTTAGCCATTAGTTATTACTGTTATTATAAACTACAAAGAAGAGGCTGACATGCATTAGCAGAGGCGATTTTCTCATGTGGGAGTTCCTTATCCCAATGAAATCACAGGGCTAGTTTCCCAATTTTCAGAGCATATGTACACACACACACACACTTTTTCATTTCAAATGGGATTTCATTTTAGGGATATGCCATATTTAGGAGAAAATGCAATATGGCAGTTTTCTATTAATTTATCTGTGTTTTACCTGAGTGATTTTCCGCAAACTAGAATAAAAATGGATGTAACAATTCTCCTGAATGGAACAATGCAACAGGCAATGAGGAGACTGCTCAGTGAATGATTTCCTAGGAAATACTTTTGTGGATTTCTTGATTGTCTTGTTTAGAAAAAGATGTGATTTACTCACCCCTTTAAAGATCGCAATGACTTTACATATATTACCTCACATGGGGCTCACAAGCACTCTGTGATGTGGGTAATAATAATGCAAATATTGTTATCCTTATTTTCTTCACAAGATGGAGAGAATGGGAAGTGGATGAGGGTACTACAGCCTGGACATTTGAGATTGCCAGCTGCCTCTGCCTGCCAGGACTCTGCAGAGAGGTATGGCTGGATGGATTGTTTCTTTTTGGTAGAGTAAGAAAAATGCTGATAGATTTTAACTCTCAATCTCCACTTTTCTTTTGCATCAGATATTAGAGATTCACTCCAAAATTTCTCTGTTCTTCTAGTCTATCCATAATTCCTGGTTTACTTAGTTTTTTTAAAGATGGCTCTCTTTAGACAAAATAAAATTGATAATTTTTGCTTTGGATATGTGTATGTCCTTATTTGAAAGTGGGGGTGACATGAAGGAGAGGAAGGCAGGGGCTTGAGATGGGCATAAAAATAAAAAAAAATAGAAAATAAATTCAAACCTTGGTTCAAAGTGTAGTTGTAGACTTGGAGTCAGGAAGACGTAAGTTCAAATTTGGCCTCAGTACTTACTAGCTGAGTGACCCTGGGCAAGTCACCTTACCGTTCTCTGCCTCAGTTTACCCATGCAAAAATGAGAATAAAAATAACACCTACCTCTCAGGGTTGTTGTGAGGATGAAATGAGATAGTAATTTTAAAACACTTAGTATAGTACCTATAGTACCTGGTGCATAGTAAGTGCTCTATAAATGTTAGCTATTATTATTTTCTTCTGGTTGAGGGCTTGATAAAAATAATAAAAAAAAATCTTAATGCATTTTGACTAATATCAGATAAACTTCAAAGACAAAGATAACAGGATCCAAGGATTTCTTTTTCCTCTGTTTCCTTCAGGCTAAAGGTTGCTGATAACCATTGCTGTCTGGGAGGAAGCTGGGTTGGTTGTCTTTTCATTGTTACCCACTTTCCTTTCTCTCATATGCACAGGGAAGGCTCTCTGCTGGGTAGAAATGAGAGGGATAAGGAGGGAGTAAGAATTGCTATGTGGAGAAGAAAAGGAATGTCTCGACTGTGTGGTAATACACATGTTCCAAAGGTGGGATCCAGAGGAAGGAGTGAGTACCTTCTCATTTGTTTCTGCCTTCATTCTCCAAATTTAGACAGCATGAAAGATTACCGATAAATGACTAAATAAAGGATTTACCCAATACCGTGGAGGTCTTCAAGGATATGAAGGGCCAGCATGTGGAAGAGCAATTAGAATTATTTCAGTAGGTCTCTAGGCCCAAAAAAAGAGCTAGAACTAGGGGCAATGGGTAAGCTTGATATCAGGAAATCCTCCTGAATAATTGGAGCTCTCCCAATGTAGAGTGGGTTGATTAGGGAAATAGTGGGTTTCTCTTCATTGAAGGTCTTCATTCAAAAGCTGGATGGACATTTGTCATACATGCTGTAGAAAGGATTTCTTTTCAGGCATGACATGAACTAAATGTCTTCTGAGTTTCCTTTAAACTCCTGTGAAATTTCTCTAAATATTTAAACATTTCATGAATTCTAGTTCATTGAATGTGCTGTCTATCTATCTATAACCCCTCACTCTGGATATATAATTAGCCCATGTCCCTTTCTTAGCATATGTTTTCTGGATGATGTCTTTTGTTCCTAGTGTTCAGGTCATCTTTTAGGATGCCCCAATAGGGCGAGGTCTTCCAGGTGCCCCAGTTTGTGTCTAATTTACAAAATAATTTTGTATTCATTTTAATCACAATATCCCCATAAGGCAGGTAGGGTAGGCTTTTAAAAAGTGAGCCTGTGATTTTTCATCAATTGAGGAAGATCCTATTTAGAAACACACTCTAATAATACAGATTGATGCTTTTTCTGCCTCTTAGAGAGGTCACTAGAGTCCTAAGACATTAAGAGACTCGTCCATGGTCATACAGCTAGTAGGTGTAAGGGGAATAACTTGAACTCTGTTCTTCCTGACTTGAAACCATCTCTCTTTCCATCAATCCATTGTTTATCATATCCATTTTATAGGTGGTGGAACTGAGACTCAAGTTCTTACTCCCTCCTCTGGATCCCACCTTTGGAATATGTAGCCACTCAGATAAAGAGTAGAAGAACAAGGATGGGATCCCAAAGCCTTCTACCTATGCTACTTTCATGATATCTTCATTGAAACACAGCTGGAATAAACCTTGTGGTAATAAACGTAATGGAGGACTTGGACTGATCAATAGAAAGCTCAGTCCTTATGAATGTGTCCCATGTACTCTCCCTGACACAATTGTCACATGGGCTTTAGAGTAGGTATTGGTCCTGCTTCCCATCAATTTACCTGAAGAGGAGCCTTTTTGGTCATCTGATGAATTGGAACCAAGAGGCAGACAAAAGATTCCCATTGGGGCTACTAACTTCTTTTTTCCTCCCTGACTGGTTTGAATGAGCATTATAACCTATAATCCTCTGGATGAGGAGAGGCCTCAGATTTTGGGGTTGATCTGTGGCTCATGAATGTAGACCAGTATTCCATGTATATGTGTGTGTGTGTGTGTGTGTGTGTGTGTGTGTGTGTGTGTGTGTGTGTGTATTTACTTTCCTGATCTTAGATGAAGGACTATTAAGCTTAGCTATTTATTACCTTGTGAGCTTTTAGAATCTAGGACAGAAGCTGATTTCTGAAAATGAAATGCATGCCAGATTTTGCAGAGATCCAAGTATGGTGAGGAAAAGACTCGATGACCTGCTTGTCCCCAAATAGGTGTGGGTCAAGGGCATCAAAAACCAACTGAAAGGAATACATCCATCTGCTCTGCTGCATTTGGAAGTAAATTTGGTAGGGAAGATGCCTTTTAGCAACTGAGTTAAGTTTGATTCCATTTTCCCCAAGGATCAAGGCTCTCCTCTCTCCCCACCCCCAGGTGTTAGGGGAATGTACTTCTATTCTAGATTTATCATCTTATTAAATACTTCTTTGTAAAAACTAATTCATATTACTTGATTAAATTTTACTGGGTGCTTGTTGGGGGTCTCTACCACCTACCTCCTGCTCCTGACCAGTAGGAGGGAAGAATCTCACGGACAATGAATGAAGCGGGAGGCAAGATGGTGGGCAACTCTGTTTATTGTTACAGCAAGCAGGATTTTTATGCAGTACTAGCCTTCATATCTGGGTACAAGCAAGCTCGTGCACAATCCTCTAAGCCTATCAGGAGTCCCAGGGCCATGCATCACCGCTCGTGGACAACTCGTGTCCAGTGCTTATTTGGAAAGGGGGCATGTGCTGTTCACAGCCTGCCTTATCAGAGGAGGAGGAGCCAAGCCAGACTGTGTAGCCCCAGATAATTCCTATTTCCCATGGGACTGTCCTTGGGCCTCGACTCGCAATCTCATCAGGCTCTCAAGAGCCCCTTACAGGTGCTACTCCCTAGTAGATGTCATTGATATAAGGGAGATGCTAACTGTAATTGCCAATAAATATTGGTGAGACTATACCAGTACGGGAGCTTGAGAAGATAACATTAATCTCCTTGACCCCCTAGGACTTCCCCTAGACCCCAAGGAGGTGATGCAGCTGTGAGCCCTCTGTGGACCACTCATTGGTTTGAAACGCAATTGGACATTGATCTCTAGAGCTTATAAGGGTACATAAAAAAAGCTCTCCTTATTAGAAAAAAAATCTACTGCCAAAGTTGAAAGATAGATTTTCTAGCTAAATGCCTTCTTTAGAATTCTGGGTGAAGACAATGGCAGCTAAAACATTTGCCTTCAGAAGTTCATTTCTGTGGCTTCACTTAGATTTATGAGTGTGTGTGAGAGCGTGATGGATGTACTTGTAACAGGGGAGATTCACACAGCTCAAGCAGAAACCACGCTTTCAGAAGGAGCTCTCAGGATAGTTTCAGCACTGCAGTGACAGAAATGCAAACCTTGGGAAATCACTACTAAGTTGTAATGCATGCTCATACACAATAACAGCTTCCAAGACTTAAGGTAATCTACCAGAAGAAAGGATTTATGTAATGTTAGTCAGTAAAGCTACATTTGTTTTCAGGTTTTCTAAAGATTAATCTCTTCCCTTCTTCACTCTGTAAACCCATACAGTGCAAAGAAACTTTCTTTTAAAGGTTTAGATTCAACTATTAAACCCATCTCTCCATCTTTCATTACAGTCTGGTATAGCAGAAAAGTCAGAAGAACTGAGTTTTAGTAGTCACTCTAACCATTGACTTGCTTTGTGACCTTGGGCCAATCCCTTCACCTCTTTAGGTTTCAGTTTCCACATTCATCAAATGAAAGAGTTGGATTAGTTCTCTAAGATGCTTTTTGCTTCCATATTCTTCCTGGTTAGTAGATAAGAGTCCTGGACTTAGGTCTGGTGGAACTCCATTCAAATCCTGTCCATGGTATTTTGTGATCCTAGGCAAGTCACCTGCCCTATTTCAGCTTCAGTTTCACATCTATAAAATGAAGATAATAACAGTACCTACCACAAAGGCCAAAATGAAATATGCCCATAGAGTACTTTGCAAAAGTGGTTTCTAAGGCAGCGTATAATTGTGAGCTTTTATCATATCCCTTGCATCATAAAAATAAATGATTCCACTGAGAAGGAAAAACAAAGTGAATTTCCTAGAGACTGATGTGAATTCTCAGGGAACTTATTAATCAGTCCAGATTACAAAGAGAAGTACTAATGATTGAAGCCATCATGGCTTGGTTAATTGAAACTTTCCCCCCTTTGTTTTTGATTGGTAAATAGATTGGTGGAGAGGCAGTTTGGCAAAGTGGATAGACAGCTTGTCTCAGAACCAGAAGGACCTTGTCCAAATCCCACATTTACCAGAACTGGGTCATGCAATCTTTGACAAATCACTTAATCTTTCTGTGCCTCAAGCAGCAACTCTCAAGGAGGTATAGAAAAGTGCAGAAAAGGTATAGAAGTTGTACTGATTGCCATTGGTAGAGGAAGTTATCTCGTTGAGATTTCTCCATACTAATAAAATCACAAGATCAAGTCATAAAAAATTCAAACCAAAAAGCAAGCAAACAAACAAACAAATAAGCAAAAAACTAGATGGATAGCTTAGTGGATGCTATATGCATAATTTGCTTATATTACATTCAAACCTTTGACAGAATCTCTCATGTCTTCTTTGTGAACAAGAGGGAGGCAGTGGTTAGACAAGATTATGGTTAGGTGGACTTGGGAATGGGTGATTGATGGGATCTGGAGATTAATCTCTAATGGACTGCCCCAAACTAAGAAGGACATCTTAGTGGAGTGCCCGAGATATCTCTTCTTAACCCTGTGGTGTTCAAATCTTTTTATCTGTGATATAGATAAAGGCTGGGGCAGCTGGGTCCTGCTGTGGATAGAGCTCTGGGCCTAGAGTTAGGAAGACCTGAGTTCAAATCTGGCCTCAGATGCTAGCTGTATGACCCTGAGCAAGTCACTTAACCCTGTTTGCCTCAATTTCCTCATCTGTAAAATGAACTGGAGAAGAAATGGCAAACCACTCCAGTATCTCTGCCAAGAAAACCTCAAGCAAAAAATCAAATATAACTGAAATGACTGAAGACCAACAAGATATGGGTAGAGAGAGCATCTTCCCAGATTTACAGGTGACACCAAACTAGCAGAGATAGAAAAAATGTTGGGTGCCAGAATTAGGGTCCCCAAAAGATTTTGAGTGGTTAGAATCTAGGGTAAACCAAACAAGGTGAAATGTAACAAGGTAAAAACTTGACTTAAAAAAACCTTAACTTTCTCAGTAGAAGGTGGTGGAGGAGGCATGGTTACATAGCAGGTCCTGAGAACCACACCTGGGGTCTTTAGTGGCCTGCAGGCATCTATGGCGTTCATTGGCCACTGAAAAAGCTTAGGCTGCTTTGAGAGGTCTAGCATTACAAAGCAGGCAGTCATAATTTTGCTATACTCTGTATACTTTGCTCGTTTGCAGATTTTGGGTTCAGGCCTGGCAAATGTGACATTTCTTCTCCCTCCTCTCCTCTGTCTCTGAGACAGTGGTCCCTCACTTGCAGAATTCTCTTCCTGCTCCTATCTTATGGAATCTCTGCCTTCAAAGCAAAATCCAGGGAGGCTGCCTCCCACATAGTGACTCCCCTAATCTCCACAATTATTTGCATCCTCTTCCCTTTAAACAATTTTGTATCTACTTTGCATTTACTTGTTCACATACAGCCTGTATGCTCCTGGTAGAAGGTAACCTCCTGGAGGGCAGGGACTGCTTAATTTATGTCTTTGCATTCACATTGCTTAGCATAATACATCCTATTTAACAAATATTGAATTACGTTAAACTGAGTGAAGTCCAAATATCCCCCCAGTAAAATGTAAATATTTTTATTATTTTATTTTATTTTTCACCATTCACTTCTGTCAGATTTTGAGTTTAAAATTTTCTCCCCCTCCTTCCCCAAGATATAGGCTTTACATATACATTCATATTAAATATATTTTCACATTAGTCATATTGTAAAGAAGAATTAGAGCTAATGGGAGGAACGATGAGAAAGAAGAAACAAAACAAAAAGAGGGAGCAAATGCTTCAATCTACATTCAGAGTCCATAGTTCTTTCTTTGGATGTGGAGAGCATTTTCCATCATGAGTCTTTTGGCATTGTCTTAGATACCTGCATTGCTGAGAAGAGCTAAGTCTATCAAAGTCAGTCATTACACAATGTGACTCTTGCTGTGTACAATGTTCCCCTGGTTCTCACTTCACCCAGCATCAGTTCATATAAGTCTTTTTAGGTTTTCTTGAAGTCTGCCTGCTCATTATTTCTTATGGAAAAACAATATTCCCCTATATTCGTCTACCACAACTTGTTCTTCCATTAGCCAAGGGACGGGCATCCCCTTAATTTCCAATTCTTGGCCACCACAAAAACAGCTATTATGGAATATAAACTTCTTGAGAGTAAGGACTGCTTCTGTCTTTGTATTCTCAGTGCTCAGCATTGTGCCTCCCAGTTAATAAATGTTTTTGAATTGAATTAAACTGAATGCAGTTCAGGTTTGGAAGATGGCATGTTCCAAAGGTGTGGAAGCAAGAGATGACACACCAGGGATCATATATCACAATCACTGAGATGGGCTAAAAAGTAGTATATGAAAAAAAGGGAATGATGTCAAAATTGAGATGTGATCTATCTCTTTTTGTTTGTCATAGCACCTTGCAACCCCCATTTGTATTTCTTCTGCTATAATTTTTATTATTTATTATTTCTCATCAGTAGGGTGACCTTGGGCTCTCGAAGATCCCACAAGCTTTGGTAAGTCCTACCAATAAGAAAGACACTGAATGTGGTCTGATGATGCACTTTGTGTCCATCATCTGAAAACCTTCAGAGGTAAGTCTGTAGGAAGGCTCCTAACCATCAGAATGGCTAGGAACTTTTAAAAATGGAGCTACAGAGGTTTACTTTACACCAGTGTATGGAATGTCTAGGCAGATCAGCACACATGTTGATTCACTTTCTACCACTGGAAAGTAAACTCCCTGAGTCAGGAACTATTTCACTCTTCTTTTTATTATCTCCAGTGCCTAGTACAGTGCCGAGATCCTAGGGAGCACTTAATAAATGCTTATCAATTCTTGAATGATCCATCCTTGGAATACTGGAATGTCCCATTTCTTGCCCTGTCAATCAGGTGGGCATAAGTGGGACACACAGCTGCTACTACCAGAGTTCTGTCCATTGTGCCTCTAGGACAAAATTCAAAACCATTACCTTTAGACTCCAGTTTATGTTTTCAGACTTAGTACACATTATTGTGGTCAGGTACAGTATAATATGGCCAAAATGCCTAGAGGCAGCAAAGGGGCTGAGTGTTTGGGATGGGTGTGGGGAGCCAGGAGTCAGGAAGACCTCCAGTCTCAGACACTTACTAGCTGTGTGACCATGCACAATTCACTTAACCTCTGCCTCATTTTCCTCATCTGTAGCATCTACCAACCAGGGTTGTGAAGATCAAATAAGATGATCTTGGTAAAGTGCTTAGCACAGTGCCTGGCACATAGTAGGTGCTATATAAATGTTTGTTTCCCTCCTTCCTACTTATTCTCCATACATGACATTCTCTCTCCCACTTTCCTGCCATTGTAAAAGTTGTTTTTCTATGTCTGAAATTTTCTTCCCCCTCATGTTCAACTCTTGAAATCCTTAGCTCCCTTTAGGACTCAGCACAAGTACCATCTCTTATGAGAAGTCTTTCCTGATTTCCTCAGTTATTAGTGTCTCTTCCATCCCTTCCTTCACTTTATATTTATTTTGCGTATATCTCCCTAGCTTTCTTCAAAGCTTAATTCAAGGACCACCTTCTACTTGAGCCCTTTCCTGATCCTCTCTTTTTGTCTCCTTCTCCCAAATGAGGGTGTGGTAAAGAAGTCCAGAGAGTCAGGAGCAGAGCTGAGAGAGGAGTGAAAGAGTAAGCATGGCTGACTTGGACACTTCCTTATAATGGAGGTTACAAGAGGAACTCACTAACAAGAGGGGGACTGAAAGGGTGGAGGGATGTTCCGGGGTAAGGCTGATCCAGGTGCTGGTAGAAGGATCTTCTGGGGAAGAGGCATAGTAAGGAATCAATCCTTCCCTGTTTTCTTTTTTCATTTAATGAAAATAGACCTGTCCTCATTCTCCTCTCACATCTCTTGAGAAAAAAAAGGAACAAAATCACAGTAACAAATATATAAAGTGAAATAAAGCAAATTCTCATACTGTACGTGTACAAAAGAAATATTGCACTGTGGGTCCATCATCTGTATGTCAGGAGGTCAGTCCTTTGCTAAGATTTTAATAGGGAGGTTGCCCACCCTTTGGGCATAAGCAACAACTAGATGCAAGTAGGGGATGCCAGGAAGCAAGAAAAAGGAAGAATGGGGTACTCACTTTGGGCTTACATAGAAAAAATAATTCCTTGCCTGTATTCTTCCCTTGTGAAGTCACAGTACAGATCTTATACCCAGCTTATCTGTTTAGAGTGCGCCCAACAATCCATGATTTAAAATCCAACATTCCACTTGTCCTCTGTAGTTTTTACTTTAGAAAGACAAAAGGAGACTAAAATCACTAGAAGTGTCAGAGATACATGCTAAATGCAGGCATTTGTAGGGTGTTGAGGGCCTCATGTAAGAAACGGTGCTCATATATCTGTCACATCTCATTTTCTTCTCCAGAAGGAAACTCCCTTTTGAATTTGCTTCAGGGCTTTCTGAAGAACACGTGCTCTCTGAATGCCTGCTCCAATTTCTTTGTCTTTTTTCCTCTGGGTTGGCAAAAACACAGAAAACCAAACTCTTATGTGGGGTGCTTGGCATTCCCCTCTGTTAGCATTGATAAGTAGAAAATGGTGTCTGGGAATCTGGGTTCAGGCCATTTGATCTCTGGGAAGCAGTGGAGTGGACTCATGCTATCCTTGCTCTGCCACATCCTTGCTATATGACCCTGGGGCAATTAGGCAACATGTCTAGGCTTTAGATTCCTCTACTTTTTAACAGAGAGCTTTACATTCTTTTGTGGAAAGCACTTAGGAAAAAGTTGATATCTGAACTGGACAAGTGATCATTCAGCAAACATTTAGGAAGCAGCTACTGTGTGCCAGAGCCTGTGCAGGGCATACAGACGCAAAAGTGAAATAAAACCTACCTGTCCTCAATGAGCTTAAATTCTATTGATATTTAGGCTTTGGACACTAAGACACAGCTCAAATAGACCCTTCCCTTAAGAAGCTCTTATTCTAAAAGGTGGAGGTGAAGAAGAAAAGTCTTGGCAGAGACTTGATAGATGGAGTGTCATAGAAGACAGCCAGAAGAGCAGTCTGGCTGGACTGTGGTATACGTGAAGGGTACTGCGTATGGAATCAGGAAAGGGAAGTTGGGACCAGACTGTGAAAAGCCTTAAAAGCCAAATAGATGAGTTTCCATTGACTTTGAGGTAACAGAGAGCCTCTGGAGTTAACTGAGGAAGTGATTGTCATGCTTAGACCTGCTCTTTAGCAACATCGCTTTGGCAGCTGAGTAGAGGATGGATTGGAATGGGGAGAGTCTTAAGACATGAAGATTTATGGGGAAGCTATTGCGATAGCCTAGGGTAAAGGACCTGAAGTAGGCTTTCCCTACTCGACTTGGAAGGGAACTCAAATCCCATCTTCTTAGGCCATCCCTGAAAACCGAAGCCATTCTACGATACAGCCAACAAGTGGTCATCCAATGTTTGCTTGAAGACTTCCACTAAGAAAGAATCCACTTTGCATTTGAGTTAGGGATTTTCTTGCTTTTTGTATTTGTATTTTATGGTCTAATGCCTGGCATATCACATGAATATTGTTGATTTTTCTAACAGTAATATACTTTGTTCTGAAAATTTGAGCAATTAAATATTACCCCAAGACACTCAAATGATTTTGATGTTTTAAAAAGGGATGCTTGGAATCACTTTTCCATTGTTCAACTGATGGATTATACATCAGTGTGGTGGATTCTTATGTCAGTATTTTAACAACTTCTTGGTTCAAGTAGGTAATGGAATTTTCTTTTCCCTTTTTCTTCCTCTCCTTTGTTATTTTTATTATGATATCTGTCAAACTCAGGCGCCAAAGGGAGAAATCTCTGACAGAAATATGACTGGGGAATTCTCTCTTTGAACACAAGGCCTCCAGTGCCCAGGTAGTCTCATTTCCACAGTGAGAATCCATTTGTATTTGGAGAGGATTTGGGGAGAGTAAGGAGCCAGTATGGCATAAAGTTAGGATGACTGGGAGTCAGATCTCACCCTGGATATTTTGTAGCTATGAGATCTTGAACAAGTATCTGAACTTGTCTGAGCATCAGGGCCTTCATACGCAAAAATGGCCTGCCAATACCTATAGAACCTACCTCATGGATTTATTCTGAGGCTCAAATGAGGTAAATTAGCTAACCATTATAATGTGCTTCTTTTGTGCCAGGCACCTTGCTCAGGCTAAGCATATAGAGAGGGTGCTGGGGAAACAAAATTAATGTGCACAAAGCTATTCATGAACATGCATATCAGCAATTATTATTGACCAAGTGGAGGTTATAGGGAGGCATATTTTGGCTCAGCTAAGTGGAAAGAATAATTACTGTCCAGAAATGGAATTGATTTCTTCTGTTAGTAAGGTTTCCATCACTGAAAACTTTCAAAAAGAGTCTGGGGGCCAGTTGTGGGGATAGAATCAAGCTAGATTAATAGATGGGACTTATAGGAAGGCAGATTTTAGCTCAGTATAAAGAAAATAATTTTCCCTAATTAGATTTGTCTGGAAATAGAATGAGCTATGTTGGTATATGATGAATTCTCCATCATTGAAAATTTTCAAGAGATGCTATATAGCTGTGCATCAGGTACCAGATGGACTAGATGATCTCTGAGGGCCCTTTCAGTCTGAGGTTCTATGAATCTGGAATTTTCTGGTGGGGGGAGGCCAGGTGCTCTGATGCACATTCCTTGTATTAGAAACCTGAGATGTTCCATATGACAACCTGGACTCCCTGGACTCATCTAAACTTAGCTGAATCTTCCTCAGATGCCTGTGAGTAAGTGAAGCAGCTGGCATGATTCTCATCTGCTCAGCAAGTCCCTCCGAGGTTCACTTCTGAAACGCCAAGCCAGAGGCAGAAATGATGACAATTCTCTCCATCGAGAATATGCAATAGCATAAAATATAATTGAGTGGAGCACCTTCCCGGCTTTTTGGATGCCAAATAATGTATGTATTTATGGCTTAGAAATAATGAGAGGAAACTGGGAAAGGATTGGAGGGTTATTTATTTGTTGGGTTGAAAGGATCACAGTTATACATTATCCAGGAATGTTAACAGCTGCCCCATTGAAGAACAGGACTCCTGACACTGAAGGATGCCTGAGGAAGGTTAATATGCATATAACTCACCCACGGAGATTTATTGAGAGAGTAATGAGTAGAGATAGATGCGTTACCAGTTAACTTATAAATCAGTCCCCCTAGACTGGGGTCTTACAACTGCCTTGGACTTTACTGAGGCAGAGCAGAAAGACTGCATTTCCCCAGGAATGATTTACAGCTGTCTCTCACCCATCCATACTTGTTTATTGGGGGCAGGAAAGATTTAGATGTTCTACAGAGATGAGCAGAGTACTTCTGGAAAATTCAGTGACGTCTAGGCAGTGAGATGACGTGTTTTCAGCTGTGGAAGCTGCAGGATTAATACCATCTGGCACCAGTGGCAAAATTTAATAACTACATGATGCAGAGAGCTGGCTGGTTTATCATCAGGGTATTGGAGCTCACTCTGCAGGCAAAAAGCTTTTTCTTCATTAAAGCTCTGTCATTAGGAGCCAAGGGATACTTTCTTTATCTTCTTGATGGGCCTTTCAGTTATGTAAAGAAACTCCTTGTCCCTCCTGTTGACCTTACCTAGCATCTTACAGATGTTTGTGTAAAACAGGGTAAAGTTTACATCTGATGCTTGTGGCAGAGAAGGAACACTCATAAATGTCATGAAGTAGATTGTAAGGTGGATAATCTTAAAAAAGCCCTGGGGAAAAGGAAGAATCTGCAGAGGGGTAGGTGAAGGACCTACTGAAGCCTGTTTATGCTGAAGCATATTTGTAGGCAAAATAGAAAGGAGTGGAGTCTGTCTATGAATTTCTAATTTGTAACTGGGCAGCTAGGTGACACCGTGGATAGAGCTCCAGGCCTGCAGTCTGGGAGACTCATTTTCGTGAGTTCAAAACCTGGTCTGACCAGACATTTACTAGCTGTGTGATCCCAGGCAAGTCTTTTCACCTGGGTTGCCTCTGTTTCCTCATCTGTAAAATGAGCTGGAGAAGAAAATGACAAACTATTCCAGTATCTTTGCCAAGAAAACCACAAATGGGGTCACAGAAAGTCATACATAGCTAAAATGACTGAACAACGGTGATTATAACTTGCAAAGGAATTTAAATTTGGCTTATGAGGCAATAAGGATCCTGAAGATTTTTGAGCAGAAGAATACCAGGTATGAGGAAGTTGAGTTTTCATTTGGATGTTTTACTAGCATCTCAAGTGATGATGGCAAAGAAAAGCAATGTTGCATAGTGGATAGAGAACTAGTTTTGGAATGACCTTGGCTTTAAGTCCTGCCTCTGCCACATAATGACGTGTAATTATGGGTAAATAGCTTAATCTTATACTGCCTTAGCCTAAAAGTCTCACTTCCCAAAGACTTGCTATCTGCTTGGTGGAGGGAGTTTCCACACTGGGAGGCCCCCACATTCATCAGTCTAGATCAGCACAATGACCAGAACTGACATTTATTTAGCATTTTAGGGTCCATACTTTCAATATATGTTCCTTGAGTAGCCTCATGACAATCTCTGGGGAAGGAAATTCAGGTTTTTAGTTTCAGTTTAAAAATAAACAAAGAGTCGGGGCCAGTCATGCAGCTATTGAGTACTGGGTGCAGGTTTGAACCCAGGTCTTCTTGACTCCAAGACCAAGTCTTTATCCAAACTTAAGGTCCATATGAGATGGAATAGGGTAGTTGATGGAGTGCTGGCATTAGGGCAAGTAGGACCTAGGTTCTCAAGCCATCTGGGCTACTTCAAAGCTGTGTGACCCTGGGCAAATCAATGAACCTCTCTGTGTTCCTTTGCCCATAAAATGAGGAGGCTGTTTTAGATAACCTCTAAAGTCTCTTCCAGATTTTCTTTCCTGGGCTTTGTCTAGAGCAGCACTTGATGATACAGAGATGTTGATGCCCAAGAAGAACCAAATTACCATCTATAAGGAGGGAGTAATGGTAGCCAAGAAGAATGTCCACCTGCCAAAACACCCTGAGCTGGCAGACATGAATGTGCCCAATCTCCATGCCATGAAGGCCATGCGGTGTCTAAAGTCTCGTGGCTATGTTAAGGAGCAGTTCACATAGAGGCATTTCTACTGGTACCTCACTAATAAGGGCATTCAGTACCTCTGGGATTACCTTCACCTGCACCCTGAGATTGTGCCTGCCACACTCCACAGAAGTCGTCATGAGACAGGAAGGCCAAGGCCCAAAGGTTTGAAGGGTGAGCGACCTGCCCAGCTTACTCGGGGTGAAGTTGACACAGACACATACACACAAAGTGCTGCTCCCCCGGGCGCTGACAAGAAGGCTGAGGCTGGGGCTGGGTCAGCAACAGATTTCCAATTTAGAGGTGGATTTGGTTGTGGATGTGGTCAACCTCCTCAATAAAAACTGTAGAGATAGGTTTCATATTGAAGAAAATTTGGGAAAAAACATTAAAAAAATTAAGTCTCTTCCATCTCTAAACCTATGATCCTATGTCCCAAATGCAGCTTCTTAACCTTTTTCTTAAGCCTTTTCTTCCTTTCTACTTTACTATTGCTACTGAACACTTAAGTCTTTTGTCCCTCCTTTGCCATAGCTAGTCTCTTACCAAGTCTTGTTAATTCAATCCCCTAAATATTGGTCCTGTCCCTCTCCCTCATTTCTTCTCACTGCCATCATCCTAGGATAGGTCCTCATTACCACCCATGCGAACAATTACAATGGCCTTTTAACTGGTCTTCACACTTCCTACCCCCCTCCATCCTTCAGTCTATCTTTTATATTAGAATTACCCTTATTCATGTTGGTCTTGTGCTCAAAAATCTTCCATCATTCTCTGTTGATTCCTAACTAAAAATTAAACTCCTTTGCCTTTATAATAACAATTCAGATTGATATGGCATTTTATTCAAGCTTGTGAAGCACTATTTTACAGGTGGGGAAACTGAGACTGAGAGGTTAAGTGATTTTCCCTTGAAGATATATCTAGTAAGAGTCTATAAGGTAATCTGAACCCAGGTTCCCTGAATCCTAGCAACAGGCTTATAAGATTATAAATTTATAGCTGGAAGAGACTTTCAAGGCTCAGTCTGACATTCTCATTTTGCAGATGAAGAAAAAGCCTGAGAAAGGTTAAGTGATTTGCCCAGGGTTACAGGGCCAGTAGGCTGGATTCAAACTCTGATCTTCCCTCCTCTGTTTGTCTCCCAGTGGCCTACATGGCACATTCTCTGCACCCTCCCCCACCCCCACTGTTTTAAGATATTTTGTGTTTTATTTATCTGCCCTTTGGAACTCAAGACAAGTCATAGCTGTCTGTTATTGCCATTGAAATCAAGGATGAAGCCTCTGTCCCTCTTGGGTCTCATGTATTTGCCAGTGGAAAAATCATGTGCCAAGAAGTTGCTTTGATATAGATTCCTTTGGTGATGCAAGAGATTTGACAAAACTCAGCTTGCCTCTTCTAGGGCAGATTTTTTCCCCTGAGTGACAAATAGTGATTCTGAAAGGATGGGGTCAACCCCTCTGAGAGGACCGGTTGGCTTAATAAGAAGGGAAATTTGATGGATAAGCCCCGTGGTCTCCATGTTTGCCCCATTTATCTGGAGGAGCCAAATTCTGAGACTGAAAACACACCAGGACTTTCTACTTTCTCAACACTGGTCCCTAAGGCTGTCTGAAAAAGATGACTTCTGGTGGTAAATTCACTGGATGCTGTCAACATAAAGAGGAGACTTATCATCTGTAAAGTCAGCATTTATGTACTTTTTGTGGCTTCAGCAACTGATGGGTCAAATGAGGAGAGCGATGTGAATCAAAGAGATTAGTGCTGTACAGGTTTTTATAGAGGGCCTCCAACCAGCATTCAGAGACTGGTGCTCAGAGGCCTCAAAGGAAGTGATGGACAAATAGATAATAGATAGACAGGAAAGGAGAGAGATGGACAGACACAGACAGATGATAAATATATGGATGCATAAATGAATGGATGAATGGATAGTTAGAGACAGGCAAACAGGCAAGGAGATTGGCAGATGCAGACCAATAGAAAGACAGATAGATGGGTGGAGGAGGGGGCAGGGAGGAGCAAGAAGATTGACACAGACAAGGAGGTAGACCAATCAGATGGACAGATAGACAGATAATACATAGATGGAGGGGTAGATAAACAAATGTGTAGATAGATAACAAAACATTAAACAGTTCCTAAGCTCCAGGCATTGTACTAAGCATTTCAGATACAAAGAAATGAAGATGGTACCTCCTCATAAGAAGTTTATATTGTAATAAAGGAAGATAACACATAAAGGGGAACAAAGAGATGAAAAGCAGCAGGTGAAGTGTGGTATGATATGGAGATGACTCAGCATGTAATGGAGGCCTGGTTCTGAGCAAAATGAGGCAAAAGTTGCCTTATCAGAGCTAGAGAACTCAGTGGCAAAGTCCAAGGTTCCACTGGAGGAGAAGGTGAGGTTCATGGCTGGGGTTCAGATAGTTTATTGTGGGTGTGGCTGCGAAGATGGATTAGCTTTCTTCTGATGGGTTCCAAAGAAGAGAACTATTAGCAGCTGATGGAGATTCTAAAGAGAGATTTAGGCTTGTGTAAAGAAAAATAAAACATCTTGTTCGCAACTAGAGCTATTCCAGTATGGAATGACCCTCCTTTGGGATTCTTCAAATGCTGCATGGTATCTTATTGGGCATGTTGGAGAGAGAGAGAAAGAGAGAGAAAGGGGTGGGGGAGAGAGTCCTATATTGCCAATTGACCCTTTTCCCCAATAAGACTACAAACACTGAAGGCAAGGATGCTATGCATTACTTTGGATCTTTTGAGAACAGTGTTTTACTCTCCACACAATTTTTAAATTATAATTATGTTAAGACAGCTTTTTAGTGAATAAGTTTGCCAGGGTCTTTGATCTATGAGTAGAAAGGCAGCAGCTGATGCTAATTGCTCTAATGAGGACATCAACTTCCCCACCCCCTCTCTGGTTCTCACCTCACTGTTCTCTCTCATCAACGCCATACAAACAAACACGCCACAGACAGGCATCACACAAAAGAAGGGAAAGCGCAGGTCTCAGGGTTGTTTCTCTCAAACAAATACAGTGGGTAGAAAAATGAGAAAAAGAGAGCCAGGCAAGACATTTCATTGTTGAGCAATGAAGTTTTGGTGAGTCTGATCCCTTGGTGGCTTTCTCTGCACATCTATATTTGTGCTGCCTACTGTTGGATATGCCACTGGGAAAGTCTTGTGCTTTGGGTTGTGTTATAAACTTTCCTTAGGATGGAATGTAAAGAAGATGAGTAGTGATGACTCAGACATAGTCAATGACCTATGTTTTCTTTTCAGCATTTTTTTTCTGAGCTGAACTCTTTGATCTGCTCTTTTTCTACATACCTAGATTTACTATGTATCCTTCCTCCTCCCCTAACAAGAACTTTTTTTAAAAGGAAAAAGAGGAAGAAAAGAAAGAAATCAGTGAAACTGATCAATATGTAGAAAAAAAAATCTGAAAATAGCTTCGATGTTCCCTACTCTAAAAGCAAGTGTAATGGGATGAAGATACATGGAGGAATTTAATTCTGAGTTCAGTTACCCAAAAGGGGACATGAATGGATTGGAGAAGAAAAAGGCATTGACTCTGTGAGAAACAGAACACTACTCTCCAGTCTTCTTCTTACCATGTCACCTGGGTCCAGCCCTGAGCTCTGAGCTCATGATTGGTGAAAATTCTTCATATTCAGCCTGGTCTAGACCCAGCCTTGACACTCTGCTCTCCAGCTATCTCCATGTCTTCTTTCCTCCCTTAAGCTTTTGCTCCCTCTTTCTTTTTTAAAGATATATTTTAAATTTATTTTTAGTTTTCAATATCCACTTCCAAAAGATTTTGAGTTTTAAATATTCTCCCCCTGTCCCTTCTTCCCCCCTCCCCATGTTGGCATACAATCTGATATAGACTATGCATGTACACTCATATTAAACATATTTCCACATTAGTCTTGTTGTAAAGAATAATTATAACCAAAGGGAAAAAAACATGAGAAAGAAGAAATGAGAGAGATAGAGAGAGAAAGAGAACAGTATGCTTGATCTGCATTCAGACTCCATACTTTTTTCTCTGGATGTGGATAGCATTTTTCCATCATGAGTCTTTTGGAGTTGTCTTAGATCCTGGCATTGCTGAGAAGAGTTAAGTCTAACAAAATCGGTCATCACACGATTTTGCTGTTACTGTGCACAGTGTTTTCCTGGTTATGCCCACTTCACTCAGCATCAGTTCTTATAAGTCTTTCCAGGTTTTTTTGAAGTCTGTCTGTAGATCATTTCTTATGAAACAACACATTCCACTACATTCATCTATCACAACTTGTTCAACCATTCCCAATTGATGAGCATTCTCTCAATTTCCAATTTTTGGTCACCACGAAAAGAGCTGCTATAAAGATTTTTGTACATGTTCACTCCTATTTTCTCCCTCTGGCTCTTGGAATAGTGATCAAATCTACATCAGCATTCCACAAAATGATGTGTTTTGGGATTCAACTTATTATTTCTATGAGTTCTTGGGCCAACCCTTTGTCTCTCTTTGGGCCACTATTCTCTTGTATGTATTGTTTTCTCCTATTAAAATGTAAACTCTTTGTGGTCAAGGATTGTCTTACTTTTTGTATTTCTATCCCCGGAACTTAGTGCAGTTCTTAGTATGCAATAAACACTTAATCAATACTTATTCATTGATTAATTTATTCATATAAAAAGGCACAAAAGTAGAAATAAGCCAATCATATATAGGGGTGGTTTATGAACTTCCTCAAATGGAAAAAGAGATCAAAGAGAAACTCTATGAGAAATGACAGGTTGGAAAGGGCTTTGAAAGTCAGGCAGACCTTAGCTTTGGAATCACTTGCAACTGGGAACAGCATAGGTTTTTGAGTAGTATGTTTGAGAGTTTGAAAGGTTTGAGTGACACAGGATTTTAAAACTCCATTTTTAAAGTCAACCATGCCTTCACAATCATCCATTTTCCACTATTTAAATGGTTCTAAATTTGAACTTTTTGATGCAGCTTTGTTGGGTGATTTCCTCTAGAATAGGAATTAAAATTTGGTTTCCTTGGCCCTGGATGGTTGACCTAGGAACAAATGGATGGACAATCACAAATAAGAAAGGTTGAACATCATGAATGAGTTGCAGCATGAACCTTTAAAAGGAGAGGCCACACTGAGAATGCCAGTTCTCAATATTGTAATATCAAAGTATTGAAATATTGAAGTACTCTAAATGTTTGATGAATTCAAATGAACAAGCCAACAAACATTTACTAAACAACTAGTATGTGTCAGATACCTTGCTAAACACTCAGGATACAAAGACAAAAAAAGTAGTCTCTGCTCTCAAGGAAGTTACATTCTATTGTGGGAGACAACAAATACACACAGAGGTAAATACCATGTTTAAAAACTGGAAAATGGCCTTGGAGCCAGGAAGATGCTTCCTGGTTGTAAGTGCCCGGGCTCTCCTTTAAGTTTCAGAGAAGTTACCAACCTGTATTGATGATAATTGGAATTTCCTCATTAAATAATTCTATATTTCAGTGTTATATAGTGTTATATCACAGGTCCATTGCCTATCCTAGCCAAACAAATACAAGGCAATTTAGGTGGGGACCCACTAGCAGCTTGGGGAATCAGGGACCTCAAAATGAAATGAGCTTCCATTTTAAATTTTAAATGTGTTCCCCAGCACTGAAGGCTTTCAAATGGAGGCTAGTGACAGGTTAAGGTGATACAAGGCTGATTTCGGGTAACAGAGAAGAGTCAAGTTAAATACACTCAAGGCACACACAGAGGTATTGAAATAGAGGAGAATGAGCAGTGAATTTGGAAAGTGGTGACCTGAGTTCAGGTCATGGTTCTGATGCTCAGAAGCTGTGTGATCTTAGGCAAGTCAAATAACCTCGCTAAGCCCATTTTCTCTCCTAAAATGAGAGAGTTAGACTAAATAGGCACCAAGGCTCCTTTCAGCTCTAAGTCTACGGTCTTATTCTGGGAATCCTGGCTGGGTCAAATGTGTTCAAGGTCAACCAAGATCAGTGTGACTTGGGATAAATGACCTCACCTTCTTTTGCCCTGTTTCCCTATCTTTAAAATGAATGGGAAACTGGGGGTCTTTTTATTCCTAAGTCTATAATTTTATGATATTAAGTGCTATAAAAATACAAGCAATTATACTGCCAGTTATCAATACAGCTGTGACCCAGAAAGTCCAATCTGAATCTCAGAGTTGGAAGGACTAATGACCCCCTAGTCCTACCTGTAACTTGCCCATCCCTCTATCAGCTGAAAAGCTCCCTATATCCCTCCTGCCTTCATGTGCATCTGCAGGATCTTTCAAATCATGGATCATGTGTTAAGAGCTAGAAGGATCTTAAGAAGTCTTCTAGTCCAAACCTTCCATTTCATAGATCAAGAAACTGATCCTCCAGAAGGTTCAATGATCTATTTATGATTATATAGCTGAGTGTCAGAAGCCAGGTTTTCCTGATCCAAGAGTTTCACTGTCTTAACTATGCCAGCCTGCATCTAAGTTATGACACCCAATAGAGGGCAGAATGCAACATGAAATTGGGGACCAAAACACAGTGGTCTGACTAAGAATGTGACAGGAATAACTTGCTCCCTCTTCTAAGACAAGCACAGATAAGTATGGTCTTCAGGGTTCTAGAGCACCCTGAGGGATTTGGGGGATGTCCCTTCTCTGGTACCATCAACTCAAGGCCCCCAGTGGCTGTGTTTCCACCCCATCTCCCATTGTTAGGTGCCAGTGACTAGGTTCCCAGTTCCACTGAAAAAAAATCAACATCAATTCTCTTTTACAAAGAGTTATTTACTTTGAAGTTATAGCAAGAACAAACACAAGCATTCCCCAGACCTCTAGTCCTTAGGCACAAATGCTTAACTAGGTCTTAGATAACACCAGTCCTATCGAGTTTGAGTTCATGGCCAGATGTGGCATGAGTGCTTGATAAGTGCTTATCTCAACTATCTCTGGTGGATCCCAAAGGTCATTCACAAAGTTCAATTCTTGCTCTGCTGGACACTAATACCAAAATGGCTGCAAAATCTGGATGTTGGGAATCAAAGCTTTCGTACTCCTAAGCAGAAACTCCAACCTCTTTTCTCAGAATAGAAAAGAGCAAACACAGAAGCCAAAAACTGAGGCATGTTTCTCAGAGACAGGTGGCCTCAACAGGGAGAAGGCTCAAAGGCCAAATAACATTCTCTGTCACCAGACGCCATGAGTGAAGGATATTAACCATGAGAAAAAGAGCCAAAAAGAATTAGGAAAGAGATGATGGATGGCAACTGAGGCCTTTTGAATACTTCTACAGCTAATCAAAAGCCTCCTCTTTACTATACCATTGGCCAACCAGAACCAGTCACAAAATGTCTACACGTGCTCTGTGGTTTCTCCATAGAGCTTCCATTAATTTTATGCATCTCCAATAGGCAGGCTTCTCAAGCTGTCCACATAGAGAGACACTATCTGAAGCAATTTGTGCAGGCTCCAAACCTCATTACACTGGGAAACAAGCTAGCTCAGATTATCACATTTTAAGGAAAAAAAGTGAAAAAAAAGCAGAGCATTAAAACAAGCAAGCAAAAAAGCTGCTGCAGACTAATGTTCTCTGCCAAATGTCCTTCTTTAGGCTCTCAGAAAAAAAAATTACCTCTGGCGACATTGCCTTTGGAATACTGTTCCACTTTTCTTAGGTTTTGTTTTTTAAATCACTCTACAAAGTTAACCCACCTAGCAGGATCAAAAAACACTTACACACTCAAATACCACCTGCCAAATAGCTTCTTTCCCTTGACTCAAACTCAGGAGCCATTCGGACTTTATAAAACTATTCTCTTCAGGCACAGAAAGAGTAGGAGATCACCACTGATTGGTTGTTTTTAAGTCAAAAAAGGGTGTGACTGTGAGTATGCTTTTTTTTAAAACTGCATCTTGTATGTCAGAAATAAAGAATAAATAAGAAAATGTTCTCAGATTATTCCCCCAAAATGGATATTCCCTGAATATTAATTAATGGCTCACAGTGCATACTGTTACTATTTAATCAGCAAGCATTTATTAATAATGATATACTAAGTGCCAAGTCCTATTCTGGGGACCAAGAATATAAAATTAAAAGAAAAGCAGAAGCCCCTGTCCTCAAGGAGCTTATATTCTTTCATGATGTTTCCCAAGAATTTTTCTTATGACTGTAAAATAGGTAGTGCACCTGATGCTATTACCATTTTGTAGAGGAGAAAATTGAGCTTTAACAAGGGAAAGTGATTTTTGGCCAAATTGGAAGTCCGACTTAGGTCAATTAACCAAACAATCCACCAACAAGGATTCACTAAGTGTTTATTACAAATTAGACACTGTCACAGGTCATGTGCTCCTAGGTTTTAGGCCTAAAAGGACATTAAAGTCCTCTCATTTTTTTACAGATGGGGAAATTGAGATCCATAAAGTGACTGATTCAAGATCAAATACTTTTCAAACATTGGATCTGGACTGGGCTCCAGCCTAGATCTCTGATGTCACATCCCACTCCAACAAGACCTTCCCAGCTGCCTTGAAAGTCTGCTGACCCTGCTCTCTTGGGCATAGGATTTCCCCTAGTCCTCTGCCTTCTAACTGCCTCTGGCCAGTGGCTCCAGATGGTCTGACTCTTGATTCAGCTTTGTCCTGTTCTGCTGCTGGTATCTGTATTTTGAGTTGACTGCCTTTGCCATTGGCACTTCAGGACCTAGCCCGTGAGGATTGAGGTTTTCTGAAAAGAACACTGAATTTCCTCTGTGAACTTGGCATTATCCTGAGTTCAAATGTGAGTTCTGCCGCTTCTGACCTGTATGACCTTGACAAGTCACCTCAAAATGTCAAATGACGGGGTTAAAACAGATGGCATCTGAGGTCCCTTCTGGCTCTAAATCTGTGATCCTATCTGCCCATGTTCACATGACCATTCAGTGTCAAACACTCTTCAAACTATATGCTTAGGTCTCTAAATTCAATGCTCTGGAGGTGCTTTGTTTTCTGCTAGATATTTTGCCTTGCAGTTAAAGTTTATTGCTATTTGCTGAGTCATCTTATTTCAGTTATACTTCTGTGTTCTAAACAGGCAGGTTTCAGCCACAGATCTGGCTAACTTTAAGAGTTATTTCATCTGCATTTTTCACTGTACCTTTTTATAGCTAAAATCTCTTTCCCTTTAATGCTAAGTTTTACTGCTACAACTTTATTTTTAAATATGTACGTTGGGTTTTGTTTCATAGGTAGAAAGAGAATATGACTTGTTACTAAGGTGTATAGTCTGTCTGAGGGTTCCCTGGCCTCCTTACCATGTTAAGAAAATTTAAAGGAAGGCTTCCAGTAGGTTGGGTGGTGCCCCTGCAGTGCATTTGTGGGCAGACGTGGCTCAGAATCATGTAGGATGGAGATCTGTGGATAGGTCTTCCTCTGCATAGTCAGAGAGAGCTTCTAAATGGTTACAGTGACAGGTCCATTGGCGTATTTCAGGAAACAAAGTATACACTTAAAGAAATTAACAGCCTGGTACAATTTGATACCTTTCTCATTAATCATACTTAGGATTCCTAATCCTTTCCTTCTGTCATCATTATAGCCTCACGAAGAAAATACTGGTTAATTAAACACTGGCTATTTTCTCCCTGCCATTTGGTTTGGTGTTAAAGTCCCACTAGGTAGGAACCCAGACCCCTTTCTACATAACTTTGATGCAACCAAGCTGGATTGCGCAGTATCCCACCTTTTGTAATTCTTTCTCAATCCACCATGAAGTTCATTCTTTCCCTCTCTTATTTCCCATTTGTTTTCTATATATTTTATTTATTTGTTTACACATAATTTCTCTCATTATACTTTAAGATGCTTGAGGGCAGGGAATGTCTTTTGCTTTTCTTTGGGGCTCCAATACTTGGTACAGGCCCTGGCACATAGTAGGAGTTGATTGTACTGACTATACATTTGCATATACCATCCCCTCTATGTAGAACATAGAAATGATCATTTTAATAAAAGAGGTGTAAGAGAGCTTGGTGAAAGCTTTCCTTGGGATACTGTGCAACTCTGTGGAGTCTGTTTACCTGAGTGGCTTATCCTGCAACTCTCTCTCTCTCTCTCTCTCTTTGTCTGTCTGTCTTGTTTTGTTTTGTTTTTTGTTTTGTTTTTTGATTTTTTTTTAAATTTATTTTTGACATGTTTGGTTTTCAACATTGATTTTCACAGGCGTTTGAATTACAAATTTTCTCCCCATTTCCTGCCCCCCCCACTCCAAGATGGCGTACACTCTGTTTGCCCTGTTCCCCAGTCTGCCCTCCCCTCCATTGCCCCATTCCCCTCCCATCCCCCTTTCCTTTCCTTTCTTGTAGGGCAAGATAAATCTCTATGCCCCATTGCCTGTGCATCTTATTTTCTAGTTGCATAAAAAAAAATTTACTTTTGAACATCTATTTTTTTAAAACCTTGAGTTCCAAATTCTGCCCCCTCTTCCCTTCCCATCCACCCTCCCTAAGAAGTCAAGCAATTCAACATGGGCCACA
>CM053625.1:304962009-305013273 GCA_028646595.1 Phalanger gymnotis
TACATCACCTACCTGTCAGGGTTGTTCTGAGGCTCAAAACTTCAGTATTTTTGGTGGGGTCTCCTTTAGCAAATTGTTGACTCACTTTTCATGATTTTCTTGCATCATTTTTATTTCTCTTCCCAATTTTTCCTTTACTTCTCTTACTTGATTTTCCAAATCTTTTTTGAGCTCTTCTATGGCCTGAGACCAATTCAAATTTTTCTTGAAGGTTTATGATATAGGATCTTTGACTTCATTGATTTCTGCTGGATGTATGTTTTGATCTTCTTTGTCACCAAAGAAAGATTCTATAATCTGAGTCCTTTTATGCTGCCTGGTCATTTCCTCCACCAATTACTTGACTTTTGAGCTCTTTGTCAGGGTAAGACTGCTTTCATAGTGGAAAGGGCTATGTCCCAAGGTTCAGGGGGTTTGCACTGCTGTTTTCGGAGCTATTTCTATTCTGAGGCAGTATGATCCTCCTGTCCTGGCTGGTGTTTTGGTCTGTGACTGATCTCAGGCACTCCTTTCTGCCATGTAATTACCAGAAGGACTCCCTCTCCATATCCACCGCAAGCTCTGCCACCCCAGCACTCCTCCTCCCCCAAGGACCACCAACTAGGACTGCAACCCAGATTCAAGCAGGGTAAAGCAAGAGAACATGGCTGAGGCTCAAAACTAAATAAAAAGGATTGAAATTCTCTGGCTGATTGGTGGTTGATAGCTATTTCAAGTGTGTGCTTTATTTAAACACTATAAATATCACTAGACCTCAATTTTAGTCCTTGATCTGTTATCAACTAAACAGTTGACCTTAATTAAGTCATTTTCCTTCTCTAGCCCTGATTTACCTCATCTGTAAAATAAGAGAATTTGACTGGATAATCTCCAAAATCCCTCCTACCTCTGACCTTCTGTCTCTCTGTCTAATTCAATCTGCCTTCTTGCTTTTCCTTGTTCATGACATTCCATTCCTGACTCTGTGACTTTGAAAAGGCTGTCTCATATGCCTGGAATGCTGTCCCTCCTTACCTGTTCCAGGCTTCCTTCAATGCTCAGCTGTTTCCATCTCCAGAGGAAATCTACTTTGATTCCCGACACTAGTCTCCTTTCTCCTCCAATTATCATATGTATATCTCTATTTTCATGTTGTCTCCTTCTTTCTCCCCCTCCCCTGGAGAGTATAAGCTCCTTGAAGGCAGGAGCTACTGTATTCCCCTGGGCCTATCATAGAACCTGGCCCATAGCAGGGTTGTTTGTTGAGTAATTGAATTAGGCACTTAAGACATGCTTATTAGATATAAATGGAAAGAATTACAACACGACAATTGAAATGGAATGCTGGGAAGTTGTCATGAAGAAGTTTGAGCCCAGAGAAGAGATATAAGAAGGGATTTCCTCCACTTCTTTATAAAAGTGGAGGCCTATGGGTGTGGAACACTGAGTAGAATGTCAAACTTTTTCAATGTTTCTTTCTGCTGAACTGTTTTTCCTCTTCTTTTTTCATTATTATAAGGAATGGCTCTCCAGAAGGTGGAGACAGAGGGAGGTGCATTGGGAAATATAAAAAGAAAAGATATCAATAAAATTTGAAAAAAAAAGGATTAGACTTAGTTGGATGAGAATCATATCCATGATGGATTTTACGTTAATTTCTGGCTGTTGGAGGGAATTGTAGAATAGAAAAAGAAGGATGAAGAATCAGTGTCAAATGCCTTGTTCCTTCCCTGCTCCCCACTGTAGACTTGACACTGTGCAAAGAATGCAGAGGAGAAGAAACCAAGCCTGCCAGCTGATGATGGTTGAGGATAACCAAGGTGACATCCCAGCAGAATGAGGCTCCTCCTTGCTGGCCCTGCCTTACCACAGAAGGAGCCCAGCCATCTGTTGGCTAATGGCCGTTTTCATCTCTTCATGCCCTTCTTCCTGGCTTGTTCATTTTAGTGCCTTGGCAGCACGATGGAGACCCAAACTATAATCCAGATGTAGCAAGAATGGGATGAGGGTGAACCTATTAAGGGCCTCATTTCACCTGGACAGTTCAGTTTGGAGGCATTAGGGAAATTAATGAGATTCTTCCACAAAGAGAAAATGAGCTTGGCTGAACTGTTAATCACCTGTATGAGTTTTAACCTCAGGAACCTGATCAGCCTGCACACTGGAAATGCTGAATTGAAATAGTTTAGCCAAAACTTGCTCCCTTAAGGGCTAAATGAGGGGGCAAAATTGTCTACGAGGCTGCATCTCAGCACCCACAGATTCCAGCTCATTATGCACCTGTCTGGGGTACTTCTAGACTCAGGAGTCTCACCTCAAAGCTTGGCCTCAGCTAATGAGACCTGATGCTGGCATACACACCAGGATGTGGAAGCGCAAAGGCTTGTAAGTTTCTCTAGAGCACCAGTGTCTAGCAGGAGAGTAGGAAGATGATTAGGTTTGGAATCAGATCACCTACCCCTCTGCCACTGACCACCTATGTCATCCCAGGCAAAGTACTCTTTTGGCCTCAAGTTCCATATCTGTAAAGTGGACCTCTAAGGTCCTTTCCTGCTCTACATTTATGATTAATCCTATGATCTTATGACTGGGAAGCTACCTATGTGGCGCAATTGGGGGAGTCTTCACTTGACCCCAAATATCATTCTTCAAAGTTCAGTGGAAATTCATCCTGTGTTGCCTTTCCTGATTCTCCCAGCTGATAGCGCCTCCTTCCAGTAGAATTACTCACATTTATTTTGTCTCTAGTTATATGGATGGGAACATGTTGTTTTTCCCAATAAAATATAGATCCTTGGGGGCAGAGTCTGTTTCCTTATCTTGCACAGAGCCTGACACATATCAATTATTCAGTCAACAAACACTGCACCTAGTATGTCTCAGGTTCTGGGAATGCAGAGGAGAAAGTGAAACTTTAGTCCTTGTTCTCCAGAACACAGCCCTGATGTTTGGTTATGCTCTTAGCTAGCTGGTACCAGGACAACAAATACTTTACAGTCTACCACTACACACATGAGGGAGAGGAATTTGATTTGGTTTTGTTTTTTGGCTTCGAATTATAGAGCCAGGAGTGAGGTATGGAAGAAATTATGTTATTGTTTACTCATTTCAGTCATGTCTAACTCTTTGTGACCCTGTTTGGGGGTTTTCTTAACAAAGGTTCTGGATTGGTTGGCTATTTCCTTCTCCAGCTTATTTTACAGATGAGGAAACTGAGGCAAACAGAATGAAGTGACTTGCCCAAGGTTACACAGCTAGGGCTGTGGATGTATTTGAATTCAAGTCTTCCTGGCTCTAAAACTGACACTCTATCCATTGTACCACCTTCCTGCCCCTGTGGGAGAACTAAGGAGGCAAATTTCATGTCAGAATGAGGAGATGATTCCTAACAATGAAATCAGAGGACCTGGGTTCTAATCCTAGATTGGCTACTTACTACTAGTGTGACCTTGGGCAAGTCACAACATCTCTGTACCTCAGTTACTTCAAATTTAAAATGAAGGGGATTTTCTAGATGCCCTCTTTCAGTTCTAGATCTGTGGTCCTATGTGTAGGCAGGGTCTGAGACTAGGTAGGATAGCCTTCTGGTTTGGTGCAGACTAAGCCCTTGGTGGAGGTTGTGCACCGCTAGAGACTAGTGGGGAGCAGGTGCAGAGGGAGCAGCAGGATGATGTCTGCAGGAGGTATTAGTCACTTGCAGGATCTGAGTTGTGATCTAATCCTATGGATATGTACATTGGCTATATGGGTTCCCTTTGCTGTGCCTTCCTTCTATGTGCTCTCTACATGTGGCTTCTCTTCCTACTGATGATATATGTACTTGTGGAAGAGGTGTCTAATGGGTGTATGGGGGGAGTGTTCTATTCTTACTCCTCTAATGAGGTCAGGTATAGAGATCTGAACTGGCCCTATACTTTCCTTACTGTAAGGAGCTCCCAGTAAGGAATTTCCTCTGCCAAGGCAAGTGGTCACCTTGGTTGTAATGTATAGTCTTAGAGAGCACTGAAAGTTGAATTAATTTACACAGAATCATGCAGTCAGTATGTGTCAGAGTTGAGACTTAAAGCTAGGTCTTCATTCTGAGGACAGTTTTCTAGCTACTATGTTCTTTTAATGAAATGCCTTTGGTTTGAATTAATTATGTACTACGGTTTACTATGAAAAGTAAATGGCTAGATGGAGGCTCAAGAGTGGAGTCAGAGTAAGGTCAGAGTGGAGATGGGCCCATAGAGTACCTTGAACCTGTGGTAAATTTATTTGGCTGGAAGGTACATATCTAGATTGGGAGGTCAATTCAGTACTACATTTCTATCCATCTCTGCCTAGTGAAGTCTTCCAAGGCCCATATGCTCTGTGAAGCCTACCCTGATTCCCTGGTTCCCAGGGACTAAGTGGATAGAGCACCAGGCCTGGAGTCAGGAAAACCTGAGTTCAAATCCGGCCTAGACACTTACCAGCTGTGTGATGCTGGTCAAGTCACTTCACCCTGTTTGCCTCAGTTTCCTCATCTGTAAAATGAGCTGGGGAAGAAATGGCAAACCACTCTAATATCTTTGTCAAGAAAACCCAAAATGGGGTCACAAAGAGTTGGACATGACTGAAACAACTGAAAGCAACAGCAGTGGGCCCAGTAATAGCCATTGTCATCTAGAACTTCCTTTGTATGAACCTCTAATGCCCTCAGGTTCTGTTTGGTCTTGTGGGTTTTATGTTAGCATAGTATTCCCCCATTAGATAGTAAGCTTCCCCCAAATGACCACTTCTCGCTGATCCTTGTATCTTCCCTAGGGCCCAGCACTGGGCTCTTTATCATACAGGTGTTCAACAAATGCTTATTAGACTGAATTTTAGAAGCACAGGAAAAAGAGAAGGAAAACAAAAAACAACACTTCATAACAAGACACCGCAGACCTGTCCATCCAATTTTTCATTTACTATTGTAAAGGGATTAAAACAACAGAACAAAATCACCATCCTCCAAACCTAATAAAACAATGTGTTCATCTGCATAGACAAACACTGAAAGGAATAAAAAATCACTGTAAACACAATTGGCCTCTTTTGTACCACTAACATCTCAGCTAAGGCTGGAAGGAGAAATGTTTTTATGGGGTATAAAAACAACTGAGACCTCAGGGTGGGAGGGGGAGTGATACAGGAGGCAGTCAGACCACAGATCTCCTTTATTCCAGGAGAAGGGCTGATCCAATCCTGGACGCTGCAGGGATGGGGAGAGTGAAGAAGGCCTGGGAGAGGGTTGCCATGGCAATAGGACCCTGGTGATGGCAGTTGCCTCCTTTGGGCCCCTGAGGTAGGACTTGAGATGAGATGGGAGAGGGGAACCATCATGGTGAAGAAGTGATTCATTACCCATCCCCTCCCTAAGTCCTTATAGAGGAAGCTTTTAGCTTGAATGTTGACACCCTTGGGTAAAGGTCTGTCTGTCTCATATCTGTTATGACTCCAATCTTACCAAGTCATGACAAATTGGAATTGCTTGGCACTCACTTAGCATATGTGCTATCTATTCAAGGCAACACTATGCAATGGAAAAACCTGTAAATGTGACATTAGCAGCTTGAGGTTCAACTGAGATCTCCTGCCTGCTAGCTTGAGAGCTTGAGCAAGTGACCTAACTCCTGGAAGACTCAGTTTCTTCCTGTGCAAAATGAGTAGAATGTTAATTGCATTAACCATGTGAGGAGAATGATTTGTAAACTTTTACTTTAATGCATTCAGCACACCATTTAAAGCAATGGTTGTACGCTCAGTGTTAGTCACTGGAGACGTAAAGACAGACTTTTGTAAAATGTAAAGCATATAGGTAAATAACCCACTTTTTACATATACTTTTGAGCTATAACAATTACAGTAAAATGGCAGCATCTCATCACTGAGCATTTATTAAGTGCCTACTATGTGTCAGGCTCTGTGCTAAATGAGGGAATACAAATAAGAAAAAGAAAGACAGTTCCTACCTTTGAGGATTTTACAATTTATTAAGGGAAGACATCACATAAAAGGAAGCTGGAAAGGGGAGTATGGACACCAGGGGCTGCCTGGCATGGAGTCAAAATGTTCCTTGGAGTTCAATCCAAGAAGAGAGTTGACTAGAAAGTCTAGATCCCAGTCCTCTATAAATAAAATCTTTGCCAGGAATTTAGTTGTCTATCCTCCATTCCTCCAATCAGAGGAGTGAGGATGCTGAGGGATGTGGGAAGGGCTCCAGTATCCAAACTTAGTCAATCAGCTATTCATGATGGTACCAAAGATGATCAGCTTATCTTGGGAGGGGCATCATTTTGAAGTTTAGACCAAACAGATCCTAAGTGGTAAATAGAGAGATAAATGGGGGAGGGTGATAAAATGAGATAATCTCTAAATGTCCTCCCATGCTGTGGTCACTTTAGACACCAAGTTATGCCTAGTTACATGGCTGAGGCAATGCACTGGTCTGGAGGAGAAAGGGCTTGGCTTAAAGTGATAAAGAGATGGGTTCAAGTTTTGTCTCACTTCCTGGCTGTGTGATCCTAGGCAAGTAACTTATCTTCCCTGAGACTCAGCTTCTGTGAAATGGCAATGGTCATGATAGCACTGTCCTACAGGGTTGTTTTAAGTATAAAATGAGATCATGAACGTAAAGTGCTTCACTAATTTTTGACTTGGATAACTATGTATAGATAGCATTATAACGCTTAGTCAACCAAGAGTAACCAAGTTTCCTCATCTCAAACATGTCAGAAAATAGTGAGTGGACAAGGATGATGATCTGTCCTGAGGAGAGCACTGGAGCTGGAATTAAGAAGATGAGTTCAAATCCTGCCTTATACACTTACTAACTTTGTGACCTGAAAAGTTGCTCACCCGTTTTCAGTCTTAGCTTCCACATTTGTCAATGGAAATAATAACAAGACCTGCCTCCCAGAGTCATTGTGAGGATCAAACGAGCTTATCAGTGCAACCCACTTCACAAATATTAAAGCACTATACAAATGCCATTATTGTTTTTGTTGTTACTGTTATTATTATTCCCAGACTTGACTCTGGGAAAGCACCCTCTTCCTCATCCCATGGATACCTTAGCACATATCTCACTGCTAATGGCAATTGATCAGCAAGGTGCCCCCTCCCCACTATGCCTGTGAGGCACTTGGCTGGAGCTGAGGGAAATTTGCATTGACAGGTATTTCAGGAAGTTAGTTTGGGGGAGGGGTATTGCTTAAGAGGGAAGAACCTGGAACAAAGCCACTGGTGCCACTGGCTCACATTAGCATTCCAATCTAGTACTGATCCTGCAGCAAAATCACCAAGCTGTAGTTTCCACTTGAACTTCTGTCTGCTGCCTTTTCAAACTCAATCTGCTTTGGGGCTAATTGTTTTTGATTACTGCACTCATTTGGGCAGTCCATCATTGGGGCCTCAAAGGATGCTGCAGACGAGGCCACAAGGGAGTCAAGGGAGTCGGGGCAGTCGGCAAATGCTTTTTGAAATCTCACATATTAAGAGTCTCTGTCAGAGAGATGCTCTGGGTTACCCCTGATCCCATGGGTGATACACACTCTGGATGTGATGAGTGGAAGGAATCGTGCCTGGGATACTTCCCTCCCTTCCTTTGGGGGTTTGGTTTCCTCAGTTCTTATTGAATACCATGGCCGTTTGAATGTTTCATTTCAGCACAATTCATTTGAATTGCCTTATTATTATTTTGGACTAGACCTATGATTTCATTAGTGAAAGGAATTTCCTTTGAGAAAATTCCCTTGACTGATGCAAATTGGTATCTGTTCTGAAATTTATAGTTTTAATGAGGGGCACGGAGGCACCCAGAGGTTAAGGGGTGTGCCAAGGGACACCCAGCCAATGTGTCTCAAAGGTGACAGTTGAACCCAAATTGTCCATCTGTCATTATACCACATGCACTTTTATTGTGATTACCTCAATTACCTAGTATGTAGCATGGAGTGGTAGAAAAGGTTCAAGATTTGAATAATATGGTCACAGAATTAGAGCCGGAATGGACTTTAGTCCACCCCCTCTCATTTTACGTAGGGAATTGACTTACCCAAAGTCATACAGGTGGTAAGTATCAGAGGTAAAATTTGAACCTAGGTCTTCTAATTCCAGATCTACTCTGCTGGTCTTGGGACTTATTGCTTATGTGATCTTAGGCAATTAACCTCTAAGAACTGGTTTTCTTATCAAATGAATGAGCTGCACTTGACGACCTCTAAGATCCCTTCCAAGATATAGGGACTACAAAGACAAAAATGAAGACATTCCTGACCTAGAAGAGCTTACATTCTATGGAAAAGATACAATACAGCTATATCTATCTATCTATCTATCTATCTATCTATCTATCTATCTATCTATCTATCTATCTATCTATCTATCCATCTATCTATCACATAAATATAGCCAAGGTAATTTGAGGATGGAAAGAACCCTAATGAGTAGGGAATCAGAGAAAGCTTCATGAAAGGAGTGATAGTAAAGCTGAGTTGTGAAGGGCACTAGGGATTCTGAGAGGAAATGAGGAAGGAATTCATTCCATGCAAGGGGATCTTAGTGCAAATTCAGGGAGGTGGGAGATAACATATCAAGTTTTGTCAACAGCTAGAGAAGAATTTGTATTGGCTGGACCAGGCTATGCATGGCTGGTAATAGTATGAAATTAGGCTGGGAGGATGGGTAGAAGCTAAATAATGTAAGACCTTAAAAATCAGGCTGAGGAATTTATAGTTGATCTTTGAGCCAGCTAAGGTGTCTGAACAAGAAAGTGATGTGGTCAGATTTGTGCCTTAGGAAAATTATTTAGGCAGCTGGGTGGAGGAGATTTCTGAGAGGGGAGAAATTGGAAATGAGATTTAGGGTGTGAATAACAGGAATTAGTGTGGGTCAATGGTAATGGGCCATTATACGACACCATTATGATTCTTCAAAACCAAAAATATTTCAGTGATTTATACAGATATTTAAAAATTTTTTTAGAAGTAATACTAGTTCAAATGATATAGTTGACCTTCAAAGGCTTGTTTCAACAATCTGGCTAGCAGCTGTTATGGGGTAAAAGACCAACACAAGCCCAACAACAAGAATGCTACCAGCACACTGCAAAAGCACATGTTCTTTTGATCTGCTTTAGTAAGGAAAGCAACATTAAGGGGTTGACAAGCTTACTTTAATTCAGCATACAAATATCATTCACTTAGTTCAGGGGAAAAAACCAGTACCCTGAACTTCAGAGCAAAATACAAACAAAGTACAAACATCGACAGACAGACCTTGTCTGATTCAAATCCCAATACATAGTTACCAGAGTTTAACAAAGTCCCAACATCCAGGTTACAAACTGGAGGGCTCTTAGCTACAGCTGCCTGGAATCTGCACATCAGCAAGCACCATCAAGAGTGAGAGCCCTCTTCAAATGGCTCTGTCTTCTCTTCTTATAGCATTTTAGATGTCATCAAATGTCATCTGAATGACCAGAACTTAGGCTCTTGAGTTAGCACCTCCCTTAGGACCCTGGGAGGTTCACACCCACATAGGTTTAGCACCTAATAGGGCTTAGAGCCTGGGGTTTAGCACCTAGTAAGACTCAATGAAATATACTCAATTACTCAAAGGAAACAAAAGCCAAACTCTTCAAGGGCACTTGGTTGAACTAATTGCTGAGAGCCCATTTTGCTTACCAACACAAGGCTATGGCAGAAGAACACAAAGCTTGCCTAGCAAGAAAGTCCAGAGATCACCTTTAGGACTACATTTGTGCAACAGTGCCTAGCCATTCATCCTCACCACTTTCTTTCCCATTATCTTCTTCACACCCTCTCCTTCATTAGGGTTTCTGTAAGGAAAGCATTTTTCAAAACTTAAAAAAAAATGCCTGCAACTCTCTAAGACTATTGGTCACTGATTTGTATCAGTTGAGGGAGGTTACATGCTGGGAGTTCCTTATACTGATGAAGATACACAACACAGACCTGTGAGTTGTTATTAAAGGCATGTTGGAGTTGGAATCTGCATGGATCGAAGAAGTACCACAGCCCTGAAGTCACAGAACATAAAAGTCCAGCCATGAGTCTTTTCCTGAGTCATTAGCTCTCACTCTCTCTTGAAGTTATTTTCCATGATTTTGGAAGTATCCACTTATCTGGGTTCACATTGTTGCTGCCAGTAGAAATGGGCACCATTTGAGTGCAGGGACTGTGGAATTTTTGTCTTTGTATCCTTAGTACCTAGCACATAGAAGGTATTTAACAAAATTTAGAGGAATTGAATCAAAGAATCTAGGACCCTGTATCCTATCCAGCCACCTACCTGGGGCATTGAGCCATCTGCCCTGTTGGTTCTTCCCTTTTTCCTACCTTGAAAGATACCTTTAGGTCCTAAAACTCCAGAGAGCACCCCCAATCCGCCACCCCTCCCCACACACTTCCTCTCTGGGAGAATCAGTGCACTCAGTTTAGAAATTGCACACTGGGGCTGACTGGTGAATGAATGCAAGATCAACCAACCTACAATAGCTAGCTGGTCTCAGATTGTGCTTCACAGCCCATATGGTCATGCACCCCAGGCCTCTTGTCGACTTTCCTCCATTGCATTCTCCCAATTTCTATTTCTTGTTCTATGAATCCTAATCAAATCGATATCACCATTGCTTCTGGAAAAGTTAACCCTCAATTTCCCTATAGATCTATTCACTATCACTTTCAGCCCAGGTGATCATAAGAGTTGAATCTTGAAAGAATCCATAGCATCATTTGGTTCAACATTTTCCTTTTATGATTGAGAGAACTGAGGCCTGATGAAAAATAGAGATAATAGATTTAGAGCTTAATGATCTCAAAGGTTATTAAGCCCAGCCCTCTAATTTTATAGAAGAGGAATCGAAGCCCAGGGAATTAAAGAGACTTGACAATGCTCCACCAGGTAGTGTCAGAAATGAGATTTGATTCTGGCTCCTCTGACTTCAGCAGCAGCATTTCTTGTATCATCTCACACTGCTACCCTGTACCTCCAGCTTGGCTTTTTCTGGATGCTGACATGGACAACAATTTTGGATGACTAGAAGAGTAGTCAAACTAAATGGAAACATGGTGGCAACCCATCTAGTCTTGCGAGAACAGCAATGAGTCATTCTGCATGAATATACCAACATATCATGGTAGTATCAGAGGAGGAATTTTAGCATTGTCAAACAGTCATTAATAGCCATGCAGGCAGAGAACATGAGAAACAGAATTAGAAAGGTGGCCGTTTTTGTCGTTGTCATGCCATCTCACAAAGATTAGCCACTATTCCTGGGCCTGGGAGATCACTTGAGGGATGCTGAATTCATGAGATATCTAACTTTGTGTAGAGGGAAATTCCAAAGGTAGTGTAACATAGAGGAAAAAAAATACTGGATCTAAAATCAGAATGTCTTCGGTTCAAATTCAGACTCTGTTACCTGTGTGATTTTGGGAAAGTTAATTAGAAAGCAAGAATAGTAATGAGAAAATGACATTACATACAATTGAAGAAAATTAACTCTGAATTAAGGGCAACTGAGTGGCACAGTGGACAAAGTGCTAAGCCTAGAATCAGGAAGGCATCTTCCTGAGTTCAAACATGGCCTTGGACAATTACTAGTTGCGTGAACCTGGGCAAATCATTTAGCCAACCCTGTTTGCCTCCATTTTCTCATTTGTCAAATGAGTTGGAGAAGGAAATGGCAATCTACTCCAGTATCTTTGCCAAGAAAATCCCAAATGGAGTCACAAGTTGTATATCACTGTAAAACAACTGAACAACGACCACCAGGAGTAACTGAAAATTTTAAAAAAGAGAAAGAGATAATAGAAATAATCTTAACACCAACTATAACAATATCATGCAGAAGTTTAATCAATATAAATGAATCTCTATAATAAGGACACTGAAAGAATTCTGAAAGCACCTCAGTCAGCAAACATCCACCTTACTGGCTAAATGGAGAGATTTGGCTACCAAAGCAATGCTGGGCTAGAATATCAAATTACTTCTAAAATCTTATGAAGAAGGATGATAGATGATTATGAACAAGATTACTCCCTAAACAGAGAGAAGAAGTGAAGGGGAAAGTAGTTTAAGGAAACCTTGGGAAGCTATAAATAGAAGCAGGTCAAAGTCATTCAAAGATGAAAATGGAAGGAGGAATACAAACAGAAGAAAAATGGAAAAGATTTGCAAAAATCGGTTTAACAAACTCTTTTTTTTCCATCAAAGAGGGTGGGGACCCCTACACTTTGACCGTAACATCATCCTCCCTGAGATATTTATGGAAGAAATAGACATGACACTAAAGGGAACAAAGGCAAGAAAAACTGTTGCATTGGATGAGTTCTTTGTGGAAGAGTTCTGTAGTGGAAGTGATACAGTTCTGAGGATGCAGAAGCACCAATGTACAAGATATTTGGATGAGGATAAATAACAGAGGCAGCATGGTGAAAATCTCAGACTATAACTGATAAAAGGTGACATCATTAATGACTACCTTATCCATCCGCACTCCCATAAATATCTTTGAGAGTCACCTAGACAAGAATCATTGATATACATAACGAAGGCATTTCTAGAGAATGAGGCCCCTTTCAGAAGCAGTATTCACTGATCAACTATGTCTTTACCATTTCACAAGTAACTGAAAAATATAGAGATTTTGGTTATTGTTTGTTGGTTATGCAAAAGCACTAGTTTCTGAATTATAACGTTATGGGAAGCTGTTGGTGGAGTGGATAGGGTCCTGGATGCAGAATCTTCCTGACTCATATATTCCTTACTCATATAAATGTGGCCTCAGATACTTCCCAGCTACGGGACACTGGGAAAATTGCCCTCTGCATGTTTCAGTCTCCTTCTGTAAATATGGGAATAATTATAGCACCTAAACTTGTTGTAAGAATAAAATGAATGAATATTTGTAGTGTTTTGCAAACCCTAAAATGCTATAAAGTATTAGCTATTGTTGTTTGTTTATTAATAAGGTGTCTCCTACATCTTACTAATGATGATTCAAGATTCCTTGACACAACAGAAAAAAATACTATTTAATGAACCTCCAAGTCATAAAACAATGTATATTTTACAAGATATTGACTATTGTGATGAAAAGATGATGAGTCTGCATTGGAGATGGAGTCCTTGTAGAGTGTGATGTCATCTAGATGCTTCTGTTTGAGGGTGATGGGAGGCTAATTTGGTCAATCTCCAGGATATTGAATAACCTACTTGAAGAGATCTATAATCACAGACAGGTTTGGCCTGTCCATACATATAGTAGTGACCAAATGGCTGAAAAATGTTTCTTGCCCAGATTTCAGCACTTTGGAAAGAGCACCCTACAGAGTATGTTCAATAGTGTGTGTATACACACACACGCACATATATACATACATATGTATACACACACAAACACATATGTGTGTGCGTGCGTGTGTGTATGTGTGCATGTGTGTATGTGTGTGTGCGTGCGTGTGCGTGTGTGTGTGTGTGTGTTTGTGTGTGTGTGTGTGTGTGTGTATCTGAGACAGTCAGCCAGATGGATAATGAGCTGGGCACAGAATTGACAAGGAAGAGGAGAGGAAAAGCACTTTTGCTGACCTCAAGCTTCTCACGAAAGTAAAGGTCTAGCTTTTCAATACTCGTATTACTGGCGTTACAGTCTCCACAAATCAAAAAACATTTATTAAACACTTATTATATTTCAGGTACTTTGCTTATCAATGGGGATAAAACAAAGGCAAAGACAATCTCTTCCCCCAAGAAGCTCACATTCAAATGAAGGAGATGACATACAAACAACTATGTATGTACAAGATATATAGAGAGTAAATGTGAGATCATCTTAGAAGGAAGTCACTAGAATTCAGTGGGAGGGGATTGAGAAAGGCCTCTTGCAGAAAGCAGGATTTGATATGAATCTTGATGGAAACCAAGGAAGTCAGGAGGTAGATATAAGAAGAGGGAGCATCCCAGGCATAGGAGACAGGCAGACAAAAGGCAGAGAACTGGGAGATAGGATGTCATGCATGAGGAACAGAAAACGAGCTTAGTGCTGATGAATCACAGAGTATGTGGAAAAGAGCAATATGTAATAAGACTGAAAAAAAAAATTGGAAGGAATCAGGTCGAAGAGCTTTGAAAACCTCAACAGGGGGTTTTATATTTGATTCCAGAGATAATAGTGAACCACTGCAGTTTATTGAGTAAGAGTCTGACATATTAAGACCTGTAATTTAGAAAGGGGATACAAAGAAAGGCAAAGGACTAATGGTCCTGCTAATGGACTTTCTTATGAGGGGGAGGTTCCTCAAGGCAGGAATAGAGGTGTTAGGAAATGAGAAGGATGTTTAAAAGTTAAACTTTTTTTTAAAGTAGAGGCTTCTCTCTCTCCCACACCCCTTCCCCCAATGTAGCACCTATATAGCACTTTAAGCTTTGCAAAGCACTCTACATACATTATTTCATTTGGTCCTCACAGGAAACCTTGTAAGGTAGTTACTATTATTATGCCCATTTTAGGGATGGCTTCTGTTTCAAATATAGAACAGGGACTCGATGGCTGTTATGATTCCTTTCAGCTTTAAATCTATGATTTTATCGCTCTCTTTTTTTTGGGCAGGGCAATTGGGGTTAAGTGACTTGCCCAAGATCACACAGCTAGTACATGTATCAACTGTCTGAGGTCGGATTTGAACTCAGGTCCTCCTGACTCCAGGGCCAGTGCTCTACTCACTGCGCCACCTAGCTGCCCCTAAATCTGTGATCTTATGAAACTGTGGGAGGTTAACTGACTTGCCCAGGGTCATAAAACTAGTAAACACCTGAGACAAGATTCAAGGTCAGGTCTTCCTGACTTCTAACTCTTTATCAACTCTGCCACACATGTGCGTGGTCACACACACACACACACACACACACACACACACACACACACGCACACTTTCTCTTTCTCTCTCTCTCTCTCTCTCTTTCTCTTTCTCTCTCTCAATACCTAACATTTATATAGCACTGCAAGATGGCACACATCTTACATATATTACCTCATTTGATCTTCACAACACTGCATGGCAGGTAGTATTATTATCCCATTTAACAGTTGAAAAATCTGAGACCCAGAGAGGGTAAATGACTTAATCAGAGTCACTCAGCTTTTAAATGTTTCGGGCAGGATTTGAGAGAGTTCAGTACTCTTTCCCCTGTGCTAACCACCTGTGGAATGATTAAAGCTTATCACACAGTTAATTAGAATTCTTAACTGAATTTAAGGTCCTTTTGTCCCATTATAATGGAGGGCAGTGAGCTCCCCTTCACTGGAGATCTTTAAATGGAGGCCGCATGACAAATCAGGACAGATGTTGTTTTGTAGAGTCCCTTGTCAGTTGTGTAAGCCTCTTCATGACCCCATTTGAAGTTTCCTTGGAAAAGATCCTGGAGTGGATTGCCATTTCCTTCTCCAGCTCTTTTTACGGATGAGGAAACTGAGCCAAACAGAGTGAAGTAACTTGCCCAGGGTCACAGAACTAGTAAATATCTGAGGCCAGATTTGAACTCAGGGAGATGAGTCTTCCTGACTCTATTGACTGCAGTGCCACCTAGCTGCCAAAAGATGTTGTGGTGGATTTGCTCTATGGGGAAGTGAAGGGACTAGTTATAAATGAATAGACCAACAGTTCTGATGAAGGCAGCAGAGAATTCATCTGCTAACAGAAGACAATTGCTCGCACTCAATCAGGTGAATTTCAGGATGTACATTGGCAAAGCTGTCTCTCTTTAGGAATCAATAACACCAGAGATCATTCTTCATGTAACCTCATAAAATCACTAAAGGTCAGAGCTGAGGGAGAACATTTGATGGCACAGTTCTACAAATCTAATAAAAGGAAATAGTTAGAAAAATGCTCCTAATGTTCCTTGTTATTAAAACCAGATCTGTCTTGCAAATTCCTTTGTGTCTGACTCATCTTTATGCTTTGGGCTTCCTCAGGTGGTTTTTTGACATAGATTGTCACTAGAGCCTTTATCTCCCATCCCCTATCCAGCAGAGTTTTGGCTCATCCATCTCAGAGTTGGAAGAGGTCTTTGAAGGGAAGTTGGAAGAGGTCTTCAAAGGCTCTCAAGTCAGAGGACTTGGGCTCACATCCTTTCACATTTGAACCTCAGTTTACCCTTCTGTCGTATGAGGGTGTTTGACCAGATTCCTTCCAACTTTAGTCCATGATCTTATGCAGCTAGAATCTCCTCTACAATGCCACTAAAAAATGGAAACTTTCCCATCTCACTGCTTCCCAGGCAGTCCATTACATTATTGTGGGGGCTGGGTTTATAAAAAGTTCGTTACCTTAAAATGAAATAAATCTTTTTGTAACTTCTAGTCATTGGTTTTGATTTGTCTTACTGGGGGCAAATAGTGAATATCCTCTCTACAAAATACCTTTAAATCTCAAAAGATTTTGACCCTATACACTAAACATCCTATCCTGATTAAATGTCCTCAGCTCCTTCACTTGATTTTCACAAGGCCTGTCTTTCCTTCCTCTCACCATATTGGTGCAGTGAGTAGATTTTTTTCTGGTGACTAAGATGGGGTGGAGGGGGTAAACCACACCCTCAAAGGGATGATTCACAGAATCTTAGCATTGGAAGTCACTGTCTATCTAATTCAAGGTTTACCTGAACAAGATTCTATTTCACATAATATCCAATGACTGGTCATCTAGACTGCTCCTGAAGACTTTGAGTGAGGGAGAATTCATTACTTCTTAAGGTGGCACATTTCAAATTTAGATAACTTCAATGACAAGACAGATTTTCCTGACTTTAAGTTCACATTTTATTCTTTACAGTTTCTATTGTTTGATTCTGATTCTGCCCTCTCAGATCAAACACAATAAAGCTAATGCCTCTTGGTCATTGCAGACCTTCAAATATTTGAAATTGGCAATCATGTTTCTATTGTTTTTAGCCATTTCAATCATATCCTACTCTCCATGACCCTATATGGGATGTTTTGGGCAAATATATTTGAGTGGTTTGCCATTTCTTTCTCCAGTTCGTTTTACAGATGAGGAACTGAGGCAGACAGGGTTAAGTGACTTGCGCAGGGTCACATAGCTAGGAATTGTCTAAGACTATATTTGAACCCAAGGGTGAGTCTTCCTGACTCCAGGCCTGGCAGTCTATCCACTGCTCCACCTAGATGTCCCATTGTGTCCCTACTCTAAGTTTTATCTTCTCCAGTTTAAATATCCCTCATTCCTTTAACTGGTCCCCACATGGCATGAATCAGAAGCGTCTTTTCTATCTTTGTTGTCCTACTTTCAGAGCACTCTCCTGTCCATCAAAGCCCTTTCTAATATGTGGCACCCTGAACTCAACACAATACTCCACACATGAGTTGGCCAAGGTTTATAGTGGGATAATTGCCTCCCTAAGTTTGGCCTCCGTCCTGCTTTTTTATTACACTAGCATTTTTCCCTTCCAGATCACATTTATTTTTTGTCATAGTGAGCTTTGAAGTCACTCAAAATCCCTGTCTTTTTTTTCAGATGACCTGATTTTGTTCATCTTGTACTTGCGAAGTAGATTTTTTGACCTCAGGGGGTAAGACTTCATATTTATCCCTTAAAATTTTCAGATTAATAGATTTGTCCCAGTGTTCTAGTCAATTTGGCTTATTTGGAATCCTGGCTATTATTGAATGAGCCAGCTGTCCCTCTCAACTTCGTATCATCTACAAGTTTGATCAGTTCTGCCAGTAATTAAGGAAAAAATTGTAAATGTCACTGACTTCATTTGTAATGAAAGTGGTTGGAGAATCACAAATACTGCTTTTATGTTCAGTATATGTAATGAAATTCCTGTCACTTTTGAATCTTGTATTATGTACGTTGTCTTACTTTGCTGTGATTGTAGTGAGGCATTTAACTAAGCATGTTTTCATTTTTATTTAGCAAGGGTGATTATGTATATTATTGAAATTGGAGTCACCAATTTTTCATTCTTTACTAGATTTTGCCTTTCCTCCAAATGCTGGACTTTTCTTTATATGTCTAGAAATTGGGGAAAAGAATAATTTTTTCTTTCCTTTTAAATCTGCAGAGACCAGGATAATGAGGCCTCCTGGGCAGCAGCCAGACTAAACTTTTGTTAAATTGTCAGTGGGAGAATTGCCTCAAAACACTTCCTTTATTTTACCTTGAGTTTCATGTTACAACTTTCCATAAATCCCCTTCTTTAGCCATATCCACGTTGTAAAGTTGTGTGCTCCTCCTAGTTTTACCCCCATTATCTAGGAAAACCACAAATTATGGTGCATCTGGGAACAGAATGTACAAGCAAGTCAGGGTTAACAAGGGCCAGGCCAGAGGAAGTAGCTGGGGAATCTCATTCCCAGAGTAATCAGTTGGAAATGATCACCCACTCACCTGAGTGTCAAGAGGCTTTGAGTTGCGTTCCAGAATTAGAACTAGAGTAAGCCTTAAAAATCATTCCACCCCGCCCCCACCTGACCAACGATCCCTTCTACGGTTAACATGACAAGTGGTTATTCAGTTCCTGCCAGAATATCTTCCATGAGGAAGAACCATCACCACCCCAGGGAGCCCTTTCTGCTTCTAGATTTTGCTAGCTCATAGAAAGTTGGTTTTTTTCTCCTTCTAGAAACATAAATATTTTTCTCTGAAATTCCCCTATTTACAACTTCTAGTTGTATCCCTAGTATGCAGCACAGTGCCTGACAAGTGGTAGATGATTAATTCATATTTGTTCACTAACTGACTCTCATGCCAAACAGGCCATCAATGAGCATTTATTAAGTGCCTACTATACACCAGGAATTATGTGAGGCTCCTAGAATATAGAGCAAGATGAAAGTGTCTGATCTTCGAGAGCTTATATTCTAATGAGGGAGAAATATGCACATTCATTGGTACCCACAAAATATATACAAAGCATAAAGTCAATTTGTAGCTAAAAAGACTAGACAAGGCATTACCTGGAAGGTGATGATTGATTAGAGTCTAGAAGGAAACTTATGATTCCAAGAAAAAGAGATGAGGAGGGAGACCATTCCTAGCATGAGGGACATTATATAAAAAGGCTTGGGGACAAAGGATGTATGAGGAGCAGACAGAAGTCTGGTGGCTTCTGTCTGAAGCCGTGGCTGTGTGGAAGAGAGGAATGTTTAATAAAGCAGGAAATGTCTGATGGGGCTAGATGGTGAAGGAGTTAAAAGCCAATCTGAGCTATTTATATTTAACCACTTCTAGCGAGGGAGCCATAGTGCATGAGACATGGTGAGACTTGAAGGTTAGGAAAATCATTTTGGCAGCTGAGTGGAGGATGGATTGATAGGTCAGGGGAGAGATTACTAACTTCCCTCTTACTGTCAAAGGTACTACCATCTTCCCAGTCAACCAGGCACAAAAGCCAGGTGGCATCTTTACCTCTGGCCCCTGTCTCCCCATCCATATCCAGTCCATTCCCAAGTCTGTTATTTCTACCTTCATAACATCTCTTGTATATACTCCTGTTGCTAAGGACATAATAATGGTAATGGTAATGCTTGTATTTACAAAGGGCTTTCTACCTTTTTCTAAGAAATTTTACATGCATTATCTCATTTTACCCTCATAATCCATCCAGGGTCCTAGATAGGTAATATTTTTTTTGAAAGGAAATGTATAGCTCATAGATTTTGTCACCGGATCGATGTTATGCCACTGAGCAATGGCAAAAAAGGAGCTGAAGGCAGGACTTTTACATCTTGGTCTAATATTTTGTCTTCTATATCTGGCTATCATTCATCCCATGAAATATCACAGATTGGAGGTGCAAGGATGGGGTGGGGAGTTGGCTCATGTCTCAGGGAAGATCAGAAAGTTGAGGAATGTAGATTAGGGGGGAAAAAGAAATCTTGCCACAAAGGAAACTGAAGTAGGGATGGCATGAGAAGACTTTAAAATACACTCTAATATGCATTGTATTATAGTTGTTTCTGCATGTCTCTTTTCTGAAGTAGATTTCAAGCTTCTTGAGAGCAAGGGCCATACTATTTTCATTTTTGCATCCTCAGGTTCTACCATAGTGCTTTACCCATGATAGTAGCTAAAATTTATAGAGCATGTAAGTTTTGCAAAGTTCTTTGCATTTTTCATCCCACTTGATCCTCAGACCAGCCCTGTGAAGTGGGTGCTATGATTATCCCCATTATATAGATAAGAAAACTAAGGCTGAGAGGTTAAATGACTTTTCCAAGGGTCATATAGGTTGTAAATGTCTAAGGCAGGATTTGAATTCAGGTCTTCCTGATCCCAAGTTAAATAATCATCTGCCTCTAGGGGAAGCTCAGTGGACATTTGGTTCAACCTGTTCTTGGAAAAAATTCCTTTTCTATGCTGAAATACCAAAACAACCCTTCAGCATTTCCAGTGAAGGAGAACTCCAATTCTTTGTAACTCCAAATCCAGCACTTTATGCATACAGAAGAGGAAGGCAATAAGCATTCTTTAAGTGTCTACTATGAACCAGGCACTTGGGTTAAGCATCTCATTTGATCCTTGAAGTAACCCTATGATGCAGCTACTGCCTTTCCCATTTTACAGATGAGGAAACAGAGGCAGACAAAGGTTAAATGACTTGCCCAGGGTCATATAATTTGAAAGTGTCTGAGGCTGCATTTGGACTTCAGTCTTACTGACTCCGAGTCAAGCTTTCTATCTAGTAGGCCATGTTGTTTCTCACCTTTCACATAGTAGGTGTTCAATACATTTAAAATTTGAATTGAGACAAAATGCCCATGAGCGTTAATGTGAGATTTTTTTTTCAGATAATTTTCATTTAAAATTGCTTTCAATTGCCAAAATAGAATTTGGGTTTTGCAAATTGTTAGACATTTCTTTAAAAATCCTTGTTGTGGCACTTCTGTTACATTGCTGCTCTCAAAGCATGTCCTTAGGGGGATGGGACAGAGCTGCAGAACAAACAATATGTCAGAATAGCAAGCAAAGCTGTCTCTGCACAGCCTTCTCATCATGATCTCAGCCTTTCCCAGAACACTGATTCCTTTGCTATGTGAGAATGGTCATAAACACCACCACAAGACATAAGACACCCAAGAAAAAGACAGAGACACAATAATGTCCCCTGGCAATTCCCTGTCTGTTAGTGCCCTGGATAAGAGATGAAAAGACATAGTCACATCAAAAAAATTTCTCAGGGGGAAATCAGATGATGTCATGGTACCCTCACAGGCTCACTTGGGGCTTATTCTTGTTTTGCGAGCAACATAAACCACTTCAAGGCAAAAAATTCATCCAGTCTGGTAAATCTATTAACACTAATAACAGAAGTTCCTCCTCCACAAATAACCTCAGTAACAGGAACCCCACCTTCAGGGGAAGCAAAGTGATATAGTGAAGATGAGGCTGGGCTGGAAGACTGAGGAGGGGTTTGGATTCCTATTCTGATACTTACCTTTGTGGCCTTGGGCAGGTAATTCACATTTTTAAGACCCATTTATTTTTTTCCGTATAGAATGAGAGTTAGACTAGACGGCTTCTAAGTTCTTTCCTAGTGTGAAATCTGCAAGGTAATCTACAAATAGTAAGAGTAGGTAGAGACCGATCATTTACAGTCTCTGCCTAAAAGGAGCTAAATGTTCAGTAGGGAATGTAGTAGAGAATGAGATGTGTAGCAATATCTAACACAAGGCAGTGTATGGCCTAAAAGAGGCATAAAATGATAATGTAGGTGAAGCATAAAAGGTCACTACTCCCTAGGGGAGTCCTAGAGTACTTGATAGAGAAAGTGGTATTTATAAGTTAAAGGCATTGTTTTGGTATGTGTAGTTAGGTTGAGCACATTCACAGTTGAGGAAAAGAAGTGATATGAAGGTAGATAGTGGTATAATGGATAAAGCATTTGATTTGGAATTAGAAAGACCAGAATTAAAATTTTGGTGGACATATTGTCTGACATTGAGCAAGTCACTGCATATTTTTCAGCCTTAATTTCCTTACCTGTTCAATGGACACAAAAATAGCATTTACCTCACTGGGTTCTTACAAGGATCACATGCAATAATAAAGAGGTTCGAAAATCTTAAAGCACTACGGAATAGTTAGCCATTAGTTTCAAAAAGCTGAAGTATGAAGTTGAATTTTGTGTTAGGGAATGATTAGTGTTGTTTTGTTCAGTCGTTTCAGTCATGTCTAACTCTCTGATTCCATTTGTGGTCTTGGCAAAGATACTTGAATGATTTGCCATTTCCTTCTCCAGTTCATTGTACACAGGAGGAAACTGAGGCAAACAGGACTAAGTGACTTGCCCAGGGTCACAAAGCTAGTAAGTATCTGAGTCTATATTTGAACTCAGGAAGATGAATTTTCCTGACTCCAGACCCAGCACTATAGCCCCTGTGGCACTGAACTTCCCTAAATGATAGGGTCTATATAGGGAGTGGTAGATAGTTAGCCTGAGAAGATGCTGTGCTACTCATCTTCCTCCATCATTTATAAGTTCTTTCAGTGAGGGCATATGTTGCTTTTGTCTTTTCATCTTCAATGCCAAACACAAAGCTGGGTGTTTAATTCAAGGATTCCCAGTGCTGGATTTGGCATCTGAGGAGTTTGTTACTTTCTGGTCCTCAGTTTCCTCATCTACAAAATAGGTGGCTTTTATAGACTTGATGATCTTTTACACCCCTGACAAACTATAATCCATGTGATTATACAGTGTGTTACCCATGGAATTAAAACCAGGCCGGGTAGCAGATGCAAAGGGTAGTGATATGAGAGTCCAATTTCTGCTCTCTACAAAGGAAGGCATTTGGAGGAGTTTGGCGCCCTGCCTTCCAGCCCTTCAATCAGAGGGGAGAGGAGGCTGAGGGAGGTGGTGTCAATCAAGGCTCGAGTTAGTAGCATGGTGGTGGGAATAAAAGTGATGAGCTTATCCTGGGAACAGAGTTGAAAGCAGGCAGAGCAGCAGATGAGAGTAGAAATAGACAGACTTGGATAAGCACTGCTAATAGACAAAGAGCTAGGTTAAGAATTGAATGAGAGGGAGAGATTGAGTTTGTTTGCATTTGGAAAGTGGTCTAGAACTTTAAATGAAGCCAAACTTCTCTCTGATACAAAAAACGCAATTTTTAGCCAGAAATATTCTCCTGGTGATTTTGTAGTGCCACAAATGATGAAATATGAAAATCTGTAGAGAATTCAAATTGTGGACAATGCAAATGGCCATAGACAAGACACATGGTGATAGAGACATAGATGAAGACCCAGGAGTGATCTTAGTGACCTTCTAGTTAAACATCTTCATTTTATAGGTGGGAAAACTGAGGTCGAGATGGATTATGAAACTTGCCCAAGGTCATACAAATGTTAAGTGATTCAATCAAAAGGGTACAGGATTTGGAGCTAGATAATATAGGTTTGAATGCCAGCTCTGCTGGTTGCGACCTGTGTGGTTTTTGGTAATTTGCTTAACCTCTCTGAGCCCCCATTCCTCATTGGTAGAGGTAGCTAGTGGTGGAGTGGATAGACAGGTGGGCCTTTGGTCAGGAAAACTTGAGTTGAAATATGGCCTCAGATATTTCCTAGCTGTGCAACTTTGAAAAAGGCACTTAAACCCTGTGTGCCTCAGTTTCCTCATTTGTAAAATGGGGGTAATAATAGCACCTATCTCTGAGTGTTTTGTGAAGATTCAAAAATATAATAATTGTAAGTGCTTTTCACAGTTCCAGGCACATAGTAAGCATTATATACATGTTAACCATCATTATTATCACCTCTTGGAGTTGTGAGGATCAAATTAGATAACATTGAAATTCTTGCCAGATTGCCTGCCACGTAGTAGATGTTTAATAAATACTTATTCCCTTCCCTTCCTTTCTCCCTTCTTCCCCCAGACATGGATATTAGCCTGGGTGGTCTGTAAGGTTATTTCTAGCTCTGATCCAGTAAATTTTTTAAATGACAGAGCCACGAATTGAACCTAGTTCAGGTACCTTCCAATCTAACTCTGTTTCTACCATTCCACACTGGACAGAGTAACTTATGAAGCATTACCAGTGATGATTTAAAATAACAACTGCCGATACAGCACCAGAAAAAGAAGTGGGCTGGCCACATAGTCAATGAGAATAATGGATTCCGATGGAGAAGGTAATTTGTGTTCCCCACAAAAGTGAAAAGACCTAGAGGAAGCCCTTTAGCACATTGGACAGCTCCTCTGAAAGAAAGGGGCAGCTAGTTGCTGTAGTGGACAGAGCACAGGAAGACTGATATTCTGAGTCCAAATATGGCCTCAGACACTTACTAACTGTGTGACCCTGGGCAATTCACTTAACTCTGTTTGTCTCAATTCCTCCTCTGTAAAATGAGTATTAGAAGAAAATGGCAAACCATTCCAGTATCTTTGCCAAGAAAACCCCAAATAAAGGTCAGGAAGATTTGGACACAACTCAAATGGCTGAACAACAACATGAGCTCTCAGCTACATTCAATGACTAAGCTTGTGGTGTCTGGTGAGAGGTAATGCTATAATTAGATAGGCTGTGTGACCTTTTCCTTTATGATGGCATGTGGCCTTGCATTTGGGCCTGGGAGTCTCCATTTGTTCTCTTTCATTTTAGGTAAAAGGTGTGGAACTTTTATGACCTTGTGAATTATGAAATGTGCAAAAGGTGCCTCCATGTCCCAGCATTCCAGAGTCTGGAGAGCACTTTATTGTACCTATGTTTCTGACTAGACTTTGAAACCATCTCAAAATTAATACATCAAGAAGCAAGGGGTGAACTTCTGGACCCAGGGAACTGAATCAGAGGTGAGGACTCATATTGCAATCACTTGATGACCTTGATGGAACTACTTCTATGTAGGAATGGAGCAAAGTTGAATCTGCTCTCTCCCTGAGACAAAGGTGCTATAGAAGAGAGCATACCCCAAAGTATTGGGTGGGAGGGAATATTTGTACTTCTCTTCTTGCTGTACATTTGTTGTGACTATCCCTTTGTTAAAGATAAACTAAATTTGTTGGGAGAAAATAGACAAGTACTGCAAAAGGTGGGGAGATATGGAATGGTTGCAAACATACACAATTGGAGGGAGTATTTCTATCACCGATTCATTGAAGTTTCACAGAGTAAAAAAAAATGTGAGTTGGAAAAAATCTCAGCAACCATTTATAGATCCAACCCATGCACCAAAGGAATTTTTATTATAACATAGTCCCTCTGTTAAAATCCATTTGTTTCCAATGTATGATTCCAATGTCATCTCTTTAATACTAATATTCTACTGGTGGTGTTACATGGTTGTGATTAAATTAAATTAAAATAAAATTAAAACTGAGGATTTTCTTAGGAGCAAGAGAGGAGCAAGGTGGGTGAGGGCAAGTTGGAACACATGGTAAACAAGGGATTATGAAGAGTAAAAGACACCATAAAAGGAATGGACAAGCCCATTTATTTGGTCAGAGTGGGTAATAAATGGTGGAGGCCCATGCACTCCAGTGGGTTTCTCATGATATCAGGAAAAATCAAGGCAGACCTCCAGCATGTGGAATGGACCTCCTAGGATGACCTTATGGCAGGATGTAAATATGAATCATTCAGGATATGCAGGCATAGATAGGGTGTGACCTGCATCATTGGAAGGAATATCCACATGGATGAGATCACAGATCCATGTAGAGTGTGGTGCAAAAGCTTTAATAGCTTAAAATTACTCTAAGACTTAGGGGATTCTATATAAATTAAGATCTCATCTGGCAGGGCTTGGTGGCAAGGAGACTTACTGGCACTGGAGATACATTTCTTTTTTTCTTTCCTCTTTAGCTTGGGGTGGGGTTCACAGGATTTGGATGAGATGGGAAAGGGCCCCCAGGCCTTACCATCAACTCTACCTATCATGAGTAGTTCTCCCTTACTATTACTGACCTATGGCTATAACCTAGAGACCTCTGGGCCTTGGTCTGGGCATTGCACCCACCACTATACCCTTGGACCTCTGGGCCTTTTCAGCTTCATTGAAGTTGAGCTCTTTTCTATATGTTTCTCCCCTAATCAGAGTGTGAACTCCTTACAAACTGGGGACTGTCTCATTTTTTCTATTTCTATCCCCAGCATGTAGCACAGGCTTTGGCACACAGTTAACACTTAATAAATGTATTTTCATTCATTCATTAAGGAAAAAACTTGCATCTTGTTCCAGCAGTGAGAAAATATTGAATTTTTCAAAAACCAGCAGATCAAAAACCCATGAGCAGCAATGACATTATTTTTCCTTATTGCCCCATGAAAATACTTAGCACAAATTAAGCATTGCAAGTTGTTGCTACATCCTGTCAAGGGGTTTATAAAGATACCTCACCAGCATAAGTAATCCCCTCTCCCCCCCTTCCTTTCCTTTAATGACTGCCTCTAAGAGGCCACTTCAGAAGAGCATTTGGCTTTCTCCTCATTACATATACATAGGCCCCGAGCCCTTTTTTATGCTCCAATAATCATAATTTGTGTCTCACATCATGCTATGAGCTTCTCATAGAGTAAATGCTTTGAAAAATGAATTTATAAATATTTTTTATGGTTCAGCAAAAAAAAAAAACCATTAAGGTGTTTGAAATGTTGGAAGGCACAAGGCTTAGGAGGCCACTTTGATATTTATAGAACCCTCCCCATCAGCATCTATAAAGCCATGCCCCTGTATTTTATCACAAAGGCACCCAATGACAATAACTTCTTTTGGGGGAGTGGGGCAAAAACATGGATTTTATGCAAACAGATAGAATTTGCTTCAAAGTAAAATAAATAAAGACAAGGCCTGGAGACATTGCCACTTGACTGGTAAGTAATGCAATTTGCAGCATGTTTAGCTCAAGTCGTGCCTCTCAAATCCATGTGCGCATGTTTCCTTTGCCAGCTGGGGAGGTTCTCCCCAAGGCAGGGTTTGACACATGGTTGGAAGTGTGATGCCCAAGGAGCTGGTCTGAGGGTAGCCTGCTCATAGATGATGACATGCCCTGGAGGGCTCCAGCTATCCTGTCTGTTTACCTGCTGTATGTTTTGGCGAAGTTGTATTGGACAGGGAATTTCCCTTTCTGGGAGTGCCCTATATCAATGAAACTATAGCTTCTGTTGTTCTTTCATTATATTTGAGAGTGATATCAGATCACAGGAGTCAGGACTGAAAGGGACCTCAGAGGCTCTGCAGTCCAAAGACAAGAGAAACCTGAAGCCCCAAGAGGAAAGGTGGCTTGTCCAAAGTCACATGCAGAGTAAGTGGCAGATCAGGGAAGGGACCTCAGGTCTGTTGACCCCATATCGATCTTGGTTCACTAGTGCAGGAAGCTCAATACTTACTTGGTTGCTCCCCAAAGAAGAATTGGAATAGGGGTATAGAGAGGGGCATGAGAATATTGAATTTAATTTTCAAAATATCAACACTGTATTTGCTCACCAAATGGGCGGTTCAATAAGTGTATTGCAGCAGAGAATGCTGGATTTGGGATTTGGGGACCTTTGTTCAAGAGGACTTGGAGTCCAGTTCTGCATGTTTTGCTTACCGTATGATCTTAGGCAAATCCTATAACACCACTGGGCATCAGTTTCCTTATCTATAAAATGAGGGGGACTAGTCTAGATGAGCCTTAAGGTCCCTCCCAAAGCCAGATATATTCTGTCTGAAAAACTGACCATCAATGACAAACAATAGAGTCTTGGGCTGATTGCTTTGTTTCTCTGAGCATTAGGTAAGCTAGATTTCCCCTGCAAGTATGGACTTAACTTGAAATCCCAGAAATATGTTGTCTCACCAATTAGAACATGAGATCCTTAAGGGTAAGGAGTGTAATTTGCTTTTATTTGTGCCCCCAGTGCTTAGTGTGATGTTTGTGCCAGAAATGGGCCAGAAGTATTTGTTGACTAAACAAAGGAAATAAGTATTTCTTAAGCACCTACTATGTGCCACACACTGTGAAAAGTGCATTACTAATAATATCTTATTTGATCCCACAGCAACTTTGTGAGGTAGGTGCTGTAATTATCCCCATTTTACAGTTTAGGAAACAGGCATGCTAAAGTGAAGTGACTTGCCCTTGCCCAGGGTCACAGAGCTAGGAAGTATATGAGGTCAGATATGAATTCAAGTCTTCCTGATTCCAAGACCTGTGCTCTATCCATTGTGCCACCTTTGAATATCAATGGCAGTATTGGTAGGCAACAAGCATTTATTAAGTATTTACTATGTGGCCAACACCATGCCAAGTGCAGGATATACAAATACAAGCAAAGAAAAAAACAGTTCCTCAAGAGCTTACATTCTAACTGGGGAAGACAATGCATAGAAGGAGACTGAAAATGTGCATGTATGCATGTGCGGTGTGCGTATGTGTGTTGTGCATGTGCATGTGTGTGTGATCATGTGCCTGCGTGCATGTGTGTGCGTAGTGCATATGTGTGTGTGTATTTGTACAGTTACCTGCGGGGATTATGGTAATAAAGGCTGGATATTCAGAAACAGAGCAGGGAGGGAAATGAGTCATGGCAGCTTTGGTATATCCTCAAAATGGAGACCCCAGAAGGACCTGACCATTGGAAGAAGTAGGCCAGCATGTCAGAGAGATGTTCATGGATGAAGAGCTCCATGGGGATGAGAAAAGTCCAAGGGTGGAGATGATCTCATCTGAGTCATGGTGGCAAATATGGAGAGTGAGAAGCATAGTAGTGATGTGTTACGGGTGTAGAGCTAAGAGGGCGCAGAGGGCAGTGTAGTGCTAAGTATACACATATGGTGGTAAGGTGAATGGTGCAAAGATGTTCAGGGACTACTACTACTACTACTACTACTACTACTACCATCACCACCACCACCACCTAACATTTATATAGCCTTTTATATTTAGCAGGAACTGTGCTAATCACTTCTCAATTGTTTACAATTGTAATCTTATTTAATCATACACTGAAGCATGGCTGGAGCAGGCCTAGATACAGTGGAACATGTGAAAAGCACACCAATCAGAACAGGAGGTGAAGCTCTGGGTAGGAGTTCTGGGCTTGGATAGATGAATACTCAATCAATAAACATTCATTAAGCACCAGCTATGTGCCAGTGCTAAGGAACGATGTTGCAAAAGAGGCAAAGGCAGTCAGTCATTCCAGGGCTTGATCTCTGGTCTGGGGAGCAAGATGGTGGTGGAAAAAATCACTGGGAATAAAGAGAAGCAGGGTTGGGACAAGGCTAGACATGGCAAGCTAGGCAAGAGCCTCTAGGAACTCACATTGCCCTTGAGGTATCCAGCACATTCACAGATAAACAACTCTAGATACAAAATAGGTCTTGGATGATTTGGGCAAAGAAAATGTTCTGGAGATGAGACTTCAAGGGAACTAAAAAGCCCAAGAGACCAGGGTGAGGAGGGAGAACGTTTTGGTCGTGGGGGAGCAGCTTTTACAAAGGTGGGAGAGGAGCATCATTTATAAGGGGCAGCTGATAGACCAGGTTAGCCAGAGTGTAGAACTCATATGGGGGAGAACTGTGAATCTGCTTGGCTTGAAATGTATGTTGGAGCCAGATAAGGAGGGGATTTCGAGTCAGATAGAATTTTTTTTTTTATCCTAGACATAATAGGGAGCCAGTGAAGCCTCCTAGTCCAGGGCATATTCCATCCCAGTGCCCCACCTTACTCACCAGGTTTTTCTGTCCTGTAACCAAGCAGCAAAGTGAGTATTAAAATCGAGGGTCCACTAAAGGAAGGGAACATCAATATTCTTTGAAGATTTTAATTTTTCTTTCAACTTTGAAATGGGAAGAGGCCACTTGAATCCTGTGCTTTCACTAGTGTGGCCAAATTTTTGCAATGGGCCTCTGTTGCTTCTTTCCTTTCCTATTAGCAGCTTCATTAGCAGAAAGATTGTGGGGAATGCCAAGGTGCGAGGAGATAATGGATCAGGAAAAATGCTAATGAGAAACAAGGCCAGACCATGGACCCCTGCCAGTTCAATTCTGCATGGTGTTCCTGTCATACAGTCAACTCCCCACTGAAGACATCTTGCAGAATTGGGCCAAAATTGGTCCTCACTGAATAATAACAGCTCTGAGTGGCAGATAGTCAGTAGGAAAAATTTGTAAATGTGATGAGGACAACTGTTTCTGAAAGAGCCTAATATTCCAAGGACAGTTCATTGTGGTGATTTAAAAACCAAAGGCACAGTACTCCTGGTCCAGGGACTGAGCATCCAGGGAAGGACACAAAGGACAATTTCACTCCTGCCTTATTTTTCCTACTCGTCTTTTCTCATCAGACAGGCAGGATAATGGGTAAGATACCACGAATGGTGGAGAGGCTTGAGCCTTGCTTCAGCTCTGCCAGTCACCTTCTGGGTGCCTTGGTTGTCCTAGATGAAAAAAATGGGCAGCTTAAAAATATCTTCCCCTCCCCCCAAGAGGACCAGCAATTTCATTGGCATAGATGTCTCTCAGTGAGAAAATCCCTTTACTAATTCAGACTGGCATCTTCTCCCAAACCTTTAGTCTTAGAGGGCAGCATGAATCATCAAGGTATTAGATGATTTTCCCAGGGTTCCACTGTCAGGATATGTGAGAAGAAAACCTCAAACTCAGGTTTTCCTGACTCAAGCTAATTCTTGTGGTTTTTTTTCTAATATAAATTTATTTATTTTCTGTTTTCACCATTCACTTCCACAAAATTCTGAATTCCAAAATTCCTCCCCATCTCTCCCCTCCCCCCACCTCAGGACAGCATGCATTTTGATTACCCCTTCCTCCAGTCTGCCTTCCCTTCTATTACTCCCCACCCCCTTCTCTCATTCCCTTCCCTTCTATTTTCCTGTAGGGCAATATAGATTTCTATACCCCATTGCCTATATATCTTATTTCACAGTTGCATGTAAAAACAATTTTTTTGATTCATTTTTAAAACCTTGAGTTCTATGTTATCTCCCTTCCTTCCTCCCCACCCACCGTCGTTGAGAAAGCAAGCAATTCTACATAACTGATACATGTGTCATCATTCAAAACACTTCCATAACAGTTATGTTGTGAAAGACTAACTATATTACCCTTTATCTTGTCCTACCCTCCATTTCTTCTATTCTCTCCTTTGACCTGTCCCTCCACAAAAGTGTTTGCTTTTGATTGCCCCTTCCCCCAAACTGCTGCTTCCTATATTGTCTCCCCTCTATTATCCCTTTCCCCTTGCTTTCCTGTAGGGTGAGATAGATTTCCATATCCTATTGAGTGTGGGTGTTATGTCTTCCTTAAGACAAATCTGATGAGAGTAAGGCTCACTTATTCCTTCTCACCTCTACCTTCTTCCTCTCCATTGTAAAAAAGCTCTTTCTTGCCTCTTTTATGTAAGACGATTTACTGCATTCTACCTCTCCGTTTCTCTTTCTTCCAGTACATTCCTCTTAGAACTTTATTTTTTAGATATCATCCCTTCATATTCAGCTCACCCTGTGCCTTCTGTCTATACACACACACACACACACATACACATATACACATAAACATATATGTATATACATATATACATACATACATATATACACACAATATATATGTGTATGTATATACATATATATATATACACACATACATATACACACATATATACACACATATTCCCTCTAACTATCCTAAAACTGAGAAAGGTCTCTAGTTACAAGTATCATCTTTCCATGAATGTTGACTGTTCAACTTCAGTAAGTACCTTATAGCTTCTTTTTCCTGCTTGCCTTTTCGTGTTTCTCTTGATTCTTGTATTTGAAAGTAAAATTTTCTATTCAGCTCTGGTATTTTCAACAAGGATGCTTGGAAGTCCTGTATTTCATTGAAATTCCATTTTTTCCCTTGAAATATTATGATCAGTTTTGCTGGGTAGGTGATTTTTGGTTTTATTCCTATCTTTGACTTCTGGAATATGATATTCCAAGCCTTCTGATCCCTTAGTGTAGAAGCTGCTAAATCTTGTGTTATCCTGATTATGTTTCCATGATCCTTGAATTGTTTCTTTCTGGCCCCTTGTGATATTTTCTCCTTGACCTAGGAACTCTGGAATTTGGCTACAATATTCCTAGGAGTTTTTCTTTGGGTATCTCTTTCAGGAGGCGATCAGTAGATTCTTTCGATTTCTATTTTGCCTTCTGGTTCTAGAATGTCAGGGCAGTTTTTCTTGATAATTTCTTGAAAGTTAATGTCTAGGCTCTTTTTTTGATCATGACTTTCAAGTAGTCCAATAATTATTAAATTATCTCTCCTGGATCTATTTTCCAGGTCAGTTGTTTTTCAAATGAGATATTTCATATTGTCTTCCATTTTTTTCGTTCTTTTGGTTTTGTTTTCTAATTTCCTGATTTCTCATGAAATCATTAGATTACATTTTGCTCCATTCTAATTTTTAAGTAATTATTTTCTTCAGTCAGCTTTTGGATCTCCTTTTCCATTTGGCTAATTCTGCCTTTCAAGGCATTCTTCTCCTCATTAGCTTTTTGAAGGTTTTTTGCCATTTGGGTTAGTCTAATTTTAAAGGTGTTATTTTCTTCAGCACTTTTGGGTCTCCTTTAGCAAACTGTTGACTCATTTTCCATGATTTTCTTGCACCACTCTCATTTCTCTTCCCAATTTTTCCTCCATTTGTCTTACTTGATTTTCAAACTCCTTTTTGAGTGCATCCATGGCCTGAGACCATTTCATATTTTTCTTGGAGGCTTTGGATGTAGGAGCATTGACCTTGTTGTCTTCCTCTGGCTGCATGACTTGGTCTTTCTCGTCATTAAGTGTGTAAGAAATCATCTTTTCGCTAGGAAAGTAACCTTCTATAGTCTTATTCTTCTTCCCACTTGCTCATTTTTCCAGCCTATTATTTGGCTTTTGAGCTCTATGTTAAATGGAGGGAGGGTGTACTGCCCCAAGTTTCAGGGGTTTTGTGCAGCTATTTTCAGAGATATCTCTAAAGACCTGTAAATTTCCAGTTCCTACAAAGTGGTATGATCAAAAGAGAGATGCTTATTCCTTTCCTGGCCTGCACTCTGCTCCAAGCACTCTTTTCTGCCCTGGAACTGTGAGGAAGGTTCCCTCTCCACAGCCACCACTAGCTCCAACACGTCAGCACTCCTCCTCACCCCAGGACTTCAACCCAGGAAAGCCACTCATTTCTCCCACTGTCTGTAGTCTGAGAGCTCTGGAACTAGCCACTGCTGTTGCACGGTGTTAAGAGAGAGCTTTCCCACTGACCTTTGAAGCTGTGTTTGGTGTTTGTGGGTTGAGAACTCTGGAAACCACCACAGCTGCCAGTGATTCAGTGAGGCCTGCTCCAATCCTGTCTGTCCTGGTGTGTCCCAGGCTGGGCTGCACTCTGTTCCAAGCACAGTGAGATGAATCCTTTCTGTTGGCCTTCCAGATTGTCTTGGGCTGGAAATCTGCTTCACTCTGTCATTTTGTGGATTCTGCTGCTCTAGAATTTATTTAGCATCATTTAGAGTCATTTTTATAAGTATTTCAAGGGGTTTGGGGTGGGGAGCTCAATCAGGTCCCTTCTTCTACCTTGGCTCCACCCACTCAAGCTAATTCTCTAACCATTATACCATGGAGAGCCTCATCAAAAAGTAATGTCAGTCAGCAGCCAACCAGCAGTTATTAAGGGCTTCCTATATACCAAGCACCATCCTAAGCATTGGCAATACAAACACAGGCAGAAAGAAAGACAATTCCTGCCTTCAAGTAGCTTATACTTTAGTGAGTGAAGAGGACACATAAAAGGAAGCTGGAAAGGGAGAGGAGTATGGGACCTGATATGGGAGCTCCATCATGGGCACTCTCCTTAAAGGAAAGCTCTGGGAGAAGGTGCCCAACCAGAGTGAGAGGTTAAAGCATGGAGGGGATGAATTCTAGGGCTTCAGTAAGTAAGGAGAGGATGCTGTCAGAATAAAGAGGTTTCAGAGGCATGGTAGAGAAATCTGGAGCACATCCTGGATAGGAATGAAATCTATATTGTGTTTAAAAGTTTGCAAAGCAATTAACTCAAAACAAAATAGATGCCTATCAGTGGGGGAGCTGGTTAAACAAGTTGTGATAGATGGATATAGCAGAATATTACTATACTACAAGAAATGAAAATGTGATGAGAAACATGAGAAAACTTATGTGAACTGTTTCAAAGTGAGGTAAGTAGAAAGTAGTAGTGAGGAAAATCACATACATGACTACAACAATGGAAAGGCAAAGAATATCCAGAGACTTACTTCTGTAAATATTATAATGACCAAATTTGGCACCAAAGAAGAGATGTGAGGGGGTGCTCTCCTCCATGGGGAAGAGGGGGACTCCGGTTATGGAAAACTGAATATAATGTCAGACTTGTTTCATGTTGATTTCTGGGGTAAATACTAGAGGGTTCATGAACTCTTTTGGGCACATGAAGAAATGGGTACTCAGGGAATTTGTATCTTGACCGGGATCGTACAACATAGTTTGGTATGGTGGTAAAGTGGTAAGGGTTTTGAATTTGGAGCTAGAGGACCTGGCTTCAATTCCTGACAATTATTTCCTGGGAGGCCTTGGGCAAGTCACCTTACCACTATGGCTCTCTATTTCCTCATCTGTAAAATGATGAGATCAGCTTATGTAACTTTGAAAATTCTTGCAACTTCAAATCTATGATACTACCAACCTAGCTAGTATCACATGCAGGACTTACATCTTGGCCTCCTGTCTCCAAATTCGGGGCCCATTTAACCACACATAGCAGGTAAAAGGACCAAGACATACAAGTTGGGGCAAAATAGAAGTCTAATTAGGGACTACAAGATGGTGTGATCTGAGAGTCACAGGACAATCCTACCAAGGCAGGAACACACAGGAAGGGGACTTGAGGCTTATTTTCTCTCATCTGGAATTTGTGCTGTTCAATGATGCTAGAATCTTAATGAAATTCACCACCCTTGAAAAGCCTAAAATAGTGAAAGTTCTTATTTTACAGCAGCTTTTAAAAGTTAATAAAATGATATGGTTCTTAAAATGTAAACAAAGGAAGTCGATTAATACGAGGATATCTCTGAGTTCATTCTGCACCATAAAAATTTAGTAAATCACATTGAATTGTCTGAGAAGCAATCATCTAACATGACTAAGGGAGAGGGAGCTAAAAGTGCAATAACCAAAGAGATAAAAAATTAATCTGTAATCGAACTCACCCCTTCCCCAACTGTGTGGGAGCTATGTCCTTATGCACTCTACCATGTTTAAATTGAGCTGGCTTACTGGCTCTTCACTGTCTATGATTTCTTATCTCCTGTCTCATGACCTTTGCGCAGGCTGTTTCTCCCTTCTTGGAATGCCCCCTCTTTCTTTACCTTCATCTCTTAGAATCCCTAACTTCCTTCAAGGTCTGACTCAGGTACCCCTTTGTCCATGACACTCCCTCCCAGTTGGTTATACCATTCAATCCAAGTTATTGTGTCCTTGCCTTTGCTCCATTTCATCTCTCATTCAACAGCCACATTGATACTTCAAAAACGCAGATCTGAGGGTGCCATGACCTTATTTAAGCATCTTCAGTGATTCTCTGTTCTCTCCAGGATGTAATGGAGTATACTCAACCTGATACTCAAGATCCTTCAAAATGCAGCTTCCACATACCTTCCCAGTCTTATTTCATATTATTCCTCTTCATGCATTCTCTGTTCTGTTAAATTGTCCTCACGCATAGCACCCTAGCTCCTACAATTGCACAAGTGGTGCCTCCTATCTTAAATATAATCCTTACTCACTTTTACATCCTAGAATCCCTCAGTCCCATTGAAGTACAACCCAGGGGCCATGTCCTTCATGAGTTCTTTCCTGACACCACAACTTAATAGCAATCTGCTCCTCTCAAAAGTATTTCTTATTACTTTGCATATACTTTATATCCAACTATTCAAGGATATGTTTTATCTATCTCAGTCATGTTTCTTCTGCTTCAAAATGGGGGCAGCAAATCCTACTTTCCAGGGTTGTTGTGAGGATACAACGAGATAATATATGCAAAGGGCATTGCAAACTTTAAAGTGGTATATAAATGTTGCTGTGTCTGTGGCTATTACAATGATAACAAAAATAACTGCTACTACTACTACTACTACTACTACTACTACTACTACTACTACTACTACTACTACTACCACTACCACTACCACTCCTACTACCATTACCACTACTACTACTGCTGTTGCTGCTACTGACACCCCTCCTCCTCCTCCTCCTCCTCCTCCTGCTGCTGCAGCTGCTGCTGGTGCTGCTACTAATACTACCACTAGTTGTGGTTGTTGCAATTATTCATAATTATCTCCGTAGTAGAACACAAACCCCTTGGAAGCAAGGAGTGTTTCATAGATAGATTTCTGATCAATTAGATAGATAAATACTCAGTTAAAACATTTGTTAAGTACCTATAACCCGTCAGGGATTGCATTAAGCACTGGAGATACAAACATCAACAAATAAGACAGCTCTAGTTCTCAAGAATCTTACATTCTAATAAAAGAAGACAACACATAAATGGGAGCTAGGAGGTGGGAGGAATGCTGCACATGCATTGAACGTGGTTGGCACTAAAAATGTTTGTAGGGATAAACTGAAAAAAATATATAAAAATACATTATGTAAATCTGAGGGCAAGTCATAACCAACATGATTTTTCCATATATGTTTACATTTGCATAGTGTGTTTCCTTTAAATAGATAGTTTTCCTTTGAAAGAAATCTCACTGTAGAGGTGGAGCTTGGATTCAGAAGTGGCAAGTACTGATTTAAAACCATATAGATACTTTCTTTCTCTCTCTCCCTTTCTCTCTTCCTTCCTTCCTTCCTTCCTTCTTTCTTTCTTTCTTTCTTTCTTTCTTTCTTTCTTTCTTTCTTTCTTTCTTTCTTTCTTTCTTTCTTTCTTTCTTCTTTTTATCTGAGAATATCCTTTTGTCAGGACCTTTTTCAGAATAGTTCCTTTCTTCCTGGAGGTTCTAATTATTCTCTGATAACTCCAATCATATATTTACTACTTTGGCTGGATGCAGCCAGCTCTAGATTTAAATAAGGAGACATGCAGATTAAGAGGCATGGCCCCTCTGCCAGATTCTCTGTCCTCACCACGGAGTAGATGTGGGAACTGGAAATTTACCAACAAGCACTGAGGCTCAGATTCTGGGGAAATATAAAAGTGCAAATCTGTACAGAGCCAGCTCTGCAAGGCTGATTGTAAACAAAGCCAGCATTGTAAGGATCCCAAAGGCTGAATCCTAAATAGGGAGGGAAGGGAATGGTCCAGTCTGAATTTGGGGAGGGGGTCACATGTCATGGACTGAACAATGTTTATGCTAAAAGAATATTTGTGTCATAATTTTAATGAAGAGGGCAGGACCCTATGGTATAAGGAATAGTTGAATTGAAGGTAATAGGGGCTCCTACTCCACCCTATCTATCCCCATGCTATTTTTCCCTTGAACTCTTTATCCAGTGCATTCTCTTTCAATAGAAAAAGTAGAAAGTATGAATTGGAAAGCATTTATTAAATGTCTTTGACCTGCATGAGGATTCTATGTCCATCTTTCCAAAGAGAATGAAGAAAGGAAGGAAACAAGCACTTATTAAGCACCTACTATGTTTCAAGCACTGTGCTAAGTACTTTACAAATATCTTTATTCATTAAATTCTTGCAACAATTCTGGGAAGTAGAGGTGATTATTACCCCCATTTTATTGTTGAGGTAGACAGAGGTTAAGTGACTTGTCCAGGGTCACACAGCTAAGAAGTATCTGTGGTCACATTTGAACTGAGGTCTTCCAGACCTGAGGTTCACTGTTCTTTCTATCCACTACACCACCTAGCTGTCACTGGGTAAAATTTGATGAAAATAATGATTCCATTTGTATAGCACTTTATCATTATAAAGTTCCTGGGTGCCTCTGAGGAAAAGAAGGATAGATGTAGATAGATGGGTAGATGGGTGGATGGTTGGAAAGATAGATAATAGTCTTTATATATATATATATATATATATATGTCTATCTTACATCTAGATTTATATCAAGATAGATATTTATATAAATATCTTTCTGTTTAGCTCTTTCCGTATGTCTATTCTATATATATATGTGTGTGTGTGTATATATATATATAAAATATACATATATACATATATATCTATATGTTTATCCATCAACATATAGATAGGCAGATCTATATCTATATATGTCTCTCTGTGTGTCTGTAATCTTTCCCTCTAGATATGTTTTTATCTACTACTACTACTACTACTGTTAATTGTTGAATGTACAGACATATCTACAGAAAGACATAGACAGATATAATATATATGTACATTACACATACATAAATATTGTTATATCTACAGAGAGACATAGCTATATGTAGAGAGATTGACAGATGTATATCAGACACATATAATACATCATATAGACATACATATATAGATAGATATACATATATCTGTCTATACATCTATATCTAGATAGAAATATATATTATCTAAATTGCATGTGTCCATATACACATACATTCATCTATATACATATATACATACACAGATATTATATATGTATGAGAGAGAGAGACATACAGAGACAGAGAATGAAACAGAGAAAGAGACAGAGACAGACAGGTATATATATATATATATATATACACACACATATATATGTATGTATATATACATATATGTATATATATACACACACACATATATAGTATGTATATATACATATATATGTATATATATATATGTAGATGTAGATAGAGAAGACATTTTCTAAGTGCTTCCTGTATACCAGCACTGTACTCAGGAAGGGGAGAAGAAAACATGCTGTCCTTACTCAAGGAGTTTACCTTCTAATAAAAGGGAAGATAAAACCCCAAGAAGGGCTGGGAAGTTTGGTTAAATACCCAAGATTACTTTCATTCATGGAGGTGAAGATGGCTAAAGAATGAGCCAGGAGTGTCATGAGCAGTTTGGCTGAGGCTTCTCATGATATGATGATTCCAAGCAGAGACTAACCAATCCCTAAGTAGACCTCAGAATGGTGCCATCCTCAGGGGAATCAAAGCAGTCAGAGTGGAATTTAAAAGGAAAGACAGGCAGAAGGCTCATAGATTTTGAGATGGAAGGAAACCTTGAGAAGGTCTCCTCTCCAGTTGAGGAAATTAAGGCCTGATGAAGTGGAATGATTTGGTCCAAGTCCCATGGATCAAAAATAGTATAGTTGGGATTTTGAACCAAATTCTTCTACTCCACATTCAACTCTATGGTGCAGTATGTATTAGATAGAGTCAAGGAGACCTGAGTTCAAATCTTGCCTTAGATGCTTATTGGGTGTGTGATGCTGAACAACTCACTTGGCTTCTCTCAGCCTCAGTTTCCTTATCTATAATCTATATTTCCTTATCTATAATCATATAATATCTATAATATCTATAATCATATAATATCTATAATATCTATAATCTATAATATCTATAATCTATAAAATGCTGACAATATTAGCCCCCACTTCACAGGGTTATTATGAGGATCAGATGAGACAATACATGTGTGTGCTTTGCAAAATGCACACAAAGATATTCTAGTTCTTGTTCTTTTTTGTTGTTTTTTCACTGTATGAAAGTAGGAGGAGAAGGAGGAGTCATGCAGTGAAGAGAGTGCTAGATTTGGAGTCTGAGAGCATGAGTTCAGATCCCACCACTGATATGTGCATGCCTGGCATGTAAAAGGCACTTAATAAATGTTTGTTGACTTGACTTCCTACCTGACAGGGTGATTGAGAAGGTCAAAGGAGAAAATATGCGTTAAGTGCCTTTTAATGACCCAGCACCATCGAAATGTCAGCTATGATTGTAATAAACATCAATAAGGAAGCTCAAGTCCCACTTGAATTCATCACTGTGGCATGGCAGGCACTCTGGGTACTCAAAGACTGTGCCATTGGAGGATAGGCTCTGTATATGGACCCCCAGTTGGATTATCCACCCATTTTCCAATAGGTTCATCTCTTGGTTTGCCACAGAGGGATGCAGTATGAGCCAAAGTCATTCTCGAATTACACCAACAAAGTAATCAAAGTCAAATGTCATTGGGGTGCTCCATGGACAGAACAAACCAATAAACATATGGATCCTTGATGCATTGACAACATTATGAGCCTCCTCTATAGCTCAGATTAAAATATATTTCAGTAATTTTTCTACATTGCAGATATTTAAGAAAACTTATTTATGAACAGCGCTTGTATATGATGTTCTATCTTCTACCTCCACATCTTTGCCCAAGTGGTGCCCCATGCCTGGTGTGTGTTTCTTCCTCACTTCTGCCTCTCAAAATCCCTGGCTCCTTTCAAAGCTCAACTTGGATGCCACCTCCATTTGAGGCCTTGGCTGACTTTCTCAGTTGCTATTCTCCAAACCCCCCATTATTTTGTATTTATTTTCTATATATTCTGTCTTTAATTATTTTTATGCCTCCTGCTCTTGACTTCACCCACCAAGGAAAATGTAAGCTTTTAAAGGGCAGGAATAGTTGCATTTTTTCCTTTCTATCCAGTGCCTAGCACAATGTTTGGCCCATCTTAGACAATTAATAAATATTTATTAAATGAATAGGATTACTCTCATGCATGGCTTAGATTAGATGGCCATTGAGGTCCCTCCAAACTCAAATTCTGTGATTCTATGAATGAATGAATGAACGAATAAATGAATGAATGGGTAACCAATCAATGAATCAATCAACAAGAATTAATCACCTGCTCAATTCCAGGCACTGTGTTAGGCAGTGGAGATATAAAAAGTAAAAAAAAAATAGAACCTACTTTTTCTGGACTGATGTTTTATTTAAGACTTTAAATCACATTCTTTTCCCTGTAGTGACTGGCAATAGAAAGGAATGATATTTTTCTGCCACAGGAGTGGATAAAGGGTTGGAGGGTCAAAAGATGTGAATGGATTCAGGAGGGATCAATAGAATAACAAATGATGTGCCAACCCCTTGGCCCAGGACCCAGTGTGTGCCCAGAGCTAAACACTCAGTATTTATTATTCTGCAATGTATTGTTTTTCGCTAGGACACCCACCAAGGTAACTGTGAAATTCAGGCTGGGGAATTTGAGAAGCCAATTTGTTTATTCAGAGAGATCACTGAGGTGGAATGGTGTGAGGCACCCTTGAATAATGAAGAGGGACCATTGCTTGGCATCACAAATCTTATGTGAGGGTATCTTGAACCCTGGGGAGATGAGGCACAACCTGACATAAAGAATACATCTCTGAGCAGGATGGGCCAGTGGGTTCTCTTTTATAGCAGTTGATATAGTTTTTTGAAAAGTTCAAGTTTTTGAGGTCTCCAGTCCAGAACTAGCTTCTCCCCAAGGTGCAGTCAGAGAATATCTAGCAGTTCCTAAAGAGAATAGATGCAAAGCAGCTATCTTGAGTCTCTTGTTGGATTTTTCTCTCTGGCAGCCCTGGCTATGAGTGCTTAGGAATAAGACTCCACTTTCCCTATCTCTCTCAGTACCCACTTTCCTATTCTCATTTCCCTCCTTAGTTTAGAGCAGCTCACCCTGAGTACTGGGCAGAGTGACTGACAGCTGAGGATCCATGAGGCTGCATATGGAGATATGGAACCTTGGAGATATTTAGGTTAGTGGCTCATATTTCTTTAAGATTTAAAGCTTTGAAAAATGCTTCCAGAATCCTGGGAGATCCCTAGTTTGTGTATCATTATTTTCATTTTATGGAGGAGTTTAACAGAAACTTATAGAAGTTAATTGATTTGTTCAAGATTGCCCAGGTTGTAAATATTAGAGGTAAGATTTGAATCCAGGCATTCTCATCCCAAGCCCTGTGCTCTATCCACTCTACAATACTACAAGGAATCTTAGTCCATATTTATTTCAACCAGTACCTGAAAAGAGTCTCCACTACAATGAACCCATTAACTGAGCACTCAGCCTTCGGTTTCTGACCTACATGGAGATAATATCCTCCTCTTAGATTGCGTGATCTGCACTTCTCTTACAACACCCTGAACTTTCTTTTTTGGCTAAATCCATCAGCTTAATTTTGGACTGACAACTTTCTCCTAAAAAGAGAGTAATCGATTTTGAGAGGGGAATCTAATTAATGAAGAATGCCACTTACGTTAGATTCTACTCACTCCTGTGTGTTCATTTAGTTATAAAACAATAGGCCATCACAACTGGAAGGGATAAAGTATACTGCTCCTTTCTGTGCTTTACTATGAATTCTGTTCATCTCCATTTGTCCTGCTGCATGCTACTCTCCTGGGCTGCCCTTCTAGATTGGAAATCATAACTGAATCAATTCTGTTATGGCTACTGGAAAAGGTTTGTCAGTCTAGACCCTCTCTGGTTCCACTCACCATCTCTGTGATTTTCTAAATAAAAACATCCCTCCCTGATCACTACTCCTCTTCATATGTTGATGCCCCTGACCAATAGAATATAAGCTACCAGAAGGCAGAGACTGCATCGTTTAAAAATGCATCCCCAGAATTTAGCACAGTGCTCTTCATGGAGTAAATGCTTAATAATAATTATAATAATAATAAATTAATTATTTTAATTATAATATATAATTATTATATTTATAATAATTATATAAAAATTGTATATAAATAATAATTAATAATAAAATAATAATGCCTTTCATTAATTATTTTTTTTTATTTAAGGTGAGTGTGGGCTGAAGACTCTGGTGCCCAATGTTAGCTTGGGATCTTAATCCATAGCTCTTAGAGTTTCTTAGAGAATCAAAAAAAATCAGAGACGGAGAGAATTTTAGATAGTTTCCTGTGAGAAATAACCATCTGAGGCTGAAGGCAAGCTTTCACTTTTTGATTTGGCTATAAAGAAGGACCTTCCATCGTTTGAATAGTCTTGAGGATTTTGGACTTCCTATTTTCCCATATGCATGCTAACAATGCCTGACCATAACAGTAGTGGCTGGTGATGTTGCCTGTACTGGGAACTGAGGACAGACAGGACATAGATTCACATAGATTAAGGGGAATTGCTTGAGTAGCATACAAATAAGCACAAAGGACTCCCAGGAGCAAGGAGCTGTGAGTTACCCATTGCCACATGTGCTTTCTAAACTTTGAGTGCACATCAGCCTATAAGTACAAGTGGAAGAGTGCCATAAACTTTTGGAGGGATGTTGTGTACCAACTGCTTTCATTGTCCCACGTTAATAAATGCCCCTTTCTAAAATCTACTTGAGGCTGCTTGACTAACTGATTTTTAATTAATAATCTTGGTGGGGGGACATTGCTGGTGACTTGAGTCATTGGAATTAGAGTCACCTCTGAGTCCTAGAACCCTGAGGAGGACATATAACCCTTCTCCAGGACCCAGTCTATGACAGGGGAATATAGGCTGAACAAAATAATGGGAGAGAGAGAGAGGGAGAGAGAGAGAGTGAGTCTGGGACCATCTTGGTTTGTTTTCAATTTTGAAGGGTTTGGTTTACTTTTAAGTTATCTTTTCAGTTACATTTTTATAGCTATATCTATTTTTTAAATTCTACTTCCTGTTTAGATAAAAATGGATAAAACTCCTGGAACAGAGAATCAGTCTGGGCTTCTCAACTTCCTTCTGATCTCCTTTCAAGGACAGTGGGGATGTTGCAACATATTTTAATTTGTTCTCCTTTCCTTATATCACCAACCTGTTGAAAGGTTAGGCACCAAGGTAGGACCTTGGTAGCTGGAGTGTGAATACGATTAAAGGCCGAGCTTATTCATTGCTGTATGTGTAAGGGAAAAAAAAAACGAAGGTCAGGTTTGTTTATTGTGAGTTATCTTTTCACCTTCAAGATGGAAAATGAAAACTTCATACCTGAGTGGAGTTGTTGGCCAGGAATCTACATTTGGAGACTTTTCATGTGTCCATTACATCCTTCTAGTTTTATTTCATAGGACTCCCCTCCAGACATTTCTAGTCTTGGCATTCTAACCTTCCTGTCCTTCACACTTTGCCCAGGCTCACGTTACTTTGCCCCTGCACTACTGCAGAGATTCTCTGTTTGTTCTCACTGTCTCCAGCCACTCCTGCCTCCAATCTCTCCTCCACACAACTGACAAACTGATTTTCCTAAAATATGTGACTCATCTTATCCCCTTCCTGCTCCCATAACTCCTTCCCTACAATAAATACAAATGTGTCTCTTTAGCACCAAAAGCATTAACTAACTGGATTGAAACCATCTTTCCAGAGTGAATTTATTCTGGAAGTTTACTCCTCCTTCACACATTCTGTTTTCACGAAACTGGTTGAATTCTTATTCCCCATGGATGAAAGTCTATCTCCCACCTCTCTGCCTTTGCCCAGGCTGTTCCTCATACCTGGAATGTTATTTCTTCATCTTCCCTTCTTAGAATCCTTTGTTCCTCTCAAAGCTCAGATCGAGAATCACTTTCTACAAGAGTTCTTTCTTGAACCTCCCAGTCGTTTGTGTTCCTCCTCCTCAGAAATTACTTTGTTTTTATATTGTATATATTTTATATTTATCAACTTTTATTTTAATTCCCCTCAGTGGGCTGTAAAGTCCTTGAAGCCAGGGTCTATTTTGTTGTTTTCTTTGTATCTCTATAGTGTTCAAGGACTAGCACTTCTCACATGAGGACTGCTGAGCCCTTTTGAGAGCTGATCGTCTATCTTTGGTGTCTATCTGGCACTCCACTCTCACCTTTGGCTTCAAGAAGCTGTCACATATCGCATCAACAATCCAGCTAGCAGCTTCTGTGGGGGTGTAAGATCCACCAACAACCAGCACCCAGAAAGCTGCCAACACAGGTCCTTTTGATCTGCTTTACTTAAAGAAAGCAACGTTAAGGGGTTAACAATCTTACTTTAATCCAGCATACAAATAACATCCACCTAGTCCAGGGGAAAAAGCCAGCACCCTGAATTACAGACCAAATACAATTCTTAGTTATCAACATCTGGGTGTACAGTCAGGGAGCTCATTACAACGGCTGGCCCAGAGTCACAGGCTACTCCTGCTGCGGCTCAGAGCTCCAAGACAGAATGCTAACCTCTGTGCTTACATATCCTGTTCAGGGCCAGAGGGCCCTGACCTTACCCAGGCTGGGCTTGGAGAAGCTCCCCACCCCCAATATCATATCAGATACAATGGTTCCCAATTGTGTCAGTGCTGAGAAATGCAAAACATCCCACTTTATCTGCCCCATTCAAACAAACTCCAGAATCATTAAAGGTCAAAAGCAAAAAGTCCCACCTTAATTACTATTACACATATGCATTGGCCATACCCCAGTAAACCATCTCAGCAGAAAGGCCAAGCCAGGTTGAGGGTAACTGCAAGGCTTGAATCCATTGGTGAGTTATGGGAGTGTCTACCCCAAGTATATGAATAATTCCCCTGGTGGAACGGGCAGAATGAGAACAATTTGTTCTGATGATCATGAAGGCAGCTGAAGCAAGCACTGGGGAGTGCTTAGATCTTGTTTAGACATCAAAGATACCACAGTCATTCAGTGCATCCCAGGCCATCATCAGTTATCTTGACTTTCGTCCTGCACCTGGGCTTTGGCAACTTTGGAAGAGAGAGTGAGGCTGATGACTTTGTACAACTCTGCCTCACTTAAATCCAATTCACTCACGAGTCAAGACATCATCTTTGATATCATTGGTCCTCTTTGGAAATGAAGGACCGAACAACAACATCCTTAGCATGTAGCCCAGAAAATACCACATAGTATGTACTTAAATAAATAATTAATGGATGAAATTGAATCAAATTCACATATTCTACATTCCAATCAAACTGGATTACTGGCTGGTACCTAAACTTAACTTGCCAACTCCCACCTCCATGCATGCATGCATGCATGCATGCACTCTGGCCACTCTCTTGCTTGGTCCTACTTTCTTCTTATCTTTGGCTTTCACATTCCTTCTTTTCCTTTAAGGCTCAGCACATGGTCAGCTTCCCTATGAGGTCTTCTCATATCCTTCCAGACGAAAATGCACTGATCTTTCAAAGTTCATTTTTTTAGACCTCTTGGTTTCTTCTCTCCTTTCCCTCATCTATCCCTCCCTTGTGTTATACTTACATGTGTACAGAGTTGTATGCCCCTCATTCCCCATAACTATAAAGGTATTTGAGCTCTTTCAAAGTAGGGATTGGGCCACTTGAAATCTTTGCGTCCCTGGGACACATAGCGTGGCCCAAGTGGTCAGAGGGCTGATTTTTGGATCAGAAAGATCAGGATTCAAGTCTCATACTTGTTGACTATTGACCGTTGACTGACTTACTCTTACAAATGCCAGCTGTGTGTCTCAAAAGGTCACTTAACCTCTTAGGGTTCTACTTAGGTTCTAGTCTCCCCAAGACTCTAAGCTGCCGAAGAGCTACCTATTGGCATTGGGAGATGAATTTCTTCACCTGGGGGAGGAAATTTCCAGAATAAATTCATTCTGAAAAGATGATTTCAATCCTGTTTGTTAAGACTTTTAATGCTAAATGGAGAAATTTGTATTTTTTGTAGAAGTAAGAGGGAGTCATGGGAGCAGGAAGGTGACGGAGTCAGATGTATATTGCACTAATGAAATTACAGGTCCTGTTAAAAAAAGCTGAAATACAATAAACCTGAAGTGCTGCTACTTTTATCATCATATATTTAAGCTGACAGAATCTTAGAGCTCATGTAGTCCAACCTGTCATTTTACAGATGAGGAAATTGAAACCTAGGGAGGGAAGGTAACTTATCCAAAGTCACACTCAACCAAAGTCAGATTATCCACCAACACCACCACCACCACCACCACCACCAGTACCATAACCACCATTACCACCACTACCATCATTATCACCATTATCACCACCTCCATCAGCAGCATCACCAACACCACCACAACTATCACCATCATGATCACCACCACCACCACCACCAGTACCATAACCACCATTACCACCACTACCATCATTATCACCATTATCACCACCTCCATCAGCAGCATCACCAACACCACCACCACTGCACCATCATCAACAACTAGCGACCTCTACTTGCACAACCAATAAGGCAAACTGCCTCAGTCTAAGTCACTTTTGATATTTTTCTATTCATTTTTCTTTGGTGAAACATTTGCTGTCATGACTTTATCCCAAATTTCCTTCTTAATTCTCTCTCGCTCAGAGTCCAGCATGAGTCAAATTCCTTATCAAGTAGTTATTTTAAAAACTATCTCCACATACTAGTCTCCCTATGTATGAAATTGTGAGGGGAAACATTGAAATGCAGCTGCAGTCTTTTTTTGCTACTGCACAGTTTAATCTTCTGTGATAGCATCAGAGCTCTGAAGATGTTCTGCTATTACAATACTTGAGGCAGCCTTAAATGATTGCCCCCAAATGGCAGCTGATAGGCACCAGAATGTTTGGGGCTTTGAATCTGTCATGTATTATAACAGCTATGATCTGACAAAAGAAAGGTTCTGGTCCTCAGAGAGTACACAATATTCTGTCTCTGAGTAGTGTAGGGGCAAGAAATATCTGGCCTTTCTCAAGATGTCACAGAAAGTGTTCAGTAAAATGAAGCTGGCACCTGTGGCCATGGGCATCTAGGTGATTCAACAGATATAGCACCGGGCCTAGAATCAGCAAGACTAGGGATCAAGTTTGGCCTTAGACGCTTGCTAGCTGTGTGGCCCTAGGCAAGTCATTTAAGCCTGTTTGCCTCAGTTTCCTTATTTGTAAAATGTAAAATGGAGAAGGAAATGGCAAACCACTCCAGTATCTCTGCCTAGAAAATAACAAATGTGGTAATAACAAGATAGACACATCAGAACAACAGCTGCTAACAAGGATAGTCATATTCGCCACTGGCCTTGCCTATGCTCCTTGCATCTTCCTTAAGGTATTAATGTAAAAGGATATTGTGACAGACTGATGAAAAGAAAAAATAGTAAAAGCGCATGAAATTTATTAAAATTATAAAATGTTTTTGGAAAAGATATTTTTAAAAATAAATTTGATGTCTTACATAGAGAATGGGATATTAAGGGTCTTTAACATCTACTTGTCCTCTAACTATAATAACTTTGGTCATAGATGTGACAGACTCTGTCAATGGCATTTAAAAGAAAACTTGCTAATGTTTAGGATCCTCTCACCACGTGATTGTATACCATGTGTTTCTATACCAGATCTTGCAACACACCAGGAGAGATAAAACGTTTTGCCATGAAGCATTTCCACCATTGCTGCATTGTGGTGTGGAGTTGACTCTGCCCAGTGGAGCACTAGCTGTGGCAGGTCAATCAATTTATTAAGCACCTGCTATGTGCCAAGCACCGTGCTAAATGATGGGGGTATAGAAAGAGGCAAAAGACAGTCCCTTCACTTAAGGAGCTCGCACTTCAATGGGGGAGACAAGGGAACAAGTATCCACATATTGCTTCTGAGCCTGGAGCCTTCCAAGTTTGTGTCAGCCACAACCAGATTTGCTGTACCTTGATTCCAATGTAGTGATGTCACTTTGGTCCTCCTCAAGAACAAAGAACAACAACCAACCAGCCTCAAATTAGATTACTGTCCAAAAATTAGGCTTGTCTTTGTCTTCTAGCATTCTTTCACATGTTATATTTTAGCATGTATCAAATCCCATCAATTCCATCTGTGCAAGATCTCTTGTCTATCTCACTCTCCCCATGCTGATAGCGGCCTTCATTGCCACCCACCTATCGTTGTACCCAGGACATCCTATCTCTACTCTCTCCCATCTCCTAGCCATTCTGCGTTTTTTTTAAGTTCAATTAATTCTTTTATGAAGCATTTAAATCGTTTCCCGGTAAACCCCTTCCCTCCCCCAAGTAAGTTCCCACCTTACAAGAAAGGACTAGGAGAAGAAATTCAACATCATTCCTTTTAGAACAATAGTATTCCACTACATTCATACACTACAACTTGTTCAGCCATTCCTCAATTGATGGGCATCCCCTCAATTTCCAATTCTTTGCCACAACAAAAAAGAGCTGTTATAAATATTTTTGTACATTGGACCCTTTTCCAGTTTTTATGAACTCTTTGGGATACAGACCTAATAGTGGTATTGCTAGATCAAAGAGTAGGCACAGTTTAATTGCCTTTTGGGCGTAAGTTCCAAATTGTTCTCCAGAATGGTTCAATCACTTTACAACTCCACCAACAATGCATTGGTGTCCCAATTTTCCCAAATCTACTACAACATTTATCATTTTCCTCTCCTGTGATATTACGCAATCTGATAGCTGGGAGGTGGTATCCCAGAGTTGTTTTAATTTGCAGTTATTTGGAACATTTTTTCATATGATTATAGACAGCTTTGATTTCTTCATCTGAAAAATACCTGTTCATATGCTTTGACCATTTAACAATTGGGGAATGCTTGTATTCTTATAAATTTGACTCAGTTTTCTATATAGTTTATATATGAAGCCTTTATTAGGACACTTGCTATAAAATTTCCCCACAGCTTTCTGCTTTTCTTCTAAAGGCGTTGATTTTGTTTGTGCAAAAACTTTTAAATTTAATATGATCAAAAGTTTCCATTTTACATCTCATAATTCTCTCACTCATTTGGTCATAAATTCTTCCCTTCTTCATAGATCTGACAGGTACCATACCCCCTATTTTGCCCATGATATTGCCCTTTGTGTCTAAATTATGTACCCATTTTGACCTTTAGATATTCTTGCTAGCTAATGCTAAGCCGTGTTTTTTTTTTTACATTACACTGCTAAAGTACTTCAAATATTTTTAGAACCCTTGGACAAAGTTCTAGCTACCTCGACCTAGTTACAACATTGAAAACAGATACCAAAAGTAATAAGTGGTCTAGAAGCTTAAGGAGGGGAAGAAAACAAAGAGGAAGAGATTGTGACATCTGAGGGAAGAAGACGCTTCTCATTTTTTTTTGAATGAGGACAGCTTTAACTCTTGCTGGTGTTGCCTTGCTAGTGTTATCTATTGGTTATTGATTTTCTCTGCCTTCTGGATTTGGAGGAGGGGGGATATAATAGTAGGCTGCTAGGTGGCACAGTGAATAGCATGGGACCTGGAATCAGGATAGACCTGAGTTCAGATGTGACCTCAGATAGTTACTAACTGTGAGACCCTGGGCTAGTTACTTAATATCTGCCTTAATTTTCTCATCTGTAAAATAGGTTTAATAATAACACCTACCTCCTAGGATGGTTGTAAGGATAAAATCAAATATTTGTAAGGTACTTTTTAAGCCTAAAAGTGTCATGTAAATGCTAGCTTTATCACTATTGTTATTATTACTCATAACTGCCATGTACTTAGAGCTTTAAAGGTTACAAAGCACTGTACATTTGTCTGTCTCATTTAAACCTCAATAAGCCTATGAAGTACATGAAACATATAGGAATAGACCAATCTTATGGATGCTGAAGAAAGTCTTAGAAGAATTGAGTGATACAACTAAGGTTCAGCGATGGAAACTGAGGCATTGTTACAGAGTGGATAGACAGCTGCTCAAACAACTAGAGAGCCCTGGGTTGAAACCTGACCTTGGACACATCCTAGCTGTGGCATGAGCCAACATCTCAGTACTGCAGGTAGCTGTCCAGGATTTCCACCTGAAAAAAAGTGTTGACCTGCATCAGTAGAGGGAGTTTTCTCATGCAGCAATTCCTCATTCTGATGAAATCCCAGATCTAGTGTCTGTCTTTCCCTAACTCCATGTCCTACACAGGATACTGGTTCTTCAAAAATCCTGGCCATTTGTGCTTCCGAAGGGGAAGGATGAGTCTTTCTGCTTGTTGTGACTGTCTCTTTTGGATTCTTTGCCTTCCTACCTGTATTTACACATGTGCCTTGTATTTGTGAGTGGAAAACTGGTTTGACTACTATGACCTGAGACCCTCAGAATCAGTATATGTTATGATAATATACCCAGAAATTGGCCATTACATCCCCTTCACCCCTTGTTCTTGCATGGCACATTTCAAGTTATTTCCTGGGTCCACACTCTTTACGTTCCATTCCTTATTAGGTAATTCAGATAATTCCCTCATTTCACTGGTCCAGACTATCCCAGTTTTTTTTTCTATCCCACTGTTTTTTTCTATGAATGACAGGGAAGTCCTTTGTCAGTGCTATGTCAGCCCTTTGTCCCAAACTTTATATAAGTTGGAGGCTGGAA
>CM053625.1:305013773-305089925 GCA_028646595.1 Phalanger gymnotis
GGCAGGTCAGACCAAGAAAATGGTCAGAAAGAGAGAGGGTTACTTTAAATCAGTTACAACTCCTTTTGAGAATCTTCTGGCAAAAGATACCCATCAGCAAAGAAGAGGAACAGCAAATAGGCAGTTTACTTTGGCAGTAAGGCAGCAGGATTTGTCAGGGAATAAAGAAGGCAGGAGGATTGTCAGGGTGATTCACCCAGCATTGAGATTTTGAAAGAAGCAAATGTTTTACAAACTTTATTTCATTTGATCTCCATGACAACCCTGGGGGGTAGGTGTTATTATTATTCTCATTCTACATTTGGGGAAACCGATACAGAGGTTAGTGATTTGCCCAGGGTCACACAGCCTCCGTCAGAGGCTGGATATTAACGTAGGTCTTCTTGACTCCAGGCCCAGTGCTCTAGTCACTGTATCAACTAGGTGCCTCTAGATATTTTGAGAGGAAAGAGATTGCAATTTCTATTCTTTTCTGTTCCATTCCACAAATATCTAGTAAGCGCCTACTCTATGTAAGACATTATACTATGTGCTGTGATGTAAAGATCGACTTGGCCCAGATTCTGCTCTCACAAAGCTTTTAATTTAAGAGAAAGTTAGAGCCTTTCCAGTGACCTATGGAGTTATCCTATTGGTGTGTCTTCCAAAAACAATCCATCCCTATGTCCCTATTAAATGCATGGTTTGCCTGCAAGAGTTGCTGATAAAAAGGATGGAGATGTTTCTTATTTTTTCTTATCAGAAAAGATGAAGGATTCCAGAAAGAATAGGAAAAGAATTGATACAAGGAAAAAATAGAAAGAAAAAAGAATGAGAAAGCAAGGATATCTAAACCCATTAAAATGTGCTGAAAGGATTTAAGAATGTGAGGGACAGTGAAAGGGAAAACAAAAGTTTCCATGGTTAGAGTTGTAGAAGTAGGAGGCTTTTCTTATAAAGCAGAGGTCAATTAACTGTGAACTTACTTATTTTTGAAAGAAATATTTCATTATCTGTATTTCAATATTATTATTTTCTATTATAATTGTAATACATTTAAAAACAGTACTCTGCAAAGGAGTCCCTAAGAATGACCAACAGCTCTCAAGGCCATTTAAGAAAGTAAGGCTGTATGGGCATCTGAGAAAAAGAAGGGGTATGTGAACAGTCATCAAAATAAAATGCAGGGGTTCTTAACCCTCATGGTCTCAACTTCCCCCTTGACTGGCTGATGCCAGAGTGTGATCTTAAGCAGTCTTGCTGTCGAGTTATGATCTATGCTCAGATGATGATGATGGTGATGAGAGAGAAAGAGAGAGAGAGAGTTTGCTAGGATGATGTCATCTGTGTGGACATTAAGTAAATGCTTGTGGTGGAACCCTGAGAGGCCTGGAGTATGTGAGGACATTCTGCAGCTCTTTTTGGTTGACCTACCACAAGGTTGGGAGGTTGGTTTCCATTGTCCACATAGCTGGTGGAATGGTTAGCATCTTCAAAAGGGCCTAAGTCAGCACTTTCCATGACTTTGGCTTCATTTTTGTCTGGGGGAACAAGGTGACTCCTCTTTGGTGTTTTAATTAGTTACTGCTCTATTCTTGGTGCAGAGAGGGGAGTCTGATATAGACTGAGAGCTTAAGCCACAGGCTTCTGGGACCCCAGGAACCCAAGCCTGGTATTATAGTCAGCCTAGCACAGATGCTCTGAGGAACAAGGTTCCAGGACTCCGGCTTAGCAAAATCTGGCAGTGATGCCACCTTTGGATGTGAACTTGGTGAAGTCAATGCTATGTAAGGAGCATAGAATTATATCCCTGTGGTATCAGATAAAATGTTTGTTTTTGCTATGCCTGTAGAATAAATATTTCTTTCTTAAAGCTACTTGATGTTAAAGAGTTAAGTGGAACTGGGGTATTGGTCAGTGGGATGCTAAATTGGGAGAAAAGCAGTCAGTGGGAGAGAAAAGAGGAACTCCAAGAACTTCAGGGGACCCTGAAACACTGATGTAAAAGCCCTGACCCTGAAAGATTGGAGCCAAAGTCAACCATAATGCATTAAAATGATGGTAATTTACATTTATAAAGAGTTACAATATTTTTCAACAAGGCTTACACACATTTAGTTCACTTGGGAACATGTTGGGGATGGATTAAAGGCCACTTGCCAGAAGGAAAAAATGGAGAATGAGTTTCTGACAGAAATTACAACACTAGTATAAACACAAGAAATAACCATTAAGGAGCAAGGCAAATCTATACCACAGTCACCAACATCACCAACTGTATGCTGGAAATATACACTTAGATGTATCATAGGTATTTCCAATGCTGCATGTCCATCATGGAAGTCATTGTGTTTTTCTCTGAATGGATCTTTCTTCCAAGCTACTCAATTTTTATTAAGGGATGCATCAGCAGTTTATCACCAGGCTTTCATTACCAGCCTTGGAATTATTCTCAACTGTTCACTCTCCTTCTCTTCTCCTATCCAATCCATTCTGAAGTCTTGCTGAGTCTACTACTGGCAGTCCCTTCTTTCCTTCCTTGCTTCCTTCCTTCCTTACTTCCTCCTTTCCTTCCTTCTTTCCTTCCTTCCTTCCTTCCTTCTTTCCTTCCTACATCCCTCTGTCCCCCACCTCTCTCTTTTGTTTGTTTGTTTTTTTTCCCATTTCACTCCGAAGCTCATATATTGGACCACAATGGGTCCCTGCCCAAGCTTCACTTAATGGCTGTTATTTGGGCCCTCCTGGATCAGAGTGAATGTCAGTGGTAATTGTTTCTTTTTTGACTAGCAATCCTAAAAGTCTTCCCCTTCTAGTTTGATTTCCTTCCTCTCTTTTTTCTAATTAAAGGGGCAACCCCTTGACTCACTTCTTAAAGAAGCCTATTTGCTGAATGGGTGTTACCTCACTCAAGGTGAGAACCTGAAACAGAGTCATGGTTTCCCATTGCATCCTGGGCCATCTCCAGCTATCCTGTTGAATTTGGGACATTGGACCTAGATGGCTCTGAAGGAGAAAGTGAGGCTGTTGACTTCATGACCTCTCAGAGCTTCCCTCATTCAAATCAAAGTCAACTGCAAGTCATATCGTCATTTCCTGATGTCATGGTCCTCTTCAAAAACAAAGGATAAATACAACAACTATTGTTAGTTCAAGCCCTCATTGCTATTTGACTATATTATTATGATATCCTCCTAAAAGGTTTCCCTGCCTCCAGTATCTCACTTCTCCAATTCACCATTCAACTTCCTGGCAAATTAGTATTGCTAAAGGTCAGGTTTGACCATGTTGCTTGTTTGATCAAGACACTTCAGTGACCCCTTATTGTCTTGAAAATAAAACAGTAACTTCTCTGTTTATCATTTAAAGTCCATCATAATCTTGTTCCAGTCTGATTTCTTTTTTTTTTCAGAATGGTTTTGCAGTGCTCTACCTTATTTCACTCTATGTTCCAGCCATCCTGGCTTACTTACTGCTTCCTCTATAGACTATCCCATCTTCTACTTCGATGGCATTATACACCCTGTCCCTTTGCCTAGAATCTTCTGCCTCATTGCTTCCATCTTTTGTGACCCCCAGTTCCCTTCCAAGTTCAGTTCAAATGCCTTCTTGCACAAATCTTTCTTGATATGTCTAGTTACTATCCCCGAAATAACTTTGTATATGTTTTTTTATTTAATTATATGTACTTTGTTTCTCTAGGAAGATTATAAGCTTCTTGAGGGGAATATCATTTTAGTTTTCTTTGTTTCCTCAGAACCTGGCACAGTGCCTGACACATTGCAGGAACTTGACAAATGTTGTTTGAATTTAATTAAAATGGAGTTCTAAAAACAGAAAATAAATTCCTTGCAGATGCAAGGCAAAGGAAGTGACAAGGGAAACTCTTACTCTGAATGTGATTCTGACCAACAAGGAAGAACTTGTTGGTAAACAGAAAATAATGGGAACCTTGGGGAAAATGACTACATCATTCATCTTAAGAACTCATGAGATATCAGGAGGAAAAGGCTTAGACAAAGTCTGACATGACCAAAATTTTGAATTAGTATATTTCCTGGCTATTTCCAAATCATGCCACATGAACAACAGCCATCCTCCTCAACCTTTCCCATTAGAACCTTGATTCCATTCCTAACACCTCTCTCTCTCTCTCTCTCTCTCTCTCTCTCTCTCTCTCTCTCTCTCTCTCTCTCTCTTTCTGTCTCTCTCTCTGTGTGTGTGTGTGTGTGTGTGTGTGTGTGTGTGTGTGTGTGTGAGAGAGAGAGAGAGAGAGAGAGAGAGAGAGAGAGAGATTGAAAGAGAGAGGTGCCACAATTATTTGTATTTTACAGTTGAGGAAACTGAGATAGATAGAAGTTAAATGATTTCCCCAGGATCCCACAGCCTTGATCTGAGGCTGGATTTGAACTCAGGTATTCCTAACCCTAGGCCCAGTGCTCTAGTTACCATTGTCACCTACCTAGCTGTAGACTGTCCTGGTCCTTTTTTCCTTTTTTTCCTCTATAGTATGTCATTTGGTGATTCCAGTGGCTCCCATGGATCAAATGACGTTTTTAGGTGGATTATTCTCCATACATCCTGCCCTAATCTCTCTCCTGAGTTCTAGTTCTTCCTCACTGGCTTCCTTTTGGACATCTCAAAGTGGAAATTCCACAGATAACTCAACAAAACCAAACCGAATTTATGAGCTTTCCCTTGCCTAAACTTTTTTCTTGCTCTCCCAATCAGGGCCACCACCAGCCTCCTGTCATCCAGACAGGACAGACAATTTTAGTGTCATCTTTGCTTCCTCACTCACACTCACTGCATATACTGAATCAATTGTCAAATCAGTCAGCAAACATTTACTTTTTGAAGAATGTTTTCATTTAATTTCTTTTTGATTACATGTAAAAATAATTTTTATCATGTAAAAATAACTTTTGAGGTCCAGTTTTCCTCCCTCTTGTCCCCTTTGAGAAGGCAAGTACTTTGATACAGATTATACATGGGAAGTCATGCAAAACATCTTTCCATGTTAGCCATATGGTAAAAGAGAACACAGACCACTCCCTAACCCCCTTCACCCACCAAAAAAGGAAAGAAAAGAAAAAAAGAAAGGACGCTTTCTTTTTTGGAGGTGACTGGGGTTAAGTGACTTGCCTGGGGTCATACAGCTGCTAATTGTTTGAGGTTGGCTTTAAACTCAGGTCATCCTGACTTCAGGATTGGTGCATGATCCACTGTGCCATCCAGCTATGCCAAAATGTATGCTTCAATCTGCATTCAGATGCCATCAGTTCTTTCTCTGTATGTGGATAACATTTTTCATCATGAGTTCTTCTTTCATTTTATTTTTTTACATTACACATATTTATGGAATAAAATAAGTTGTTTGATAACATAAAACAATAAAAAGATGATTGTACATGGAACTGCAAATCTACTATGCACAATTTGCTAATCCTTCCAAATATACAACAAAATTATCATGTAAATTTCTTTTTTTTCTCTTTTTTAGTTCTTCAGAATTGTCTTGATCATTGTACCACCGAAGACAGCTAAGGTGATTGCAGCTGATCATCATACAATATTGCTGTTACCATGAACACTCTTTTCCTGGTTCTACTCCCTTCACTCTGCATCAGTTCATGTAAGTTTTCCGAGGTCTTTCTGAAAGCACCCCACTCATCATTTCTTATAGCAAAATAATACCCCATCACACTCATATACCTACAACTGGTTTATCCATTTTCCAGTTGATGAGCATCCTTTCAATTTCTAATTCTTTGCCACCACAAAAAAAAAGAGCTGCTATAAATATATTTGTACATATAGGAACTTATTTTTTCTTTGATCTCTTTGGGGTATAGACTCAGTGATATTTCTGGGCCAAAGGATATGCACAGTCATCAAACATTTATTAAATGCTTACTGTGTGGGAAACACTGGGCTTTATCTTGTTTTTTAACTACTATTAAGGCATCTCTCCACTCATGCTGTGACACTCTAGGTCAGGCTCTCATCCCATCTTCACTGGACTACTGTAAGAGCCTTAAAATTTGTTTCCCTTGCTTCAGGCCATCAGTACATCCTCTACGGGGTTGCCAAACTGATAATCTTCCTGAAGTTCGGATTTGAAAACATCACCCACCGTGACCCTACTTGTGGCATTCTGTTGGCTCCGGGATTAAATATAACAACATTTGTTTGGAATGCTAAGACTTTTATATCCTAGCCACCTACTATTTTTCCAGTCTTTTTACACATTCCTCCTCTCCATCTCCTCTATGATCCATCAACAGTGGCTTACTTCACATTTCTTATGTGCCATACTAGGGGCAGCTAGGTGGCCCAGTGGATGGAGTGCTGGGCCTGGAGTCAGGAAGACTCATCTTCAGGAGTTCAAATCTGGTTTCATGCACTTATTAGCTATGTGATCCTGGGGAAGTCACTTATCCCCATTTTCCTCAGTTTCCTTATCAGTAAAATGAACTAGAGAGGGAAATCACAAATCACACCAGTATTTTTGCCTAAGAAAACCTTCATTGAGGTTATGATGAGTTGGACATAACCGAAAAGTGACCGAACAGCAACGCGCCACACTATCTCCTAATTTCATGACTTTATACTGGGTATTCCTAGTGCCTAGATTAGAATTCCTTAGGACTCACCTGAAGATCCACTTCCTTCAGGATGCTTTTCACAGTCTCTCTAACTCACCATTCTTCATGTACCCAGATACTGCTGGTTCCTTCCATCCGAAACCATTTTCCATTTGTACTATATGCATCTTAAATGAAAAGTTTTCTTGTGGTCTTTCCTATTAGAATGTGAGTTCTTTGAGTTTAGGGGCATTTTATGCTTTTCTTTGGAATTTTGAGTGCTTAGCACAGAGACCGAATTATCCCAGGGACTTAAATAAATGCTTGGTTTTTAGTTGACTAACTAGTCCATTGTTTTTCCACTAACTCATATGACTTATTCGCAGGAAAGGAAGATGAGATAAAGTCTTTTTCCCAAGGAGATTAGACTGTAATTTGAAAGGAAAAATTAATAAGATCCTTGAATCATAGATAGACAGATAGAAGGGACCTTTGAGTTCCATTCTCTCATTTTACAAATAAGGAACCTGAGTCAAAGAGAGGTTAAGTGACTTGTCAAGGATCATATAGCTATTAAGTGTTTGAGGTGGGATTTGAGCCAAAATCTTCCTAGCTCCATGTTCAGCACTCTATCCATATTCCATGCTCAAGATGATAGTACACCAAAATTAAACTGTATATAATCCGAATCCTCAAGGTATGGACTGGACAAACAGTGCTCAGAATAGCAAGGAAGGGAGCAATCAATAATCCAACAGCTGCAGCCGATCACTTCCTTTTCTTGTTTTGTATCGTTTTGTCAAAATGACATGTTTCTGGTCTTGATTCTTTACCATTTTCATCAAGGACAGCTCAGATGTCACATTTCATCCCATGGTTTACTTGTCACAGCAGTTACAGGTTTCAATGAGAATCCTCCTTTTCTTTGGCTTGACTTTTTCTTTCTAAGTGTCAAAGTCAGCTTTCCAAATTCATCCAACATTAAAAGTGGAGCTTCCTAATGTGGCTTCTTGTTACTCAGTCCTCTGAATATCCTGCTGGCAGTCAGTCTATAATCCATCTGTGTTAGGCATGAAGGAACTGACACCCATTACTCCACCTTTCCCTTCAGAGAAAAATACAAATTTTGGAGATGTGTTGAGACTTCGCTGCCATGAACACTGAAGCCCTTCCCAGGCCTGGGCATCTATTTTTGCTTGGCTGTGCTGCTTGATTAGTTTTTGTCTGACTGGTCCAGCTCACTTTCCTTATATAAACACCATCAGATGCCTCCTTACCTCTTTTAATATAACCTTGGATACCTTAAGAGCTACGTAGAATGGGCCAGCCTCTGAAAACACTGACTTATGGAAAACAGGCCAAAATCCTTGTATCTCTAGTCCTATCTTCAGTTCTTGTCCGGGAAAACGAGCATACCCAGATCAAACGCTAGCTCTTATGGCCTCTTCTGCCTAGAGTTTAGATTTGTTTTGGTGCAACTTGGAATCAGGAAGACATGTTCAAACTCTGCACTTACTAGCTATATAAGTTGGTGGAAGTCAGTCAGTCAACTAGCATTTATTAAGTGAGTATGTTGTGCCAAGCACTGTGTTAGGCCCCCTTTTGGGGGGGTGGCTAAACTCTTTGAGAAAGATCCTTATACCTGGTACTTCGACTTTCTTTCCTTTCACTCTCTTTTTAACACTTTGCAGCCTGGCTTTCAATCTCATGATTCCACCAAAATAGCTCTCTCCAAACTTACCAATGATTCCTCAGTCATCGAATTTAATGAACTTTTTTCAATCTTCATCTTTTTTACCTTTCTGAAGCCTTATTTCTGTTAATCATTTTCTTCTCCTTTAGGTTGTTGGAGAATTGCTCTCTTCTGGTTCTCCTCTCCACTCTGTTCTTCAGGCTCCTTTGCTATATTTTCATCCAGGCCGGTATCCATCAAGGTTCTGTTCTGGCCTCTCTTCCCTTCCCTCCATCCTCTGATCTTATCATATCTCATGGATTTAATTATCATCTCTAGGCTCATGATCCTCAGATTTATTCATCCAACCCTAACCCTCTCTCCTGGCCTCTAGTTTTACATCTTCGACTGCCCGTTGGGCATCTCAAATTGAAGTCTAATAGACATCTTAATCTCAACATGTTCAAAATTCATCTTCTTAGCTTTCTCATCAACCCTCCCTTCTATCTAACTTTTCTATTGCTGTTGAGGGTACCACCATCTTCCCAGTCAGCCAGATTCACAACCTTGATGTCATCCTCAACTCCTCACTCACCTCCCCATATCAAATCTGCCAAGTTACATTGATTTTAATTTACTAACATAGTTTATATTCTTCATTCTCACCTCTGACTCTGCCACTACTCTGATACAGGCCTTCGATACTTTCTACCTGTACTATTGCAATAGCTGCTGGTTGGTCAACCTCCCTTGTCTTCCCCCAGGATAAAATTATATGACATTTGTAAAACGCCATTAAATTCTAGCTGTTATTACTATTATCACCATTATTATTCCTCATAATAAAATTTCCTACAGCTCTCTCTTTCTCTGCCTCTGTCTATTTCTATGTCTCTTTCTCTCTCTGTCTCTCTCTCTTCCTTGGACTTAGAATCAGGAAGAATTGAATTCAAATCCTGCCTCAGACACTATCTGTGTGACCCTGAGCGAGCCTCTTACTCTTGGTCCATCTCACTTTCCCCATATTCAAAATAGAGATAATAATAGTACCTATTTCACAGGATTGTTATAAGGATAAAATGAGATAGCATATGTTCAGTGATTTGCCTACCTTAAAGCTCAACATAAATTCTAGTTGTCACTATCTCTATCCCCATCAGTATCTCAGTCTGTGTTTCTATCTCTCTTTCTGTCTCTTTCAATATCTCTATATCTCCATCTCTATCATCTATATCCCAGTCAATCAGAATCACATGGAATAGTGAGGCGCCTGTCATCCTTGCTTGGGTGGCTCCTGGAGAGGTGCTTGCAGTGAATTGCCACAGGCTGAATTAGCCTCCAAATGTTTTTATTCAATGACAAAATGGATATTTTTATAATTCATGAAATAATTTGCAGAGTATTAAATACAGAGAACTAATAGCAAGGTTTGTCCCAGGACCACTTTGATTTGAATCCTATTAAAAAGCTGGAGGAAGAGGATGAAAGTGACATATGATAACATTTTTATTGTGGTTTAAAGTTTATAAGCATTATCATCTCTATTTTACAAAGGAATAAACTGACTTTCAGGATTTAGGTGTCTTTCCAGGGTTCACATAAGTCATCTTTGAGGTGGGATTCAAATCCAGGTCTCTCGAACTCTGGCCAGGCTTCCTCATTGTATTTGCCTCTGAGATTATGTTGCTACAGACCAAAAGGAAGTGTGGAGAACTAAGACAGGGCAAAAGTGATTGGAACGATGGGCTCTCCCAATACAAAACCAATTTGGGCAAGTTTTTAAGTAGATTTAGAAGAATCTGAGAGAAGTTCAAATTTGCACTTAGGTCAAGGCTTTGACAGCTCAGTTCATATTTCCTCTCAAACTTTGACTCCGTTGCATCTTATTCTATCTCAAAGAGCCTGTCTTTCTCATTACACTCTCCTCTCACACCAGGTAGCTCAAATCTGAATAATTATATAGGAAAACATTGAGGGACCCTGGTGGCTTCACAAGTTAAGAATCTGGCTTAGATTTATCTAGGTGATGCTGCTTTCAAGTTACATAGTCGATTTGTACCATACTTACTGTGCTGAGAAAAATTCTCCCAGAAAAAAACTTATTTTGGAAAAAAAAAATGCATTCCTGTGCAGCCTCAGTGATGGCTTAATGACCTGGAATGCAGGAAATACAGGGAGAAGATTGGCCAGGGGATAAGACTGAGTCACTTCCTACAGCTGTCTTTTCTTAAAGTATAAACTATGGCCTGGATTTCAAATGCTGCCTTGCCAACTTTCCTTGAACTAGAGGTCAGCTGTAGCACTGAAGTTTAATACAGAAGTGGGGTGTATTTATTTATCTGTGCATGTGTGCATGCATATTTACATGCATGTATGTACATGTGTTTATTAAAGCAAACAAAACAAGGGAAATGTCCTTGTAACCTGAAGATACTGGAGCCTCTAATTGGCAGAATATGTAGACTCTGGTTTAAAGGATGATTTCTTTTAAAAGTCATGGCAAGGCATATTTGTTGGAGAAGCATAAGTGTAGTATATTAATCAGGATCATTGCTTCTAATATAAAAAAATTCTTCTCACTTCCAAGGCCTACTCCAGTTTTAAACACTATTATGACATTTGTTTCCTAGGATTTTTTTTCCCCATAAGCATCCCTTTTCAATGCTTTCTAATGTCAAGAAGGTATCTAGTTGTCAAAGGCTATGCCTGAAGAACACAAGCCTGGACATGTGCTACAAAGAGTCAGTCAGACAATTAGCATTTATTAAGCTGTTACTTACAGTGCCATGCACTGTGCTAAGAGAGACAACGAATTTTGGAGTATAAATCTAGCTCTCTGCCCATGACATCATGCCCTCTCTCACTACCCTGTAACTAGCTTTGGTGAAAAAAACAAACAAACACACCCAACTGCACCAATGCTTTCTACCTAGCCACAGACAGGTATACAAACCTGTCTGCTGGGAAGGGGACTTTGAGCTACTCACCATTTAGGAAATCAGTCCCATTTGCTAGACCCCTTTCCCAGTTTTATTTATTAGCTGCCTCTCCCCATAATTGGGGATCTGGGATCTAGGGGGAGTCATGACTAGGCTGCTGGTCTGGGCCTTCTCTTCTGGTGGACTATCGGTCACAACACCTGCTCTTATCTGTGCCTACAATAAACCTCGCTTCAATCCATACCATTAACATGTAAGCTAATCACTGCACAATGCTTTAAACTTTACAAAGCATTTTGTGCACATTATTTCATTTGGGACTCCTGACAACCCTATGAAATAGATACTGTATGTTTTATGATGCCACCTAATTCTAGAGTCACAGAATTTGAGACTTGGAAGGGAACAGGGACTGTCTTTTGCCTCTTTTCATGTGCCCGTGGCTTAATACCAGTACAGAGCAGATGCTTAATGACGGTTGATTGATTGATTAACTTCAGTGGCCAACTAGTTTAATCGATACACGAAAGCAATTCCTGCTATAGTACACCACTGAGAGGTTGTCTAGCATCTGCTTGAAGATATCCCAGTAGTGGGAAGGAGAGCCCTCCATCTCTCAAGGCAGCATGTTTCTCTTTGGGATTGACCTCTTTGTAACATTCACCAATTTAGTTTTCTTCCCCCTTGGGCCAATGTAATTAGATCGACTTTTTCCCTCCATGTGCTAGACTTTCAAATACTTGGAGATAGCTATTGTATCTGAATCTTTTCTTCTCCAGGTTAAACACCCCCATTTCCTTCAATTTATCCTAAGATAGCACCTCAAGATCTTTTATCATCCTGGGTTCCCTCTTTCAAACACACCCAAGTTTAGAAGTATCCTTCTTAAATCGTGATCGTCGCAGCTGATGATGACACTTCTGGGAATAAGGCAGTGGCACTGTGACTTTGCTATTTTTAGAAGTTGTAACTGAATGTGACCCCAAATCTTCTTAGTTTTTTTTTGGTTTCCATATCACTTTGCTGGCTCATATTAGACACCTGGTTCATGAAAATATCCAGATCTTGTCATCTAGGAGAAGTATTGATCTAATCCTGCTCAGATCCAGAAAGAATAACACAAGACAATGGGTGGAAATTGTGGGAGTCAGGTTCTAGGTCAACTTAAGGAAGGACTGATTAAAAATAAGAGCTGTGGGGAGTAAGTGGGATGCTTTAGATGGACTTAGGTATTCATTGGCATGGTTTTCAGTCTATATGATCAATTGGGATCTTTTATGAGGATTTCATATTCATAGAGGTATTAAGCTAGATGGGCCTCTAAGGTCTTGAATTCTATGGTTTAGAAAGCAAACTCAGGCAAAACAGTTCATTCCCTGAATCAGATAAACATAGAAGCAGAATACTGAACTTGATGTGAGAAAATCTGGGTTTAGATTTCACCTTGGACACTGGTTGTGTGAGTTTGGACAAGTTACGCAAAGTCATTCTTGTGAAGAGAGGCCAGGGAGGGCAAGATAAAGAGGTTTAGTATTGCATACTTGGGAACAAGTCATGGGGTCTGGGGAATGGGCCAATGAAGAGTGGGACAAGATAGGCATCAGGGAAGGGACCTAGCCTGGAGGCTTGGTCATAAGGAACAAAGGAAGGACTAAATACTGGGACCCAGTTAACAAGGTCAAAGTAGGGCCAGAGGGAAAACTGACATATTGTTCAACACTTAAGCACCTGAGTGACAGATGCTAATATTTTCACTAATATGGAAGATAGTGCTATCTACTAGGGAATAATTTCTCTACTATGGGAGATAACTAAGCTAAGAACATGCAACAGAGTTCAATTTACTGAAGGGAGTGAAGTAGAACCAGCTTCATGGGATCATATCATCAAAGATTTAGAGTCTCAAGGAACATTAAAGGTTACCTAATACAAGTCTCTCATTTCACAAATGAGGAAACTGAGGACCAGAAAGACTGAATGAGTTGCCATCACTTAAAAAGTACAGTGGCTTCCCATTGTCTCTGGGATGTAGTAGAAATTCCTTTGTTTACCTTTGGAAGCTCTCCACAACCTGGCCTCAGCTATCTTACTAAATGTATTATACAATCCTCCTTGTCCTATATTTAATAGTCCCCTTGAACTCACCTCCTGGCTGTCCCTCATACACTATTTGCCATCTCCTATCTTCATGTCTTCAAACTGGCTGTCTTGTGGACTGGAATGTCTTCCACCTTGTAGAATCCCTTATACCCTTCAAAACTCTGCTCAAGGGCAAATCTTCTATGGGAAACTTTTCCTGATACTCCAAGCTGCTAGGGCATTCTCCTCAAAAATGTGCCTTGTATTAATTTGTTATTTGTTTATGTATATGGGTTCTCTCATATGATAGCATGAAAGCCTTGTTAGGGCAGGGGATGTTGCATTTCTGTCTTTGTAACCTTGGCACAGTGCCTGGAACACGTTGTTCAGTCATGTCTGATTCTTTGTGATTCCATTTTTTTTAGCAAAGATACTGGAGTGTTTGCCATTTCCTTCTCCAGCTCATTTTATGGATGAGGAAACTGAGGCAATTGTGAGAAAACTGTGCGCAGCTAGTAACTAGGTTGGGCTTGAATTCACGTCTTCCTGGCTTTAGGTCCAGACCTCTATCCACTGTGCCACCTAGCTGCCCTACCTGGCACATAGTAAGTGCTTAATAAATGCTTGTTGATTGATTGACTGATTCATTTCTCAAGTCATATTTTCCAGTCAAGAGCATGAAATTAGTTATTACAAGGTATATATACACAACTCAGGTGGGGAATGATGGATAGGAATTAAGGTCCTCTGATTGTAAATTTCATATCTTTCTTTCTTTATCAGATTGTTCCCCCACCCCTCCCAAGGTTGGGAGGCTGGAGAAATAAAGAATCAAAGAATCCATTAGATTAAATGCATGATGATTGCTCCCTTACCAACCCCATGAGGTAGGTAGTACAAATATCATTATCTCCATTTTACAAATGAGAAAACTGAGGCTCAGTGTTGTATTGCCCAGGGTCAAATGGCTAAATTAAATGTCACAGTCCAGTCCTGAACCTAGAGCTCATGGCTATCATATCTAAGCCATCTTTTTCTACTATACCACACTTCTAATCATATAAGACTTCTGTGATTATATACATGCTAAAATGCTTTAAAAGAACTGTGACTTCACCAGTGTAGACTCTCCTTCCAGTAATGCAAATTGTGAAACCCTCTGATACTTAGGAGATGATTTTAATCAATGGAGGTGGCAGACCTTCTGCTAATGATCTCTTATGAATTAATCAGTTAGCATGATCTTTCCATGACTGTTGGCCAAGGACTGGATGGCTTGAGAGGCTGGTAGGACCTTTGGGGACTGACACTCTCTTGGCGCAGATTTCAAAGGTCCTGGGTCACCTCCACACCACAATGAGACAGTAGATGAACATGTCAGCAGAGAAAATGCTGACAGTAATGGAGGCAAATTGGGTATGAATGCCAAAACGCTTTCTAATCACCTGCACTTTAATGGATGATTGGTTGTTAAACAGTCAGTTGTATTTGAAATCCAAGGACACTGGAGTGCAGATTAATCTTGAACCTGTTTCCAAAGGTGAGGAGGCTGGGCTGTGGTGGTCAGACAAGGTCTTGGACCAGATCTCTGCCAGAATAAGATTATGTGAGAACTCATAGAGAGGCAAAGACAAAATAGCCACAAAAATAGGAGCTTTGAATGAGGTCAGAGTGCAAAAGTAGAGAGAAACAGACTATCTAAACTGGAAGGGACCCCCGGGAGGTCATTGAGTCCAACCCATATTTGTAACGCAATCACACAATCACACACTCACTGCCACCCTCCCACTGGTTATCTTTGCAGGGAGAAGAAATTTCTAAGCAGAAACTCACTTTTTTCTGAGGTGCTCAATGCATTTCAGGGTAGCTCTAATTGTCAAGGAGTTTTTTTTAAACATCAAGTGCAAATATGCCTCTTTCAGCTTCCACCCATCACTCCTAGTTCTATCCTCTGGGAATAAACAAAACAAATCTAATCTTTCTTATCATATTATTCTATGCAACCTCACTCCACCTCCTCATTTGGACCCAGACTCTTGCTTAGTCCTTGGGATCCTGGACTACCAATTGATGGAAATTCTCTACATTCAGACAACAAAGACCCAGCTGTTTTCTGGACATTGTTGTCCATGCCAAACCATGCAATATCCCTCCTCTCTTTCCCCTTAATTGCTATCCACCTCTAGCTCTGAAAACAGAAACCAACAGTACTATCCTTAGAAGGGTCATTATAATGGACTTTGCCTCCCTCAGTAATATTTTCAATTGACTAATGCCCTTCCTAACCTTAGCTTTTAGAAGTGATACACTGTTCCATATGAGGTCAGACTAGGATAGAGGGTAGAGGGACTATAGGCTTATTCCTAGAAGCTGCATTTTTCAATGAATCCTAAGACCAAATTAGATTTTTAGCTGCCATATTACAATGTTTATACATACTGCTTACCATCAAGCTTATTATCAGAGACAACACAGTGTCAGTGTTCAATGGGGCTCATCGGGTCGGGACAAGGTATTGATAACTCAATATATTGATCTCTGTAAATGTTTTAAAGCTGTGTTTAAGCTGGCCCACATTCCTTAATGCACTATATGCTCAGTGCCAAAGCAAGATTGGCATTCACATCTCTTGATCCTTATATTACAGAATCTTAAGATTTCACAATGCAAAGGCATGATGATCACCATCATGTCCAAATCTTACCTGAACAAGAAATCCCACTACCATATACCTATCAAATTGTTATCTACTCTTTGCTTGAAGGCCTCCAGGGAGGGGGCACCAAGCACATTCCAAAGCAGCCCATTCTCTATTTGGATAGCTCTTAGTTATCATAAAAATCCCTTGAAATTGGAAAATTCTTGCCTGGAAAATGTTTCAGTAACTAATTCAGTAGACAGTACCTAAATATTAAAGATGTCTAGCTATATCTGATATTTATAACCCTCCAATTATAAATCATACTAAGTTTGATAATAGGCATGTATTTTGTAGAGGCAGTGTATGAGTTTTTTGTTAGTGTAGTTCTCAAAGCTGGAACAGTTTGTATCAAAATTTAGAGCAATCACTAATTCTCATTTCACTATGCTGTGTGGTTAATGATCTTTTTAAAGGCCATATTAATGTTTCTCATTAACAGCATCATGTAATAATTCTGTGGTAAAAAGTAAAGCAATATCACAAAAGATCAAATCCTCATTCAAAATTAATTCTGTGTTGTATAAATCATGTTCCTACCAGTATTTTTATTAAAGTATCTTTGACCTTTAAGTGCCAAAAATGAAGTACAGCTCAGCTAATCAGAGAATGGAATTTCAGTGCAATTGACCCATTTACGTTTTTAATCTAGTTAATTGCTGCTAAACATTATGCCGAACTAATAATAATAAGATGAATTAATTACAACAACCTCCCCCAAATGTCTTTGTAACAGTCTTTCTGGCACTAGTGGTGGACTGGCTTTCTTTAAAGGAAAATGGAAGAGCCTGAAAATAAGAAATTCTTTTGACTTGAATGAGCTGAAACTGTATTTAATGAGCAAGTGAAAAATTGCGGATGTCCTTAGTGATCCCTGGCAAAGGAACTTGGGCATTCTAGAGGGAGGGGCTGGTCCTCTGATTTGGAAACAGATCGTAGGATTTAAAAAAGGTCTGTGGCCAATCCCTCACCCAACTTTGAATATCATGCCAATTATTCAGTGCAGGTACAATATGGAAAATAATTTGAGATGCTAATCAGTAATGTTCTCTTCAGCCCCAAAGAATAGAATGAGGACTATTGAGTATAAGATGCAAAGAAGAAAAATGAATATTGACATAAGAGAAAAACTTCCTAAGAATTACAGGATAAACTTTCTTGGGATACAGTGGGTTCTCCCTCCCTAGAAGTCTTCAAGCAAATCTTAAATAGCAATTTATGAGTTGGAATAGATGGCCACTGATGTCTCTTCCAACTATGAAAGGCTACATGATTCTGAATGCCTGATTCAGAACCTGAGTTATTATCTGTATATAGCCCATGATACCACACCGTGTTTTGTTTTTTAGTAGATGCTCATAACCCTGTATTTGGTGCTGAGGAAATATTACAAATGGCATAAGCTCCTGTCCTCGAGGATCTTGTAATCTAAAGGCAATAAAGCCATGCACAGAAAGAACTATTACACAACAAAACTTGATCATATTTGTAAATAATTTTGCAAATCTTTGTTGTTCATTTGTGTCCAACTATTTGTGACCCTATTTAGGTTTTTCTTGGCAACGATACTGGAGTGGTTTGCCATTGCCTTCTCCATCTCATTTTACAGATGAAGAAACTGAGGCAAATAAGGATTAAATGACTTTCAGAGGGTCACCCAGATAGTTAAGTGTCTGAGGTTAGATATGTACTCACTATGATGAGTCTTCCTAACTCTGGGCTAGACATTGTATCCACTGTGCCACTTTGCTGTCCTCATCGCAAACCTTAAAGTGCTATATAAATTTGCTCTATTATTATTTTCCCCACAGGCCAAACATCTTTAGTTGTTTCAAGTGATCCTCTTTTGGTATAAATTCAAGGCCCTTTACTATGCTTCTTTGGGAACTCTCAAGCTTGGAAAATTGATTTATTGAGTCTGTGATTAAGATTTTACGTTTTTCAAATCATGTTTTTCCTTATTCATTTCAGTCTCATATTCTAGCCTTTTAAGTTATTTTTAAAAATCCTGATTTTGTTCCCCCACCTCACCTCCTGTGTTTTGCCTATGACTTCCAGCTTGGTGCCTTTCACAGATTTGAAAAGCACACCACTTATGCCTTCATCTAAATCAGTGAGACAGATGTAAAATAGTAGAGGGGCAGGTACAGATCTCTGAGGCACTCTACTTGAGATCCTTCAAGTTGAGAGCGAGTAGTTAATCTCTACTATTTGGGCCTGGTCATTCCACTAATTCTGAATCTGTAGAATTGTACTATTACCTAACATACATCTCTCCAATATTTCTACACAAAAAATCCTAAGTAAATAATTCACATCTGGCTTGTCCTTTTGCTTTTTATAATCCACAGAGAAATAGGCTGTCACTCAATTAATTAACCATCTGGGAGATGTCCTCTATGCTTTGTTCAACATATGACACTACTATTAGACCACAAATTAGGGACTAAATCCAAAGGTTCAATGCACATGAACTGCCCTTCTCAAAGGCCACAGTATTTTTTTTTTGCTCACCAGAAGATGCTGAAGATAAAAATTCAACCTGCTTTGCCTCCTCCCTGTGGAGTCTGGCTCTGCCTCTAGATTCTATATAGGTGTAGGGGCAAGATCTAGAATGTGCTTTAAAATTATTAAAATTGAAAACCCTCCCATTTCTGTGCTCAAGATCCTCACCTTGAGTTTGGGAAATTTGCTTTTGACTTTCCAACTGATTTCATTCATTTGACTTAATTGAGTTACTAGGAGTCATTTTATTTATTAATCTATCTACCCATTTATTTATTTATAATTAATAAGAATTTACTTTCTTTCCTTCTTATTTGTTTTTCCCTATGGAGGAGGGAAGCAAATATGCATATACAGGAAGCACAAATTCTCAAGCTGATCATGTACAAAATGTGTGACTCATTCTGTACATTTAGTCCTTCACTTCTCTGTCAAGAGATGGGTAACATGCTTTGTCACTGGTCTCTTGAAATCATGCTTTGTCATTGAGTTGATTGGAATTTGAAGGTCTTTTAAAGTTGTTCATTTGTACAATGTTGTTTTAGTATAAACTGTTCTTGATTCTGCTCACTTCATTCTGCATAAGATCATACAGATCTTCACCAGTTTCTCTGAAATTGTCTTACCCTTTCTCACAATACAATATTTTTATTACATTCATATACCATAATTTTTAGCTATTACTTAAGTGATTGACACTTCTATACTTTCTAGTTCTTTGTTACTGGAAAAATTGCTATAAATAGTATTGTATATATAGGTTCCCTTTCTTTCTGTGACATCTTTGGGGTATAGGTCTAGCAATGGTATCATTGAGTCAAAGGGAAAGTAAAGTTTTAGAAATATTTTGGGCATGGTTCAAATTGCTATACAGGATGGTGGATCAATTTATAGCTCAAGCCACATGATTTATTTACATGTGGCAAGGTGCCTATTGGGGCAGCAAGATGGCACAGTGCATAGGGTGCCAGGCCTGGAGTCAGGAAGATTTATCTTCCTTAATCCAAATTTGGTCTCAGACACTTACTAGCTGTGTGATCCTGGGCAAGTCACTTAATCCTGTTTGCCTTAGTTTATCACCTGTAAAATGAACAGGAGAAGAAAATAGCAAACCACTCCAGTACCTTTGCCAAGAAAACTCGAAATGGGGCCATGAAGAATGATTGAACAATGGGACAACAACAGAAAAGGTACCTGTGTTTGAATTGCTACACAATAGCAACAACACGCCCCACAACAAATGTAAAGAAACATTTTCATGGCAAATCTGTAATGAAACATCTTTATTGGATTGATTTTTCTAAGTCTTCTTCTAAGCTAATACAAGAGGGAGAAGAGTAAGGGCAGAGACTGTGAGATGTGGAATTCACTAAGGTTGGCTTGGCAGGCAAGAGGATAAAATGGAAAGGGTTTGTAGTCCTGTCTGGCTCAGTCTCGCTGCACCTTGGGGGTTTCATGGCAGCCAGCAGTCCTATACAGGCTTACTCTAGGATGATTTGGGGTCGCAGGACCAGTTCTTACTCCTCTTGTGGTCCTGCTCTTGCTTTACATCTCTGGATGACGGCTTCAGCTCTCTGTACATGTTCCCTGGTCTTCCTTTCCTAAATCCAGCTTGGGTTCATGTGAAAGCCTTGGCAGGAGCAGCACATGAAAAGAGTGACTCACTGGAAGCTTCCAATGTCATGTAATTCTTGGCTTCCAGTTTCAGGAGAACAAAGGTCTGGCCACACAGGCTATTAATTTCAGGGAGAAGCCTGCCAAAATAATCAATTGGTAAGGCTGAGCTGTAATCCTACATGCATAATCTCACCCTTCTTCTGCCCCTCACATAGTTTCTCTCTGGTAATAAGCTCTTGACTGGCTGATTGTTGCACACCTTTCCTACAATAGACGTAACAATAATAGGTAACTTTTTCTTACTATGTTCCAGGCACTGTACTAAGCACTTTACAATTCTTATCTCATTTCATTCTCACAACAATCCTGGAAAGTGGATTTTGTTATTATCCTCATTTTACAGAGAAGGAAACTGAGGCAAGCAGAGGTTAACTGAGTTGCATAGAATCACACAGTGTACATCTGAGGTCAAATTTGAACTCAGGTCTTTCAGATTCCCAGCCTAGTGTTCTATCTGCTACATCACCTTGCTGTTTCCCTAGCACAGGTTTGAATTTCACCACTTATTATTAGTATGTCCTTGAGTAAATCATCTTGACTCTCTAAGTATTTGTTGCTCTACTATAATAATTAGTTGTAATACTGAGCAAGCTCCATGAGGGCAGAGACTAGTTTGATTTCATCTAGGTGCTGCAGTGGGTGGAGCACCGGGCCAAGACTCAGGAAGTACTGAGTTCAAATCCAGTGTCAGACACTTACCAGCCATGTGACGCTGGGCAAGTCACTCAGTTTCCTAATCTTTAAAATGTAAATAATAGTACCACCATCCAGGGTTGCTATGAGGATTGAGTGAGATATTTGGAAAGTGCTTAGCACAGTGCCTGGCAAGTTGTAAGTGCTATATAAATCATAGTAGTAAGAGGAGGAGGAGGAGGATAAGGATGAGGAGGAGGACGACGAGGAGGAGGAGGAGGAGGAGTAAATGCCTTTGTTCTTCTGGTTCCTAAGACATAGAGCTCCTGCATTATCTGAACTCAATTTCTACATACCAAAGGACATATTGGAAAGACATCAGTTTTTCAATGCCTTGTTGACTCCAAGAGGAATAATAAGAACTACCATTTGCGTAGCGAAAAATAACTTTGTTATTTACATGTACCATCCCATGGAAAGTTCGCAACAACTGGTGTGGTAGTTACTATGGGGATTGTTGTCTTTATCTTACAGATTAGGAGACTAAGGCTCAGAGAAACCAAATCACTTGCCCAAGGTCTCATGGACAGTAAATGTCATAGGCAGGATTTGAACTCAGTTCTTCCTGACTCCAAATATAGTGCTATACCCACTATTCTAGAAAGCAGAAAGAGATGTTAGAGAATAAAATGTCAGAGTTAGAAGGAGCCCTAGAAATGATTTTGTCCAATTCTCACACTTAAGATGAAGAAACTGAAATCCAGGATGACACAGTGATTTAACTAAAGTCATAGAGGTTGTAAGTGCCAGAGGCAGCATCTGAACCCAGGTCTCATGACTCCTATTTTGCTGTTCTTTTCACTGTACTAGATTTGATGAATATTTGTTGAATGAATGAATGGAAAAAAGAGAGACAGAACCATCAATGAAATAATTATAGAACAGAGTGAGCTTCTGAAAGACATACAGATAAACCAGACAGTATTGGAATGAATCTATTAAAGGTATCATATTATTAAAAAACAAGTTAATATCTAATAGATTCAATTTCACATGCAATTATCCTTTTCTTTTCTTCTTTATATATAGAAATGACATATTTGTTCATGTCTGTCAAGTTCATAAAAAAATCATGAGTGGTTCACCTGTATTTTTTTAAATTTTCTCTAAAGTAGGACTTCTTTTGAATCCTTTTTTTGTGTGTCAGGTATCTGCCTTTGGCCATCTGGTGAAGCCTTTGGACCCCTTCTCATTAAATAGTTTGTAAATAATCGAAGAAAATGCTTACTTTCAGTTAAGATGTTTTCCCCCATTCAAGTTCACAGACATCTCTGCAATCTATCCACAGACAAAACTATTGGGGTGCAAGGTTAAGAAGCCTTCTTTGAGATTCACCTTTTCATCCCTGGCACTGATAGTGGTGTGGCCGACAGTCCAAGCATTCATTGTGTTTATTTTATAGCAGGTTTTCTGTGATAGTGGGTTCTCCACTGAGCTCTTTCTGGGCTCATGCTGGCCATAGTTCATCTAGCTACATGATGCATATGAGTCACTGGAGAATTTTTTTTTGGCAGCGTAAAGCACAAGCGTTTAGTTCAAAACTGATAGGAGTTGGAAGCTTTATGGATGCCTGAATCAGAGAGTGGCAGGACATGAGTGGAGGCAAAGACAAGCCTCTTCATCCCCACCCTTCAGGACAGCAACATCTTTTCCATCCCAAGGGACTGGCTCCTTTCCATGAGGCTCTTCCATGGGGAATGCCATGGGCATACCCACAGCTGGAAGAATCAATGCCCAGGCTGTCACATTTCTCTTTCCATTTCAAGAGCAATTCTCTCATCATTCATCATTTCCTTGTGATAAACATTTGGTGGCTGACACAAAACAAGACCTCCATGTCCAATCTACTTCATGTAGGCCAATGATCTTGACAGTTATTCTTGTGTGAAAAAGTCTCATAGTCATTCAGGAAATTCAAGGGTCTTTGACCTTCAATTGGGCATAAGTCTTGGAGCATACCTTGTGAAGGGGTTTTAAAGAAAATTCTGGAATGTGAGAGCCAAAAGAAACTTCACAAATCTGTCATTCTAGTTCAGGCATTACCTCCCACCTAGATTATTGCAACAACCTCCAGATTGGTCTCTTCACCTCAAGAATTTTCCCTTTCCTTTCACCTTCCACAGAGCAGCCCAGACACCCAAATTATTGCCCTAAGTTACAGTTTTGACCACCTTCAAGTCTTCTTACTTTGAATATCCAGGGGATATTTTATTGGTAAGAGTGAACATCAACTCATCTACTTGTCATTTAGGTTTTTTTTAATTTAATTCACTCCTAAAACAATATTACTCTTACTGTATACAATGTTCTCTTGGTTCTACTCGTTTCACTCTTCATTATTTAATGCAAGCCTTTTCATGTTTTTCTAAAGCCACTGAGCTCATCAATTCTTACAGGACAGTAATATTCCATCACAACCATATACTACAGCTTGTTCAGCCATTCCCCAATTGATGAACATCCCAGTAATTTCTACTTCTTTGCCACCCAAAGAGAGGTGTTTTAAACATTCTAGAACATCTAGGTTCTTTTCCTTTTTCCTAATCATCTTCAGAAATAGACCTAGTAGTGATATTTCTGAGTCAAAATACATATGTAGTTTAATTACTCTTTGTGCATAATTCCAGATTGCTCTCCAAAATAGTTGGATCCATTCACAATATCACCAGCAATGAATCAGTCTCCCAATTACCCCACATCCTAGCCAACATTTGTCACTTTCCCTTTCTGTCATTTTAGCCATTTTGGTAGGTGTAAAATGATACTTAAAGACTGTTTTAAACTGCATTTTTCTAATCGATAATGATTTAGAATATTTTTATAGGGATATTTGTATATAATTTTGATCCCTTCATAGAAAAACTGCCTATTCATATCCTTTGAAAGCTTATCAATTGGGAAATGACTCATATTCTTTTATATTTGACAAGATTCTATATTTATTTTAGGTAGGAGACCTTAATTTAAGAAACTATACATACCCTCCCCCCCCAATTTTCTGTTTTCCTTCTGATCTTGGCTATATTTGTTTTATTTGTACAAAACCTTTTTAATTTGATGTAATTAAAATTAGCCATTTTGTACCTAAGTTTGCTTCCCACCTCTTGTTAGTTCATAAATTGTTTGCCTACCCATAAGTCTGATAAGCAATATATTCCATTATCTTCTATGTTTCTTGTAAAATCTCTCTTTATATCTAGGTCATGTATCCATTCTGACCTTATCTTGGTAAATGGTGTGAGATATTGGTCCATTCCCGTTTCTGCCATACTGCTTTCCAGTTTTCACTACAATTTTTTTTTCTTTTTACCAAATAATCAATTCTTATCTCAAAATCTTAAGTCTTTATAATTGTCAAAAACAAGGCTTCTGTTTCAACAATCCTACTAGCAGCTACTATGGCTGTGTAAAACCGACAACAACCAGCACACAGAACACTGCAAGCCTAGGTTTTTTTTGATCTGCTTTACTAAGGAAAGCAATGTTAAGGAGTTAACAATCTTACTTTAATCCAGTATACAAATATTCACTTAGTACAGGGAAAAAAAGCCAGCACCCTGAACTTCAGAGCAAATACAAACAAATTACAAACATCAACAGACAGATCTTGTCTGATTCAAATCTCAACTCATAGTTACCACAGTTTAACAAAATCTGAACATCCGGGTTTACAAGCTGGAGGTCTCTTAACTACAGCTACCCAGAGTCTCCACAACAGAGCACCACCAAGAATGACAGCCCTCAGCAAATACCTCTGTCTTCCGTTTTTATTCACTCTTTAGCCATCATCAAAAGTCATCTGAGTGACCAGAACTTAAGCTCTTACTATTGGCTCTGGTCTTAGCAACTCCCCTTAAGACCCATGTGACCTAAAATCATCACAAAAATGCGACTTAAATCCACACGATCTAAAAGCCTCTGATGTCTCAAATATGTCTCTCGAACCCATGTAAACTAGGCTTTCCCTTCAGGCAAGGAGGTCATCAAGGACTCTTAATTTAATCAAGGAAACAAAGGCCAAACTTTTCAAGTGCACTTGCACTTGTGCTATACTATACAAGTGCACTTGTATAAGTACTAAGAGCCCATCTTGCTTTCCCAGCACAGCTTCAGAGAGTGCAACTCTGATGAGAAGTCCATGTTTTCATAATGCAAAACCTACACTTGTCAAAAAGACTATATTATGGAGAATTTACATGGGGCAAGCATTCACATGGTGGTCAGAAGAAGTGATATAAGGAAAACTCTCAAGGTCTCTGTCAAGAACTTTGGAACTGATTGTGTTACATAGGAGAAACTGGCACAGGACTGCTCAGTGTGGTGTGCCTGCATAAGAGAAAGTGCTATGCTCTATGAGCAAAGCAGAATTGAAACAGCTCAAAGGAAACTCAGAATGTGTAAATCGAGAGTATCTACCCCAAATGGACTATTCGTACCTGACTTGTCGTAGGCCATTCTGAGCTCATATTGTTCTGATCAGCCACAGTTGGACACATTAAAACTTGACTCTAGAAGAGTGATGTCATTTTGGTCCTCTTCAACAATGAAGGACAACAACCAATGTTTATTTGCTGCTGTAAATTATATGTCTACTCTCTTCGATTGATATAACTTTCATTTTTTATCCAGTACCAGATAATTTTGATAACTACTGCCTTATAATACAGTCAAAGCCCTTGTACTGGCTAAATCCTCTTTCTTTTCACTTTTTCATTATTTCTTTTGATATTCTTGACTTTCAGTTTTTCCAAATGAATTTTGTTATTTTTTCAATTAAGTAAAATCATCCTTTGGTAATTTATTTGGGATGGCATGGAATGTATAAATTAGTTTGGGTAAAATTGTCATTTTTATCATATTGGCCCTGGTGATAAAACAATCTCTTTTTGTAGAAGGTAGGATAATTGATTTCAAAAATCCCAAAGACTCAACTAAAAAGATGATTGAAATAATTAATAATCTATTTGTCATTTAAAGCTTTTCATACCTCACCTCTTTCCCACTTTATTTCCCTTGTTATCCCATGTTATTGCCCTTCACATACTCTATGATCCACCTACTCTGGTCTACTTGCTATTCCTTTCATATCATAGCCCATCTCCCACCTCCACTCCTTTGTATTAGTTGTCCCTCATGCCTAGAATTCTCTCCCTTGTCACTCCTGTTTCTAAGATTTCTTACTTCCTTTAAGAATCATACCAAATGCCACCTCCTGCAGGAACCTTTTCCTCATTCGTCTGCCTTCTAGAACCTTCCCCTCTAAGCTTACCAAATTTGTATCTACTGTAGCTAAGATCAGTCTTTCTGTATCTTCTAACTATTCCCGGGACCAGAATTAAGCATGCCAACACTAAACTAATGCTTAGCCCTGCTAGTGGATGTACAAAGCAAAAGTACCTCAGTCCATCCTCCTCTGATGTCCTAGGTTCACAAGACTCACAGAATCTGAGTTGAAAAGGAACTCAGTGACATTCCACAACAACCCACGCCTCACTAAGAAGCTGCTCTGTTACCCAATTGACAAGCCAGCTTACTCCAGCTGACAAGGTTACCCAGGGTAACCTCTGCTGGAGGATCTGTCTCCATCATCCATTTGACAAATTTTCAGTAAAGTCCTCCTACTTGCATAGCACTCCATGAGCAATATACTGAACTCCTCACAGTTGAGGAGATGAGATTCTTTTGCATGGCATTTTTCTTCATAATTTTCTTCTGGTGGCACAGGTGAATACTGGACCTCATCCTTCCTTCTTTTGCTTAGCTGTTCTATATCTGGTTTGACTTCTTTGAAGTCTCCTTCTCTCTCTTTTTTTTCTTTCTTCTTCCTATCTAAGGAGTCCCACTCTATGCATGTCCACAAAACCTTACTGGGTATAAGAGATAATATAATGTAATTTTCCCTTGGGAAATATTGTCTATTTTATGTTTCTGGGATTCTTGTTAGAGATTTTTAAGTCAATAAAACATTTATTAAGTGCTTGCTATGTGCCAGGCACTGTGCCAAGCACTGAGGATACAAATTCCAACCCAAACAAAGATAGTCCCTGCCATCAAGGAGTCTAAATTCTAGTGAGGAAGTGGACACATACAAGGAAGCTGAAAGCAGAAGGTCGGGGTTAGGGAAATAAGATCCCCCCTTTCTAATATGAAGTGAGAATGATAAACAAAGAACTCATTTGATCATCTTGGTAATTTTCTTCTTACAAATAATTATGATTCTATTATTGTTAAATTTGTATGTAATTGAACCAATGGTCTCTTGATTTCTTTTGGGCACCTTACATTTATATAATGCTTTAAGATTTGTAAAGTGTCTTAAACAGTTTATCACATTTTATCTTCACAACAACCCTGGGAGGTAGATGTAATGATCCTCATTTTACACATGGGGAAACTGAGGCAGATAAAAGTTAAGTGGTTTTTTCCAGGGTCATATAGCTACTAAGTATCTGAAGCTGGATTTGAACTCACATCTTCTTAATTTCAGGTCCTACTTTCCATCCACTGCACCACCTAGCTTCCTTATACTACACTGGTATGTTCATTATTCAATTTGAAATGATTAGTATTTATTCTCTGCATAATTAAATATGGATATATGTTGCCTCCACCAATAACATATAAGTTTCTTAAGGTCAGAGACTGCTTCATTTTTGTCTTTATATCCCTAGAACTTAACACAATATTTTTAATTGTTTAATATATGATTGCTAATTGAATGTGCTGAGAATTCCCCTGTAGCCTATTTTTGGATTCATTTATTCATCATTCCATCTAACTTTCTATTTCTCCATCTACCTCTCTATTTCTCAGCAATATACTTGTCTCTCCATCTATCTGTCTATTCATCTGTCTATCTATCTATCTATCTATCTATCTATCTATCTATCTATCTATCTATCTATCTATCTATCTTTATTTTTGGCTTGCATTTATGATTTCCTTGGTGTAACGAGCTCTGGGAGAGTAACTTCCTTTACATTGGCAGATTAGCAAATCTACTATGACCTCTCATGTTAGGCAATTGCTTAGACCAGAGGACTAAATGACTGCCCTATAGTCATCACACAAGAAGAAAACAAGGCCCCACAAGTGAGTGACTTGTCCAAGGTCAAGCAGGTAGGAAACATCAGAAAGAGGAACTGAACTCACATGTTATGCATCCAGAGTCATTAGTACTGCCAGGGCTTCTTATGCATATGGGATATAAATATTAAAAACCTTCACATAGTATCATTTTACTGGTGTAGTGGAATGGTAGGAGCCCTGGAATTGGAGGCCTAGGCTTTGCTTGGAATCAGATTCAGAATCATAGGTTTTTAGAAGTAGAAGGAACCTTGATCTCTTATGAGCTTCACTTGACTTGACTTGATTCAATGTGACTTGACTCGATGTGACTTGACTCTCTGGCACTATGTATAGCCAAAACATATTTTTTATTATGTACACCTGACAAGTGATCACCTAGCATCTGCCTTAAGACCTATAAGGAAGAGAAATTTACCACCTCTCCAGGCAATTCATTCCATTTTCAGAGAGAAGAAAGCTTTTTCATGACCTTATGCCCAAATTTACCTCCCAATCATGTCTGCTCATTACTCCTAATACTACCTTCTATTTCCAACAAATTTCTCTGTCTTCCCTTAGACAGCCAATCAAAATATGAAAATGTAACTAGTATTCCCCTATGCTTTCCCAAGTGTTCTTTTCTATAGGCTAAACATGCTCAGTTCCTTGAACTGATCCTCATATCACATTGACTTCCCCTTATCAAATACTCATCTGAATGGACATCTTATGGATCTTGTACAGCATTATGTATGTATACATATATATATATATATATATGTATATATGAAAAATAATTCAAATGACCAGTGATCTGGGTCTAGGGCTGAAAAAAGAGGAGAGTGGGCTGGGTTGCTCTGGGGAAATCAAAGCAATAGATAGAGAAACAGGCCTGAAGTCAGGAAGATCTAAGTTCAAATCTAGCCTCAGACACTTAGTAGCTGTGTGAACCCTGGGCAAGTCACTTAACCTGTTTGCCTCAGTTTCCTCATATGTAAAATGAGCTGGAGAATGAAATGGCAAACCACTCCAGTATCTTTGTCAAGAAAACCCCAAGTGGTGTAGGGGTCATGAAGAGTTAAACTTAACTGAAAAATGACCAAATAAACGGTTATCAAAATATTTAATTTTTTTTGAACAAATCCCATATTAAGAACCATTGTTGTAGGCCAGAGTTATCTTGTTCTGAGAGACTAAAATCATTTAGAGGCCTATCAGTAACTCAAACTAGAGAGGCAGGTCCCTATAAGAAGCAGAATTAAGATCAATCTGGCATAATTTGTTCCTGGTGAAGCTTTGCCAGGTGTTTTATATTATTGCTCCCTCTTCTAACTATTCACTAACCACCTCCTTAGTAAACCATTTTAGAACTTTTCTAAGAATGGAAGTCCAGCTCAGTGGGCTATATTTACTTTTCTTTCTTTGTCTTTTTTGAAAATCAAGACATTTCTCCTCTTCTCCTCTTGTGATCCCTCTCCTATCCTTTTCAGATGCCATGGACAGTGGTTCAGTAATCAATTATCTCCCAATTTTTTTCAGTACCTTTGGATTTAGTTCATCTGGGCTAGAGGACTTGAATTAATCAAGGGGAAGCTAAGTGCTGTTTTATGATCTCTTTAATTGCCTGATATATCCATCGGTCAGGTCATAGTCATTTTTGTTCTGTCCTTCCTTGTCCAAAGAACATTCTCCTTGGGGGGAAAAACACCCTTTCCCAAACCAAAAATAATAACATCCTTTCCTTCAAACCCCAAATCGAAACAAAATTAAAATTGAATAGCTCTGCCTTCTCACTGTTGTCAATTTCCTCTCTACTTATCCAGCAACCAGAACAGCAATCCTGTCCCTACTTTGAGAATCATCTTTTTCCCAACGTAGTTGTAATAATAATAATACCCCTTTCACTGGCCTAAATTTTCTTTGCCAGTCTCTGCTCTTCCCAAACTCTAGCCCCACCCTGATATTTACCTCTCAGTTCATGGTCATGACTTTTTATGCATCCTCTGTTATTTATTTTTATTTTCATCTTCTGTACATTTCTTCGAAGGCTGAGTTGCTGAATTCTCTGCACATTCTCATTGACCTTTTCAGACAACTCTCTCTCTAAGAACTGTTTCTCTTTCAAGCTTTAGGACTTCATTCTTGAGAGTTTCCCATACTTCCTGGATTGCCTCTTCCCACAGAATTTTAATCCAAGGGATCCTACCTGTCTTTTATTTTATCCTGTTCTCTCCAAATATTAGGGACCCATTAGATTACATCTGCCATTCCTTTCCTTTCTCACAAACTCTGGTAGGCAGCCATCACCACCTCCCCTTGCCATCTCCCCATCATATTTACCCCAACACCCAATTCCTTAATGTTGGTGAGAGTCAGATTCAGAACAGACTTTCTACTTGGTTCCTCTATATTTGAAGGATGAATTTATCAGTAAGGCAAATCAAACTTTAGCTGCTGTCCAGCCTTTGGCAGAGGGGGAGCTTGTACAAGTTTCCTCATTATTGAAGTCTCTATAACCCAATCTCCTCATCCATGTCCTCTTTCTGGCCAGGCAGTCTGTAGCATATACCTGTAGGATAAAATAACTTCTTACCTCTCCCATAAACTTCACCATAATGTTCTCTGCCAAGCTTTCCTGGCCTGGCTCCTAGATTTGCTCATATTAGTATACCTTTGTAATATGCAGAATTATCCTACCCCTTTACTTTATCTTTTGAATAAGATACAAGCATTCAACTCTTGACTAGAGCCTTGGTTCCTGTGTGATCTTGTGTGAAGCCCTCAGCTCTTTGGGACTTAGTTTCTTAATCTGTAGATTGAAGGATTAGGGTTAGATATTTTCTAAGGTCCCCTCTCACTCTTAATCCTATGATCCAAATTTAAATTCTCATTTCTCAGGTGGGGAAATGTCTATACCTACATCTTTAAAAAGTCCATTATACAGCCAGGAAGAATGTGTTTTTAATGAATTAATATTTCTCAACAGTTTATATTTTTAAAACATGATAGGTTTCTTTAATTGCTCCTGAAAACATTCCTCAGAAGTCATTTAGCTCTGATATTTTTCTCATTTGAGTATTGGGAGATCTCAGGCACTGAGCAGTAAATGACTTGCTTAAAAGTCACATACAGTGAGCATGCTTAGATCTATATCCCAATTCTCAGAATGAGCTATGCAGTTGTACCTTGAGGATCCTCCATGTCCCTTCAACTGCCACTCAGAGATTCTCTTTGGTTTTCTAATGCTGTGCCATCTTTGTTGGTCTGATAAGGTGACTCTGTGACTCTCCCTTATCATTTACCATCAAAATGCTGAATGGCATGATCTCCTTTTCCCCTTCCCACTTTTTAAAATTGAAGTTAAATTAAGTTAATAAGACCTTTAGAAATTTCAACTGATTTCAAATTGCAAAATTTTGTATAAAACACATTCCTTAAGAATAAAAGCTTAAATATTTCACTCATGGTAACTCTGTACAGGGATTATTATTGTCATTTTATATATATGGAAAATTAGGCTCAGGGTAGGGGCAAACAGGGCTCAGTGATTTGCCCAGGGTCACATATCTTGTAAGTGTCTGATGTTGGATTTGAATTCAGGTTCTCCTGATTCAAGGGCCAGTGCTCTAACTTAGCCACCCACATAGATTGCACTGAACTATAGAATAAAAGAAGTTCAGAGTAAGACATGATTTCAGTAGACATTTAGTCTAACCTATACGTGGACATTAACCCTAACGTAGCAAAGCTGAGGAACGATCATTTAGATGCAAATCTAGATTGTGTGTTCACAAGAGTATCCCTCTTTTTAGCCATCATGCTCATATCATGTTACTTTATAGACAAAAAAATCAGTAGGGATAGTAGTTGAAAAAAGGTAATAAATTAGTACGATCTCCATTTCCAATGAAAATTTAGTGTCTGAAAAATGATTAGCACAATGAGGCACAAAGAAGCCAGAAACTGCCTTGTACAGCAAATATCTTATCTCCTTGCCAAGTAGAGAGAGATTCCAGCCAAAGGCAACTCTATTTCACAATATAAACTCATTTGCCAAAAAAGAGAAAGATGGAGAAAAATTATAAACCGTGTCTCCCTCTAAAGAAGCAAAAAAGGGATAGAAGAGAAGATGAGTCTAAAGGAAGCTTAACATGATAACCAACTAAGCCAAATCAACCCATGACTATTTGTGGAAGAAATTTGAAAGAAGAGAAGCAAAGAGAGAATGGAACAGATGTCGGCATTTTTATAGCTAATGATTTTCATCATCCATGATAGGAGGACTATGTTTTGGCTCGAATACCTCATTTCCCAAGGAAATGTATGAGGAAATAAAAAAAAGGTTCTAAGGAAGGCAAAGGTACCAAGGGCACCTGCTCAAAGCAAGGATGCAGAGAAGGAAGATTTGTTCTAGTTCATGAGCCTAGACCACACATGAAACCCTGTGTTCAATTCTGGGCACCACATTTTTCACGACTTTAGAACACCCCAGTAGGGTCTCAAAATCATTGCCTTCTAGGAGCATCAACTGAAGAAATTTAGGAAGTTTAGCTTAGAGAAGAGATTTTCAGTGGGGGTGTGGGGTGGAATGCAGCATGGTGACAGCTGTCTATGTATTTCAAGGACTGCCATGAAAAAGAAGGTTACAACTTCTCTTTGGCTCCAGAAGGCAAAATTCAGAGCAATGTGTGCAAATGTCAAAGGAACAAATTTAGAGTCAATGTTTGCCAAAACTTGATGATTTGAGCTGTCCCACTGTGGAATGGGCTGCCTAGAAAAGCGTTGGGGTAGGTTATTTCCTTCCTTGGACGTTTCTGAGCAGAGGCTAGGTGACCACTTGTAGCATATATTGTAGTGATGATTCCTTTCCTCTATGGTAGATTAGATGGACACTGAGGTCTTCTCTGACTCTTAAATTTGTTGGCTCTGTGACTTGGGAAAGCAGTCATGATCCAAAAAGATCTCAATGCACTACAGTTTTAAACTGATTACAACAAGGTGGAATTTGTGGAAGTAAGTCTTACATGAGTCAAAAAAAAAAAACAAGCAAACTCTCAACTAAGTACAAGTACGGTGGGGCTTGGTTGGACTATGGTTTGTCTGAAAAAGATTTGGGGAATTTAGGGACACTACCAACTCTTCATGAGTCAGAAGTAGGTTCTGACAGCCAAAAAATACCTGATGTGATACTGGGCTTTAAGATGAGCCTAGCTGTGAGGGGCAGTGAAGTGACAGGCCCTCTATCCTTTGCCCTAGGCAGACTTCATATAAAGTATTACGTTCACTTCAGAGTATCACAGTTTAAGAAGGACTTTAATAAAGTTGAGATCATCCAAGTTTTAGAAATCATAAAGTTATTTTAAAATCTCAATGGTCCTTCAAGGTTTTACAGCCCCAAAATTTACAGTTTGAGACGTACTGATCTCTTCTCGTGCTTTCATCTGACAAATGAGGGAACAAGAATCAAGAGACTTCTTTAAGGTCAAAAGCTGGTAATTTGAAGACTTCACTCTCAAACTTAGCTCTTTTGATTCCAAGTTCGAGGCTATTTTTACTACAGCACACAATGGCACCAAGCTGGCTAGACCACTTTCTGTCTTGTGGTACATCCACATCTCTTTTCTTATCCCATACATAGTGAAATAAAAACATAAATATCTCATTTTCTTTATGTTTCATCTTATGTGATTTTTGAGGAAATCAATAGGTATCATTTCAGTCCATTTAACAGTGTTTCTATGATTCAGAAGAAAGTACCCAATTTCATGTCTGAGGCACTTAATAGTGAAGGAATCAGCAACTTTTCATAGCCGTGCAGTCCTAAAGTTTGCAATTAAAGGATAAATGCATGAGCTTTAAAGCTTTCTACCTGGTTTGTGATCTTGTCAATGTACCCTGAAAATTGTGCAGCTCAAATGTCTTAGACAACTTAGGTAATTCTTGTAGAGGTGTACTATACAAACACACACATATACATATACACGCATACACATATACACATACATATATACATACACATATACATACACACATATTTAAAAACAGGGACAAAGTTTTGCATACTTAAATGTCAGGTTATATATATATGTCAGGATCTCATGACTTCTCACACAACCATTCTAGAGAGAATGTTTTGGCCAAAATACACAGCTGTCCCTTAACTTTTGACAGAGTCAATGCAGTCCTGTGCTATTTTCTGTTTCTAAAACTTCAGGCAGATTTCAGCACAGCTCAATGAATCAGTCTTTCTCCGGAGACACATAGTACATGAAAACAGAGCATAGTTTCCCACTTAATCATACATTTGTGAATTACACTCTTCTGTCATGATGAGGTCTCTCTTGGCTTTCTTGCTATCTATATTGACATTAAGATCAGTTTAGAAGCTCCAATATACATGCTTCTTCAGAGATAATTGGTCTAAAGGTCTGAAATATTTTTGCTGTTATTTGCCTCTTCAGTTTGGAGTCAACAGAGGCTTGGGTTGAAATTTTGTTTCTGACATTTGCCAGCTATGTGACTATGACCACATTATATATCTCTAAGATTCTGTTCCCTCATCTTTAATATGAGAATAACAATACCTATTATAACTACCTCTCAGATCTTTTTTGAGGATTGAATGAGACAATGTGCATAAGGTATTTTGTTTTTTATTTTTTTTTAGAATTTTTAATATGATGAATGTAAACAATTCCAAATAAAATGAACATTTTCCATACACGTTGTTAAATTGAAGGAAGGGATCACACAAGAAAGTGTGACTCTCTATTATGTGCCTTAAAACTCTATATTAATGTCACCTATCATTGTTTTTCTATCATAATCCTCCTCCTACCTTAGATAAAGAGAGAATCTTCTGCCCTCAACAAGGCTATTAAAATTGTCTGGTGCCTTTTAGTTTTGATAACTCAATCGTCCTAGGTCTCAGATTCTAATTAAAAAAAATTGTAAGGATTTATCCCAAGATTACAAGCAAGTCTTTTACCCATTCTTAATTATTACTCTCCTTACTTCCATCTCTTAGAATTCCTAGTTTCCTTCACAGGGCAGCTCTAGGTTCCTACTAGGACTACTTTCTGTATAAGACTTTTCCTTTTCTTCCTCAGCTATTAGTTCTTCTCTTTTCAAGGCAAAATTATTCCGTATTTATGTATTATGTGTATGTATGTTTATATACACACACATATAACATCTTTAAAAGTATATACATATATATGTATGTGTGTACATAATACATATATACATATGTTATCTTTCCAAATAGAATACAAGTATGTGAGAGCTGGGGTGGCTAGGTGGCACAGTGAACAGAGCGCTAGGCTTGGAACCAGGAAGACCCCTTTTCCTGAGTTTGAATATGGCTTCAGACACTTACTAGCTATGTGTCCTTGGGCAAATTACTTAACTCTGCCTCAGTTTCTCGTAGGTAAAATGAGCTGGCTAAGGGCATACCATTCCAGAATCTTTTTCAAAGAAACTCCAAATGGATCATGAAAAGTCAGACAGGCTAAAAAACTGCTACAAAAACACTTAGAGGGCAAGGATTTCTTTTTTGCCTGTATCCTTAGCACCTGGCAAGGCATGAGATACTTCATAAATATTCATTGATTGCTGGAAGAGACTTTCATTTTTGTCTTTAGCTGTCCAACTCTTTGTGCATAGTAGATATTTAATAAATACATATTTCTTGATTGGCTATTAAATGAAGACCTCTATACATAGTGAGCTGGATCACATCTGGGAGATTTTCATGGAACTTTGATCCTCTAAATTTGACCTCTGAAATGACTACCCAACTTTTTCAAATAAATAAGCTGTTGGGGATTCTCTGTGACTATATAGCATTGATCATAGCAACCTATACAGATAAAAAATTGTGTCTGACTCAAAGGCAATGCTTCAGAGTAAGTGGGAGGCAACAAACTACTCCCAGTGCCTTGTGGTTAAGATTGGTGTAACATATTATTAAATAAATGGATGATCAGAAAAGGAGAGCTGGTTATGTTGCTTGACTGCAGGATACCGGAAAGACTCCCTAGGATCCAAAGATGGTTTAAAGGACATTGAAAGGTCCTAATATTTTTGGGCAGACTCTCTTTGGAGGCTTGTGGGATGCCATAGACAAGAGTTACATAAGGCTGAAATATGAGCTGTATAAGTGGAGAAGAGACTGCTGAGAACACAGATCCATCACATTATTGAATTATTATGTTTTAAGGAGCACTTACTGCATTTTAGTCAAATAAACCCTAATGATTAAAGCAAAGACTGAGATTGAAACTCTGAAGAGGTGAAACTCATCACCTTTAATTGATCAAAATTGAAATGCCTAAAGACACCCTGCTTAGTGCATTAAACATATTTAGGCTATTAATCGATGTCTAATTGGACACTGGTCCTCCGTGGAGGAGGCGTGCAATGATGGCTAAAAATACCAACTGGCATTTTAAAATACATGGGCTCTGTATCCTGCAGCAATTTTCTTAAATGCCAATTATAATTTGACATTTTAGAGGCTCCGGAGTGTGATTGCTAATGAAGGTACCTGCGTGTGACCCCTTGGCAAACACAAGCACATTTTTATTTAAGTGCTGATGCTGAAAATAGTTTTCTATTGTGAAAGATTCCATTTTTATCCGAATTCCAATTAATCTTCCTTCTAGGAAGTATACTTTAAATTTTAGTCCCACTGCCTATTATATTATAAATGTAGAAAGAGCAAGGTAGGAAAAATCCCACCCAGCAGATATGTATATATATGCCTTTTCATATTTTTATATTAGAACACGATCATGTTTCAAAATCTTGCCTACTTCTGCAATTTTGTTGGCACATAGGGAGTTCTCAGTTTGTAAAGTCTCTCCATGGATGCAGATCTATCACTCGTATATAACTTATGGTCATTTAGAGGTGACTGGGGCCCTGAGAGGTAACATTAATGGTTGAATGATTTGCTTATTTTCATGTAGCTACTATGTGTTAGCAGAAAGATCTGAAGATTCCCAGCTCCACGGTGTCCACTCTTTGTCTCTTCACCCATGCCATATCTCATCTGAACTGGCAGTGGTAGTGACTGTGGCCATCTGGATCACTGCTTTAATTCATGGTGAGAAAGCTCCCTTTATTTCTCTCCTTCTACCTAAGCCTCTGCTGCTGTCACCCTGGTGCATCCCTCAGAACCTGGGACCTCCTTGCCCAGGAATATTCGACCATCCTCATTGCCTACTCCATCTTTCCCCCTTCTCCTCTGGGTTAATTCTTCCTTTGGTCTCCATTTGGTGGAGAAGCCTAAGCCAGCTGATCTTGACTTCTGAACTTCAAAGCCACATATCCTGGGGTATGAGCTTTCATCCCAAATTTCCTAACCTCCCTCCTTTTTTTCCAACTTCTTTTTACGTGGTGTCTTTCTCCATTGGAATGTAAGCTTCTTGAGAGCAGAGAATGTCTTTTCTCTTTTTTATATCCCCAGTAATTAGCATGGTGCCTGGTACACAATTAGTATGTAATAAGTGCTTATTGCCTTCCTTTCTATTAATGTAAGTCTAAATTTGAATCAGCAGTTTATAGTCTTGGTGAATTATCTGGAGCTGTGAGAGGTTATGTGACTTGGCAGATAAGTAGCACCACAGTGCATAGAGTCAAGAAGACCTGAGTTCAAATGTGTCCTCAGATACTTACTAGCAGTATGACCCTTGGCAAGTCATTTGACCCCTGTTTGCCTCAGTTATCTCATCTGTAAAATGGGGATAATAATAGCACCTACCTTCCAGGATGTTGTGAGAACCAAAGGAGATAATATTTGGAAAATGTTTATCATAGTGATTGGCACATAGTAAGTGCTATATAAGTATTATTTATTATTGTTGGTGTTGTTACCCATAGTCACACAGCAATTATCTGTCAGTAACTGTATCTGCACCCTCATCTTTCTGACTCCAAGAATATCTTTCTAATATTTTTAACATTATTACTACTACTAATAATAAAATGAATATTAACCCAATGTTTTAAAGCTTGCAAAGCTCTTTTTAGTACACTATTAATTTGATTTTCTCAACAATCACATGAGATATAACACATATTATTATTCCCCTTTTACAGATGGAGAAGCTGAGGCTCTGAGTGGTTAAGTGACTTGATCATGGTCAAGTAGAAGTATTGGATTTATACTCATCTTTCTGACTCCAAGTTCTACATTCTCTCCCTGAAGCCAGAAAGATTGTTTTTTTTTTTGTTTTGTTTTCCATTTTTGACCTTGTAAGATGTGCTCAGGACACATCCACTGTTTCAATAGCTCTCCTGGATTTACTCGATATTTCCATCATGAGTGCCCTGGCATGTAGAGAGCATCAGGATCATTCTGCTTATGAGAAATCAGAAGCACAGAGTTATCATGTGTGCAATGTGCCCTAGACAGTGTAAGAGGTCCAGGTAGGATGGCAGCTCAGGTCCCTTGACATTGAATCCAGACCTCTTTCTCCTCTGCTACCCCACATCATCCACCTCCATTGCTCATAGTTCAAAGCATCATAATATATCTTGTGATAACAGGATGTAGAGAAGCACAGGATCTCTAAGAACAATTGTAACAACCCTGTCCAGGAGTAAGATGTGACAGGGTATCTTAAGCTCACACTGTTTTCATTTTCAATTCATTTCATTCAATTTGATTTAATTTGATTCAAGTCATTCCAATCCAATGAAAATTTATTAAGCATTTGCTGTGTCAGGCATTGGCATAATAAAGACAAAAATGAAGCAATCCTTTCCTCAAGGAGGTTACATTTCATCTCAGAAATAATATGGATCCATATAAGGAGACACAGAATATAGATAAAGTAATTTGTGTTTAGTGGAGAGGGCACTAGCATAGTGGATTAGGCGGGGCCTCATATAAAAGGTGGTTTGTGCGATGAGGCCTTGAAGGAAGCTAGAGATTCCAAGAATGGAGGTGAAGAGTGATTGTATCTCATGCATTGGGGATAGCTCGAATAATGTTAGACACCCAGGAGATTGAATGTCACGTACAAGGACAGCAAGAAGACTAGTTTGGTAGGAATGTAAAATACATGAGGGTCAGCAATATATAATCAGTCTGGCCAAAAGGTTGGGAGCCATCTTGTGAAAAGCTGGTGAAGGATTTCAAAAGCCCAATAGAGAAATTCATATTTCACCTTCAAGGCAATGGGGAGCCATTCGAAGTTCTTAACCTAGTGAGTGACATGCAAATGCATGATTCTTTGGGGTCAACAATGGCTGGTTTGACCTTTGGTGTGGTTTAGAAGGAGTCTGGGGGAGAGACTGGATAGTCCATTTTTCTTTCACTATTTTCTCTTACGTGAAATTGCCCTCCTGGAAAAATTGGTTGAACGCTTCGTAACCCATTGTAGCCACAGTCAACTCATCACTCGCTATTCCATGTGACAAACCACTTTACATCTTCTATTTAAGATGATTGTTTCCTTCTAGAACGTAAGCTATGGCTTTGTGATGACCAAAACTGAGTTGGTCAAAAACCCCAATGTGACATTTCTGTCAAGGTCAAGTATGATAATAATAAAATGTCAGAATAATTGGGCGATGGAAAGACAACTTGTTTTGGAGTCAGATGCCCTGGTTCTAAATCTGGCTCTTCCACTTTCTACTCATGTGATCTTGGGCAAGTTACTTCCTCTCTGTGGGCTTCAGTTTCCTCATTTGTAGAGGGAAAAGTATAGACTAGATGTTGTTGAAGCTTTTCTCCAGCTTTAAATTTTCTAAACCTTAGCAGAAAAGCCTGTTCCATATTGCTTTTCCATATGTCTGAAACTCTTATTTTGGTTTATTTGAAATTCTGTTTATGAAAGGTCAACAGAATCCATATCCAAATTTGTTTGCTCTTACCTCAGGTTCATAATATAGTTGGTGATGATCCACAGTACTCGGAATATCAGCAGATCTACAAATTAGTGTGCTCTGCCCCTAGAGTCAGTGTCCCTCCTGAGGAACAAAGTCATTACTGTGCAGTGCACTGACTGTCACCAATGCACATAAAGAAAGAGAGCATACTTTCCTTGGGGCCTAATTTACCAAGAGGGAAGGACTCAGGCAGTGTGAAAACCTTCATTATTTTGAAGTTTCATAACACATGTCTTCAGAGTGGGGCATCTCACACTAACCAGGTTAATAGGTACTGTGTGGAAACAAATAAAAATGATGGAAAAGGTTGGAGGCAGGAAGCCGAGAAGGGTGATTGAAGATCTTCATATTTTCCCTTGCATGAAGCTTATTTTTATGCGTGACTTTCTTGCACTTCACATTTTGTGAATGTTTTGTTTTTCCTGAAACATGAAGATGAACGTCATATAGTATTTATGTCTATTTCCTAGAAGTTGGAGGTAGTAGCATGGTAGAGGGACAAAAGGCACTGGATTTGGAATCAAATGACCTGAGTTTGAGTCTTGATTCTGCTACTTACTATCTGGGAAAACTTAGGAAAGTTATTAAACCCTTATGAGGGTCAGTTTCCGTATTGATAAAACAAAAGGCCAGGGGTTGGGCTTGTCCTTCAAGGCCCCCTTCCAAATCCACACCAAAGATCCCTAAGGCAGAACCAAGAACAATTTGTTGTTTGGTTTGGATCTTTTCTGAATATTCAGTCTAAATATGATTTTGTTATTTTTTAGGCTGAATATCAGGAAAAGATATAAACCAAACCAACCAACCAACCAAACAAACCAATTTGCACTATCCCAAAGTGAGATAGGCTAAATGCACAGGGACATAGTGGATTCTCCTTCACTGTCCCCAAGCTAAAACTGGTGACCATTTGACAGAGATGTAGGGAAGGAGATACTTTTTTCAGATCTGGATGGAATGAGACAGCCATTTAGATCATTTCCAACTTTGAGAAACTGTGATTTTGAGAGTGGGACATTAATTGGCTGTTCTAATAACATTTTTGTTTTGCTATTTGGAAAACTTCTTTAAAATATTTATAATCTCTTTTGCTGAACACATTTTGGCAAGCTTTTGTAGGCATCAGCTTTATTTCCCTCCTTGCTCCTAAAAGCCACCACTAGACACAAAGAGCCTTGCCTGGATTAAAGCCTTTCAACGATGTGTCCCCACCAAGTCTAATGAGCTATTGTGCTATGGTCCAGGTCTATGAGCCTTTTCTTGTGTCTATAGACATGGGCTCTATTTTGGATGGATTTAGGGCTAGCCAGAGAGCTGGTTAGGGCACTACCACATGTGGGGACGTAACAAGGGACACTTTTAAAATAGGATTTCCTTTTCAAAGGGAGCTCTTTGGGGATTTTATGATTCCTGTGATGTATGACAGTGAATCATGGGCTACTGAAGCTTCTGAAGAAGTAAAATCGAGGGTCACTCGCACATAATACTTATGCACGTGGTGGGCGTGAGCAGTTCAAAGCACATTGCAGATGAAGAATTATATAGAAATGACATGAAGCATGCAAAGGAGACCAGTTTTACAAGATGGGCTAGTCATATAGCAAGAAAGGATAACTGATGAACTCCATTGATATCCACATCATGCTTGGATAATATTTGGGAAAAGCTCCCAGAATGTTGGGTAAAGACTCTATGGTGAAGTTAACAAGAGAGAAAGATGTGAGTTACAAGACAAATATGGGGCAGAATGGCATAGTGGATAGAGTAATAGGATTGGGGTCAAGAAATTCTAGGTTCAAATCCAATTTCTAATATTTGATAGCTATGTATCCCCAGGAAAATCACTTAACCTGTTTGACTCACTTTCCTCATCTGTAGAATTAGTATTTGGACTAGGTGAGCTCTAATGTTTCTTTTAGTCCTAAATCTGTGATGCAAGGATTCTTTGATCCTGGGAAGGACATGCATAAAAGAATCCACTTTGAAGAGTTAAATCATATGGCCTGGGACCCCAGAGTTATTAAGTAATTCAGAAGAAAAGAATTTTTAAAGCTGAAAGAACTCTGTGACCATCTACTGTAACCCATACCTAGACAAGAATTCTGCCCTACAACATCTCCAACAAGTGGCCATCAATCCCTTGCTGAAAGGCCTCCAGGGATGGATAGCCTACCACCTCCAAAATTTCCTTTAATTTTTAAATAGTTATTTTTTGAGTAATTGAATAATTTTTGAATAGTTATAACACAAAGAGAAAAAATATAAATTGTTCTTACATTAAGCCTAATTTTTCTCATTGCAACTTTCATTTGCTGCTCCTAGTTCAACTTTCTGGGGTCAGCCTGAACAAATCAAACCATTTTCCATTTCACAAATACTTGAAAATATCTCTATATTTGGCATAAGCCTTCTTATTGCAAGTTTAATGCTTTTTCCTTTCCATCCTCTCTGGCTCCAGGTACAGTAAAGAGTTGGTGTGAACTCCAAGCAACAGGAAAGACTTATTTAATTCAATGTAATCAAGATTATAACTGAGATTGTTCCCAAACTGAAGGTTCTAAATGTTTGATCCAGACAGAGATTTTTGAAGGCTTGATACTTTTAATGTCAACACCTTTATTGTAATGGCATAATGCCTGGAGTTGCAGAAGAAAATGAATCTGTCACATGTCAAAATAAAGATGTTTGAAGAAAACAGTCTGTTCTATAAAACAGACAGCCTCTAATGACCAGTAATTCATTCCTTTCTTAAAAAGAGACTACATCTTTCAGAGACATCATCTATTGATTTGAATGCAAGGCATATCTGTACCTTCAAACCCATGTACTTTTATAACAATTGGCTTCCCAACCCATATCCTCAGACTACGAATGCAGCCATGAAGAGACATCAACATAAAATCTCCATCATATTAGGGTGATTCAAAGTCATGCGTTGTCACATATCTGAGGAACGTGAGCTCTTTGAACCTAGGGATTGCTTTGTTTTTGTCTTTGTACTTCCAGTGCCTAGCCCAGAGCCTGGCACATTGTAGGTTCTTAATAAAGTCTTGGTGATTGGGTTTGCATCAGTTCAAATTAGAATCATCTGTCCTCTACCCTCATTAGATCACATGTGGTAGGCTACATTCTGTTCCTGGCTCTGTTATATAAGAAACACAGAGATAAGTTGGAGACTGTCCAGAGGTGAATTATTGGGATGAAGAAAGGCTTTAAGGTCATGATATATAGGGACTGGTTGAAGGAGCTGGAGAGGTTTGGCTGTGAGAGGTTCTAGAAATCTTGGTGTGGAAAATATTTTCTTCCAGTATTTTGGGGGCTTTCATGTGGAGAAGGGGTTCAGAATTGTTCTTTTTGGCTCCAGAAACAGAATCAGGAGCAGTGCTTCCTGGAAATTTTCCTTGCTATGAAAGCAGTAAATCTCATTCCTCTCCAGGTACACTCCGAACTTCCTCTCCCAAACCCCAATTTTTCATCCTGAAGTTTTACTCTACCTTGCAAATGCCAACTACTCCTACAATCTCTACATTAGTGTGGATAGCTTCTTCCAGAATTTCCCTTTAAGGATAGCGCCTAGGCTAACCATCTCTTTCTCTCTCTCTCTCTCTCTCTCTCTCTCTCTCTCTCTCTCTCTCTCTCTCTCTCTCTCTCTCTCTTTCTCTTTCCTTTTTTTTTCTCAACCTGATCTCCAGGGCTACCTGACTTTGTACCTTTGTGCCCCTTTCATCAAATTTTCTGGTTCATTTTATGCATTGTGTCCCCATTATAATGTAACCTCTTCAAAAGTAGTGACTTTTTCTTTTTACCTGTATTTGTATTCCCATTGTTTAGTACAGGGCCTGGCATGTAGCAAGTATTTAGTAAATGGTTGTTGATTGACTGACTGTCAAAAAGTAGATTAGGCTGCCTCAGGGTATGGTGGTTTCCCCTTCGTTGGATGTCTTCTAGCAGAAACTGGCATATACCTGCTTCATTACATGTTTGTCTCCCTGTTAGACTCTAAGCTAGGGGCTGTTTTTGCCTTTCTTTGTGGCCTCATCACTTAGCACAGTTCTGGCACATTGTAAGCATTCATAAATGCTTATTAGTTGAGGAGATTCTTGCATTTGACTCAATTCAGGAAACAGCATTAAACATCTGCTATGTGCCTATGATGTTACACATGGGGAATACAAGGACAAAAAAATGAAATAGTTCCACCTTTAAGTTGAGGAAGCTGGGAGGGACGGAAGTTAAATGACTTGCTCAGGGTTGCCCAAGAATAAGTGTTTGAGGCTAGATTTGAACTCAGGTCTATCCTGATTTTAGGCCCACCTCTCTATCTACTGTACCATGATGATGATAATTTGGCATTGCTGAGTATGTCTTCTTCCTGAATTCTTTCTCCCCCATGGGGTTTCATAACATAACTTACTCCCAGGTACTCTTCTACTTGTCTGATCATTTCTTCATCATTCACCTTTGTAGGATCATTCCTCCCTCCTTTGTGTTGCATTATTGTCTTTGTTCCCTTTATATTCATCCTGCATATACTAATCCTTGTTCTCTCTCCCATTAGAATGAAAACTCTGCAAGTAAGGATTGTTTCATTTTGGTTTTGTACTTGCATGTCCATGCCTGGAGTATAGTATGTTCTTCACAAATGTTTGCCAATGGATTGCTTATACGTGGGTCTGTGGGCAGCTAGATAGAGCAGTGGATAGAGCGCTGAACTTAGAGTCGGGAAGATCATTCTCCTGCATTCAAACATGGCCTAAGACCCTGACTAGCTGTGTGACCGTGGGCAAGTCACTTAATTTTGTGTACCTCAGTTCCTCATCTGTAAAACGACCTGAAGAAGGAAATGGCAAATAAGTCCAGTATCTTTCTGAAGAAAACCTCAAATGGAGTCATGAAGAATCATGAAGGGCAGAATGAAAAAAAATGATTGAAAACAACGAAGCAAGATATGTGTGCCTAAGCTTCTCTGCTAAACCCTATTCTATCATCTCTCTACCTTCCCAACTTTGCTCATCTGATCAGAAGCCTTGGATTCATTAATCACCCCCTATGAACACAGCTCCCAAATCTAGATAGATTGCCCTCATCTCTCTCCTGAGTTGTAGTCTTACATCATCTTCTTCTTGCTGGACAGTTCCCATAGGAATCTCTAACTCAAAATATTCCAAACAAAACTCAAAACCTTTACTTTTTACATTAAAACTACTAGTCTTCTTTGTTTCCAGTTTTTGTCAAGGGCACTCTCATTTTTTCAGTCACCTAATTTTTTTCATTTCAGAGACACCCTTGTGTCTTCCTTGTCTCTTATCACTTCAGCCTGTAACGGATACTACCCTCACATTATTTTATCTTTATTCACAAAGCTACCACTCCAGTTCCTTCTAGTCCTCAGCTTTCACCTGGACTATTGCAACAGCTTTCCTCTATCTATCCATCTATCTATCTATCTATCTATCTATCTATCTATCTATCTATCTATCTACCTATTTTAAACTGTTTCCTTTTAAATTGAGTTCAAAGTTCACTCCTTACCTCCCCCCCCCACTTACTTGAGAAGGCAATTAAAATGATATCATTTCTACATATGAAATAATTCTGAATATATTGTCATATTAGCCATATCACAAAAATCAAGAAATTGAAAAAATCTACTTCAATTTCTACTCAAAATTCATCAGTTATGTATCTGGCGGTAGATAAAATTTGAGTCCTTTCGAATTGGACTATATTATTGATCAAAGTAGCCAAGTAATTCACAGTTGGTTATCATTACAACATTGCTGCTACTCTGTACAATGTGATCTCCTCATTCTTGTCATTTTGCTTTGTATCTGTTTGTATAGACCTTTTCATCTTTTTCCCTTGAATCCACCACGTTATCATTTTTATAGCAAAATAGTACTCTATTACAATCATATGGCACAATTTGTTTAGCCATTCCTCAGTTGATGAATATCACTTCATTTCCTAATCTTTTGCCGTATATGTATACGGGATACTCAAGGAAGACTAACGCCTTTGCTGTGAGTGCCTGCTGAGTCTGTTTCAGGACTTCTCATCCACCTTTGGAGTTTATGTGGTACTCAAACTCTCGCCTGTGGTTCCAAGAAGCTGTAGATGCAAAGTGGCTACACCTAGGTAAACCATCTCAGCAGAAAGGCTAAGCCATATTAAGGGTAAGACAAGCCATAGTCATGTCAGTGAGTTAGTGGGGTGTCTAGCCAAGCTTGTGAAACCTTCCCCTGGCATAATGAGCAGAGTAAAACAGTTTGTTCTTATGGCCACTAAGGAGGCTGAAGCAGGCAATGCAGAGCACTTAGAACTTGATTGGGCATCAAAAACATCAAGGTCATCCATCGCATCCTGGGCCATTGACAGTCATCTTGACTTTGGTCTTGCCACTTGACTTGAAGGACTCCAGAAGAGAGTGAGGCTGATGACTTTGTGCAGCTCTGCCTCACTTAAATTAAATTTATGCATGAGTTAAGATATCACCTGTGATGTCATTGGTCCTCTTCAAAAATGGAGGACAAACAACAACACAATTCTTTGCCATCACCAAAAAATCTGCTATGAATATTTTGTACGTGAAGTTCATTTTCCTTTTCCTTTGATCTCTTTGGGGTACACACCTCATAGTTATATTGCTGGGTCAAAGTGAATGCATTGTTTTATAGCCCTTTGGGTATATTTCCAATTTTTTTTTCTCCAGAATGGTTGGAATAGTTCACCAACTTCACCAAGAATTTATTAATGAACCTATTTTCCCTTATGCCCTGCAGCATTTGTCTTTTTTATAGGTATGAAGGGGTACCTCAGAGTTGTTTTAATTTGCATTTCTCTAATCAATAATTATTTAAAGTATTTTTCATATGGTTGTGTATATCTTTGATTTCTTCTTTTAAAAACTGCTTCTTTGTATTGTTGGGCCATTAATCAATTGGGGGGAAACTCTTATTTTTTTACAAATCTGACTCAGTTATATGCATATTTGAGAAATGAGGTCTTTATCAGGGAAAATTCCTATAAATTTTTTTTTAATATTACTTGATAGTCTGTGGTATTTTTAGCAAAATGAAGTTTTTCTGATTATCTCTCTTAATTAGATCTATTTTTTCATTTGCTTTGCCTGAGATCATGATTGCTACTCCTGCTGAAGTAAGATGAAGCATTATGAATTTTGCTCCAGCCATTTATTCCAACTCAGTGAATGTCTTTCTTTTTCAAGTGTGTACCTTGTACACAACATATTATTGGAATCTGATTTCTAATCCACTCTGCACTTTTATTTCTTGGGTGGACTCATCCCATTTACATTCACAATTATGATTTACTAACTGTGCATTTCCCTCCATTTTCTTTTCTTCTATTTATCCATTTCTTTCTCTCTCTTTATCCTGCCCCTCATCAAAACTATGTTTTTCTTCTGACTACTGTTTCCCTTAATGCACTTTCTCTTTTTTTTCATTCCTCGGCCCTACCTCTTATCTCGTTCCCCTACTATTTCCCTATTAGGGAAAAGATTTCTGCACCCAATTGAGTGTACATATATATTCTTCCCTCTTTGAGTCAATTCTGATGAGAATGAGGTTCAAGCCTTGTCCATCTCCTTATCTAAGTTCCACAATATCAGGTCTTTCTTGTGCACCTCTTTTATGTAGGAAAAATTTCCCCATCTTGCTTCTCCCTTCAATCAGTGCATTCCTTTTTCTCATCTGTTCATTTTTTTAAGATCGTTCCAATATAATTGAATTACACCTATGCCTCTTGTCTGTGTTAGACTCCTTCTAATGGCCATAAAAATGATAAAGTTCTTAGGAGTTACATGTATCGTCTTTCCCATATACGAATGTAAACAGTTTAACTTTATTGAGTCTCCTATGATTGCTCTTTCATGTTTACCTTTTCTTTTTGCTTCACTAAAATTTGATGTTTGAATGTCAGATTTTCTATTCAGCTATGGTATTTTCACCAGGAATGCTTGAAAGTCCTTTGTTTCATTAAATATCCTGAAATTTTTTCCCCTGAAGGATTATACTCAGTTTGGCTGGGTAGGTGATTCTCGGTTGTAATACCAGCTTCTTTGCCTTCCAGAATTTCACATTTCAAGCTCTCCACTCTTTTAATGTGAAAGCTTCTACATCTTATGTGATCCTGACTGTGGCTCTATTATATATAAATTGTTTCTTTCTGGATGTTTGCAATATTTTCTCCTTGATCTGGGAGCTTTGAAATTTGGTTATAATATTCCTGGTAGTTTTCATTTTGGGATTTCTTTTAGGATGTGATCAATGGATTCTTTCAATTTCTATTTTACTTTCTGGATCTAAGAAATCAGGGCAATTTTCCTTTATGATTTCTTAAATATGAAGTCTAGGCTCTTTCTTTGATGATGGTTTTCAGGTAGTCTAACCATCCTTAAATTATCTCTCAATCTGTTTTCCAGGTCAGTTGCTTTTTCCAAATATTTCTTTTATTACTCATTCTTTGCTTTGGAACTGTCACCAGGATCATGATCACAGTTTCTGTCTAACTCTGGAGCTGATGCATTGTCTGTTGAATCCTTCTACCTCCATTTATCATATGGTGAAGCTGAATTTGATACTATATATGAAACCCAATTTAATTACCCAAAATTCAATTAAGCTACCATTTATTGCATTTATTCTGTGTTAATCATTACCCTGGAAAGAGTGATGTAGAGAAAAAGAAATACCCTTGGCCTCCAGGATTTTACGTTCTACACAATATATTTTACTTGCTTAAAACAGTGAACTCCCCTGGTGATTCATGGACATATCTTACCTTCCCCATTTCAAGTTTCTTTGGATATGTTTGAATAAGACCCCTTCTCTCCTATGACACTGACACCACCCTGGTGCAGGTCCTCATCCCCTCACACCTGGTTTATTGCAAGAGCCTTCTGGTGCATTTGCCTGACTCAAGGCTCCAGTCTATCCACTCCAGTACATCTTCCATTTGGGCAATAAAGTGATTTTCCTAGATTATATGTTTGACTGTGCCACTATCTTCACTCAACAAATTCTAGTGGCTCCCTATTGTCTCCAGGGTCAAATACAAAGTTCTCTGGTGGTATTCAAAGCCTTTCATAATATAGCCACCTCCTACTTCTCCTTGTTATTTTAGGCATTTCAATAATATCAACTCTTTGTGACTCTATTTGGTTATTTGTTTTTTTTTTTTTTGCAAAGATACTGGAATGGTTTGTCATTTCCTTCTCTCACTCATTTTACAGATGAACAAACTGAAGCAAACAGTTAAGGGACTTGCCCAGGGTCACACAGCTAGTCCGAACTCAGATTTGTACCATGGTATTCCTGAGTCCAGGCCTCGTGCTCTATCCACTGCTCCATCTGACTTCCCTCTTACCTTTTCAGTTTTCTTATATTCTTTAATCCAGTAACACTGGCCTCATGGCTGTTACAGGAATAACACTTCAAATTTTGATTTTGGGCATTTTCTCCAGTTGTCCCCCATTCCTAAAATGCTCTCCCTCACTTCTACCTACTGACTTTTCTATCTTCCTTTAAGTCCAAATTGAAATCCTCCTTTCTACAGGAAGCCTTCCCTAACTCCTCTTAATTCTAGTGCCTTCTCTCTGTAATTTTCTATTCATCCTATATATAGTTTGTTTTATATGTCAATGTTTATATGTTGTTTCTCCCATTAGATAGTGAGATCCTTAATGGCAGAGATATCTTTTGTCTATTTTTATGACTTTAGTGTTTAGCACAGTGTCTGGCACATAGTAGGAACTTAATAAAAATTGATTCAATGTTTCTGACTTTAGGAAAGAATGTGAACAATTGGGAAAAGTTAGTCATTGAAAGGCTTGTATTTTGCAATAACATGCAACTTAGGTTTATATTTACTCACTGTTTCTGGAGTCAGAAGATCCTGGGTTCAAATCCTGATAATGCTTACTACCATTATGACCTTGGGCCAATACTTTAACCTCCATGGGCCTCAGTTGTTTCATCTGTAAAATAAGAGAATAATAGTAGGTGGCTCCTCAGATCTTTCCTAGCTATTAATCTATGATCTTAAAAATAATCTAAGTATGAGAGGCATATTTTATACTTCTGTGAGATCTCCACATGCTATGCCAATATTAATGGGCATATTCTAGTGCCTCATAACTGCCCCATGCTTCTAGCCTTGAAATATGGTCCAGATAACATCTTTATTTGGTCATTTTTCAGGTAAAAAAACCTCATCATTTCTTAAATTCGATTTAAGTCAATATCCTAAATTTTTCCTGAGAGGCAAAGAACATTTACAAGGCAGTGAAAAATGGTTTCAATTTTTAATATTTCAGACAAACACAATTTTTATTCAATCAAAATGATAGAATAAGCCCAAAGACACTCTGTGATGCTAGAAACTCCTCTTTTTCAGGTCCAGAGATGGAGGAATGCTAGTTTTAAGGATTTTTTTTTAAAAAAAAGATGTTATCTCTCTTCTTTTTTCCCATTATCCAGATTCATAAATGAGAGAAGAAATTATAGAAAGCTTTAAAAATATGTAAGACCCAGCCAACTCAAGGCAGAAAACTAAATCTTTTTAAATGACCCTGAGTTTGTTTTTTTTTTGTTTTGTTTTGTTTTGTTTTTTTGTGGAGACGACTTTGAGCTGTGGACTTTAGGGCAAAGAATCTGAAAAACAAACCCAAGCAGTCACTTTTCCAAGACCACAGTATAAATTCCAATGGGTTGGGGCCTGCCACTCGATTATTTTTCTGGCCCATGATACCCTATGAGGCACTTGACAGATACTGTGCTTTTTGATGACTTGTTTTTACAATTAAGTGAGTTAATAGACCAAAACCTAGATTGGTTTCTGCGGTGTCCATATGGTACTGATGCATGAGCTGAGGGTCACATAGTTCAGGGCAGGAAAGCCTCACTTCACAGGTGATGTTCATAATGACCACTACATAAGGGCTGGTTTGCCCTCTAAATTGGACCTACAGAGACCAGGCCTTGGATAAACTAATTCACTTAGTTCAGCTCTCTCTGACACCAGGCAGAACTCCTCTTCACAGGTCCATTTCCGCCCTCATGTGTGTGTGCCTACCTGTCCCATTCCCTCCACTCTTGCTCTGAGAACTATAATCAAAATGGGACTACCAGTGCTCTTGAGAAGCAAAGATTAATGGACTGCCCTAATGTTCCAGTCATCTTGTAATTTCTCAGATTATAACCCTCTTCTCTGGTCACCATGTCATTATCTGAGTATTCTCCTATGATAAAATGTAAATGGTTTGAGAGCAGGGATTGTCTCATTTAAAAATATATATATAGGTATTTGTATTGATATATACCTAATGCTTAGTACAATACTTGGCAAAAATGAGCATAAATGCTTTCTAATTCATCCATTAGATTCATTTGTTCATTCCTTTGGCAGCTAGGCGGTGCAATGGATAGAGCCCCAGCCTGCAGTCAGACTCATTTTCATGACTTCAAATATGACCTTAGACACTGGCTATGTGACTCTGGGTGAGTCACTTAACACTGTTGCCTTGGTTTCCTCATCTGCAAAGTGAACTAGAGAAGGAAATGGAAAAACACTCCAGTATCTTTGCCAAGAAATTCCAAATGGGGTTACAGAGTCAGACACAACTGAAACAATTGCACAATATATTCTACATTCATAGCACTCTCTTCCATTCCCTCCTACTCCTCTACCTTTGTAGAGCAGAAACTTGTAAGAAATGAAAAAAAAAACAATATGCACGATCAGTAGGGAAAGGTGTGTGGGATTTTCAGTCAGAAGAACTGGGTTCAAATCCAGGCTCTGCCTCTTCCTAGTGTATGGACCTGTGCTGCTTAATATTTTTATCAGTGACTTGGATAAAAGTGGAGGAGGCATCCTTACTAAACCTGTAAGTGACACAAAGCTAACACATACTAGGATGGATGAAAAACTTAGGATTCCAAAACATCTTGATAGAGGACAATATTGTTCTGGGTCTTCTAAGATAAAAATCATTTAGGAATCAGTGTGAAGTTTGGCATGGGCTCAAAAACCCTTTTCGACAAATATAAGAAGGTGAAGAAAACACTTTGGAAAGAACTCAATGTTTTAGTTGGCTCCCATCTCATTAAGAGTCAAAAGTGTGTATGCTAGTGAAGAAAGCTAATGTAATCAATGGGATAAGGTGTCAAGCATTTTGAAAACCTTAAAACTCTACAGAAATATTAGCAATAACGGTAATAAATAATGATGACAACATCAATGATAATGTAACAGTAACTGAAGGAGTCAGTGTCCAAGAACAAGAGGATGCCAGGCTGCTATGCTATGCACTGCTCAGATTATATGTATCTAGAGTATTGCATTCAATTTGGGAAACTGTATTTTAGGAAAGAAATTGAAAACCTTCAAATCATTGAGAGAAGGGCAACCATGATAGTCAAGGTCCTCCTATCCATACTGGCTGAGGATGGGTTGAAAGAGTTGTGGATGTTTAGTCTAAAGAAAAGACTCAAAAGAGAGAAAATATCTGTTTTCTGGCATTGAAAAGTTGTCATGGGAGGAAGTTAGGGAATGAACATTGATTTAGTATCGATCATGTACCAGGAACTGTGCCAAACACTTTGCAGATGATATCCCATTTGATTCTTGCAAAATCCTGGGAGTTAGGTGCAGTTATTTTCCCCATTTCACAGTTGAAGAAACTGAGTCAATCAGAGGTCAACTGACTTGCTCAGGGTCACAAAGCTAGTAAGTGTCTTAGGCAGGATTTGAACTTATATCTTCCTGATTCTGGCACACTGTCCATTGCAGCCACCTAGCTAGTTCTAGGTGGGATTAGATTTGTTCTCATATGTCCCAGAGGGCAGAACATGGAGCAGTGGGTAAAAATTATAAAGATCCTGATTTAATCACGAACCAATGTGTGTTTATTAAGAACCTGACAATGTGTGGTACTGAGGATACAAAAGCAAGAGTGACAGAGTCACTGCCTTTGAGGAGCTTACTTTGTGCAAGGGGAGCTACCATGTGCTAACACTAATAGGGTCCACGCATTAGTATATCTAAACTAACTGTTATGGGAATCTAGAGGAGAGAACCATCAAATTCCTCCAGAGAATCCTCAGACATGATGCTCCCAGATGGTCCAGCTGGCCTTCTTTTCTTTTTAATTTCTTTTTTATTTTAGTTTAAATCACTCAGTTCCACAAGTTTTTGAGTTCCAAACTTTCTCCCTCTTCCTCTCCTCCCCCTTCTCCATCCAAGATGGCATGTAATCTGATATAGGTTCTACATATACCTTCACATTAAACTTATTTACACTATATTTATAGCAATGGAATGAACCATGAGAAAGAAGAAACAAAACCCAAAAGGAAGAAAATAAAAGAGAGCAAATAGTTTGCCTCAATCTGCATTCTGTAATTCTTTCTCTGGATGTGGATAGCTTTTTCCATCATGAGTCTTTTGGAGCTCTCTTAGAATCTTGAATTGCTGAGAAGAGCCACGTCTATCAAAGTTAATTTTCATATTATTCTCCTGGTTCTGCTCCCCTCACCCACCATCAGATCACGTAAGTCTTTCCAGGTGACTATGAAGTCTGTCTGCTCCTCATTTCTTATAGCATAATAGTATTCCATACATTCATATACCACAACTTGTTTAGCCATTCTCCAATTGGTGAGCATCCCCTTGATTTCCAATTCTTTGCTACCATGAAAAGATGTGTTATACATATTTTTGTTTATACAGGTCCTTTCCCCACTTGTATGATCTCTTTAGGATACCAGCTGGCCTCCTTTTCTCCAGTTTGTGGAAGGCCATTGGGGTCCCATAGCCTTCACACTAGAACAGCTCAATGAGTCAGGCAATTGGATTTTAGGCAAGTGGATTTTACATGGAAGAGTGGATTCTCACTCAGGTGTGTCTTATGGGTTTATCATTCCTGATGCAACATCCAGTGATGGACCAGGGGAAGGAGGACTGTATAGCATAGAACACAGAAGTTTCTAGGAATTTCCAAAAAACACCCAGCAAGAAACATGGTACCAGATATGATAAAAAAGCAAATCTAGAGCCTCAGCAGCCTCTCCCAAGGGAGCCTTTTGGGTCCCATTTTTCAGATGAAGAAACTGAGTTTCAGAGGTGTAAGAACCTTGCTCAAGATAATGTAACTAGTAAATATTACTAAGCATGGACTTGCAGTCCAAGTTTCTTTGTTCCTAGACTAGTATTCTTGGGTTAGCATGGATAGAGCTAATATTCTTTTATGGTCACTAGGAAGGGTTAGACTGTGGGCCCACTGAGACTCCTCACTATTCTCAAATTCTGTGATTTTGTTACTTGTATGGTTGAGGATGCTAAAGGATTAGGAATACTTTGTCCTTGGCATTACTGGAAACTGAGACTAAGAGAAGGGATACAGCTTGCAAATGATTGCATAGAACCAGCACTCTATGAGTGAGTGAGAGGCAGCATGGTGGAGTTTCTACAGTGTGGAAGCCTGGAAAACCTGAGTACACATTCTCCCTCTGACACTCATTAGCTATGTGGCTGTGATTGTTGCCTTACTTATTGGAAACTTGCTTTCATTTCTGTAAAATGAGGATTAGCTATATAGGACTGAATGGGATGATGATTTCTAGGCCAAACCATAAGTTTACAGAATTGGAAACTGCTGGGTTTCTGGGTGAAGTGACTTTGCCTAAGGTCCCACAGGCAACTCCCTGTGTCAGAGGAAGGGTTTAAACCCACGTTCTGTGACTACAGAGCCAGAGCTCTTCCCAATGAATCACTATGGAGAATTTCTTCTCTTTCCTTAGTCTCTTTTTCACACGATGGTCAAAGTGCTTTTTATAAAAGCACAAGGATGACCTCTGTCTTTCCACTGAAGTAGAAGCTTCAGTGACTCCCTACCACACCTTAAAATCAAACCAAAGCTTCTATGTATAGCATTTAAAGCCCTTTATCATTTGGCTCCTATTCAGGCTCGTTATAGAGTACACCAACTTGACCAAGGATTGGGAAAACTCCATATGTCTCCCCTTACCCCCATGTTCCCCCATACTTTCCATCTTGCCCTATATGATATAAGCAAGCAGAGACCATTTCTCAATTATCTCTGCAATCCCAAGGCTTAGTACAGTGCCCAGCTCATAGCAGGAGCTTAGTAAATACGTATGGCTTCATTGATAGTAATTCCCTGTGAGGATCAAAGGAGAACATATATTTAACAAGCTTTGCAAACTTCTACGTTCTATATAAACAGCAGCAGCCATGATTACTGCCTTGTATGACACCTAGTACATAACATTATCCCACCATATGGACTCTTCAAGAATGCTGATGCATGGAAGTACATTGGCATTCTCATTTGTATTTTGGTCACTGGCTTCTCCTTCTTCTCCCAACGTGGCATACGAGAGAATCTATATTCTGAAATGCCTGTCAAACGGTGACCCATGTCCAATGACAACACTCCTTAGATTGCATGTTTGTCGACCAGGCAAACAATTTTAAATTAGAGGATTAAAAAAAATCAATGAAACATAGCAAATGAAACACCTGCTCCCTATTTAGAAATCTGGCGCTTTCTCTCATAGAAGGAGCACAAATGTCAAATCCCTTAAATATTTATGGTTTCATTAAATCTTGAGAAGCAAATGCTAGTCTATCACCAATACCCCTATACAGGTATATTAAGTGTCCCTGGATTCTTTTTCCATTGCTATGTGAGATCAGTATAGCTTATGTGCTCTTCTGGAGTTTTATTGTCAATGAAGACTCTCCAGTCTCAGAGAAAGCAAGGGGGCTGTGAGTGGTGGCTCTCTGGGTTGTATTAAAAAATCACCAATCATTGGAGGATAACATCAACTTGTCTTTGCTGATTCATTGAGCTGGAATCCAACAGCCAATCCAAAAGGTATTTGGATGGATGTAGTATTTACTCATACAACTTCCCCCTCTCCACAACCCTGCCTAACACACACATGCACACTCACTCTCTCTCTCTCTCTCTCTCTCTCTCTCTCTCTCTCTCTCTCTCTCTCTCTCTCTATCTATCTATCTATCTCTCACACACACACACGCATGCACACTCTTTCTCTCTCTTTCCTACCCCTCTCCACACGTACCCCTTTCCACTGACAGTAATTCTGCAACAGAAATGCCAAAAATGCTTTTGGAATATATTTTCTCTTCACTTATCCCTTGTAGCATCCATAATTTCTTTCAATAGCCCAAGGAGCATGTCCTACAGAAAAATTTTTTTGTGTGCTCCATTTGTACATTTTCCCTTTTGAAGTTACTTTGTACTCTTTTGTAGATATTTAACTTTTATGTACTTGTATACCTGTTCTTCAACCATACTCCCCCTGCCCCCCCCACGCACAGTAGAATGTAAGCTTCTTAAGGGCAAGGGTTATTCCTTTGTTATCTTTATATTACCAACATCTAGCACCTAGCACAGTGTCTTATATGTTGTTGCTCAATCTTGGCCAATTCTTTATGACTCTGTGGACCACACTGTCCATGGAGTTTTCTTGGCAAAGATACTGTTTGAGTGGTTTGTCATTTCCTTTAGTAGTGGATTAAGGCAAACACAGCTTAAATGCCTTGCCCAGGTTCACACAGCTGATAAAGATCTAAGACCAGATGTAAACTCAGATCTTCCTGACTCCAATTCCACCACTCTATCCACTGAGCTAGCTAGTTGCATTTTACATAATAGTGCTTTATCCATGAGCATTTCACAGGCAAGGATTCTGAGAACAAAAGAATTTAAATGACTTGCCCAGGTTCATACAATTGGTAAGTATTTGAGGGAAGATTTGAACCTAAATATTGTTTTACTCCAATAAGAGCACAGAGAAGCGTGGGAGGAAGTAGATGAACTGATATAAAGACATGTGAGGAGATCTAGGAAAACAATATAAATTGACTGCAGCCACGTAAATGGAAAAAAAATTCTCACTATCAGGCTCCCTGTAAAAGAATTTTGGGGGGGCAGCCAGGTAGTGCAGTGGATAAACCTTTGAGCATGGAGTCAGGAAGACCTGGGTTCAGCTCTAACCCCAAATATTTACAAGTTGTGTGACCCTGGGCAGGTCACTTAATCTCTCACTGCTTCAGTGTCCTCAGTTGTAATATGGGGGTGATAACAGCACCTATTTCTCAGTGTTATGAGGATAAAATAAGATAATATTTGTAAATTGCTTAGTACAATGCCTGGTACACAGTAGGTGCTGTATAAATGCTTATTCCTTTCCTCCTTCCCTTCTCTTCAGAATCTTATAGACACTATAATATGCCTCAAATCAACAATGAAATACAAAACCTGATTTGGCTTTTCCAGGTTCTTTGTATCACAAAATATATTAAAAAGTAATATGTTAGGGAGCAACAATACAACCTCAAGCAAATATTGTTACTGGCTGAGTATAATTCCTTTCTTAAATCCTGTAGACTTCACAATCTTATTGGCCTCTAAAACTGCTGTCAACTGCATAAGCTGGCCTGTGTGATCCATTTGTGAGATTGGCTATTAGCAGAAGGGCTGAAATATCAAGCTAGGGGCAGGACATAGACCATAAGTGGCATGGCCTTGAACAAGAGATGAAAGAAACACAATCTTTATTTCATTGGAGAGGTGGTGATGGCAGTGATGGGGCTTTGGTAGAATATTGTACATGGCATCAGACTCACCTGATATGTTAGTTGTGTGGAATGGCTTTTTTTGTCTTTCCATTATTACATTATTACAAAAGACAGCTATTTGGGAGGAGGGCAGCTTTATATACTCCTTTTGGGTCCACTTTACCAAACAATATTCACACCATCAAGGGCTCTAAGGGGACTAGGGAGAGGTTTTGACCATCCCTCTTGGATATTCCCCAATATATATTAATCAGTTAACCAGTTAACATCTCTTCACTATCAACCAGTTAACAAAAACTAGCTTTTAAAAGGGATGTTTACTGAGAAAGTATAGCAAAAATAGAAGTTACATCCCCCTCCCATGCACTGGGGTGGGGGAGGGTGTACACTTATCCTTTGGTACATAATTTGCTCCAGGGGTAGTGGGGACAAACTTAAAGTGGTTGGACAACCCCCCCCCCCCAAGGATTGATACTTCTTAGCTTGGGAGTCCTTTTCTCCTTTCTTTCAGTCCCCAGCAAATCCACTTACTTGTGTGTTGTAAGTTGGTGAATGAATTACTTTCTTGTTCAACTATCTTACCTGTTGACTGAATGCACTGTTGGGCTTAGTCAAACAGTTCATTACTTAGAGTAACACTGGCTTCTCACAGACTTCATTACCACTGCCACTCGCTTTGGGACTCAAGAAGTTGTTGGCTCAGATAGCTTCAATGGATCTTATGGTTTCACTGATCATCTGGGCACTCTTATCTCAGGATATTCTTTTACCTAGGTCAAGAAAGAAGTACACGCACACACAAAGAAGCAGGGGAAAGATATGTTCATGGACATATGGTGGCAGGATAAGAGGTAGAGCTGTCTGCTCTCCCCTCTCCAGCAGCACAAAACAATCTTCCTTACTAAAAAGCTGCCAGAGATAAGATGAAGAAATAGCCTACTTGATCCCTTTGAGAGCACACCAAATTCTAGTTCAGCAACTGAATAAAAGACTTTTCATCAGCATGTTGTAAGCCAAAAGGAAATAGAGGATAGTCTCAACTGCTCTGAAATGGGAAGAGTATTTTTGTTCTGCATGCCCCAAAGATTATTTTATGGAGAACTCACACAGGGAAAGTGTTCACATGGTGGCCAGAAGTGATACAAGGATACTCTCAAGTTCTCTTTTCAGAACTTCAGAATTGAATTTGTGATGTGGGAGACATTGGTGTAAGACAGCTTAGCATGGCATGCCCACATCAGAGAAGGTACTATGCTCTAGGAGCAAAGCAAAATTGAGATAGCACAAAAGAAATGCAAGATGTGAAAATTTAGAGAATCCACCTCAAATGTTCATATGGTCTATTTGTGCCAGACCTGTGGTAAAATATTCTGAGCTCATATTGTTCTGGTCAGCCACAGTTGGACATATCAAAACTTTGCTCTAGCATAGTGATTTTATTTTTGTCCTCTTTGAGAATGAAGGGCAACAACCAACCAACCAACCAACCTCAAAGTAGACTCACAAAGTCTCATATGTTAAATCAAACATCAACAGAATATTTTGAATCCTCTGTATAATATATGAGTAAAGGCATTTTTGTTTGTGATCTAAGGACTGGGTTGTCATTGGCCAATTATCTTTAGTGAAGGTTGTGTAAAAAAAAGATATGGCATGGGACCAAGAGTTTGTACTACACAGAAAGTAGCTAGTTTGGCCAAAATTTAGGATCAAAGGCCAAAGAGTCTGTTCAGATTGATATTGCTACACGCCTAACCAGAAAGGAAGAGTTTAGGAAGGGTCAAGAGCCAAACCCCAGAGGCCCTGGCTCAAGCCTTCCCCTTCCAGCTCTTTTCAATGGAGTCAGATCACATGTTCCTTGTTATGTGCTTTCTCCTAAGCTCATTTCCAAGGAGCAATTAACCTCCTTTTTTCAAGCCTCTTAACCTGGGGTCAGTGAACTTGTATGAGTGAAAAATTATATCTTTATTTTTGCTAACATTTTCTTTTTTTATTCCCATGTATCATATTTAATTCATTTGAAAGATTCTGAGGACATGTCACCTCACTAAACTACCAAGGATGTCCATGGGGGGGACAGCAACAACAAGAAGAAGTAAAGAACTCCTGTCTTGTAGAAAGGTGTTCTTGAAAGAGATCTCCTATGAACCTGAGGTAACCTAGAAAACTACCTCATCATTCAGTCCCCATGGCCCAATAGAGACCATGTCTCTGAACCAACAGACACCCCCACGGTCAGGGTCCATCTCAATTCAGATTTAAATTGTTCATGAATGTATGCAATAGGCTTTGAGAGGGCATAGACTGTCATGCTTTTATAATTTCTTCCCAGAGCCTAACACAGTGCCTGTTATATAGCAGATGATTAATAAATATTGTTAGATGAGTTGATTCAGTGAAGTGCAAGGGAAGAAGTCCCCTTTTCATCATAAGTAATGCATTTAGTACTCTTAAAGGAAATGAAATATATTTTGAATGAGAAAGGTGAATTGAGTCGTTAAAAACCCTGATAATGCCAGCTCCAACATTTCCACTGCAGTGGCCACCCCCCTCTTTTGAATATCCATGTTAGGGAGTTATTTAGCTCAACTGACCTGGGGTCATATGAATACAGATATTTTTAATTGAATTTCCCCCCATTTCCTGTTTTCTACTTCCCTTGGCAACCAAAGGCCTGTGTGTGTAATTGAATTGGGGGGAAAAGGTACTCTGACAATGCCTATCCCAGGCCAGGGGAGGGCGCTGTCTATCAACATCAGGCTCCCTGCAAATTGCTATTTCCCCATCCTGAAATAACACGGTTTCATTTCCTGATTTCATTATGATTTCCCTTTGATAAAACTCTTTCACTATTACTAATGATCATATTTTAATAATAAACTAATTAAGTGAAGATTTGAAACAGAAGGAGGCTCTCTCTAGGGACTTGATGCTAGGGAATTTGTTTCCTTCCTAATACCCCATTTGTCTGTCAGTGAAATAATTTTTCCCTTGTCAGCTGCCTTGGCAGAACGGCTACAGTTGTAATGCACCACTGAGAAACAGCCTCTTGTTCCTGCATAAGAAGTCTTGATCTTGGCGTTAGGGAAAAGAACCCTAGATATGGAATCCTGCATTCAAATTCTGCCTCTGATACTGACTAGTTGTGTGGCTATGGGCTCCCTTCACCAATCTGTGCTTCAGTTTTCACAACTCTGAAATGGGAAAGGAAATGTTTGTACATCCTAACACATTGCCCAGGAACAATTTCTGGTTCTCTCCTCCAGCCATTTCTTTCTCATGCTGACATCCTCTGGGCTCTCTCCTGTTTTCAAGCAGTTTCAAAGAGTAATCGATTGAGAGGTGGAAAGTGCCTCAGAGGCCATCTAGTCAAACTCCGTTATTTTACAGAACAGACCAAGAAAGGTTCAGGGCCTTGCTGAAGGGCTGAAGGTCACACCTCGTAAATGGCAAAGCTGGGATGCATCTCTAGGTCCCCTGACTCTGAAACCAGCTTTCTTTCATCTGGCTCTTTTCTTGACTGTGCTTTGTTTACTTGAAAGGACCTCATGGATGAGAGATGTACTTTCACTAGAGAGAGTGCAAAATGTCCATGCTGGGTCAAGTTAGAAGAATCCTTTGATCATGACTTAGTAAATACTGCCCATACAAGGTCACAATTTTCACTGCCTTTTCCTTCCCCACCGCCAGCTCCCTGGAATGATTACTCCATCTGTTCTCATTTCCACACTCAAAGGCTTGTGCTGAGAGAAACAGAAGTATTAGGACTGATAAGGTTTTAATAAAAATGCAAATATAAGAACTCACAACAGAAACAACACAAAGAAACTAAGTACTGGACAGAATTAAGCTCTTTAGTTTAAATAAACTATTTTCCAGGCATTGATTTTGAGATGAACATTGAATAGGGCCAGATTGTCCCCATTCATTGAATTTGTCTCTGTCTGTTTTTATTTAACATTCTGCTGCATCTCTACCCTGGGCCTCCCAGATCAGCCGGGGGAAAGAAACATGGTGACTAACTTGAATTTCATAGAACAAAGAGCAAAGAATGTCAGATATGAAATATTAGATGTTAAAGCTGGAAGGGATGGTAGAACATAGAGTATTACTGCCAGGAGTAACCTTAGAGTGTAGTTTGTCAGAGCTGCAAGGTCAGTCAGTCAATAAATAGCACTTCCTAAGTACTAGGCAGTGGACATTGAAAGAAAGGCAAAAAAACAGTCCCTGTTCTCAAAGAACTCAGTCTAGTGGGGAGTAAACATGCAAATAATTATATAACCATGCACAAACAAGACATATGTGTGTCTACATATATATGCATATGTATACACACACACACATATATACATATACATAAATTTCTGTGTGCATGCATACATACATACATATATACATACATTCACACATATACAAGATAAATGGGAGATTATCAATAGAGGGAAGGCACCAGCATTAAGAGAGATCATGAAAGCCTAGTTCATAAGGACTTGAAGGAAGCCAGGGGAGCCAGGAAGTAGAGATGAGAAGTTGCAGGCCTAGGGCACCTTCACTGAATGTGCTGTGATGAGAGGGAGAGAACATCGAGGTCAGTTTTACTGGATTGCAGGGTATGTGGAAAGGAGCAAGGTGTAAGAGATTGAAACGATAGGGTGAGACCGGGTTATGAAGGACTTTGAAAGTCAAAAAGAGTTTTTTTAATTAACTTTATTTTTAGTTTCAACATTTGTCATAAGATTTTGAGTTCTAAGTTTTCCCCTCCCTTCCCCCTTCCCAAGATGGCATGCAATCTGATATAGGCTATACATGTACAATCATATTAAACATATTTTCACATTAATTGGGCTGTGGAAAAAGAAACAGAACAAAAGGTAAAAACCACGAGAAAGAAAAAAAAAGACAGAAGATAGTATGCCTTTATCTGCATTTAGATTCATAGTTCTTTCTCTGAATGTGGATAACAATATCCACCATGAGTCTTTTGGGATTGTCTAAGATCATTGCATTGTTGAGAAGAATTAAGTTTGTCAATATTGCTCATGGCACAATGTTACTGTTACTGTATACAATGTTCTTCTGGTTCTACTCACTTCACTCAGCACCAGTTCATGTAAGTCTTTCCAAGTTTTTCTGGAATCTACTAGCACACATTTTCTTATAGCAGAATAATATTCCATTATGTTCATATACTATAATTTGGTCAGCCATTCCCCAATCCATAGGCATCCCCTCAATATCCAGTTCTTTGCCACCACAAATAGAGCTGGTATAAATATTTTTGTATGTGTTAGTCCTTTTCCCTTTTTTATGATCTTTTTGGGATACAGAGCTGTAAGTGGTATTGATGGGTCAAAGGGTATGCACAGCAGTATAGTCCTTTGTGTTTTTAAATTTTATGCTAGAAATGATAAGGAGTCATTGGAATTAACTGAATAGGGGATTCACATGGTTAAATCTGTAGGAAGATCAATTTCACAGTTAAGTCGGAGTGGGGAGAGACTTGGAGCAAAGGAACCAACTAGAAGTCTATTGTAATAATCCAGGAATGAGTTGATGAGAACTTTTACCAAAGTAATGGCAGTGTCAGAGGAAAGAAGGGGGCATATGTGAGAGAGGTTGTGAGGATAAAATCAACAGAACTTGAGAAAAGATTGGATATGGAGATTATCAAGAATGATACATGGAGGATGACATCTAGATCGTAAACCTATGTGACTGGGTGGATGGGCAAGAATTGGGAAGTTCAGAGTTTGGGTGGGTTTTGGGGGAAAGATAATAAGTTCCATTTTGGGAATGTTGAGTTTGCCTTTATATTATAGAATATATAATGTTGCAGATAAAAGTCTCCTTAGTGTATAGACCATCAAAACCAGAAGGGATCTGAAAACACAAAATGCAAATTGCACAAGGTAACTTGAGGAATAGATTATCAAAGTTGCAAGGGCCCTTGGAATGTAAATCACAGAATATTGCAGCCAGAAGTAAACATAAAGCCTAGAATGTCAAAATCGGAAGGGCCTTGGGAGCATGTAACATAGAACCAGAACATAAAATGATGCAGGTGCAAGGGATTTTACAGCATAGAATACAATAGTGTAATAGGTCTTATGGCTTCCTAACAGAGATATACAAAAATAGAAATAGCTGCCTCAAGTGGCAGTGGATCAGGGGATCACTGAGGCCTCTATGTAGAGGTCTAATATCCACTTATTGTGTTCTATAAAGGGAATTAGTTTTCTAGAATTGGATTGTCATGTTATGTCATTGGATTATACTAGAGACCAGCTAAACAGAAAGGAGAAATAGATGGGGATTATAGGAATCAGATTAATAGCCTAGCACAAAAACCATGATTGGGACTTCAATTATCTAGACCAGAAGTTCTCAACCTTTTCAGTTTCAAGGCCCTTTCACCATCTTAAGAATTATTGAAAACCCCAAAGAGCTTTTATTTTGGTCACACCTATATACTTATTGTATTGGAAATTAAAATATGTAAGTATCATAAAAATAGTTTTGACCTCATAGACCCCCTGGAAAGGTCCTGGAAACCTCTGAGAGACCATCAAACTACACTTTAACAACAACTGAGCTAGATACCTGCAGAGAGTTCTCTCTTGACCAAAAAAGTAGGATAGCTGATAACTTAATTTCCCTTATTTTTTTTCATTTTTTAAAGGGTAGAAGAATGCATAAGAGGAATTCTATTATGAATCTGATTCTTAATAACATGGCAGAACTGGTTACTGTTGCAGAAATTAAGGAACCTTGAGTTTGAGAAGAAAAATGACCATTCCACCTTAGATTTTGTGATTGGTAAGGCAAAGAAAAGCTTGACATACTGGAAGAGTAACTTTTAGAAGTATCAAAGGAGAGATAGGTAAAATCCCAAAGCCTAAAATTCTGGAAGGTGATTTTATTCTAGTAAGAAAAGCAATCCTAAAGAAATTTGAAGAAGAAGATAGGAAGGAAACAAATATTTATTACAGATTTACTGTTTGCCAGCTTTAAGGGATTTCAGATCTAAGGGATTAGAACTGGCAGATAGTGTGCCTAACAAACTATAGACTGAGGTTCACAATTTTATGCAAGGGAAACAATGAAAAATGTTCCAAAGAAAAAATAAGATCAAGAGAGCAAAATGGCTGTATGAAGAGGCTTTTCAAACAGATGAAGAGAGAAGAAAAGTGAAAAGCAAAGGAGAAAGAGAAAGTTATACTCAACTGAATGCCAAATTCCAGAGAATAGCAAGAGGAGATAAGAAGTTTTTTTTTTTTAATAAGTAATGCAAAGAAATAGAAGAAAATAATAGAATGGGAAAAAAAAGAGATTTCTTCAAGAAAATTTGAGATCTCGAAGGGACATTTCATGCAAAAATGGGCATGATAAAAGACAAAAATGGTAGGGACTTAACAGAAGCAGAGGAATTTGTTTAACCTCTTCCTTATTGATGTACACCTACTTTCCCCAGCTATTTTCTACTACAAAAAGTTTTATAAGTATTTCGGCATATATGGGATGCTGCTTTTTCCTTTGATTTTCCAATTACAAAAGCATAGCAGTAAAATCCTGGGTCAAAAGTTAGGAACACTTTAGTCACTGTTTTAGCAAAATTTCAAATTGTTTTCCAGATGCTTGGACCAATTCATAGCTCCAACAAAATGCATTGCTATACCTGTTTTCCTACCACATCACTGAAATTCTCATCCTTTGTCAATTTATTGCCAGTTTTCTGCATTTGTGAGGTGAAAACCTAATGTTTTTTATTGGATTTTTCTTATCAATGTTTTCTTTTAGCATTCTTTCATAGGTCTGCTAATTCTGAGGCCTTATTTGAACTTGGATCCTTGACTCTATCCACTGTGCCATGTAGCTGCCCCTACCATTTTCTTCTTCCTTCTTCTCTTCTTCTATTTTTAATGTTTTACTCTTAATCTTATTCTTCTCTTAATTTTCTTGTTCTTTGAAAAGTGGAATGGGCTGCCTCATGAGTTTTTGAGTTTCCCTTCATTGGCAATCTTTAAATAGAGGTTTGATAACCACTTAGGTGAATTTTAGCAGGGATTAATTTTGGTTATGGGTTGGAGTAGATGGATACTGAAGCCCCTTATTTTTATGAAATTCTGTGATTCTCTGACCTGTACATTAAGATTAATTTGGTGACTCCGTAAAGGATATTTTACATATGCATGATTATTTGTAGGGAGATCAGTGTTAAAATACTCCAGATCAGAGAGGATGAATATTTGAACTAGGCCATGTGACCTAGGTGGAATGGTGATGTGAATGGAGTACAAGGTGTAGACAGAAAGAAGCAGTGTGGTATAGTGACTAGAGCACTGGAATTGAAGTCACAACGAAGTGAGTTTGGATCTAGCCTCAAACACTAGCCATGTGCCCCTGGGCAAATCATTTAATATCTCTTGGTTTCATTTGCTTCATCTGTAAAATGGAGGAAGGGTGTATGTGATAACTTCTAAGATGCCTTCTAACTCAAAATCTATGACCATAGCATCTAAGGAGGATGAGGAAATTGAAGTTAGGATTGAAATGGAAGTGCAGGGTGAGGAAGAGGGTCAAGGGTCATTTCAATGTTTAGAAACTGGCTGATTGGGAAGATGATTGTGACTTCAGTGGAAAAAGTGAGGTCAGGAAGTAGCAGTTATACAAATGTTAGTGATGAGTTCAGTTTGAGATTTACTGAGTCTTAAGTTCTTTCAGAATAGCTGGGTAGAGATGTCCAACAGGCAGTTGAAGACTGCAGCTCAGGACGTTTGAGATTCATTAACATCAAGGAAATGTCTACACACATGAGAACAGGGAGAGAGTGCACAGAGAAAAGAGAAGAGGGGTGGAGACGAAGCCTGGGGAGATGTTCACTTTCAGGGTGTGGAAAGGATGACAATACTCCAAGGAAGAAGACTGAGGAGGAGCTGGAGGTAGATAGGAAATGTCAGAGAATAGTGACATCTAAGCAAATGAGAGAAGGGTTTAAAAAAACAACTAGGAAAATTAACTCTTTTGTTCCATGTAGTTTTGTTTATGATTCCTTGAAATAGCACTGTGAAAAACCAGACTTTGACAAAGCACTTTGGGATTCAAATGGAGCTACTTGACCATTTCTTGAACCCAAATCATTCTGGCTCTCACTGATTGGCCAATAATAGCCCAAGCCTAATTTGGTCATTGCTTGGGTTTTAATGGCTCAGAGTGAGTGTAAATAGCAATGTTTCTGTTTTGGATGGAAACTTTGAGGGTCTTCTTTTCCCAATTTCATTCTTTTTTTTACTATACTAACTATAGCATCCTTTGCCTCATTTCTTACCTAGCTTTAAATCATTGAATAGGTATTGCTTCAGATAAAATGAGACTCAGGAAATACCTTAGCTTAAAAAACACTGAGGTCTCCCACTGCATCTGGGGTCATCTCCAGTCATCTTGACCTATGTCTTGCCACTGGACTCAGGTGATCCTGGAGGAGAGAGTGAGGCTGATGACTTTGTACATCCCTGCTTCAATTAAATCCAATTCACTTGCAAGTCAAGACATCACCCTTCTGATGTCATTGGTCCTCTTCAAGAATGAAGGACAAACCATGACAACAAGGAGAGAAGAGATAGCATTCAGAAGTGGGGAATGAATTAAGTGTGAGGAAAAAAAACAGAAATTGGGCAGCTCATGCATACTATCTGTTGGACTAACATAAAAAAAAAATTAATGGGAAGATTTTAGCATCACTTAGAATTGAAGAGATAACCAAGTCCAACCAGCATTTGAAGAAATCTGTTTGCTATATCCCTGACCAAAAGACTTCCAGTCTTTGTTTAAAGATCTCCACTGAGGAGGAGCTCAAAAATTCCTGTAGCATCCCAATACATTTTGGGATAGCTTTTATTTCTAAGAATTTTTCCTTACACTTGGTTGAAATATATATATCTCTACAATTTCCACCCAGTTGTTCTGGTTATGACTTTTGGGGCCGAGAAGAAGAAAATTAATCCTTCCTCCACTTGAGCACTGGACAGTCAGAAAACATCTCTAATGTCCACCTTGAATTTTCTCTTTTCAAGGCTAATCATCCTTATTTCCTTCAGTTAATCTTCTCTCAGGAGGATTAACTTCATCTTGTCCTTCATCTTGGTCACTATCTGCTGGACATTGACCAGTTTATAAATTTTTTTCATAGACTGTGAAGCCAGCTTTTGAACACAAGAGTATTTTGATTTCTTACTTCTAAACACCCTTAAGTTTGCATTATAGGTGCTTTCTCCTCCAACACAATTATGGACTCTTCTTGTTTTAGTAGATAAATCCATGAATCAAGGTGGCCAAAAGTAAATTTATCACCCCTTCTCCTAACTTCTGGTGACAAGCTTATTGACATTCTTTTAATTAAGCTGGTCCTGGGTCACTCACATCTATACTCTGGGTTTTTCTACCTTAGTAGGATTTGACAGCTTATTCTCCAGTGGCATAGCCAGGGGCTGGCAAAATATGGCCTGAGGGCCAAATCTGTCTGCCATCTATTTCTTTACATTTTAAAAATACAATAAGACTATTTAAAAGTTTTTGTGGGTATACTTTCAAATAAAGTTTAAATGTATCCACACATATATAAGCTTTATTTAAATGTATATATACTTTAAGATAAAGTTTATACACATATATAATGTATATATATATATATACATATATATACCCATACCTACACGTGTGCATTTCTGTATTTTCTACATCTATCTATCTATCTACTTAACTATCTATCTCTATATTTATATATATTGGCTCTCAGGGTGTACAAAAATAAATGGTAAGGTCAGATTTGGCTAAGAACCAGAGTTTGATGAACTCCATTGTAGGCTGTTCTCCTAGGTTACTAGAATTGTGTTACCTCCATAACTCAGCTTTAGTTGAAGACATCAGTAGAGATGTTATTTAGCAATCTGCCAACAGATAGCATTAGTTTCCTGTTTCTCTTGAAGTTCATGGTGTCATATATTTAGACCTGGAAATCATGTAGTCCAATTTTTCTTTGTCTTATGGATGAAGAAATTGAGGTCCAGAGAGAAAAGTGTTACTATAAGTAGAGAGTGGTAGAGAGAGACTATGATGGTGTAATTGAAATCATTCTAGATTGGGAGTCAGATGTCTTGGGTTCAAATCTCAGTATTAATGAGTAGGTGGGATTATTCAACCTACTTTAGTATGGAAAAAGCCTTTATTAATGTAAATAATCCCTTAATTTTTGCATTTTAATGTTGTAACTGAAATTTAACTATGTTATTATATCTAGTCCTCAACATAATTCTACTAATTAGGCAGAACAAGCAGTTCCATTAATAAGACCCTCTATCTCTCAGCTCCAGGCATTTTCTGTGGCAGTCCCTTCCATTTCTGGGACACATTCCCTCCTCAACTCTGCCTCCTGACTTCCCTGGTTTCCATTAAGTCACAACTAAAATTCCATGTTCTACAACAGGAAGCCTTTTACAACCACTCATAATTTTAGTGTCTTCCCTTTGTTAATTATTTCTTATTAATCCTGTACATAGCTTGCTTTGTATGTATTTGTTTGCATGTGGTCTTCCCCCGTATGATTGTGAGTTCCTTGAGGGTGGGGCCTGTCTGTTTTTGTATCCCCAACACTTAGCAATATCTGGCACATAGTAGGCATTTAATAAATGTTTGTTGGTTGTTTGATGTTTCTGTTTGTCCTTCTTTCTCAAAGAGGAACATAACATCAGAGAGATGATGCCATGACATGTAAGTGAATTGGATTTAAATGATAGAGGGCTGTGAAAAGTCACCAGCATCACTTTCTCCTCTGGGGCTATCTGGGTCAAGTGGCCAGATATAGACCAGGACAACTTGAGATGGCCCAGAATGCAGGGGGGATGTTGGCCTTCTCCAGCTAACATCTTTAACAGGTCTCAGTTTGACTGAGGCAGTGCCCATTCAGTGATTAAGGCTTCATAAAAAAATGAGGTGAGGAAGGCCTCTAAAAATAGATCTGGGAGGGGAAGACATTCAGGGTTTTTGGCCAAAACAGATACAATTGTTATTTACATTTGTTCTAAGCCAATCAGGCCCCAAATAGTGACCAAGTAGAGCTTAGTCTGGGACCAGAGTGATTAAGGGTTAAGGCTGGTCTTTAAGAGAAAAAAAAAAGGTTCAGAGATTAAAATTTACCTTCCCTTTGGGCCAAGCAACCCAAAAAGAATGTAAATTAAATTTTAATCTCTGATTGATTGATATTTATTCCTAGTTTTTTGATGATAAAGAAATTAAATGACTTGCCCAAAGTCTCTCGTCATGTGTCAGAGTGGTGGCTCCTACCCACGTTTTCTGAAAAGGAGATCCAGGACTCTTGACATGACATTATGCTATTCAAAGCTCTGAAGATATTGGTGTTCCATGTCCCAATTTTATGCAGGAGGAAACTCAGAGACTTTAAGTGACCTGCCCATGATCCCAAACTAGTGAGTGTCAGCGGTAAAAAAATGAACTTTGTCTTCCCAACTCCAGATCCTACTGTGTCCACTACAAGAAGCTACCTCTCTTTAAACTGACATATGAAACAAGAGAAGTTATAAAATGGGAAATGTTTAATGCAGAAACATTTTAGACAAATTCTATCATATAAGCCAGAGCTGAATATTTAAAAAATCTCATTTCTTGCCATTATTGATGGAACAGGCTCCTTTGTGTTTCCTGCAGGTGGAGAGTATAGACATGAGACAAAGTGGTTTGAGACAGCTCATTAGTGAGCTTCATCTCTCTACTGCCAGCAATATTTTGACTTCTCCTCTTTCTGACTCACCTCATCATTATGACAGACAATTCCAATGGTGCTGAATAATTTTGGGGCTCAGAAAATCACTAGCTCAGCTTTTTGTCAGTCTTTAAAATTGATACATCCATGGACAGTGGCTTGGATGATAGAAAAGCACATACCAAGGAATAGTAATTTAATTAGGGGTGTATAAGGAAGTGCTGGACCCACTTGAGATTGGGGGAGTGCAGGTATGGGCTCATTCTTCCTGGAGAGAATCATAAGGCAGAGATCACACATTTGAGTGCCAACAGTTAAGTTAATGTTAGGAAAGACATATGATTTTTAGTACCCTCTATCTTCTTGACTCCAACTCTGGAGCCAGAAATAGGGTTCACAAGAGAGATAATTAGATTCCAAGTGGATGATTTATGAGAATACACTGACAAGTCTAGTACAGGACAAGAAGGCATGGATGAGTTTCAATCTATACTTGGTGGAGAGATCTCAGTTCATAATGCTGAGATCCTGGATCTTTCCTAGTTCAAAATAATGTTAATTTTTAAAAAATAATTTTCTCAACATGGAAAACTGATGGATCCAATTATTCATTCAATAAGGAATAGGGAAATGGATAGTAGCATTGATTCTATTGGTTTAAAGAATTTCTGGGGGGAGGGGAATTCTCTCCACCAATATAGATTGGTAATGCATCTCTTCTTCAGTCACAATGATTTGCCTGGGGTACTATGAGGTTGACTGACTTGCCTAGAGCAATCTCCATGTCATATGTTAGACACAGGACTTGAACCCAATTCTTCCTGACTCCAAGGCCACAACATCATATTGTCTCTCACAATAATAATATTGACTGCTATTTATATGGCAGGCAGCATGATGTAATGAATAAAGAGACAGTATCAGATACGTACTGCAGGTGAGACGCAAATTAACCTTTTGGTGCCCAAGGGAAAACTCTCTAAAAATATAAGTGGCAGAGCAGGGGCCGATCTACATGGGTAGAAGTTGTTTCTTCATCAGGATTTTCTATAACAATGTTGTTAACAGGGTTGATTTTTTAAAATATGACATCTATATGGTGTTTTAAGTTTTGCAAAAAACTTTATGTACATTTTTTCATGTAATCCTCATAACCACCCTTTGGGAGTAAGCATTATAGGTATTAATGCCCTCCTTTTACAGATAAGAAAACAGAGGCTTAGAGAAATTTAGTGACATGTTCCGGGTCACATTGTTAGAAGGTGCTAAAGGTGGGATTTGAAACTGGATGTTTCATGACTCAAAGTCTCGACAAATATCTCCTAGGAGTATATTTGATATTGATCTGGACAACCAAGAAATAATGATGCCTTCATGATATCTGTCCAGTCTGAATCACACACACACACACACACACACACACACACACACACACACACACACACACTATATCATGTTTCACTTGGTTTGTATATTCTTCTGGCAGAGATGATTGGCCCTACTATGGCTTATAATAACAATAAAGCTTTATCTAACTTGTACCCTAAAATTATAAGACAAATTAGCTCTGACTGCAAGTTTATGTATATATATATATATACATATATATATAACATACATGCATATATATGTACAAATATACGTATATACAAACACACACACACACACATATATATGTATGTATATATATATATATATGAAGAAAAATGAAGGACAGTTCATCAGGGTCACAACCTTGCTAAGTATAAGCTAATGATTCTATGCAAATATGATTTTAGATGCAGTGTTCCATACCCATAGATTACCAACTCTGTAAAGAAAATGGGAAAGTACCTTCTCATATCTCTTATTTGGATCAAATTTTGTTGTAATTTTTATAACTTTCAGTTCTTTCTTTTAGCTCTGTAGGATTTAGAGGTGGAAAACACCTTATCAGTCTTGTCTCCTAATCTTGTAGATGAGTGAGTGAGTGACTTCAATATTCAAGCAGAAGTTCTGACTAAAAGTCCAGCACCTTTTCTTTTAGAATATGTTGTGACCTCTACCACTCCCCTTATCTCTAAACATGCAGCTATACTTTTCTGTGAAACCAGATTTTGGGATGAGATGGATCAGTTCATGTTGAGTGAGTAGTTAAGTTTCTTCCGTGAAATTTTTATCTGGTGCCTCATCCTTTTATAGACCAGGGACCTTGCAGTTTCTAGTACATCTTGATAATCTCAAAAGGCTTAATATATAGGAATGGAAGGAGCGTGGTCTTGAATAGAAGGCACCTGACAATATCCTGAAGTCTTGCAAAGCTAATCAAATTCAAAGGGGCTTTAAACTGTAAGTAAAGTGGAGGGAAGAAAACTGGCTACATATCTGCACTAAACTAGATGCCATAGACTAGTCACAGGACAATATAAATTGAGAGAATATGAGGAGACTATAAGGGAGAATATAAGTTGAATCATATAAAAGCTCAAAGTAGAAAAAATATCTGAAAAAGTGAGTGAATAATGAAATTCATTCTTTCAGATATAGCTACAAATGCACTAAGTATAAGACAAGCAAAATTAATGATAGGCACTAAGAAAAGAAGACAACTTATAACTTATGGCCAACACCTAAGGTGGACCTTATGAATGGAGTATGAACACCAACACCTATGAATGGAGTATGATTCTGGGTGGATATACTTAATTAAATAGTATAAAAGGTAAAAATGGATGGATAATAACATGAGGAAATTCAAGAACCAAAGGTGCAAGAGAAGTGGAGGAATATAGTTGGATAGCATTTGTGTGAAGATCAGAGAAGGGAGAAACAAAAGTGTTTGGCATACTACAGATCATTTGGACCTTTGGAGGAAATAGATCAGGACATTAGAGATTAGTTCACAAATTTATTAAAGAGGCATACCTGTGTGGTGATGGACATTTTCAAGTACTCAGAAATCTGTTGGATCACTCTTTCTATCAAAAGCAGATGGAGGCAAAAATTACTTGACTTGTTCGGATTTTAATTTAGTCCTTCAAAAGTAGGAGAAATGAAAGGGAAACTATTTTGGATCTGATTCTCACCAACAGGAAGGAATTGGTTACTGGGTTAAAAGGTGGAAATCGTGCAGAGAAATTAACACTATGTCTTTGAATTCATGACAGAGTTTAGCAAAGTTTGATATACATCTTCATTGGGGGAGGGGATATTTCACAGGCTTCACAGGAATGATAGGTAGGATCCTATGCACTGAAATTCTACAGGGGAAGTTAGCTCAGGAGAAATGGAAAATTCTCAGGAGTGAAATTTCGAAGACACAAAGAGAAACAATCTGGCGAGGAGAGGAAAATGGAATTGGTCTGGAGAGACCAATACATTGCATAGAGTTAAATAAAACTTGTTCAGAACATTGACACTAAGTAGATCAGGTGGCAGAGGATGAAGACAAAATTGTGGTACAGTCCTATAAGAATTGTGCCAAGCCTCCTAAAATGCAGAATAAATTGAGATTGGTGAGGAAATCTAATGAGAACAAAATTTGTTTTATTTGCAAAAAGGAGAAAAATCAAAGAAGGAATAGAACTACTGATTGGGTGGTGGGTTGATGAAAGATGACAAGAAAGAGAAAGATAAACTATATAATTCTCACTCAGCTTCTGTTTTCTATGCTAGAGAGACTGAATTTGGGTTTGAAAAGGACAGAACAAAACTGACTATTAGGGAGGTAATATAAATATAAAGTGGAAGATATTAAGAGGTCACTCAGATGCAATTCACGAATTCAAGTCAAGAATATAACTCTAATGCCTGGAACATGATAGGAGATCAATAAATATTGATTGACAGTTGATTGAAAGAACTGACTGAAGGATTTGGGGAGGCACTCACTGTCAGTGATGTTCTCCCATTAAGCTTTCTAGGTCAGGTCCTAGCTTTTGCCTTTTTTTTTGTATCCCCAGGGATTAGAACAATGCCTGGCACATAGTAGGTACTTAATAAACACTTGTTAATTGATGTTTAAAATATGGTCATTAATGTGAGATGTATGTCAGGACTGCAGGAGGGTCAATATTTCAGTTGGGAAGTATAACAAACAAACAAAAAAAGAAATGAAAAAAGAATGGAAATGAGATAAAATAATTATGGGCCAGTAAGTCTGACTTTAATGTCTGGAAAAATTTTAGAATGGATCATTTCAGAGATGGCAAATTAGTATTTGGAAAATAAGCAATGGTCACGAAAATTTAATTTAGTTTTTCCTAGTACATATCAAGTTTGCCTAAGCTCATTTTCTTTTTGGGTGGATGGTTATTAACCTGATAGATCAGAGGAATGCTGCAGACATTGTTTATCTGTGTGCAAAGAACTTCGTAAGAACTTTCGTGTTATTCTTGTGAAAAGATGGAGAGATACAGGTGGAACAATATCAGAAATGGATGCATTCTGAACTAGGGGAATGGTTGGATGCAAAGCTGGCTCCAAATCTATGATTCTCTTCTTCTAAATGTGTCTCCTTCCTATCTGCCTTCTGACTTCCTTTCTTCTCTTTTGGTTCCTTGACCAAACCATGCAGATTTTTCCTAGAACTTCTCTAAGCCTCTGAGGAGATAGTAGAACTCAATAAATTAATTGATCAGCAAACATTTATAAATTCTGGGTAAGTCTCAGATTCTATCTCATGTATTTTTGTGGTTCAGTCATTTCAGTAGTTTCTGACTGTGACCCAATTTGGAGTTTTCTTGGCAAAGATACTGGAGTATTTTATAGATGAAGAAACTGAGATAAACAAGGTTAAGTGACTTGCCCAGGGTCACACAACTAGTAAGTATCTGAGGCCAGATTTGAACTCAGAAAGATGAGTCTTCCTAGCTCCAGACCCAGCACTCTATTCACTGTGCCATGTAATTGCCCTTAATATTATGTATTAGAGATACACAATCAGTAAATGAAACAGCCCCTGTTCTCAAGGAGCTTATGTTCTAATGATAGAGACAACAAAGGCATCCAAAATATACACAGAAAAAATATGAAGAGAAATAATTATACACACACACACAATACTGTTAAATACAAGTAAGACCGTAGGAACAGATTTAATGTCACTCTGTATCTACTTCCAGTACATACCCTTTTAATTTAGAAGGAGGGAAAGGGACACCTTACCTTGATAGCGAAGATTTATATTCCTGTCATGTTCTCCCACAGTCAAAAAATCTACAGTCCCTGGGAAATAATTTCCTTGATATGGGTACAGTCCATATGTCTTTTCTCCACTCATACAGCAATCTGATAACATCCTTTACACTATTTTCTGTGAATTTTTTTTCATTGATAGTGTTTTGTCTCCTGCTTATTTTCAGTATGAGTCACTGTTTTATTTTGGGTAATGGTTGACTTTAACATTTCTGAGATTGTTGTATTTCAAGATTCCCAACTATAGATCACCATGGTCTTATACTCTGATGTCTCATTATGGCACTGTGCCAGTAAGGCAAAATGGGCTTAGTTTAACGGGTGCCCTTGAGGAGTCTGGCTGTTGTTTACGGTGAAAGTACTTTCACTTGTTAAATGCTAAGCCCTGGGCCCAAAGCCCTTTCAGGTGTCAAACCTGTGTGGGCGTAGATTAAGGACTTAAAAGGGGCCAATTTGCGAAGCAATGGGTCTCTGGACTCTGGTCTCTAGTCGTTGAGGCAGGACTTGAGAACGCCAGAGGCTTGGCTGCGAGGAGAGGCAAGAAAACTACAGCTGGAAAAAAATCTGAAGCAGAGCCGACCCCTGTGTGGACCCAGGAGTTCGAGTGAGGTCTTGAGGCCAGTGAATATGATTTATGCCATCTTATTTTTCTGTGGCCTCCTGGCTACTCTTGTGAGGCGGGCCTACTGGGCCTGGAGGCTTGTGTTCACAATACTGGAATGGGGAGGTTGGTTCGCTAATTTGTTGCTCTGGGC
>CM053625.1:305090425-305119662 GCA_028646595.1 Phalanger gymnotis
TTTAGATTAAACATAATAAGGGTAGACAAAGACCCAGAATTCAAGTGAATCAAAAGTCATTAAACACATTTGGATGAGCTTGGTCTCCATTAAGAGGGAATGGATCAGGAATGGCTTCCCCCTATTTCTTACCAGCTACCCTGTTCTGAGACTTCTTTGGATGTTAGCATCAGGCCTTTGAAAAGTAATCATTGGAAAATTTCATTATCTCAAAGATTGAATCTGCCTGGAATTCACATCTCATTAGTGCCCTCTGCCCCTCTGATTAGACTGTCTGTCTGGAGGGCAGGTTCATGGGCTGGGGGTAGTGGTGGTGGGGGCACTTATGACAGTCTTCTACCTATTTCCCATTAATTACACCGCTGTTGAACTCATTTGGACTTCATCATGTCCCCATGACCTTCATTTCTCAGCCTCTTTTTACACGTTGCTTTCCCTCATTAGAATGTAAACTCTTCGAGTACAGGGACTGTCTTTGTTTTTATTTGTATTCATGGAGCTTAATGCAGTCCTGGCACATAGTAGACATTTAATAAATTTTTATGCACTGACTGGAAACTTCTCAAAGAGTTGATTTCTTTTTCCTCACGTGAAAAATGGCGCTTACTCCAAAATTTTTGCCCATGGAGACTGAAAATCAACAAAGGCCATCTGGGGGCAGCTAGGTGGCACAGTGCGTAAAACACCGGCCCTGGAGTCAGGAGAACCTGAGTTCAAATCTGGCCTCAGACCCTTGACACATGTACTAGCTGTATGATCTCAGGCAAGTCACAACCCCAACTGCCCTGCCAAAAAGCAAAAAACAAAACCAAACAAACAAACAAAAAGGCCATCTGAAGGGAGCTTGAGGTGGGTTGTTTCTTTCAAATCTCTGGAACTAAATTGGAATAGAACTGCCATAGAAGCCCTGTTTTCTTTCTGGTCAACTAGCTTTTGTAGATATCACAGGTAGGCGCAATGTTGCTTGGTACATAGTGCCTTCTACTTATTGGGAATATGCTGGAATAATTGTGGATTGTGTGGAGTTTGGTGGAAGAGGGACTGAATTACATGGAAGAACTCTTACCTGAGGACTTATCGGCGCTTTCACCCAAGTGAGGGAAGGGAAATCTAGGAATGAACAGTAGTCCTTGTAAGTGAATAAATCATTGAGTTAATATTCAGGTTTTTTGCCAAAGAAGGATATGAAAGCTCTAAAGCTTTCCCACTTTTATGATCAAATTTAAGTGTAGATTTACTCCTTTTATGTAATTTAAAAATAAGTTGGTGCTCTAGGGTCATGAAATGAGAACTTGGTTTGGAGTCAGAGGACCTAGTGTGTGATCATGTGATCACAGCCGTGTGACCTTGTGTATGTCACTTCACTTTTCTTTGCCTCTGTTTCCTCATGTATAAAATAAGGAAGTAGGACTGGACCACATTTGTGGTTATCTAATTTGAAATCTATGACCACAGGTCTACGATCCTCCTTCTTGAACAGGTAGTATGGCAAAGTAGAAAAGACTTGGAATTTGAGGACCTGGGTTTGAGCTTTATCTTTGCCAGTGAGTGACCTTGGACCAAGACACTAGATGGTCACTTGATGCACTCTTAGGTCCTTATAACTGTGAAGTTCTATAACTCTGTGAGGTCAAGGTTTGATTTTCATAGGGTAATACATGAAGCTTGGCAAAGTAGATGATTCAAAATGCAGTTTCCTGACTTTGGCATGATGCTATATCCAACTGAGTACCTTCAAACTAATTTAGAACAACTTTGAATTTAGCCTGGGTCTGTATTGGATTCTTCTTGATATCCTACAAGTGACCTGGTTTAGTAACAATTATAATTTCCAATACTATAGTACTTTAAGATATTTTTAAAGGAAATCTTTTTTATTAAGGAAATTTTCTTCACTACACATCTGTTAAGTAGGTAAAACAAATATTTGTATCTTCAGTTTGCAGATGAGGACATCAAGGCACAATGAGGTTTATTGACTATCTCCAATTCACCTAGTAAACACAGAATCCAAAACTCATAGAATCTTTATTTGGGTGGGGAGGGACCTCAGAAGCCTTCTAGTCCAATTGCAACTGGACTGAGAATCCCTTGTAGAGAACACATTTGGCAAGCTTATGCTTGGCAATTTCTACTGAAGAAGCCACAACTTTCAAAGGCAGTACATTCCACATTGGGATCACTTGGCATGTTAGGAATTTTATCCTTTTATAGAGCTGGAATCTTTACATTCTGCTTCTAGAAGAATTTTCCATGTGGTCATGGAGACGGAAGAGCACCAAGTTACCAAGAGACTCGCTGCATCATGTTCTATTGAGCAAAAATATGGTCTTTGCCTTCCACTACTCTTAATTCAAATATTTCAGGTCTGATGGGAGGGGAGTTGCTTCTCTAGTCTTCCCAAATCATTTTCCTTCTAGGCACAATCTAAACCTTTGGAGTGGGATGCCTTAAAGCTGGACATCTATACCTAATGTAAAGGGAAATATTTTAGAATGTAAGGGAGTTGCCTTCAGACCCATGTTCAATTCCATTCTGAGGAAATTACCAACCAGGGTGGTGCCAAGAATTTTTAGGACTGCATAAGAAAGCCCCTAAATGAAAAAGGCAGTCCTCTGGGCTCGTAATACAACTCTGTGACTTTTATTCTTGACTCTTGAAGAGAGGTAAGAGAAGTATATTGATAATTTATTGTCTTTTGTGAGTCATTTGTAAGCTTAAGCATATCTATTTTTAGGATTAAATGAAGACTTGTATATCGGATCTGTATTACTTCTTTGGAGACTTCCATGGAAGTTGGAGACATTTTACCCACATTGTGGAGCTCTAGCCAAAATTACATTTTATAGCTTTCCAAGGGAATTCTGAATAGTAAATGAACAGAACTCAAAAAGGCACGACATGGAGAATATCCCCCTAAGACTGACACCAGTGTGTATAACTTACCTCAGGGCTCTGGGAGCTGGGCCACAGGTTACAATTATGCTACTACCCAGACAGGGGGTGCTATATTGCTTTCTGATTTTCCCAAATGAAAACTAATTCGAAAATCTTTTTTTAAAATGAGTCATCTGAAGTAAACATGATGTTTGAAATGGAAAATTCTCTGACAAGGGAGAGAGCCCTGAGAGCTTAGCTCTCAGTAGCATTCATCTCATTTAAACTAGTTTAATAATTGGCCTATTAGCATGCTAGACAGAAGTACCACTTTTTAAAGAAAATCTCAGCTCATTACAGTAAATACATAATAGTTGTGAGCCGCTTGTCTTGCACCCACTCCTACAGGGGGAAGATTATGTAAATCCTAGCTTTTCCTTTGAAAGTTTTTTTTTCCTTTAGTGCTTTGTTTAAACTAGAGAGTCTCCTGTCCTTTTGTAACAGATCCTGGCAACTGTAGCTTCATTTACTCTAGATTATATTTCTTAGTAAGAGTGTCTCCCCTGACTTAAAAGAATAGCAAAGCTTTGATGCTTGACACGGGTTGTTGAGAGAGCCAGTTTCTGCCTTAGTCACTTCCTGCTGGAGTGACTATGAAGCCATTATATTTTGCATAAAAATGAAAAGTTAAGCCTTCCTATTAGCTGCTACCTCTTTTGGCCATTACCATGGGTGCAGCATATATCCTTGAAACAACTCTCTGAGGTAGGTAGTATGTACATCTGTTATTGTCCCTATTTTTCAGATGACGAAACTAACAAAGATGTGGGTCATCTGGCATGTCTTGGACCAAGTGGCAGAATTGGTTCTTGAAGCCACATCTTTAAGCTCCATAGCCAGTTGTCCTTTCCCTTCCAAGCTTCTTTGATAGAGTCTGGGATGTGGCACAAGGGAAAGCTGTGAAGTTGGTCACAATTATAACTTCCCCAAACTCATGAGAAAAAGAGTCATTTGAGCATCCAGGGGAGTATTTCAGCTGATTGAGGAGGCTGACCTCATTGTTTTGGTACACAGTAAACGGAGTGGAATGTTTGAATAGCAACTGGCTTCTTTCCCCCTCAAAATGGACATTTATTCTGAAGGAGAGGGAAGAAGCTTCATGAAAAAATGTGTCTGGTGAGTGTGGCTGAGCAGTTAGTTAGTTAGATAATTGGCTCAGCAGAAAGAGCACTGGGCCTCCAGTCAGGAAGACCTGAGTTCAAATGTGACCTCAGACACTTATTAGTTGTGTGACCTTGCTATTCCTTTCCTTCTGTTAATTACTTTCTGTTTATCCAGATTATAGCTTTCTTTGTATACATATATTTATGTATATGTTTCTATGTTGTCTCCTCCATTAGACTCTTAGCTCTTGAGGGCAGAGGCTCTTGTTTGCCTCTTTTTGTATCCCTGGTGCTTAGTACAGTGCCTGGCATATAGTAGAAACTTAATAAAAGTTTATTGACTGATTGATCTAATGCCTTCTCTCCTGACCTCTGACTTGGAATTTCTAGCTTCCTTCAAGGCTCAGCTCTTGTACTACCATTTATATTAGTTACACCTGGATTCCCCCCCCCCCCTCCCGCCAGTTGCTTGGGCTATATCTTCCAACCCCAGGTGATATTGTGTTTTTATGTCATACATACTAGTTCGTATTTGTTTGTCTGCATAGCTTTCATTTACTCAGAGAATAAAAACTCTTTGAGGACAGGGACTGTTGAATCTTTGCCTTTTCATTCCCAATGCTTATTACAGAACCCGGAAAATATAGATATTTAATTACTGATTATTGAATTAAGTTGATTAGAATTGATTTCTGAGGTCCTGTGTATCTATTCACAAAAAAAAATGAACAGATTTTTTACCATTGTTGAATGGGCAAAAACAAGTTTGTGTGTCCTTGGTGAAAGACTTAATCAGTTTTATTTTTCAGTAGGTAGTTAGGAAACTGTCTTTGGGAAGTGTGAGGGAATAATTTTTGACACTTTTGCTGAATATTCTGATCTAAAAGTGATCTTGAGTCAGGATCTACTAAGATCAAAAGGGTGAATGTGAGACCACCATTGTACTGATATGTCTTGAATGACACAATTTAAGAGTTGGAAGGGACCTGGGAGTACATAAATATAAAATGCCTGACCTGGAGCACGGAGAAGTTGACTGACTTACTCAGGGTCATATAGTCAGCATATGTTAGAAGCAAGACTCAAATTCAGGCCTTCTTGCCTCCAAGGCCAGTTTCCTATTTGCTATGCCACAGCTACCAGGAGGAATTCAGAAGTTTAAGGAAAGAGGCTCGGCCTTTTGCCCAAAGATACGTATTTAGAAAGTGTCTGGGGCAGGATTTAAATTCATGTCTTTCTGACTAGTTTATTACTTTTTGTATGACCTTGGGAAATCAAAACTTCTCCACAATACATGGGTGAAAGTTTCCTCAACCATATAATTAGAGGGATGGGTAAAATGACATCTGAGGTGCCTTAAGTTCTACATCCTCACATCTTATGAGAATCTCTAAGAAAGCCTCTTGTTCACATACAATCTAGTATGAGAGATAAGGAACACACACGTATAGCCAACAACACAAAATTAATAAGTGTTAACTTTTTTTGCACTGATTATTAACACAGCGTGAGTTCAGAAAACAAGGAAATCTATTAGTGACCTAAGCCAGCTTCATGGAGGAGATATGACTTTGGTTTTAAAATACAGGTAGGATTTGGTGTAGAAGCAGGGTAGGCTAGAGGGCATTGCGGGCAGGTGACACAACATAGACAAAGTTGGAGAGGAGGAAATGGAAATGAAGCATGGGAGGACAATGGGTAGGTCAGTTAGCCTGGATCAGAAGACATACATTTGGGGATTTGGGGAAATAAGTTTAGCTGGAGAAGGGAGGGCCAGAAGATGAAGGATCTTGAAAGCTATCTAGAAGGGGGTTAGAATTGATGTAGTGGAAAATTGGGAATCACAGAAGGCTTCTGAGCAGAGAAATGACATTATAAAAGTCACATTTAGGGAAAATTAGTCTGGCAGCAGTGAGCAGAATGGCTTAGAGATAGGGAGATCCTGGAGTAGAAAGACCAGCTAGAAGGATCCCATAGTAATCGAGATGTGGAAAACTAGCATGATAAATTTAGAAGTGGAGAGACCCTTAAAGGTCAGTCTTAACCCTTTGATCAACCTCCCTGGTTTTGTTCAACTGTTCTAAGAAGTGAGTGATTGGCTCTGGCAAGTGTGCAGACAAGGGTGGCCAGGAAGGTGAAAGTTTCAAGTTAATTCCAATCAATCATCTACCAAGTCTAAATTTGCTATATACACTGTTACATAGGTCCTAGCTCTGTCCTCGGGGCCAAGCAGAAAAAAAATTCGTTTCTTTCGTGTGACAACTTTTCAGTTATTTGAAGAAAGTTACATTACCCCTCCTCCTTCCCTAAGTCTTATCTTCAGGGCAAACATTCTCACCTTTTTTGACCAATTCTCACAGACACTGGGCTAGGTGCTGAGGATACAAAAATAAAAGTGAAGCATTCCCTGCCCTTAAGGGGTTTATATTCTATTGGGAGAGACAACTTGTACTCAAAGAAGCATAGTGAAAAATGACCAGTCTTCTTTGCCTCTCCATCATCTAACCTTGGATGTTCTACAAGGCTCTGTCTTGTGCCCTCTTCTCTCATCCATCTATACTATTTTGATTGCTTATCATACCATCTCCCATAGTTTCAAAGATCATCTCAATGAAGATGATTTTCAGATCTACATATCCAGCTCTAAGCTCTCTCCTGAGCTCCAATATCCCATCATCAACTGTCTAGGCATCTCAAACTCAGTATATTCTGAACAGAGCTCAGCATCTTTCCCCTCAAACTCTCTCCTCTTCCCAAATTCTGTATTGCTACTGAGGCTACCACCACCCTCCCAAGGTGTCCATCCTCTCTCTCTTCCTCCATTCCTCTCTCATAGCCACCCCCACATCCCATCTGTTCCTGTCTTGTCCTTTCTTCCTTCACCACAAAATCATCCCCATTTTTTCATTTGCACCACCCTGATACAAATCATTACCACCTACTTTCTTGACCATTTAAATAGCCTTCTGTTGGTTCTTCTTGCCTCAAGTCTCTTTCCACTATAGTCCACCCCCCACTCAGCTACCAAACTGATTTTCTTTAGGCATAAGCACAGGTCTGCCCCTGTTAACCTTTCCATAGTCCTCCACTTCTCCCCCATCTCACATTCAGTAAACTCCACTGGCTTGTTATTGTCTCCAGGATTAAATATAAAATCCTGTTTGGCTTTTCAGGCCCTTCATAAACTGGCCCCTTCTGACCTTTCCAATCTTGTTACACTTTACTCACCTCCCACATACTCTGTTATCTAAGGATACTGGCATCTTTGCTATTTATTGCCCGAGATACTCTATCTCCCAATCCCATGCCTTTTTTAATTGCCTCTCCTCCATGTCTGCTATGCACTCCTCCCTTAGCTGCACTTCCTGGTTTTCCTGTATTCCCCTGAGAACCAGCTCAAATGCCAAATTGTAGAGGAGGCCTTTTCTGGACCAGCCTTCCCCTCCCATTCCTGCTATTAGTGCCTCCCCTCTGATATCACTTACCTTCTACTTACACTGTGTATATCGTGTTTGTACATTGTTATTAGGATGTAGTCTTCCTCATTACAACATAAGCTCCTTGAAGCTTCATTCCAATGAGGCTCCTTGCATTTTTGCCTTTCTTTGTGTCCCTAGCACTTAGTTCAGTGCCTAGAATATAATGAATAGTTAACAATTGCTTGTCGACAATTGTTTGGCAAAGTACATTTTTGAAGTGGGCAAGGCATGGCAATTGGGGTTAAGTGACTGGCCCGAGGTCACACATCTAGTAAGTGTGTCAAGTGTCTGAGGTCAGATTTGAATTCAGGTCTTCCTGACTCCAGCGCTGTCGCTCTACTCCCTGTGCCACCTAGCTGCCCCAAAGTACATTTTTTGAGGAGGGAAGTATCCTCTAGAACCATCATTAAAAGCCTTCTATAGGTTGTACTTGCAGGAAGCTGGTGAGCCAAAGCAGTGCAGATGAAGAGGTACAGAAGATGGCAGTTTCATGAAATCAAGGTAGCCTTATCATGAGCCCTCTGAACATGTGCAGAGCTTTTCACATCACTCACTCACATCTGAAAGTAAAAAGAAAACAAGCAAGTTTGGGTGAAATTTCACTCAAAGTAAAAGAATGGCTGCCTGATATAGATGATCAGTGTGTAAATAAAAGTGAATGAAAAATAACTCTGCATTAGTAACACATCTGATGGAGATGAAAGGCTTTCTTCAAGAGAAAAGTTTCCACTGGAGTCCTTTATTACTGTGATGGATCATTGGAAACCAGTTTGAAGAAAAGCCCAATCACACATTGAACTTCTGAGCAACATTTATCAGTTTCAGTTTATTCATATGCTTTAAAAAAGCCATTGTGGGAAGGGGTAGAGCTTCTGATGAAAGACTGTCTTCATCCTGGGGATGTTACTCTCTCAGGGAAATAAAACACTCCCGTGTCTGTATCAAAAAAAATGACTTGGCCAAAAACACATTTCTGCCATCAAGGACTGCATCAAAGCATCAGCCGAGGGAAGATTTATTTGACTTTCTATGATGGTGAAGTAATATTGAGGTTCCTTTTGAATCTAATGGCCACAAACTTCTCAGGAGAAAGGCCATTTCCATGGTAGGGAAAAATATGAAGAATGCACATAAGATAATACTGTTACAAACTCTCTACTAAGTCTTATGTTCTTAGGAAGTGATTAATTGTCCAGCAAAGTATTGCCTGCCAACAATGACTGTGTTCTATAAAAAAGACTATCCAAAATTTTGTCATTTTCGGTCAAATGTAATATGCCTTCCAGTGAAGTCTTTCCAATCAAGTGCAGAGATGACAATGAATTGACAAAGGCTATCCTAATAGAACAGAAGCTCTGGTAGAGCCTGACAATTCAATTCAATTTAATTCAGTTCGGTCAGATGGAATAATGGGTAGAGTGTTAGGCTTGGAGTCAGGAAGAAGTGCATTTGAATCCTGACTCAGATATTTGCTAACTGTATGACTGTGGGCTGGTCATTTAAATTCTCTCAACCATGCTCTCCTCTTTCATACAATTGAGATAGTACTAGTACTTACTTCATAGGGTTGTTGTGATGATCTAATGATATAAGCACGAAAAGTGTTTTTCAATTTCTAAAGCACAATATAAATGTTAGTGCTTGTTCTTATCAAACCAATCAACATTCCTTAATCACCTATACACATTGTAGTTGGCTTAGTGAAACAAAGTTGAAAGAAGACAGAGTAGTTTTCCTCAAGGAGCTTATTCCCCAGTAAGGAAGATAAGACAAATATGCCAATAAATATGATATGTATTATAATATGACAGGCTCAAAGGAGATGCCTAGATAGAGCACTCCATGAAATTTGAGAAGATGAAGGGCAGCTAGGTATGGTGACAGACTGTCCTACAAGGGCCATCTGTACTAAAACTTTAAAAACTTGTCACTAGGTAGCCACAACTCATGAAGCCCTTCATAAGGTATAGATGGGTAGCTGTTTCTGTCTTTGGAGGGTTCACATTAATGATATAATAGATCTAGTGACAGAAGGGACTCAAAAGTCATCTAGGCTAATCTCATTTTTCAGTTGAGGAAACTGAGGCTCAGGGCAATTGTCCTGAGCAGCTTACAGTTATAGAGGTAGTAAAGCATCACAGATAAGATTTGAACTCAGGTCCTCCATATCTAGAAATAATACTATTTTCATTTGATCATGCTGCCTCTTTTGCTGAATTGAAGAAGGAGAGAATACAAATGGTACATACTTATATCACCTCTTCTGCTTTCAAAGGGGCAAACCTTCAAAAATGACCTTATACTGCCTTGCATTTGAAGTTATCACATATGCCAGGTGAGAAGTCATCAGATATTTATATGTAGCTATGCCTGCTACATGTGAGTTAAGCCAGGTTTAGTGGAACTGAGGAGCCTCAAACCCATTGGTGAGTTAGGATGTCTACCCCAAGCATGTGAAGACTTCTTGTATTGGGAATCAAGGTGGGCTCTTAGCACTTATTCAACCAAGTGTCCTCGAAGAGTTGGCCTTTGTTTCCTTGATTAAATTAAGAGTCCTTGATGACCTCCTTGCCTCAATGGAAAGCCTAGTTTACACGGGTTTGAGTAACATGTTTGTGATGTCAGAGGCTTTTAGATGACATGGGTTTAAGTCACATTTTTGTGACAATTTTAGGTCACATGGATCCTAAGGGGAGTTGCTAACTCCAGAGCCAATATTAAGAACTTAAGTTCTGGTCGCTCAGATCACATTTGATGATGGCTAAAGAGTGCATAAAAAGGAAAGACAGAGATATTTTCTGAGGGCTCTCACTCTTGGTGGTGCACTGGTGTGCAGACTCTGGGCAGCTGTAGTTAAGAGCCCTTCAGCTTGTAAACCCGCTTGTTCAGACTTTGTTAAACTCTGGTAGCTATGAATTGAGATTTGAATCAGACAAGATCTGTCTGTTGTTGTTTGTAATGTGTTTGTATTTGCTCTGAAGCTCAGGGAGCTGGCTTTTACCCCTGAGCTTAGTGAATCATATTTGTATGTTGGATTAAAGTAAGATTGTTAACCCCTTAATGTTGCTTTCGTTAGTAAAGGAGACCAAAAGAACCCAGGCTTGCAGCCTTCTGTAAGCTGGTTGTTGTTGGTTTTACACCCCCCACAGCAGCTGCTAGCCGAATTGTTGAAACACCTCTCTGGTGGAAAAGGTAGATGTGAACAATTTGTTTCAATAAGCCAGGAAGGTGGTGGAAACAGAGGCTGTGGAGCACTTAAAGCAGGGGTAGGGAGCCTGTGGCCTTAAGGCCACATGTGGCCCTCTAGGTGCTCAAGTGCAGCCCTTTGACTGAATCTAAACTTCATGCTACAAATTCCCTTAATAAAAGAATTTGTTTTGTAAAACTTGAACTCAGTCAAAAGGCTGTACTGAAAGACCTAGAAGGCCACATGAGGCCTTGAGGGCACAGGTTCCTCAACCCTGGCTTAGAGATTAGTTAGACATCAATGATACCAAGGTCATTCACTGCATTCCAAGTCACTGCTGGTCATTATGACTTTTGTCTTGCCACTGGACTTTGATTACTGGAAAAGAGAATGAAGCCAATGACTTTGTACAACTCTTCCTCACTTAAATACAAATTGTGAGTGAATCAAAAAAAAAGATACTTAAAAATGTTGATTGATTTATTAAAATAGCAGCCTGTCTTGAAAACCTAGATATTGTGTCTTCAAATTCAGGATTTTTTCTATTTTTAAAAATGATTTTTTTGTAAACTTACTAATTAGCAATGATCACCAACATTGCAGTATGCAAAAAAAAAAAAATCAAGGGAAATGGCTGAACAAGAAACATTGAATTCTTACATACTAATGTTAAAGAAATTATTTATATATGTATATATATTTACATGTACATATATATACAATATGTATGTACGTGTGCATGTGGAGAGAGAGAGAGAGAGAGAGAGAGAGAGAGAGAGAGAGAGAGAGAGAGTATTACAGTTACTGCTGGGCCCAAGTGAGTGGAATGTTGTGCCTTCTTCCTCTTCATCCCCCTATTCAGTTCCCAGGCATGTAGTCTGACTAGCTTCAGTTTTGGGGGATCCTGACTGTCTGGAAGAAGAGTCAGATTCTTTTTCACTCTCTTTGTCTTGTTACAACTCCCTCCACTCAATGCCCCAGGGAGGGAAACTGCACAAAACTTTTCTTTTGTCTTATGTCTACCGTCTCCCCAAAGAGTTGAACAGAAAATTTGTCAAGTATAGTGTAATTCAGATATACACAGGTATCATTTTTTTTCCTTCTTTGTGTCCAGCATTGTAATTACTTCATCATCCCCTGGTCCTTTGCTGCTGAGTCATGTGTGGTCAGCCAGATACAGCAGGAGAAATCTATTCTCCCCCCCCACACACACCCCACTTAACCAGTTAAACATTAACTACCCTCAGAAATCAGTGGGAAGTGTATTTGTCACATGTGCCAATATCCTCAATTCTGTAAAGTTTTCTAGGGTCATTGGGAGATTTAAAAATTGTCATTCCAAGCACTTCTCCTAGAGTTTTAATCCAAAGTGTCTAAATTAGTCTACAAGACACAGTTCTTAACAGTCTCCTAAAATGCCATGTTGAATCTTAACAGTACATTAAACAGAACTCTCAGACAATCCAAACTTAAGTGTTTAGGAAGGACCCAGGCCTACTACAATTGGTGGGACCAAGTTTACAATCACTCCCCAAATACCAAGTTATCCAAATTCTGCAACTGGCCTTTCCCATAGTGCTACAGAAGTTATTGCTTGTTTACTATTTATAAGGACCTATCTCACTCCAAGCAAATAGAAAAAAATGCAGAATATTGGGATGAAACAAACAATGAGCAAAAGGAAAAATAAAGGAAAATTGGGTTTTCTTTCTCAAAAAGAAAGTTAATTCCTAAATGAGCTCCCACAACATGTGTGGCTATTGCCACAGGAATAAGGGACCTGTGATTGACTGGAAGTCACCCTGTCATCCTCAAGTGAAAAACAAGAATTGTCCTGGATGAAAATTTCTCCATGATCGCCCTGGAATGCAGAAGGAGATACAACTAGAGATTTGAATAAACATTTTTATCTGGGGCACTGCAATAAGTAGGACAATCCAGATGGAGCTCTGACAAAATCTCTAGGTATCCCTTTGACATAGATATTATTCCATTTTTCCTCTCTAGGGATCCCTGCCAATGCAAAAGGAAATCAAACGGAGGCCCAATTCTCTTCTTCAGTCTATGTTCCTTTTTTACAACTGTTATTCTCTTACCTTCACAGAAGCTTGTCTAGGGAGCAAACATTCCACCACTCCTTACTCTGAGAAAATTCAGTTAACATACCACGTTCAGATAGGAGATGATTACAAATTTGGATGCCCTTTCTCCTTTGGATACCTTGGAGGCATTTTTCTCTCTGTCATCATTCCTGATTTGGTTAGAATTTGAAAAAGCACACCATTTTCTCCTAAATTCCCTCTTAGGCCCACAAGAATTTTTCTGAAGTAATTGAGCAGGGTCATTCAGATTAGTTTTGGCGAATTTACTTTTCAGGAATAAAGAAATGCTCACCCCAGCGTACTTAGCTCTGGTTAGACCATATCTGGGATATTGTGTTGTATTAGGTGCCACAATTTACGAAGGACATTAAATTACAGTGATCAGAGAACAGTCATCTTGGTGAAGGGTTTTGTGTTTATGACATCTGGTGTTCAGTTGAAGGAACTGGTGATTCTAGTCTAACCCAGAGAAAGGAAGAAATATGGGGATCATGATAGCTGTTTACAGCTATTATAAGGACCACCATGTGGATGAGAGAATAGACTCATGCCTATTCCCAAAGAGAAGTAGAAAAACGGATGAAAATTCCATGAAAAATATTTTGACTTGATATTAGATGTACCCTATGGCTACACATTCCTCTATTATCTTTTTGAATTGTCATTTTCTTACAGTCTCACAAATGATCTGGAGAGGGAGAATGGGCAAATGGGCAAAGAGGTTTCTGATGATTCTGGCACATGAGAATATTTCCATCCACATTAATGGGAGTCAGAGGGAGTGTACACACACAATAGGCAGGAACGTACATGATGTAATAGAAATATATTTCTATAGGTTGAAGAAAGGAACATTTGGGCCACAAAACCCAATGGCATCAAAGAAGGAGCCACAAAGGATACAGATGCCAAGTGGGAAAAATTCCCTAACAATGAAACCAATAAGAAAGTGGAATTGGCTGCTTCAGGTGGCAGCAGGCTCCTCCTCACCGGAGGTCTTCAAGCAAAGACTAGATGGCCACGTGAGTCCGTTTTAGATACATAGGTTAGACGTCACTGATGTCCCTTCAAAAGAGAAACTCCTGTGATCTTGTGATTTTGTAACCAGTTCCAACTAAGGGTTGGAGTATATCAGGAAAGAGAAACAGTTTGGTTTTCTGGCTCTTCATTGGGTCAGGGAAGATAATCTAAAGACATGATACTTTTTTGCGGGAATTCTCCCAGTACAGTCATTCTGAAATTCCAGGCTTTTTTCATGATAAGACTGTCTTTGACTAGGAATTGGACAGAGGCTACAACATAATTTCACATAAATCCTTTGACAACTGTCAGATGCCAGGAATTTTGAGGCATTTGAAAAAAATATATTGTTTTGAAAGCAGACCAGAGATCTTTCCTGTTTTAAATCCAGTTCTCTACATATTTGGGCTCATCATCTACATACAATTAATATTTCAACAATGAGCAGAAAAGATTTTTTTTTCCATTTTTATAGTACAGATTTTTTTCATTTGCCTTAGGTGGTAACAAGAAGAGGGACAGATGACATTTTTCACCGGCATTGTGCCAGTTAATTTACTAGGCATCAGGAGTACAAAGACAGGAATTAAATATTCTCTGCTCTTAAACACTTGTGATCTGTGGGAGGAGACAAAATGGAAAAATAGAAGTATACATTAATAATAATAATAATAATAGCTAGCATTAGTATACCACCTAGTATGTGCCAGGCACTGTGCTAAGTGATCTTATAAATATTATCTCATAACAACCTTTGGAGTTAAGTGTTATATTATCCCTATTTTATAGTTGGGGAAACTGAGACAGACAAAGATTATACAGCCTACTCAATGTGACACAGCTAATAAGTATCTGAAGAGTGATAAGTATCTGGATGCTGATTCCAGGTTCAGCATTTCTACTATGCCACCTAGCCACCTCTGCATGCTTTTTATTTATCAAAATTAATTTTTACATTGCAGGGTGACTAGGGAAGTAACGGGGTGATCAACAAGAATCTCATGTAGGAGGTTATTGTTCAGGAGAGATTTAGAGGTGAAGAGCAAGTATATTCTTGGCACAGGAACAGCATGTGCAAAGTGACTGAGAAGGGCTATTACGGAGAAGTGAGATTAATTTTGTTCTATTTAGTCCCAGGAAGAAGATTCAGCAATTTATATGTGGAAATTACAAGGAAGAAAATTTAGACTTTATGTTAGGAAAAAAATTCCTAATAATTAGAGCTGTCCCAAGTGGGATGGGCTGAATTAAGAAACGATGAAAAGACCCTCCTTTGAGGTCTTCAAGCATAGAGGTGGCCACTTGTTGGGTATATTTTAATGGAGTTTCACTTGGTGTATGGCTTGGGCTAAATGGTCATTGCTATCCCTCCAAACTCTCAAATTCTGTGGTTTTCTGTTATTCTGTGATTTGGAATGAGTCATATATATCCAGAAAAGCAAGAAGGCCAATTTGATTGGGCCAGAGTGTATATTAGAAATCAAACTCCTCCTTAGTGATGTGAAATTAACACATTTTCTAAGTTAATGTTCTAATAATAAGTGTTTGAAATTAGAGAAGGAAAAAGCTGTTTTATCAATTGTTTTGTTGCTTGTAGTTATTTGTTTATGCTCAAAAATACATGCATTTTGACTAAATAGATAGGTCTACTAACATTCTTTTAGTTATTCATTGATTATTGCTAACCATGTATTTGGGTGTTTATTTTTTCTGTTATATTTGCTTGCCAATGTACTGTGGATATGCATGTATTAACATAATGTATATATGTGTGTATATATATATGTATATATATATATGTACATATATATATAGTATGCCTTGCACATTACTTATATATCAAGTCATAGAAGCAACCCATCAAGTGATATATTGAATTATGCTATGTTTCCTACATATGGTGTATTATATGATGTCTATATCGTAATGCATGCGATGTCTATAGCAAAAATGGTACCATGGAGTGAGTACCTATGATGTTGGTTCAGATAATCATTTTTGATGTATTAATGTTTATTGTTATTGTGGTGCTAAAATGCATATTTACCTATCTTAAGTTTATTTCAACAATTCTACAAGGGTGTTAAAATTTTTAGTTGGAGAAACATAACAATTCCAGAAGCTTCTCAGAAGTTGACTGGTGAAACTATATTAGCAATGCAGTGAGAAATATATAAAAAATGTATGTGAGCATTTTTTCCAAATCCCTGATTTTTTCATCTCATACCACTTCTCCCCTGCGGTTGGGAGAAGAGAGATTGGGCAATTTGACTCATAGTCATTTGCTGTTTTTTGCTCTTGACTCTGCTGCCAAATCACTGCATAGTAAAGGCATAGCTAGAGAGAGAGAGAGATGCAATGACCAAAACGAACACCCATCTGGTTCTCCATTTGGGGCAGCAAGTTGTTATTGTTGTTCAGTCACGTCTGCCTCTTTGTGACCCTGCATGGAGTTTTCTTGGCAAAGATACTGCAGTGGTTTGCCATTTCCTTCTCCAGTGAATTAAGGTCCACAGAGGTTAGGTGAGCAGCCCAAGGACACACAGCTAGTGAATGTCTGAGGATGGATTTGAATTCAGGTCTTCCTGACTCTAGGCCCAGTGCTCTAGTGGTGGCTCTAGGAGCTAACAGCTGCCTCCATAGGGCAGGCAAGAAAGACTAGCAAACATTGGGAAAGGTAGAAAAAGACTGGGCTGGACTGGTGACTGCTGAGGATTCTGTTTCTGATGAGACGTTACATGGATACCCATCCTAATCTCCTAAATTTATCCAATCTCAGGTTCTAAATATGCAGTTAGGTAGAGTGGATAGGGCACTGGACTTGAAATATGATAGGATTTGGTTCACATTCTTTTTCACACACTTACTAGCTGAGTAATGCTGGCTAAGTCACTTAAACATTCTGTGTTCCAGTTTCCTCATCTGTAAAATGAATGAGTTTGATCTAATGGCTTCCTAAGGTCCCTTTTACATCTTAATCCATTATCCCATTAACTTGTTGGAAGTAAGATTGCTTAAAACAATTCCTTTATAACTTTGCTATGTGATCTTTTTTATACTGTACTTTGATAAGCCAGATGACCATTGAAAAATCAATCATTTGAATCTTATGAATGAATTTTGTCAACCAAGAGCAGATTTTTCAGGTGTGGGATGGGGGCATAAAGCACGAGAAAGCTATTTTCAGTGTTCATAGTCTTCACATTTCAGAATGATATTCCAATCTTTTCCCCCAGCCTATATTTTTGACTTTGGTTATCGAGGCTGACCAAATCCACCTAGCCATGCCGATGGGGCCAGAAGGAATAAACTTGATATTTCCAGTTAAGTGTCATTGAGTGAACTGCAGAGATACTATAAACATTGGAGAAATCTGAGCATGCATGTTAGGTACTAACTGATGCATCCTCCTTCTAGACTCAGCTCAAATATCATCTTCTGAAGGAAGCCTTTCCTTATACCTTCAATGGCTAGTGCCTTCCCTCAGATTCGTTTCCCTTTATCTGTGTATATATTGTATGTATATTCATAATTATTTGCCTTTTGTCTATTCTGTTAGACTATGAGCTCTTTAAGGGCTCAAACTCTTTTTACCTTTCAAATTTGTTGACTGAATGAATGACACTATTTGTCTGATGCTTTCAGTATATGTCATCTGGTGAACAAAATGTATGTTACACATCCTTGAAAAGTGATTGTGACAGCTTTTCTGAAGGTTGCAGAAGACTGTATGTGAACAAGTGTGAGATGCTTTTGATACTGCAACCCCTGGAATCCACACCAAGTGTACACCTAGTCAATAAACTGACTCAATTGGATAGACACACAGTATTTTAAAATTTATATGAATGGTTAATCATTCATTTTTAGCTAAATCTCCTATTAAAACTCCATGACTGTCTTGATCTGATGTGCCCTTGAAGCATGTAAGTGGAACCTTGAGTTTTGGAAGGCTTTGCCAGTGAACACAGATTCTGAGAGATCTGATGAAGCTGGACATACTTTTACTAAAGCTTACTGATGAACCACATATCTCTAATGTGAACCCCAATCTACCTTATTTTGAAGGGGCTCATTCCCAGAAGGCTAGCCACTAAGCAATTACTCAAAACTATTCTATTAAGGGAAGGAGGAGTTATGATCTTAATTTGTAGAGCAAAGGACTATAAAGTCATGCATCTTTGAAGAATGTTATCAAGAAAAAAAGATTTAGTTCAATAGAAGAAAATATAGGGCTATAGATTTAGGGACAAAATGTAATATATGAAGATATCAGATTGGAAAAGACTGAATAGAATGAAATTGGAAAACAATCTCTCAAAGACATAAAAATTATAGTTTTCAAGTCAACAATAAGTGAAAATATTGTCTTATTGTGAAATCAATTTAATTTATAATGTGCATGTGAGAATCTCACAGGGAGAGAGAGAGAGAGAGAGGTGGGGGGGAGGGGTAGAGATGGAGAGAAAGCACCTTTTAAGTTCTTGATATTTGCCAGATGTGGTGCTATGCACTGGGAAAATAAATACAAGTAAAAATTCATTGCCTTCAAAGAGCTTAGATTTTAATTGAGTAAGACAACACTTAAAGTGGAGCTGAAAGGTGATGAAGGTAGGGTGGCTGTTGTGAGAGAGAGAAAGTACTGGTGTGAAGGTATGGCAGAGAAGTCTGCAGGGTCAAAACAATAGAGGATTGATGAGCATGGCTAGCCTGGGCAGACCTTCTCAAATGGAAGTTATGAGGATGAGCTCAACAACAAGGTCAGAGCACCATGGAGAAGGAGGGATGAAGGAGATAGAGGGGGGGAGGAGAGAGAGAGAGAGGTTTCTTGGGGAATCAGTCTGAAGAGCAAGAAATGGAGTTGACTTGGAGACACCGACTCAGTGGCAGTTGCAGAAGGACCTCATCAACAGGAGAAAGGGACGAGAGCAGTGAAGGCATCTTTCACAGTGAGAAGGTTGCTTACACATTGGCGGGGGGGGGGGGAGTCTGAAGAGGCCTGGAGGGTGGAACACCAAACCTCTCCCAAAACTTTTCTTTATCATGGTCAGGATGTAGACTTTGCAGATCACTCTTCAATTTCTGTCTGTAGCTCTGCTTGGTTTGAACTCCATGGAATAAGATGCCCCACACTGAGCACCCCCTGGTCTTTCCCCTCTGATTTCCAGTTTCCTTTTGTGCATTGCCCTCCTTCATTATATTTTAAGCTCCCTGAGGTCAGGGACTGTTTTTCCATTTCTTATTTGTATCCCCAGTGCTTAGCACAGTACCTAGCACATAGTAGGCACCATATGAATGTTTATTGAATTAAATTGAAAGAATGAGGAGAAAAGTGGACTAGTACATTTGATAATCTTTCATAATCTAGCAATTCCCCTACATATACTTACGTCAATAGGCCATTCTCTCTTTCCTGTCTATCTTCAATTCCCCCCCCCATCAATATTCTAATTTTAATTTCTGGACCAGTTTCTGCAGCCCAAGATGCTGTTTTCATCTTGATGCTCTCTAATGATCCAATTCAATTCATCCCTCAAGCACATCTAACGTGAATCTTTCCCCGGAATCTTCCCAACTAAATACCAGCCACATCAGTTTCTCCAACTTCTGACAATCCATAACATCAGTGCTCATTATCTTTGACATTTAGTAGTATTTTGTTCAGCACCTTATTTTATAGATATCCACACATGGTGCCTTACACTCAAATATTCCAATGGATAGATATGCTTCTTATGTAAGGGTTCCCTCCAAAGATGTAGACTATTCCATCTGTATCCGTTGCCACAGGAGTGTAGAAGAGCTGAAGGAGATGGGCCACTCATGAAACCAAAGTGGGAGATGCCCCAATAGACATCTTATGTGTTGCTTTAGTATCTATGCATTATGAAGACCATCTGAGGAAGGCTCCTAGGATATTGGCTGGACTCATGTGGAAGATACATAGAGGTATACTAGAAACAGGGGGAAAGAGCTAAGATGACATTGGGCTTCATTAAGAGAGGAACAGCCTCCAGGAAAAAGGAGAGCATAGTCACATATGGAGAGGTTGAGAGTTGAAAGGAAATTCAGAGAACAGTCAAACCTTTCATTTTCTAGATGAGGAAATCAAGGTCAAAGAGGATAAATAATGTTGGCAGGGCCATATTGCTAGGAAGTGTCAAAGGCAAGATTGTCACCCAAGTCTTCTTGATTCCAAGCTAAAAACTCAATTCACTACAGAATGTTCTCTGCCCCAGTCAGGCCACACTTACGGTACTGCGTTCAGTTCTAGGCACTACAGTTTAAGGATACCGATTAGCAGGAGAACATCCAAAGCATGCAAACCAGGATGGTGAAGATCCTTCAGACCATGTCATAGAAGAAATGATTGAAGCAAGTAGGCATATTTAGCCTAGAAAAGAGAGAGCTCATGGGGGACGTAGTAGATGTCTTTCAGGAAGAAAGGGAGAAAACATTTATTAAGTATCTATTACATGCTAGACATTGTCTATGCTAATTGTTTTACAAATATTATCTCCTTCAATCCTCACAACAACACCATGAGACAAGGGAAACAGAGGTTAAGTGTCTTGCCCAGGGTCACACAACTAGTAAGTACAAATGGCTGGATTTGAATTCAGGTCTTCCTGATTTCAGGCCTTGCGCACAGTCCATTGTTTTACTTAGCTAACTCTTTAAGCATCCGAAAGGCTACTATGTTGAAGAGGAATTGGACTTGCAAAGTTTGATTTCTGTGGGCAAGGTCAGGACCAATGGGCAGAATTTACAAAGAGACAAATTTAGATTTGATATCAGGAAAAAATGTCCTCACGATGAGAGCTGTCCAAAAGTTGCTTGAAGAGATAGTGGGTTTTCCCTTACTGTTGGTCTTCAAGTACATTATTGTGGGTGTTCTTTTTCAATATACGTTGGGCTGGATGGTTCCAACTCCCATAGTCTGGGAAGAGTCACCCAAGAGGAAAGGACATGGATGGGCTGTGACCTACATCCTGGAGGAAGTACTCAATTAATGAGGTCACTGATCCAGCAAAATAGCAAGGACTTCAGCATGGCTATTGAACAGCCCCAGAACCTCTAGCTCAGGCTGGTTTTCTTTCAGAGGAAGCCAGTATGAGGTGGAGCTTTGTAAAGTAAACATCTCCCACCACCCCCCACCCAGGGCCAGAAACAAGATACTAACTTCATTTTGGTTGTGTTTGCACCTGGAAAGAAACGACAACAACAGCAATGGAATGGGTCATTTCATTCTCTTTAATGGAAAAAGTCAGGGTAACTCTGGCATTATGAAGACAAATTTCTTTTCCACTTTTAACTACTTGTTGCAGATACTAGGGTGAGACAACAGACTCTTAGCTAGTCTGAGTTGTGCAGACAAGGAAATATCATGGTTCCTTGGGTAGGGGAAGCGTGGACATGTGGGAAGCTGTGAATGATTCTGGCCATTAAGGCAAGGTTGCTCACATGACTGTTTGCTTTCTCCATCTATTTTCTTTCTGCTGTGTTGATCCACAAACAAAACATTGGTTCAGAAAGCTTTCTCCTTGGAAATGTTTCCACTTTGATGTGCTTGACTTATTTAATCAAATGTAAAGAGAATTAAAATGCATGTAGTTCAGAAAGGGTTTTAGCCCCAATTCCATCTTATGTGACTAATAAAGAAGAATGTTTGAAAAATACATATAATTGGATCCAGTCTAATCCAGTCTAGCTGAGAATAACAAACACTTATTAAACACCTTAATGGGTCAGACATCATGCTAGGCAGTGAGGTACAACAAATAGTTCTTGATTTCGAATAGTTAGTATTCTTCTGGGGATGAAGGATATTTTATTTATCATAAAATAGAAACGTTTATAAACCAACGAAGGCTACTATCCACTTTTAAAAATACAAAAATCACTCTTACTATGAAACCCCACTGCCATCTAGGCATTACAGCCATGGCTGATCCCACTTCTCAATCCCACTGGCCACTTTGGAGGTAGCATGATGGAATAGGAAAAAAACCAATATAGAAACCCTGGGTTAAGAGATACCTGAATTAAAATCTTTCTTCTGACCTTCATTATCTGGGCAAGTCTGGACAAGAAATGACCTTTCTGAACTTCAATTTCATCATCTGTAAAATGACTAGAATCCCTGTAATAGATATCACACAGCATTATGTTGTTCAGATGACATATTAGATAGCATATACACATGTAAATAAAAGATATTATCATGCTTTCCAATAATACTAAAGATGTCTCACATTCCTATAGTGATTAAACTTTTGCAAATCTATATGAAATATATTCTTGACAACGCTTTGTAAGTTGAAAGGAAGGAAAAAGTGATGAGTCATTTCATGTTAATGGGAATAAAATAGTGAATCTTTCTGGCATCACAGAGATAATTTTCTTTCCCCTTTTCAGCTACATGTTATAAATGTTGGTAGCAGAATATCAGCCAGACTCTGAGCTAGTCTGAGTTGGTCAGCCATAAAGCCTCCTTGAAAGGTAGAGGTGTCAATGGGCTCACAAAAGCTATTTCTTGGAGAGAAAGGGAGACCTCTGACCTTGACCTTGAGGCAAAGGGACCATAAACTCTAACCCATCTTTACTGAGCAATGAAGTATGTTCCTAGCATCAGATACTCTTTTCTGGGGATCAGATTTGCCAAGCCCAGTGAGACTTATTGACAGTTAATTAGCCACCAGTGAAACATTCTTTGGTTATTGTAATCCATGAAACATAAAAGAATTCAAAGGAATATAAAGCCTTCTGCACCTACAGTGATGGTTACTGAATGGATAGGAAAGCAGGGCTCTGAAGGTGCTAAGTATTGTCCGAGACCGTCCATAAAAATAATTCTGGCCGTTAGTGTTCTTTATATGAGATCCTTGTCCTGTGAACATATCGGTAGAGGAATTCAATCATATGAACCTTGACCTACTTACTATAAATGAAAGGAGAATACTAAATCCAAAGGTACTAAAATGGAAGGGTAGTTCAGTGGTTCTCCTTGGATAAGCAAAGAAAAATGTCAATGGGGTAGGTTTTGTCAGGCATTCTAAAACAACCCATTGGGGATTTCATTTTAGAGAGCTCTAATTTTTATTTTAGACAGCTCTAATTCTTAGGAAGATTTTTTTTTTAAACACCACACCTAAATTTGCTCATTTGCAATTCCTACCCATCATTTCTAGTTCTGTCCTGTGGGACCAAACAGAACAAGTCTATCTCCTCTTTCACATGACCATTTTCTAACTATATATTCATGGTTTCTCATTCATGATAATATATGGGAAACACTTTGCCACTCTTAAAGCCCTACATAAATGTGAGCTATCATCATCATTCCCATAACATCTAAGATAGGTAAATTGTGATCAGTCATTGAGTAAGATGTACTGAGTACCAGTAATTTGTTTTGCATTTTTATAGCTACTGTAGGGAATTCAAAAGAAGCCAGGATTTCTCCAAAGGCCCCTTGGCTGAAAGTTAGGAAACTGGCTTTTAAATCCCAATTAGGCCCCTCTGTGTGACCTCAAATAAGTTAGTTCCTCTATTTAAGCCTCAGTTAACTTATTTCTTAAATGATGGAGTTGGCAGATATAATTTCTGTGCTCTTCCATCCTGTGTTCCGGGTTTGAAGTTCTCTTGCATGTTTAACATGCTATGTCCTTAGTTCCCCGCAAGATCTGACCTTATGTTGGGCTTCATAAGGCCCATCTGCTCTGATATTTTTTATTCTGTGCTCTAGACTCTTTTTAATTTCCGATACAGTGAATTTTCCTCTCTAAGCCTCCCTCTGCCCCATTCTTATATTCTCTGTTCTGCTGTCTAAAGGGCCCTTTAGCTCTGACAGTTCTAGGATTTATGATTTTCTAGTTGAATCCAAATTTTGATTGTCATCTGATGAGAAGATATGAAAACAGCAGTATCTGAGGAAAAAGATGGTAGCAATATAGTGACTCCTCTTGTTTCTGATACTTCCCGAATGTCAAGCTTTATGTATCTAGGAATAGTTGTAGTGCTTCTTAACCCAGATTCCATGAAATTAAAAAAAATCAGTAACTGCATTTCAATCAAATTTGTTTACTTTATGAGTTTATGGATTTTATATTTCAAAAGATTATTCTGAGGAGTACGTAGGCTTTACCAGTCTGTCAATGGGATCCACGACCGATACCCTCCTCACCCTCACCAAAGCTATCAATAAAGAGATTGAAAGGTAGTTTGGCATAATGGATTTAGGGCAACCAGGGTTCAACTCCTATGTTTGATGATTGCTAGCTCTGTGATGACACTCAAGTCACTGAACTTCCTGGAGTCTCAGGCAACTCAATAAATCAACAAACATTTATTAAATGCCTAATGTTTGCCAGGGACTGTGCAAGAAGTTGGGTCTTCCAAAACAAAAATGAAATGGTCCCTGCTCTCAAGCAGTTACATTTTTTAACTCCTCAATATTTATAAGAGTTAGGGAGATATTGTTATCTGTGCTACACCAGGGAGTATACGATCAGAGCTTTTTGGCTCTTTCTTGCTCTCAGGGTCAAGAACTGGAGAAATGGACAACAGTGGAAGACAGAAAGAATAAGTTTAGTCAAGTGCTTTGTTGGATTTCTTCAGGACAGAGCCACCTTGATACCTATCACCCTTACCTAGGGGAGCCTGGGGGAGCTACCTTGGAGTATTCTGGGTCAGAATTTCTTAGTTCTTTGCTGCTCCCTGTGCCTAATGAATATAACTGTTCACAGAAAACAACAACAACAAAAAAAGAACTTCCCTGTTGTAGGCATGATCTCAGTAGGTTCTGTGGAGCCTAGACATTTGGTAACTGTTCAGTATAATTATTGTGCCTCATAAAAAAATAAATTTTCGACAGTAATCCGTGGCCTGCTGTGCTGTTTCATTTCCCAATAAATTATGGTGGCTATATTTCCCTGCTGCAATAGCGACCCAGCACAGTAATAAAGTTGTCACCGGGAGGAGGTGATGGACCACTTTGCATTGTTATAACTGCCTTCTTGGATTATAACTGTTTGTAACTCTATGATGTCTTCATAAATGTGATCAATTGCAATAATAAAGTTGTAAGACATCTCTGGCAGCTGATTTTTCTTTGCCTCAACCCAAGGCAGCATTACCTTGGTGGCTGCACTGGTGCCTGAGGTTTCACTGTTGACTTGAGTAGAGCACTCCTCTCTAGAGGCAGCCATTCAATTAGCCCCAGGGTCGCTACTGCCATATTAGGCATGCTTTCTGATCTGTTTATAAACTTGTTGAATCTGTAGGGAGCAAGTAATGGGGTGAAAAGCTTGGCTATGGCAAATGGTTTGTAGATGAGTACAAATACAAACATCCAGTTGAGTACAGATAACAAGAGAGAGAATTCAGGCTGCTACTGACTTTTTAGTCCTGTGCTTAGAAATAATCACCAAATAAAGTCACTCATGCTATTTTATGGAAAAGCTGGAAGGAGATGACTTTAGCGCAGTGGTGAAGATTCAGAAGTAGTTGAATGGTAGGATTCAAAGACTAGTCAACCCAGAAAGACAAGTGGAGCTGGAGTGAAAGGGTCTTCCTGTGGAACTTACAACCTTACAACAACAAGCAAGTTTGGGTAAGTGACCAGACCTCCATGAGTCTTAGAGTCCTCATCTATAAAATGAGGGAATTGGATGATATGGTCTCCACTGGCCCATGCAACCCTTAGGATACTATATCCCTAAGCAAATTTGGGTAAGTCACCAAACCTCCATGGATCTTAGAGTCCTCATCTGTAAAATGAGGGAATTGGATGATATGATCTCTATTGGCCACACAAGACTGGGATCATATATACCTTGATGGAGGTCTTCAGAGGACTACCCCAGGGATCTGTGCTTAGCCTTGTGTTCTTTGACATTATTAATAGTGACTTGGATAAAGGCACACATGCATGCTGAGGAAGTTGATTCATTGAAGACTGCCCTACTCTATTCCAATCAGCATCAATGAATTTGATATGATTATAAGTTCTATATATTTGATCCCATAGCTCTGAACTGCATATGGTAAAATCACTTGCATTGTGATAGGAAGCTAGCTGGAGACCTTCCACCCTTGTTTTCCTTTGTCATAGTGACCAAGCCCAGTGTAGCAGAGGTGACTCAACTACATGGAAAGTCCTCCCAAATTATGTTTGTATCTGCAGACCATTCTCTCTTGTCCAATTTGAGCAGGAGTTCATCTTATGACCATCTTATAACCATCTACTTAGTGGAGATGACCTATGTTTCACCCATTATATGACCACCTAGTCAGTGGAGATATTCCTTGCTTCACCGAACTTGTGGCTGCTGACAGATCATTTTTGCTTATTTTAGTCTATGTGTCATATGTTAAAAAATTGAATTTTTCTGTATCTGTCATAACTGTTCTTGAGTATTTAAATATCTAACCCTATTAAAATAGGACCCTGGAAAGAGGAGGCATCTCAGATCATGAGGAAAATCTGAGGTCCACTTCATTAGAGGGGACCACGGACCCTTTAATAAAGTGCCATTGGCTCAGGGTTTTGCCTCAGTCTTTTATTGTAGGTTGGATGATTTTAATTACCACAGTGCTTATCAGAATTGTACATGTCACAAAACTAGAGAGAACTAACACATTGCTTGATAGACTCAGCATTTAAAAACCCTTTGGCAGGTAAGCACATTGGGGCAAACTGAAAAAGGTTACATTTAATAAGGTTGATATTAATATTGGGTTAAAATAAATTTCAGAAACATCAAGTGGAAGAAACATGCATAGACAATAGCTTGGAAAAGAGCAATGGTTTTGGAGACCTATTTTGAGCCAACACTATAATATGGCAGTCATGAAAAGTAATACATGAACGAATAAATGGAAAAAAAAACTTTTATTAGGTACTTACTATGTTCCAGTTGCCATGCTAAGTCCTGGGGATACAAATACAAAAATTAGACATATTTTGCCTCCAAAGAGTTTAAATTCTAATTAGAGGAGGCAATATATATGTTCCAGTTGTGGTCAGGGTGTGTTGTTTCAGTCCAGGAAATCTAAGGATGGTGAATGGAAGCATAGCTTAGTCCTAGTTGCAATTTTATAACTGATTTGATCAGTAGTGTACCTATAGTTCTGCAAGCAAAGGATAGAAAGAGTGGGTGATATTCAAGTGCATTGGCAAAGTAGATGACAAGATGCCTTATAGGACCTAGCTTCCTGATAAATGACTGGATGTGTTGTGAAGCACCATTTTAGGCTGGCTAGATATAATGGCTTAGGTAAGTTTGCAGTCATGATTCAGAATAGCATGTCCCCAGAGTGGAGGTATAAACTGAGTGGGAAATATACTTGTAGCAGGTCCAGTCTGGAAAGTGAACCTCCGGGGATGGAGAAGGGAATCAGTGGAAGTACACAAGACAAAACTCTAGGGGAAGATGGCTGGATAAGAATGGTCTAGTAATCTTGGGATACATTAAGAGAAGCCTTAATACCAAGTTTCCCAGGAGGTGATAGCTCTGCAATTTTTTCATGGCAGGTACATATCAAGCATGTTGAATTCCACTCAGGAGCCTGCATAACTCATCTGTCAGCATGTATACTTGGTATAGATGGTGCAGATGCACAACAAATTGGGTCCAGAGCTTAACAATTGAAGAAAAACCTGGATCAGGAAGGAGAAAAACACCTTCAATAGCTCCAGAAACAAATATTTATCCTTTAAATATGGATATTCTACCAGTCATGTTGTACGGCTAAACGTCTTCAAACACTCCAGCTTTGGGAGACTTATAAATGAATATACCACAGGGTCCTAGGGACAGCTGGGAGGCATTGTGGATGGAGAGCACTGGGCTTGGAATTAAGAAGACTCATCTTCTTGTGTTCAAATCTGGCTTCAAAGAATAACTAGTTGTGCGATGCCAGGCAAGTCACTAAACTCTATTTACCTTAGTTCGTCATCTGTAAAATAAACTGGTGTAACAAAAATGTGGCTTCTGGCTATTGTGGCTGTGTAAGACCAAAAACACCAGCATACAGAAGAGCTGCCAGCACAGTTTCTTTGATTTGCTTTTCTAAGGAAAGCAACCTTAAGAGATTAACAATCTAACTTCAACCAAGCATGCATATATCATTCACTTAGACCAGGGGGAAAAACTAGCACCCTGAACTTCAGAGCAAATACAAACAGACAGTACAAACAGAAAATCAACAGATCAAATAACCCAAAGCAGTAGACAGGCTTGTAGCTTTCTGTCTAACATCTCAGTACATAGTTACCAAGGAATCACCAATATCTGGGTTTTCAAGCTGAGGGGCTCTTAACAACGGCTGCCCAGAGTCTCGTCCGGTCAAATCACACAACGTTCTTCCAGTGAGTGAGAACCTCCAAACAAAATGCTAACCTCTAAATTTATATACCCTGTTCAGGGTCAAAGGGAATCACAACCATGTGACCCAATATCATGTGACCCTTCTTCAGGCATCACAATTACTGTATGTGAATCAAACCTATGAGAACTAGGCTTTCTTGTTTCTTAAGCAGGTCATCAAAGACTCCCAGATTTAACCAACAAAGTTCAGACTCATCAAAGGCACTTGATTACTTCAGTGCTCCAAAAGGGAAAACAGTAAAAAAGTCCCACCTTAAATATCGATATAACTGGAGAAAGAAACGTCAAATTATACTTTGCCAAGAAAACCCCAAAATGATGTCATGAAGAATTGGACCTGACTGAAATGACTCAACAACAAGTTCTGTGGGAAGGCAACGGAGAGACACATGAGAGATGTGAGCAAGCTGCAACATATAACTAAAGAGAAACTAACTTCAAAGAATGTGAGTAAAAGAAATCAGGGAAATGAGAGCAAAAAATGGAAAATAATTTGGTCCCATGACAAAAACAAAGGTTAACCATTTGATATCCTCTGTGCTACATTGGTATTCTTGAGTTGCCAGGAGACAACAAGAAATGCCCTGCAGGGGGCCATTGCAGCGGGTGGATAACCTATGGAGAGATTATCGAAGAGCATGGACAAGAGTGTCACAGGATGAGGAGGCACAGATGGGTTATGAATTTCATTATTGGATGTAATGTCCAGGGTTCACAGAGCCATCTATCTATCTATCTATCTATCTATCTATCTATCTATCTATCCATCTATCATTCTCAATATGAGAAGTTAGGTGATTTGCCCAAGACCACATAGCTAGAATTTAGCAGAAGTAGGACTTGAATTCCCGTTTCCCTGAGTCCAAATGCAGTTCTCTATATACTACCTTTTTATTTGTTGTTTTCAGTTCTGTTGTGATCCCTTTTGTGATTTTTCTTGGCAAAGAATTTGGAGTGATTTGCCATTTCCTTCTCCAGCTAATTTTACATATGAAGAAACTGAGACAAACAGGGTC
>CM053625.1:305120162-305140704 GCA_028646595.1 Phalanger gymnotis
AGTGACTTGCCCAGAGACACAGAGTAAATGTCTGAGGCCTGATTTGAATTCAGGTTTTCCTGACTCCAGGCTTGGGCTCTATCCACCGAGTGATCCAGGTGCCCCTTATATACTACATCATCATCATCATCATTATTATACTCATCATCCCTCTCACCATCATCATCATCATCTCTATCTCTGGCTCTGTCTCTCTGTGTGTTTCTCTGTCTCTCTCTCTCTGTCTCTCTTACACACATAATTCAATTCAACAAACATTTACTAAGAACCTAAGCTCCTACTCTGTTCCAGCCACTGTACAGAAGCACTGGAAATACAAATGAGAAAAAGAGATGATTCCTCCCTCCAAAGACTTTACAACCTGAAGGGAAAAGACAATACAGGAAAGCAAGCTGAAAAGTGGCAGAGGGGCCTAGGGGTACCCAGCCTGGGATAGTGATGTTTCATGGAATCAAAACCAAGAAGAATTGCTAATAGGGAATGGAGCAATGCCTGGAAGGTTCTGAAAGTTTAGAGCCCTCTTTAAAAAGAGGCTATGGGAGAAGTTTGCTACTCTACTCTCTAAGCCTCCTATCAGAGGGGAGAAGCAACTGAGGTAATTGAGAACGTGTTGAGGAATAAAAGACTTAGTCAATTAGCACGGTGATGAGATTCCAGGAGCTCAGCTTATCCTGCCCAATACACACACACACACACACACACACACACACACACCGGCACACACTCTCAACACTTTCTGAGAGCCAGTAAAATTGTTATGAGGATCCTTTAGCACTGATTTGTGATTTTGGAGTAGTGAAGCAGTAAGAAAAGGGCTGGATTTGGAGGCACAGAACCTGAGTTCTAATCTTGCCTCTGCTGACTCACTAGCTGTACAACCTTGAAATCCCTTAAGCCTCTGGGTCTCAGTTTCCCCATCTGTTAAATGAGGGTGATGTACTAGAAGGCTTCCAGTGTTCCTTCCAGTTGTAGATCTGTGATCCCATAACCTTCACATGTGTACCAAGTTTCCTGTGTGAACTGGCATACCAAATGGTGCTCTTGATACAGAACAACCATGAAGATGAATAAAATAGGCTTCCAATATCCCAGAATTATCAAAATTAAGTTTTAGCAGAAGGGAAGCTACCTGAGGGATAGGCCATATTTTTTTTCTGTTTTTGTATCCCCAGCTCCTGGCAAATGGTATAAGTAGTATGCTTAATAAACACTTGTGCTTTGCAATGAATTGAATCAGGTTGTTGAATGGAACACAACTGAGACCTAGACTCGTGGCCCTCACTAACTTCCTGGAGAAACTTTGTGTCTCTCGGGTAAGTTTCCTCATCTTTAAAAGGAGAGGACTGGCCATGCGCTGTGAGGCCTTCACAAGGAGAACTAGTAGGAATCAGGGGATGTAGTTTCAGAAAGACTAATTCATTTCAATAAGAGGTTCAAAAGATGCTTAAGAATTAGAAGTGTTCCCAAATGGAAAGGGATGCCTTTAGAGGTAGTGGGCTTCTCATCCTTGGAGGTCTTCAAGTGCAGTCTGGATATCCACTTAGCAGGGATGCTGGAAAGGTATAGGCTAGAATAAATGACTTCTGCTTATGGTTTTTTTCCCTAAATTTTATCTTTTGTTAATGATGGTTCTTGTCTTGACAATATGGTTATACCCTTCTCCTCTTCCATCCAATAAGTTAATGCTAGTAAAGAAAAAATAAAGGAATGAGAAAAAACATCAGTCCAGCAAAACTAAACTACCTGTCAACTATGTCTGACAGTACATGCAATATTTCATACTCACAGTCACTCACCTCTCCAATTGAGGGAGGGGCACATTTACTTAACTCCTTTTCTGGAACAGGCTTGGTCATTAGAATTGGGAAGTATTCATTTTCTTCTCTCTGTTCTTTCTGTTTGCATTGCTGAGATCTAAGTCACATGCTACTGCTGCTGCTGCTATTTCTACTATTCCTGCTGTTGCTAACTGTTGCTGTTACTACTACAGCTACTGCTACTGCTACTGCTACTAGTACTACCACTACTCCTGCTGCTGTTACTGCAACTGCTGCTGCCACTATTACTACTGCTGTTGCTGCTCCTGTAGTTGCTGTTGGTACTGATCCTGCTGCTGAACCTGCTGCTATTACTACTACTGCTTCTGTTGCTGCTACTACTATGACTATTGCTATTGCTACTGCTACATCTGCTTCTACTCCTTCTAATAATAACATTTATATAGCACTTCAATATTTAGAAGGTACTTTGCACATGCAAAGTGCATTTGGTCCTAGTACTACTTTGGTGAGGTAGGTGCTATTACCACCCTTATTTTTTGATGACTTCTGAGTCACTTCTAGCTCTAAGATTTTGGTTTCCTTGCTTCTCAAGCAAGATGACTTCTGAGGTCCTCTCATGCTTTAATGTCTTTAGATTCCAAGTGGACAGCAAACACTTTTTGACCCCATTTCTCACCTTACCTTCCCATAAATTTTAAATATTTTAATTTAATGCAAAGTAATTTTTCCATATGCCTTGGAAATTCAACATTTAGAGGGTTTTTCTTTTTATAAACAAAATGTATCTTTTTTCTTTTACCATCTGTCACACTTGTCAAAAGTTTTCCTGAAACTATTTACATAGCTTGTGCCTTGCTTAAAGCACGCACACATACACACACATACACACATATTCTTGTGAGCCCAAGTCAATTAAGAATAAAAGTTAGAGATCAATCGCTGGGTTGGATTGGAGCTGACAAAAGAAAATTTCTGGTATTGACAGATATTTGGAAATGATGAGCTAGTTGTAAATCATATTCAAAAAACTGAAACTGAAGGGAACTAATTTTACATTTAGTTTAGAATCCTTTGCAAGGAGGACCCCCATATGAATATATAATTCAAACTCATGTATTCAAAGAAGACTAACACCACTGGCTCAATCAAAGAACATTTTTATACATTCACTAAGATTGAAAGAAGTGGTTTATTCTCACAGAATTCAAGAAAGTGGGAGGGTGGGTGGGTGGCTGTTATAGTTGTCTTTGATAGCACAAAAGGAACCAGGCACCCACAGAGAGGATAGATGGAATGGTGTGCCTAATTGGATAATCTCATAAGCCTCTAACATATTTTTCCTGAGCTGTTGGATCTGATGGAGATTGAAATAGCAGCATCCTCATTGTTAATGCTGTATCACTTTAATCAAGCTAATATACAACACAACTTAAACACCTATTCTAAAGTTGCCAGTGGTGCCCTGCTCTTGGGCCAGCACTGCCAGTGTTACCAAAAATCCATTTTACTCAGTAAACAAAGGTTCTACAGAGGCCTTTAATTAGATTTTTTTTACTTTAATAATAACCACACATTTTCAAACTGTACTTGTTTCTTTCAAGTATGATTGGATACAAGGCTCCACTGAACCATGCATTTTTCTGAGTAATGTGTTTTGAGTGATGCCCAAATCCCAACATAGGTCATAATTTGGTGGTATTAATACTTAAAGTATTGGGAATACTTAATAATAATACTTAATAATTGGGAACAATCTTCTCCATTTAGCCAACTAAGTGTAGCTCATCTTTGTCACTATGAAAATTGGGATGAATTGAATACATTTTTCCTTCATTGTCTTTTTCTGGCTCTCTCTCTCTCTCTCCCTTTCTCTGTCTTGATTAGCTAGACTAGGCATCTACTAGGGAAAGGCATTCTTCAAAGGGTTTTCACACTGATGGAGAATTTAGGCAGAGCCACAGAGGCTTACCAGCATTCAAAATACCCAATGATCTTACTGCAGAATAGATAATTAGGACATGAAATGAAGGCCTTTCCAGGCCTACCAACACATTATAGAGGCAGCGTGGAATAGTGGATAGACAACTTGCCTAAAGATCAGGAAGGCCTCGGTGCAAATCACACCTTTGATACATACTTGAAGTGTAGTCACATGAACTATGATGTCAAGTGTATCCAGGCACACCTTGATAGATAGAAAGAGTAAACATTTATTAGACTCTTACTGTGAGAAAGATACTTCACTAAGCACTGGGGATGCAAATACAAACCATATAGTTCTGGCTTTCAAGTTGCTTAGAATGAGCAGGAGGAAGGCAAAGCTGATAGCAAAGAGGTTATTTGAACTGGGAATGAAGTGAGCACAGCTGGGGCTTTCACCAATTGGTTAGGTGGACTAACCAATCAAGAGAGTGGGTATTAGGGCAGAAGAGTCTCCAGGGTGGGCAGGAAGTTGTTGTAAAGGCTGAGAACTCCAGAGAGTGAGTCAAGGTGGATCAAGAATACAAAAGCTAGTGCTTATATACAGAGACTTACATTCTCCTGGGAGTTGGGTAGTGGAGATACAACATTTTAGGTAGATAAGCAAATAGTAAATGCATATACAGTCAATAGAAAGTAATTTAAAAGAAAGATACAAATAACTTGAGAGGAGAGGAGAATCAGGTGTACTTGAGTCTGAATTTAAAGAAAGCTTAGAGAAATCAATTAGAATGAAATAGAACCTTGCCTGGACTATCTGGTTAAGGTTCACTTTGGTCTATAGTGGAATCCAACTTTGAGAACATCTCCAGACTATGTTCAACAGGTCTAGACTCGAAGGCTGGTTTATGTAAACTTGGAAAGGTTGTTAAAGTTGCTTGAGTTTCAGTTTTCTTCTTCATTATATCCATTTATCTTTGAAATCCTCTAAGATCAAAAGTAAACACTACCATTTTCATGAAGCCTCCTTAGCTTTCTCTTTTCCTAGGTCAACCAAGCAACAAGCATTGGTTGGTCATCTAGTATGTGCCAGCCTCTTGTGGCAAGAGCTGGAGATTTGTTGTTGTTCTGTCATTTCAGTTACTTCCAATACTTCCTGATGCCATTTGAGGTTTTCTTGGCAAAGACATTGGAGTGGTTTTCCATTTCCTTATCCAGATAATTTTTACAGATGAGGAAACTGAGGCAAACAGGGTTAAATAACTTGCCCAGGGTCACACGTTTAGTAAGCATCTGAGGCTAGATTTGAACTCAGGTCTTTCTGACTCTAGGTCCCATATACTATTCACTATGTCCCCTAGCTGCCCCAGGATACACAGGTAAAAATGAAACAGTTCCTGGCCTTGAGAAACTTATGTTCTACTGGCAGAGAATAACAGGTTCTGTGTAATAAGTAGTAATTTTAGTATGTTTTCATTTTGTGATTCAGAAGTCTGGTCTTGGCCACATGAAACAAGATTGATTTGGTTTCCTCAATTTTAATTTTTTCAATTGAGTACTGTCTTTTGTGCGTACATACATTTCATCATTTTCTTTGCTTTTGTTTTGAATTCTGTTTAAAAATGATAGAATTTATTCTATGAAAATGTGCAAAAATTGTAGCTATTAAGGCGCAACTTCAATGACTGTTAGAATTATTGTACTTATGTGAAGCTAAACATTTAGAGGATTATAGTGATACAGAATCAGCCACACAAAGGAAAATGTGGTCGATATTCTTTTTAAGTCGAGAAATGCCACTTAAAACAATTCAACTTACTGTGAAACAGCATAAGAAATACCTAGAAAGCAAGGAAGACTTGGTAGCTGCAGTGGATCCTACTGATTCCTCTATGGAGTGGTATCACTATCTTGACATTAGAAGAACAGTGAGAAAGCCAGTTTAAAAATAGATGTTAGCCATTTCCAGGAAGAAAAGATAATTTTAATATGCAAGACAATACAAAGACTGGAGTACATAAGAATGGAATAAAGGTAATTTTTATTGATGAAACTTACATTTTCATTCAAGGATATACTAAAACTGATGTCAGAAGAGGTCTCAGTGAGCCTGTAAACTCCGGGCATCTTTATTCTAAAAATTTTTGTTCCCATAGAGACAATTTTGAACTCTTAAGTAAACTGATTAATTGGCAAGTAGAATACTTCTGGAATTTCGGAAATTCTTAAAATTAGATTGAATACTCTAATGCAACATAGCATTATGCCACATCACAAAAGCTTGAGAAAGTTACCCAAGAGCCGAAGATTAAACTTTTCTTTATCTTAGAGAATGACATAACTATGCTTCAAAGACCTTGGAATGCCACAGAAAATTTATAGCACATAATAAAAGCTAGACTTGGAAAAAGAAGGGATTGTTTGTTTATTCTAAGCTGTGAAATTGTAGCCCCAACTCAGCACAGTTGGCCATAGGCTTTTGGCTGGCGATTCTGAGATTGATGAAGCTAATTTCCAAGGAATAGAAACCTAAGCAAAGAAAAGAGCAAACAAATTGATATAGGACGGATTGGTTTACCTTGTGGCAGTAGGATATAGGACACAGGGATATATTTGTTATTTTAAGGATTATGGACTAACGTTTTCTGAGCCAGTCCACAGGCTCAACATCTCAGGAGTCTTTCATAAAGTTTTTTTTCTGGTAGTAAATATTCAATAAATAATGGACTTAGATCACTTTTCTAGAGGGTTGTAAAGTTTAAAAGCAATTTACTCACAAGAATAACTATAAGATAGGTAGGATAAACATTATGATCTACACTTCACACATGAGGAAATCAATGTCCAGTTAAGTGACTTGCTGAAAAGGATAATGATGATGATGATGCTAGCTAACATTTATGTAGCCCTTTAATGTTGGCAAAATGATTTGCATACATGATGTCATTTGATCATTTAACTACTAAGTAGCAGGTTCAAGACTTGAACCCATGACTTCTGATACTAATTCTTGTGCTCATTCCAGGAAGCCATTTTGATAAATGAATAGACATATTCCCGGCCTACCTAAGAAGATGCTTTCAAGAGTCAAAATTATAAATATATAAGAACCATTTGAAAATCAAAAATACTAAATATATTTAAGGGGATATTACAATAATTAGGGTACAGTCTCCCCTCTAACTCCCAATGTAGTTTTGTGTAAAGATTAAAATGAAGATACCACTGGTAATGGATGATAATTTCTTGTGACAAATATCATACCTGTGAAAATCCAGTAATGAGCTCTGCAAATCTGTGTATAAAAATCCTTGTGGAACCAATATATTATTTCTGCCTGCCATTGCAGGTCACTCAAAGGGTGATGCAGAGGTGCATAGTGAGTGTGAGTAGGCAGAACTACATTCTCAACAAAGAATTAGGGAGAAGCTCCTCAAACAATTTTAGCATGGAGATGCATGACCATAAAAGAAGTTTAGCTGGTCATGTAGCTGGGTAATAGGAAGAAGTTGTGAAGAATCAAATTTTAGATATCAAAGAGGGAACAATTAGAGTTTTCACAAGTGGAATGTACAGTTATTCACATCTGGACTTTCCCCATCGTGATTTCAATTTATCGTGGGTTGGCGTAAGAAATTAAATGGAAGTTTTTGAGTTTCATTGAAGCCACAGATGATGTGCAAAGGCCAGTAGAAGACACAGAAAAAGCATCATATCAACCCAAATTTTACAATAAGGTACTATAAACACCCCAGAAAAGAAAAAAAGAAAAAAATCAGACTTCTTCTCTTGTATGAAGGGAAGGCCAAAAATTTTTATCTGGATTTTCCAGATCATGAGAGGCACTGAACCTTTAACCCCATGATGTGGAAGTGATAACTATATTCTCTCTTAAGGTAGCAGGTTCCCCTCCTTAGGAATCTTCCAGAGGAAGCTTGATGGCTACTTTTGGGATGTGTGCTACTGGGGATTGTTTTTTATTTTTCCCTTATGATCTGAACTAAATAGATGTTGAGTCATTTGATAACCCTGCAATTCTCAGTGCTCCTTCCCCATCACCTACAAACACCTTGCAGGGCTCCTCAACCCTAATAACCCTTTACACCCAACCCTTTATTTGACCCTTACGACTCCTCAAACTCTCATACCATAGTAGAAGAGAAAGAAACATTTTTTCTTGTCTTCACATGAATAAGTGCATTTTCGAAAGGCTGCATTTCAATGTAAATTGGCAGTCACATCTGACTCCTATATTTAGTCTTGATTTCTCCCCAGTTCTTATTGCAAGGTCAATCAAAAGTCAAAGCCTTTTCAGTCTCTCCTCATCCTTCTCCCCCACCCCCAAGGCCAACAACAAATAGATTAATTTTGTCTTTCTTCCCCTACAACCCAGCAAATTGTCTCCAAGGCCAGTGGTTAAACAGTTGTGAACTCAGTGTGATCATGAGTTTTCTGCATACTCTTAGTGCCTGTGGGAAATGGTTCATAGTCAGAAGTCTGCTTGTTTCTCAGAGACTCCTTTTTCTGTATGCCAATCAATCTGTCTCTTTGTCTTGTTTTGTAACTATGGACATAATCAGGTCTTTTACTGACTAGTATTCTAAATTGTAAATAGTGAGTTTTCTTCCAAAACAATAGTATATCTAGATAAACTCTTAGAAAGAATTGTCTATGTTCCTTGTCTCCATTTTCAAATCCCTTATAATCTGACTTCTGACTTTTCTCCAATACCCCCACATTTATGACTGAAATTTTCAAAATCCCAGTGGCATTTCCCCAAATCTCACTCTACTTTACCTCTTTAAAGGATTAACATTTGAGACTTCCCCTCCCTCCACTTTCCTGGATTGTCTTTATTTTTTATAATACTGATCTCTCTGTCTGTGTCTCTCTCTGCATGTATCTGTCTCTCAATTCTACCCCTCTCTGTCTCTTTCTTCTTCTTTTGTGAATTGTCATCCTGCTCCCATCCACTAGGTGAATGTTTGTCAAGGCTATGTCCTAGATGCTCCTCCCTTCTCCCTATACTATCTGCCTTTGTGAATTCTCAGATCCCATGAGAATTCTCACCTCTGTCCACATAGCTTATAAAGAAATATAGAATTACATATTTCTACCTTTATCTCCATCAATCTCATCATCACTGTAACACAAACTAGAAGAATAGATAGAGATCATGTTCTACAAAGTTCAAAGCTCTGCTTGCTGCTGACTTTGAGAAACCTATGAGAAGTCTAGGTGGAGATGTCTAGTAAGTTATCTACGTATATTCATATTCAAACCCATAATTATATGGATATCATTTATAGTTATGGATCCATGTTTATATAACCTATATTTATAGATCTCATTTTATCTCTATCTATCCATCTTCTATCAATAATTCTATCTAACTTCTATCTATCTATCTAGACTCATTTGTAAATTGGATTTAAGTGTGACAGACTTGCGCATAATTGTCAGGTTCATTTTCTTCCAAAATCATCAGGTTATTGAAGGCACAGGTGAAAATTGGGTGACAGGTAGACACCAAAAGGTACACAAGCTGCCCTGAAAAGAGCTCAGCAAGCCCTCACACCAGAGGTACTATCCCCCTTTACACCTATTGCACTATCTATCTCTCTATCTATCTATCTATCTATCTATCTATCTATCTATCTATCCATCCATCTATCTATCCATCTATCTATCATCTATCCTTATTGGTTTCACAAGCACCTCAAACTCATCATATGTCAACCATAGTTCTGAACTTTTGAATTTGTTTAGAAGACATTCTGGTTCTCCCAGTCACTCAAGTTTATCATCTTGGAGTAATCTTAGATTCTTCTCTGCCTTCTAGCCTCTTACAGACTGTCTGTTGTCATGTCTTATCAGTTCTGTTACTATGACATGTTGGTTATCCATTGGCTTTGCTCCATCTTTATAGCCCTTATATGTGTCATTGATAAAAAAAAAAAATAAATAACACATGTCCCTGAGGAACTCCACTGGAGTCCATATTTCAAAGTGACATAGAAACATTGACTACTCTTTGGTCTATTTCTTTAAATGGCCCCATGTCCGTTGAATTGGATTGTTATTTAGGCCATAGTTCTCCAAATATTTCAAATGAACAGCAGACTTTATGAAATGCTTCGTTTGGATCTAAGCAAAATGTGTCTTCCGTGTTCCCTGGTACATTAGTACAGAAACTCTGTATTAAAGAAGAAAATGTGTATAGCCAAGCATGACTTTTTCTTGATAAAGCCATGTTATCTTTTTGTGATTACTACTTACTGCTTTGTCTAGATATTCAGTAACTTTCCCTTTAACAATAAATATGTCTTTGAATTTTTCTTGGATTGGAAGTCAGGTCCCATATCCTGTAGTTTGTAAGCTCGAGTATCTTCTTTCTTTGAAAATTGGGACTTTTTTCCCTCTCTAATTATTGGTACCTCTCTGGTTCACCAAGATGTTCAAAAGTTACTGACAATGGCTCAACAATCACAGATGCCAGTTCTTAAAATATCTTCAAATGTATATCATCTGGACCTTGCAAGCCACTCTCAGCAAGAGATGTAAGTACTCCTTTATTATATCTATAATCTTTTTTTGTTTTGTTTTGTCATTTCTAATCCAAAGTTCTCTCTCCCTTGTGAGGAAGAAAAAAATCAAAATAAATTGGGAAGCAAGACTTTTATTATCACCATCCAGTCATCTATCCCATTATCAGTCCTATCATTCTCTCATCCTCTTTAAATATGTATGCCGTGATCATGATTGGTCAGTGGCATATCTTCTATGAGGGAGATAATATTGTGTTTCTTTTATCTGACTTTGGTAATTATTCACCCTTTCTATTTGCTTCTCAAAGTGGACTTTCCAAGAATGGCAGGAACTTCAAATGGCAAGATGAACTGCTTAAGCAGATGTTTAAAACATTAACCACAATAATGTCTTTGTACCTATAGTAATACATCTTTCTTGTTTTCTGACTGAGCCAAAAGTATCTTTAGTATTGGGTGATCATCTGTCATTTTCCGGACAAGTAGTACAATGTAATTAAGCTTCTTGAGTTTCATGTTGCTACTGAATTTATTCCAACATTAAATAAAGATATAAATGTTGTCATAGAAACCACAAGAAGTCTCAAGAATGTTACTCCAACATAGCATCTGGATTATGAAAGTTCTTCATATAGTCTGGACTAATGACATGTAGGAATATATGTCTCAATTAAAAGCAATATTTTAAGAGTTAGCTAGGTTTATGAAAATATTTTCTTCTTTTTGGATCAATCTATTTTTACACAAGAATTTATTAAATACTCACTATTCAAAAAGTATTGTGGTAGGTAATCAAGATGCAAAGATAAAAATTAAAAAAATAATTTTTGTGTTCAATCTATCAGCAGAAAAATAAAGAGTTGTCATCTGATACCTAGGGACTGTGATCTCACCACCAGGAAGTCTATTCCTGGAGGCTTGGACTCATAGGATCAATTCACTCTTTGCTTCTTTCTCCATTCCAGTTTCACTCCATGAAAATCTTCTGTACAAATCACAAGAATAGCTCATTTAAACAACATTTTTCTCTATGTCTTGAATTCTCTTTATCAAAATGCTTCTTGGTCTGGTTCTTAGATTTACTCATATGAAAATATATTTTTATCGTAGAGAGCTACCCTACACCCTTTTCCCTTCTAGCTATGTATCTCCTCTGACTGCATATGAGTAGAATCTGGGAGATCAACATAACTTTTTGTGTTAGGACTTATAATTCATAGTCCATGCTTCTGTCTTATTTTTATTTTGTCAATAAATCAACAAGCATTTATTAAGCATTTGATATATGATAAACACTATGCTAATCTCCAGGGATACAACACAAAAACGGTCTTTACCCTCCACAAGCTTATATTTGTATAGGGAAGACAACATACATATATATATTTATATACATACTATTAACAAAATGGTATAATGATGGGGGGGTCTACTGTTGAGTAAATCAGTACTTTTCCAGGTTTGTTAGGATGGAGAGAAGAGAGAACAAAACAGCTCTAGGACTAATGGTCAAAGTGGATAGAAGGATGATAAATGGCATAGGGAAGGCAGAATGAGACAACTCCCATTTGGTTTTGGTTTTTCAACCAAGGGAAATTTTCTTTGGATTGGAAAGGACAGAAGAAGAGTGGTAGATAGGGAGTTGAAATCCAGGATAAGTGAGAAGATAATAAGAGAGGAACTAGCTGCTCTTCATAAGTTCAGGTCATGAAGCCAAATTGCCTCCATGCCAGGGACTACTGAGTTCCTTTGATAGATTGTGAAGGACAGAAGTATCAGTAGACTGGAGAATAGAAGGCATTGTATTGATTTTTTAAAGGGAAGGAATTTGTAAGTTCTAGGCCACTGGGCTCAAGTATTTCCTGAGAAGATTCTAAAACCTATTGTGAAAGGAATGATTGGTGAAAATCTAGAAAAGCCATCATCTGAAAGAGCCAGCTTGGCTTCAAGAAAAGATCACCAGCAAAGTATTTGACAAAGTCTCATGATGTCCTTGCGAACAAGGAGAAAAGGGGCTTAAGTGATAATATAGGGACATTTACTGAAGACCCAAAACCAAAGATGTCAATGTCAATTAGGAGAGAGGTCTTATTGAAGCATCTCAAAAATAACATTGGTCCTGTACCCTTCCATCCTTCTCAATGACTGGATAAAGCCATAGGTGTCATTCTTATTTGAATTTGAAACAAAGCTGAGTGATAACTTATATGCTGGATGATGAGTGTCAGAATTTTAAGATGATTTCTGAATTACCTTTCAATTCTGAAACTCTGTTACTCTAGTCATCCAACTTTTTAAACCTCGTTGAGCAGGTCAGAACAGCACTAAGCTAGTGTATCTTTCAAGAATACAAAGTCATAATACCGATACTAGATCTTTGCCCAAAAAAAGAAAAAAAACAAAAGGGAAAAGGACCTATATGCACAAAAATATTTATAGCAGATCTTTTCTGGGGTCAAAGAATTGGAAATTGAGGGGATGCTCATCAATTAGCAAATGGCTGAAGAAGTTGTGGTATGTGATTATGATGGAATGCTATTGTACTCTAAGAAATGATGAGCAAGATGCTCTCAGAAAAACCTGTAAAGACTTGAACGGGCTGAGGCAAAGTGAAATGTACTGTGTACAATGTAACAGCAATATTGTGAGATGATCAGCTGTGAAGGACTTAACTATTCTCAGCAAGCATTACAACAATCCAAGACAACTCTCAAGGACTTGCGATGAACAATGCTATCCATCCCCACAGAAAGAACTGATGGTGTCTGAACACAGATTGAAGCATACTTTTTTTAAACTTTCTCTATTTTTCTTGAATTTTTTGTCTATATTTTCTTTCACAAAATGACTATTATGGATATGTTTTGCATGACCACACACATATAAACTTTATCAAGTTGCTTGCCCTCTCAAAGAGATAGGTGGGGAGGGAGGAAGGGAGAAAATTTGGAAATCAAAGTTTTAAAAATGTTAAAAATTATTTTTACATGTAACTGGGGAAAAATAAAATGCTAAATAAAAAAAATAATAATACAAAGTCATTGTTGCACCTGAATAGAATAGAATAGAACTGGCAGGGAAATGTATGGAACTCATGATTTCATTGGCATGAGTGTAACAATGACTACCCTGACTGTCATGTCCTGAAGGCCATGTATCTTATATTTTACCCTTTCTCAGGGTTCTCTGGTACAATTTAAGGGATTTGGGAAGGGTCTAGGCTCTCTGTAAGTGGTTCTAGACCCCACTAATGCTGTTTCCTCAGTTGCAGGGGATGAATGGTTCCCTGTGCTCTAGTTCTACTTAACTAGCAATAGCAGGGTTAACTTTTACAGAGGAATATTTACTGTATAAGGTATTATGACCAAATATACTTAGTTTCCTAAAATGTAAGAGGCACAATACTCTCTACCCCAAGTACTACCTCAGTCTCTGGGGAAGAGAAAGAGATTAGAATTACATATTAGCTTAGTTCTTATAGAACACATGGTATTAATTCCAATTTTAACTCCTCTCTTAGACTTGAGTCCCAGCAATCCTAGCATTTATGAGTTTCCCTTCTGGGCTGCTTGGCTACACTATCTCACCTGCAATCTTGGATCCAAGGTCACCATGCCTTGAATTCCTGAGTCCAGTAGGAATCACCAATGGAACTGGAAACTGAAAAGGACAAATGAACCAGGATAAGACAAACATGTGGGCTTAGTGAGCTGGGGTAAAAGGGGAAGCTGAGGAACGAAGTTCTTCCCTTCTCACTCAATTTATTTCATGGCATCTACACTCTAGATGAACTGGGATCTTCACCCTGTTGATGAAATACAAAAGAGTGAGCAGGAAAAAGTAAAGATCACAGAAAGAGTGGTTGACTCAGTATTGCAAGTTTTATATACTAAGCTTTTTTTCCAGTAAAGTAGTCAATCAAGGGAGGTTATGCATACTCATGTCGTAGGGGGATGAAGAATGCCTCAATCTTAGGAAATCTGGTCATGGCCAGGCAAGTCGCCTTATGAGTACCTCCATATTAGGAGATCTGTGCATTCTATAAAGACAAGCCCCATTATATAGAGAACTCACTAAGGAGACAACTTCCCCTACAAAAGTAGGTCAGCAACTTCTTTGCAACTCTTCTTTGCCTAGAGTACTTAGCTTTTGCATGATTTGTCCAGGGTCACATAGCCATTATGAGTCAGAGGCGAACTTCGAACCCTGGATTGATGTTTTGATTACTGTTTTTCCATCTGTGTTGTCACAGCCTGGTGTGAGAGTGATTTGGTATGTCCTACAAAACCACAATAGCTAAAAATATGATCTTGGTGAAGAATGGGAGAGTCTTATTACCAATAGGGGGCAGTATAGGATCAAATTACAATCTAAGAGCGCAATGTTCAAGGAAGATGTGTATAAATATTGATAGCATGTTTTTTCGTAGTAACAAAGGACTGGAAACAAAATGGGTTCTGACTGATTGGGGATAAGGATGTGCACAGGACCTATGTTTTCATTAGCATGAGCAACATGCAGGCAAGGAAACTCCGTCTTTTGATGCAGGTAGGTAGTGTGGGAGAGTAGTTTGGGACACTGAGAGAGGTGTGCATTATGTCACGTAGCTAGGATGTGTCAGGGCTAGGACCTGAACCTAGTTATCACTAACTTTGAGGCAGGATCTCTACTACATGCCTCTAGCTCTACCACTTGTAATCTCTTTATGTGTTGGAAATGCCTATACAGTTTATGATACATGAATGTAATGGTGTATTATTCTACCATAAGAGATGCTGAAAATGAATTCCTAGAAGCATGGAGAGATTTATATGAACTAATACAAAATGAAATAAACAGAAGCATGGAAATGACATACACAATAGCTACAATAATGTAAACAAATATAACAACAATAGCAAAACAATGTTGGGTAATTATAATGACTAAATGGAGGTTCAGAGAAAACATGCATTGCCTTCCCTTTAAAAAATTATTGTGAACTTTCTCGTCAATAAACACAAGGATTACAATATAGAAAAAGTAAGAGATTAGTAGAAGGAACTATGAACTTCTATAATGTACTGTTTCAAATGTAGTTGAAATCTTTTCTTGTAACAAATATGTATATTCAAGTAAAACAAATTATCACATTATAAAGGAAAAAAATTCCTTCTTTCCTTTTTTAAAAATGGAGGCCTATGAGTATGGAATATTGGACATACTGCCAGATGAGATGGATGTATTGAATGTTTTTGGCCTAACTGCTGCTTTATCACATTTCTTTTTAAATTTTTGAAACAAGGATACAAAATTTATGAAGTTAATATTTAAACATGGATAGGACATGAAGACAGGTTTCATACCTGATTCAGATTCCCTGAGTAGGGAAGAGAGATGATTACATTGGGAAATGAATATGACATAAAAGCAAAAGCTATTGATAATTTTTAAAAAGAAAAGAAGACTCATCAAAATTAACTTAATCTCTGTCTTCCTTCCTTATTTCCTACACCATCTGAGACTAAAGCAATATATTCCATATTCCCTTCATACATACAATATAATTGATGCACATATCTCATATAGTTATTGATACTTGATAACTAACTCCAACTATTTGCTGGTAATTACTAAGTGAATACTCTGATTGCGATATTGCTGACCTTCCGAGACAGTATTGTTTTCATTATTGTTCATTTCTAATTAGTTGTGATGACAGAAGAAGTGTTGTTTCCTCTTAAGGAATGATAGATTCATATCACTCATTTCCAATCCATTTTCTAGCTCTTTGCTTTCTGCTACTCTGGAGAACGAACGCAAAAGGCCATCAAACCAGTGAGCATCTTGCATTTGTATTTAGTAGATATGGCAATAATTAAAGGACTTGCTGCCAAAAGAACTTGGAGTGATTTTATTTTATACTCACACAAAGTAAAGAAGATTGGGGTCCAAATGGGATGGTTAAGCAGCTGTTTTAAAAATGCGAGTGTGCCATAAAAATGATTATAGCATTGGAAGAAAGCGTAAACAACCTCATTCATTTGTTCCACAGATATTTGAGTGTCAGCCATGCACAAGCACAACAGGGAGAGATGCCAAGAACTGTAAGATCTGGTTCTTTCCCTCCAAGTAGTTATTAGGTAAATTTTATTAGGTAAACACACTTTATAAAATCATAGAATCTCAAGGATGGAAGGGATTTCAGAATTATCTATTTCATCCATCTATCCATTCATTCATTCAACAAATGTAATTTAGGTGTACTGGCCTAGAGGGATAATTCCTTAGAGCATACATAGATATTTCCTACTTGATCTCAGTTCATCACATCAAAGGAAGCCTGAAGAAGTCTACTTTTAGAAAAGTATAAATGAGGAGTTTGCAGGGCTTGACAATGAAGAGTTTCCTAATTGGTTGCTCGGTTGAAAGAGATGTGTTCTTACATTTCTTTCTTTCCAGATATGAAGTAAGTGCAAAAAATTTCATCAGGTCCTGAGGATCCAGTGAGGGAGGGAGCAAATGATCTGTCTCCTACCTATCTTTTAGGCTTCCCTGCCCATGTGGATACCTCTTTCTCCTCTGTCTCTTCTTTCCTGATCTCAATATGCTGCAATGAAAGTGGTCACATGACTTTGTGAGTTTTGAAGGGTATGGAAGTCTTTTACATCATCCATCCATGTGGTAGCAGCAAAAGAATCAGTGGATAGGGAGGCAGTGATGGCATTCACTGGAATGACTGTAGCTGACCTCAAGATAAGCATATATATCAGAGAAAACAGCCACCAAAAAGAGAATTATCTTATTAACTTAACATATATTTTAGATTTAGTATTTTTGTGCTTACAATTCTTCTTTCCATGTAAAAACAAACTACTTATTCCTTTGCATGATTAATAGTTTACACTGGATGCTTCTTTTTTTACTCTTCCCTACCCCTAATTTGAGGAAGCCCTATGCCAGAAGATCCCACTGTCACCCTAATTCATGGTGGAGATTCAATGAGCCAGTGAGTATGGTAAAAGTCAGCTGCCAAATGGTGGATTACCACCACATGGATAGCTACAGGACAGAGAGTTGTGGTACTTCAAAATGTGTATTTCCAGTAGCTTTTCCTTCTAAGCTAGACAAGAATTTACCAGGTCTATACTGTGTACCAAGAACAATGTTAGGATGCTAGAGATAAAAAGACCACGAGGAGCAGTACATTCTATTGGGGAGACAACCTGAGTTGGATATGATTGAAATAACTCAACAACAACAAGAAGCCTCATCACAACTTGTACCCATTGCTTCTGGTTCTGCCCTCCATGATCAAGTGGAGGAAGTCTAATCCTTATTATACATTATAAGCCTATGGCATAGCTCTCATGTCTTTCCTGTTTTCTATTCTCCATGCTAAATACTCCCTGTTCCTTAAAACTCTTCATCTGACATTTTTGAATCCTTCCCCATCTTCCTTGCCCTCCTCTGATTTCTCTCTAGCTTATCAATATGTTTCTGAAATGGAGTGCCAAGAACTAAACCCAACTCTTTGGTGTGGTCTGAGTGGGGACCAGAAATATAGCTCAGGAATTGTGCTGTAAAAGTATCATTCATCAGGAGAAAAACACAATTGCCAGATATCTAGACCCAGTGATCACTTTCCTGTGAAAAGCTGATAGTCTGAAGACTGGGTCCATTTATTTCACACAGCCCCTTGACCTGAAGAAAACATAGCATGGAGACAAAAAGCCAATTGCCCATCAATTTTTTACAAAACCAGAAAAAGGAAGAGAGACAAGGAAAAAAAATGCAACAATAGATGACCTTCCTGGAGTTGTAGCTCATCCATCTGGGCAGAAGAGTTGGCCCTCTACACATATTACAAGGAAGGTCAATGTTTTTTCTAGCAGTCTTAGCAGACTATGAGTGACCTCTGAGTTCAGGGATAGTCATTGCCAGCAGCTGTAGCTGATGGAATGAATGTCCCTATCTGTGTTGCTTGCAAAAATAATTTGTGTAGTATTAGATGGTTTCATTCACACCATGGGAAAGCCCAAGGCCCTAAATATGCTGCCCTTGATGGTGTGTGTATGAGATCTGCTCTGAAGAAGGGAACACCATGCTTCAGTTTCCAAGTTGGTTTTTACAGGCAAGATTGGAAATGCTTTCATGGCCAGAACCATGTAGGGAAAGGCCAAGAGTCTTTATTGCATCAGAAATCCATAAAATCTTAACAATTAGTACTGCCTAAGAGTAGAAGGGCTTTTTCTGGAGGCAGTCAGTGCCCTGTGATGAGAAATACTTAAGTAGTAGCTTGTCAGATATATTGTAGAAAGAATTCTAGCATCAGTTAGGTTATGGAACAGCTGACATTTGATGTTTCTCCCAACTTTCAGTCAGTCTATCAGTCAATGAGCATTTATTAAGTGCTTACTGTGTGCCAAGCACTGTGCTAAGCACTGGAGATACAAAGAAAGTAAAAACGGTCCCTCCCCTCTAGGATCTCACATTATAATGGTGAAGACAACATAGTTACATACAATATGTATATAAGTAAATAGAAGGCACTCTCAGACAAGAAAGAATGTCCAGACTACGGAGTCATTCCCTGGGGATAGGAGAAGGAGAGGGCAGATCTGCAGGGATGGGCCCGAGTAATGAGTCCTGGGCATTCAAGAACTATGAGAGTATTGGGACCTAGTTGTGGGGAAGTGATGAATAGACACCAGAAATAAAGTCCAGGAGTCAAAATCAGAGCTGGGCAACCCTAAAGAACAATTTTACCTGTTCCACAATTATGTTTGCCATGGCAACCTCTATAGTCACATGCTGCTGGATATCTGAAACAGCAGGGACCTTTGTCTACAGAAAGTGTATCAGCAGGTGACTAGTATCCAGACTGGAAAATGGTGCTCCCATTCTTCTGACCTTATCTTATATTTCTATAGGACTATATCTTTTAGATTCAAATTCAAAATCAAATGTCAACCCCCTACTTAACAGATTCCAGTGGTTCTCTATTGCCTCCAAGATCAAATATAAATCCTCTGCTCCGCTTTCAAAGCCCTTCATTATCTGATTCCCAACCTTAATTTTCCCCAGGTTTTTACCCCTATGTCCCTCACCTGCTATGTACTTTATGATACAGTGACACTGGCTTCCTTGCTATTTTTCAAACAAGACACTCCATCTCCTGATTCCTACATCTCCCCTCATTGTTTCTTGTTCTTAGAATGCTCTCCCTCCTCTTTTCTGCCTCTTGGCTTCACAGATTTTCAAGTCCCACCTGCTAAAGAAACCCTTTCCTAGTCCTTAATTCTAGTGCCTTCTCTCTATGGATTATTTAAAATTTCTCCTGAATATGATCTGTTTGTATGTAACAGTTGGCATGTCGTCTCTCTCTAAAAACTGTAAGTTTCTTGAGAGATGGGTTGTCTTTTAAGAGAGGGAGAAGATAGTTCAAGTAGAGCCCTGGGTTATAAGCATACATAGGAGTTGGGGGAATATTTGATTATCCTGAGAGGTTACTAGATAGGTAGAAGGAAGAAAACAAGCATTTACTAAATACCTAATATATACTAGGAATTAGGCTAAATGCTTTATAGATATTGTCTTATTTGATCTTCAGAAAACCCTGTGAAGTAGACACAATTATTATCCTCATTGTAAAATTGAGGAAACAGAGGTTAAGTGACTTCCAGAGTCACAGAGCTAGGAAGTGTCTGAGATCAGATTTGAAATCCACTTTTCCTAACTCCAGGCTCAGTACTCTATGCGCTGTACCACATTGTGCCTTTGAAGAGTTCTCTGAGGAGAATCAAGGAAAAAGGGTGTCCAAAACGAAAACAGAAGCAGGGAGGACACAGTATTCACAAGGAGTTCTTAAGAATGTCAAACATGACAGAGAGATCAAGAATGATTGACAGACATTAGGTTTAATAGTAAAAAGATCATTGTTGACATTGAGGAGAATAGTTTTTTTTCTAGCAAATGGTACCCCAGAAACATAGGGTCTCTTTGGAAGGACCCCAGCAGCCAGTTAGTCCATCCTCTGCCCAAACAAGAATTCCCTGCACTGGACAGAAAAACTGAGGAGTGACCATCCAGTCTTTGTTTGGAGAGTTACAATGGCAGGGAACCTACTCCCACTCAAGGCAGCTGTAGTAGGAAGGCCGAATTTAGGATCTCAAAAAGGATCATGTATATATCTGAATGGTTCGAAATCGTTGGGTATATAGAGTTCTCTAAGCAGAAGGCATCAAAAAATTTATTCAGGGCCCAGAGCTACAAATTAGTGAACCAACCTCCCCATTCCAATATTGTGAACAC
>CM053625.1:305141204-305160578 GCA_028646595.1 Phalanger gymnotis
GTTAACAATCTCACTTTAATCCAACATACAAATATCATTCACTAAGTTCCGGGGAAAAGACAGCAACCTGAACTTTAGAGCAAATACAAAAAACAAAAATTACAAACATACACAATATAAACAGACCAGATCACAATTCATAGTTACTAGGAAAGCATCAATCTCTAGGTTTATGAGCCAGGGGGTTCTTAAAGCAGCTGTGCAGAGTCCTACACCACTCTCCCAGTGACTGAGAGCCCCAAGGAAGAATGCCAACCTCTTGGTTTATATATCTTGTTCAGGGTCAAAGTTGAGTCACAAACATGCGACTCACCCACGTGACCTAAAAGCATCACAAACATGCGACTTAAACCCACATGCCACATGGCCTAAAAGCTTCTGATGTCACAAATTTGTGACTCAAACCCATGTAAACTAGGCTTTCCCTTGAGGCAAGGGGGTCATCAAGGACCCCTAATTTAATCAAAGAAACAAAGGCCAGACTCTTCCAGGGCACTTGATTAAATAAGTGCTAAAAGCCCACCTTAATTACTGATACAACTGCTCACTCCCATTAACTTTCCAGTTCAGTAGACCCTTCAGATGTTTTAAAATTTTATAATTCTATTGTTGTCTTTTTCATATCACATTCATTTCCTGATATTGCCGCACACTTCAATATACCTTCACATGATACAAAGCAAAAAACAAAAGCAGAATAACAAAACCATCAATTCTGACAAATGTCTGCAACTTTCTGCAACCAAGTCCTTTGCTTCTTTACCACAAGTGGATGTATCTGTTCCATACTCTTTTCTTTGTATCCAAGATTATTAGTTGCAATTAGGATGATATCTGGAGAAAACATTGACTCTGAAGTCAGGAAAGCCTGTCGGACCTCTGACACTTACTACATGTGTGATCCTGGGCTGATCACTTAACATACTTCAGGTTCATTTTCCTCATCTGTAAAGTGAGGGAATTAAGAGGACCTCTAAGGTGCTGTCCTACTTGAGATCTCTGGGTCTGAGTTAGAATCTGAATTCAGCTGCCTTCCACTGCTGTTTTTGTTTACATTATTTTATTGTGTCTGTTTTCCTGTTTTTTTTCTGTTTAGTTTGCTCTGTATCTTTTCATATAGGACTCCCCATATTTTTCTGAATCCCTCATATTCTTTATTTCTTGTAGAGGTCATTTCCCATTACCTTTATATTTCACCAATTATTCAGTCATTCCCAATTTAAGAGAAGTTGCTAACATAAAGAATACCATCTACCACAGGGGTGTGTAACACACTCCAGTAGGGTATGCATGCAGGTAATTTTATTTTTTTTAAATGTGAATATTTATTGAATCATAAAAAGAGCATCATTTTTGTTTGCCACACAAAATGCTCACTTGACCAATAGTAATGGTAATAGTAGTAGTAGCAGCAGCAGCAGCAACAGCAGCAGCAGTAACAATAATGACAATGATAATAATAATAATAGCTAACATTTATAAGGTTCTTACTATATGCCAGGCACAGTGCTGTGTGCTTTACAATTATTGTCTCATTTGATCCTTACCACAACCCTGGAAGGTAGGTGCTATTATTATCCTCATTTTACAGATGAAGAAACTGAGTCCAACAGAGGTTAAGTGGCTTGCCCAGGGTGACAAAGCTAGGCGATGTCTAAGGCTGGATTTAAACTCAGCTCTGCTTGGCTCTAGCTCTGATACTCTATCCACTGACCACTTAGCTGCCCCTAATTAAGCTTAGGTGTAATAATTTTACATAACACAACATTCTGTACTTGAGAAGTTAAGAGGCATATGCCATTCAGTTAAAATGCAATCATGTAGGATGATGAGTGAGCAGAACAGAACCAGGAGAACATTGTACACAGCCACAGACATTGATTCTGCGATGACTGACTTTTATAGATTTGGCTCTTCTCAGCAATACAACGTTCAAAGACAGCCCCAAAGGTTTCATGATAGAAAGAGCTATCTACATCCAGAGAAAGAACTGTGAAGTCTGAATGCAGATTGAAGGAAACTATCTGCTCTCTTTCTTTTTTTCTATATCTTCTTTTTTTGGTTTTGTTTCTTCTTTCTCATGATTGGCTCCATTGATCATAGTTTTTTTTTTATGACTTGACTATTGCGTAAATATGTTTAACACGAAAGTATATGTACAATATACATATATTGTATGCCATGCCATCTTCAGGGGAGGAGGGAGGAAAGGGAGGGGAAGAAAATTTGGAATTCAAAAACCTGTGGAACTGAGTGTCGTAAACTAAAAATAAAAAAATTTTTTAAAAAAATGTAATCATGGTCCTACTCTCAGAACATCTCTACCCTGTGGGAAACCTGGACTCCACCTCTGGTTTCCTCATCTGTCGCAAGTGAGCATTTAGCCATACTTTGTTAGGTCTCAAGCCTGCTTATCACTCTTAATGGAAGGGATTGTCTTCTTCCCTTCTATTTGTATGCAGTGCTTAGCACCAATGATATCTCTAATCTCTCTGTCTTTCTCTGTCTCTGCCTCTCTAACACATACCTATTGGTTTTTCTGTGCTTAGGTGCACTGGCACACACTGTATTCATAGCTATGAGAAATGGCTTGAATACTTAGATATCTATAAGACTTTTCTGACATTGATCTCCTTGGCATATGTGCCCTCTAGTAAAATCCAGTTTAAAATAAGAATGACTCCTCCCCACCTGAATAGTGCCATTCAGCCACACGTCCCCAATTTAGGATTTGGAATTTAGGGCAATAAGGGTAAGAATGTATCTCCATTTAATTTTGTTTTAAAACTTGGTTCATTTTTACTCACTGTCTAATTGTCTCATTGTTAAAATCTTTTTGGTTGCAGACTTGGTTGTCAAGTGAATTAATTATATCTTCCATCTTTATTTCTTCTGCAGGTTTGACAAACATGCTATCTCTGCCTTTATCCAATTTATTGCTGAGAAGATTATAAAGCATAACACTAAAAACAGATCTCTGGCAACCTTACCTGGAGATCTCCATCCAAGTTGACATTCAACTCTGTCAATAGTGACTCTGTGTCTGTTCATTCAACTAGTTCTAAATCCACCTAACTATACAATTCTGTAGTTTACCCATTTTAATCAACAAGAATAGCATGCAGCTTTGTCAAATACATTGCAAAAATGTAAATAAACTGTAACTACCTCATTTCCCTGATCTACTCTCTTAGTCATCCAATTAAAAAAGGGATTGAGGTTAGTTTGGCATGACTTGGTCATGACAAAGACATGCTGGCTTTGTGACCATTGCTTCCTTTTCTAGGTATTCATTGACCATCCCTTCAGTAGTATGCTCTAAAATTTTGTATTTATTTGACCTAAGCTCATGCACTTGTAGTCTGAAAACTCCATTCTTTCCTTTTTTTGCAATAAGAAAACTATATGCCCTTTTCCAATCCTGTGGCACCTCTCTTATTCTGCACAATTTTTCAAAGATCAGTGAAAGTAGCTCATCAGTCATAGCTGCCTTTTTTTTTCAGTCAGTGTGTTTGAGGCTTATTTAGTTCAGGTGACCTGAGCAGTTAGGTGCTCTCTTATTCTCCCCCTTCTTATATTGGGTTTCATCTTTCTGTCAGCTATTTTGGTCTTCCTTTTCCAATCAAAGATTCTCCTTGGCAGACCTATGAATTAAGTGATAGTCTCTTCTCTGTCACCTCTGACCATCCTCCTACCTACTATAGAAGCTGACCTTGTATTTCTAGTCAGTAGTTTCTAAATGGGGAAATGCTATAAGAACAAAGATTCTCTTCAGATTACCAACCTATATTTTTCACACGAGGGTGGATGGAAGAGAAAGTCCAATTTTTAGAGCCTTGGGCTCATTCGTTCAATTTATTACACGTGCTTAAGAGGAACCACTAGGTTATAAATGGCTTACAGAGTTTAATTGAAAGTATAGGCTTCGGCAGCTGCTGAATACAACATTCCATCTGCTCATTGGCTTTTGTCTGCCCACATGGAATATGCTAGGACCGTCTCTATAGAATACACACTGGCAACAGATCGATTTGTAGGCCCTATCCAAAGAGCTCATTAGGATCCATAAATCCTAAGTGCCTGGTTGGACAGTCTCCATGAAGCAAAATGGATGATTTGCCTTGATCCCAAGCCTTTAGGCAGAGATCCAGGGCTACCAAGCCATGGTTGCTTCTTTCTTGCCCTAAGAAAAGTTTTTATAAAGTACAAATTGAGTCTAAAATATGAAGGGCAAGTGCCTGATTGAATTCCAGGATACTTTAACCTGCTAAAGTGTTTTGGGAACCATTTATCACAGCCACAGCAATAGTAATGATAGCTCACATTTTCTAAGTTGCAGGTTTTATGAAGGTCTTTGCTCAAAACCACATAAGTAATGAAAGGTGTTGGGAGTTTTATAGAACCCTGTTTTGAAGACAAATAAACTAATTCTCTTAGTAAAATGACTACCCTAAGCATATTTGCATAAAGATAGATGGGGAATGTGGGTGCCATGCAAGGTGCAGTGCCTGTCTAGGGAGGCTGAGGCCAGATTGTCAGGGATCTTAAATGACAAAAAGGAGTTTGCGTTTGATCCTAGAAATAGTGGAGAACCATAGATGCTTCTAGAGCAGGGGAGTGACATGGACAGATGTATGTTTTAGGAATGTCACTTTTGCATCTTTATAAAGGATGGGCTGGAGAAGGCCAAACCTAACATATATCAAGTTACTTGTGTTTTAATAAAGACTCATAGCCTCTATCAGAGATTAATACAAAATGGGACAGACTATCCCAACCTTTTCCAGCACATGGAAAAATGATGTCTAGGATTGAGGGTTGGTGGATGTTTTGGATATGAACCATAAAGCAAATTGCTCCAGTGAAAATGTGGAAAATGAGTTGGCTTTCCAGAAACTCTGTCCTCTCAATGGCAACTGTCTGAAGCATACCCTTCCTCTTCAAGTCTCAAGATCATACCCTGAAACGTGAGGTGAAGTCAATCACTTGAGTGTCTTTACTTTGCATGCTGGAGACAATTTGCACTTTAAAGGGGACCAGCCAAGGCAGGTGGCACAAGCTTCATTATCTGGGAGATCATCTCTCCCTTCTGTACTATGGGCAGGTTTCAAGCCATATGTGCTGGGCAGGTAGTTAGGACAGAAAATGCTTGAAAGTCAGGTCAGTCTCAAATAAAGGTAGTACCATTTTATGAAAAGACTCTAGACTTCTTATTTTCAGATGTAATACTGAGCCAGTGTTAATGGCTTCCCCCTAGTAGAATGTAAGTCCTTTGAGGGCAGGGACTATTTTATTGTTTTCTTTGTATTTCTAGTCCCCAGTATAGAACTTGGCACATACTAGGTACTTAACAAATTATTGAATGGAATTGATGACTTTAAGACAGCTTCAAAAAACTCATGATGGAAAAAACTATATACATTCAGAGAAAGAATTATAGAGTCTGAATGCAGATTGAAGCAAACCGTTTGCTCTCTTTTCTTCCTTCTTTTTTGGTTTCATTTCTTCTTTCTCATGATTCATTCCATTGGTCACAATTCTTCTTTACAACTGGACTATTACGTAAATAAGTTCAATGTGATGATATATATTCTACAGAACCTACATTGGATTACATGCCATTTTGGGGGGAAGAGGGGAAGAGAGGAGGGAAGAGAAAATTTGGAACCCAAAAAATTGTGGAACTGAGTGTTGTAAATTAAAATTAAAAAATTTTAATTTAAAAAAAAATCAGTGAGAAATAAAGAGGTACCGCAGCAAAGGATGTAGATAAATGTTCCAATATTACTTTTTAAGGGAGAGAGTGAAGTCTATGAACTGTTAGCTTGTGAGTTTGAATTCAGTTCTGGGCAGAAGTCTAAAACCATAATTGAAAGGATTCATTGTAATCATTTAGAAAAAGAATTAGCAATCACTAAAGACTGCCATGGATTCATCAAGAATTGGTAATTCCAGGCTACATTTTGTTCTGTTTTTTAACATGGTTAGTGGACTAGTAGATAAGGAAAAGCAATAGATATAGTATATGCCTAAACATTGGGTATACAGGTAGAGAATCTTAGTATACTATATAATTAAATTGATAATTGTTGGCAAATTCTCATGATGTATTTATGAAGAGGGAGGAAAGACTAGATCAGAGGTGCCAAACATGTGCTCCAAGCACTGCATGCTGCTTGCAATACTTATGAGTGTGGCCCAAATCAGATTAAAACATATTTGGAAAATATTTAACAAAATAATACAAATTCGATAAGATATAATCTTGATTTGTGCTTTGCTAAGTCACTATGCGGGTCAAGGGGAATTTTTATTATAATTTAGTGGCCCCATTTCTGTTTGCATTCAATACCACTTGGCTAGAAGACAGTAGAATTACATAACATGTGAGTGGTTGAATGATCAGACCCAATGACTGTTGATTAAAGTATTGGGATAGCTAGATGTTGTAATGGATATGGATAGAGTGTTGGTCTGTGTAATGGCAACCACACTGGCATACCCAGGATGGCTGCTAGTGCAGGTTCTTTCATCTGCTTTACTAGGAAAGACAGCTGTTTCAGGGTCAGCAATCTTTAATTAAACAGAAAAAATACAGAGAAGTGAAATAAAGACCAACAGACAGGGCTCTACTGCCTGAATCAAAACAATACTGCTGCATATACTTTACAGTCACCACTGGATTGAGAGAGCCTTTACCTCTGAATAGCTGGGAGGCTTTGAACATATAGCCACTCAGAGAACCACAAGATCCTTCTTGTAAATGAGCCCTTAAAGCAAAAAGCTCACCTCTCAGAATATATACTCTTTTAGCTAGTAGGCTCAGAGCCAGAACACTCCTGACTCAGTGTCCAATTAGAAATTAACAAAAAGTGTGTAAACCTTCCTACAAGCAAACAAGCTTTCACATGAGGCCTATTGATGGGCAGGGAAGATCTTACTCCCTGTTGACCTTACATTCAGCCCCAAGATCTTACATATTCATTATATAGGCTGAAAGGGCTTTTGGGCAACTTGCATCAACATAATTTCCATGACAATATAAAAGAGATAACACAAAATAAACACATCATGAGCTAAATACTTAGCAAAATACATAACATAAAAACTCATTACCAGAGTGGCCAGATGGCCTTAAATGCAAAGATATAGAACATAACATGACATAATGTCATTCTTTGGGGGTCAAAATCTTTGAAGAGTGAACAACCAGCTCCTCTTACCTCCATCCAAAACAAAATTGTCCAAGTAAAGTTCTCTTGGGGGTGTGACTTCTCCCCACACTGCCATTGCAGGCTCCTTCCTGCTTTCAGGTGCATGAATGCTTTAATGAGCAAAGTCCCGACTCAAACAAAAAAATCCAAATAAAAGTCCTCTTGGGGGTGTGTCCTTCTCCCCACAGCCTTGCAGTCAAGAAGACCTGACTTGAAATCCAGCCTCAGACCTTACTTCCTATATGACCTTGGGCAATTGTTTAACCTCTGCCTCAGTTTCCTCAAATGTAAAATGTGTATAACAATAATACCTATCCCCCAGGGTTGTTATGAGGATTAAATGAGGTGATATTTGTAAAGCACTTAGCTCACTGCCTGGTACACAGTCAGTACCATATAACTATTTATTATTATTATTATTGATAATAATAATAATGGCCTAGAGAGACCTCTACAAAGATTCCCTTAGCAAACTATTCTTTGACTTATTCCAGTCACCATTTTTATCAATGACATAGTTGAAAGTATAAATGCTATTCTCAGATTTGCAGAGGCTGCAAAGCAGAGAGGGTTAGCAAACACATTGGGAGACAGAATCAGTATCTAAAAATACCTTAACATCCCTATTTCTGATGAGGGCAACACCACCCTCCAGTTTAGCTTTACAGCCTCAGTACCATTCTCCATTTCTCACTTCTTCTCATGACATATGTCCAAACTATTGTCAAATCCTTTAATCACTTATTCCACAATGCTCCTTGTTTCCATCCTCTCCTCTCCACTCCCTTGGCAACCACTCTTGCTCAAGCCCTAATCAACTCTTACCTAGACTACAGAAATAGCCTTGGTCTCCCTGCCTCACGTCTTTTCCCACCTCAGTCCATCCTCCACACAGTTGCCAAAATTATTTTTCCTAAAGTGTACAGTTGTGTTATCACTCTTTTCAATAAACTTCATTGGTTCCATATGGCTTCTAGGATCAAATATGAATTCCATTGCCTCTTGTTTTTTCCTCACAACTCAGTTCCAGCACCAAGTTCTTCATGAGGTCTTTTCTGATCTTCCTCCACCGGTAACTATGAACATCTTCCTTTCACCCCCAAGGTTTCCATTTACCTTTTTGTTTGTATCTTACACTTATCTACACATGTGCATGTTGTTTCCCTCATTAAAAACTAAATTCCTCGAGGGTAAGGATTATTTCACTTTTGTCTGTGTGTCTCTACTTTCCTTGCATATTGCCTGGAACATGAAAGATGCTTGCGGATTGATTTATTAATTGAACAAGATGAAACATAACAGAGATAAATCCAGGAAATGTCACCTCTTCTCTGGCAAGAAGTCTGGACTCTTTGGTAATGCTATGTGGGAAATCATAATTCCTCTTCTTTTGTACTTCAGCTTTTTAAGCCAAATAATTCTTGTCATGAGTGTTATAGACAAGATACCTCCTAGGGTGGGAGTTGGAATAGATTCCTTTGGTCTCGCTTCTAACTTTGAGCATCTGTGATTCTGTCTCCAGGCTCAAGAAAAAGGCTGATGGAAGGAGCAGATATTCAGGGAGGTGGGTTTATAAGAAGTCAGGAGGTAAAAGAAGCATAGGTCAAAGACAGAGTATCAAGCTCAAGTAAGACCTTGAAGCTGAAGTAGTTTGATGATATAGGACCAGCTGGTTTTTATCCTCCTCTTGTCCTGCTTAGAGCTGTCTCTTGGGCTGGACTGGGAGCAGGTGAATTACATGGGCTTTGGTAAGAAGATAGATGCATGTTTGCAAGGTTCAGCTGCTGTTAGCAATCAATCATCAATCAATTGCCAATAATTTATGAAGCACCTGTGTGTCCAGGTATAGGGTACATTCATGGAAGACTCATATCTCTGGTATGAGGGCTGTTGAACCTTTTCAATACTGCTTTCCCCCTTTGGTATCTACCTGATCCACTTAAATCTAACCTGTGGCTCCAAGAAGCTGCAGCATGCACAATGGCCACACCCTGGTAAACTGTTTTGGCAGACAGGCTAAACCAAGTTGAAGGTAAACAAGGAGTCTCAAAACTGTCCATGAGTTGGGGGTGTCCACCCAAAGCATGTGAAGACTTCCCCTGGTGGAATGGGCAGATGAAAACACTTTGTTCTAACAGCCATGAAGGCAGCTGAAATAGTCACTGTGGAACTCTTAGAGCTTGGTTAGACACTAAAGATGCCATAGTGATCCAATGCATCTTAAGTCATCACCAGTCATCTTGATTCTGTCCTGCCACTGAATTGTGATGAGTCTGGAAGAGAGAAGCTAATGACTTCAAGCAATTCTGCCCTACTTAAATCCAATTTATGCACGAATCAAAAGACATCACCTATATGATTTTTACCATTTTTACCTATCTCAAAGTCCTGTGGCAAGAGGCACATGATGTAGCAGCAGGTGTGGATTCACTGGGAGCTCTAGTCACAATCCTGCATACAGCAAGCCCAGGCCATGGGGTCATCTTCTGACCAGAAGCAGCAGTGTGATTCAGCAGCCCCCTGAGTGCCTGAGCAGCCTTTTAAGGACCACATTGCTCACCTCCTGGTTTGAGGCAGGGGATAAAAATTGTGCCCTAAAATTGTCTGCTTATCCAACCCTGGCTTTATTACTGTGATAGGTGGGGATCTCTCCCTGTGATCAAAACAGACCAAAAATGTACAAAAACTTCTGCAAAGAAAATTCCATTCACCATTGGTACGTGGAATGTGTGGACATTTATAGATAACACAAAATCCAGTAGACCTGAAAGACAAACAGCTTTTGCTGTGAGAGAATTCAGCAGATATCACATCCAAACGGCAACCCTGAGTGAAACAAAGCTGGTAAATGAAGGTCAGCTTACTGAAACTGGAACAGGAAAAACATGTTTTTTTTTTTGAGCAGCCACAGTGAAGGGGAGTGAAGTTGGGATAGGTTTTGCAAACAATCTAATCAAGCTTCTATGCCTGCTGAAAGTAGTGAATGACAGGCTTATGACAATGAGATCACTACTTGCAGGAAATGCCATGCCACAGTCATCAGTGAAAATGCTCTCACCATGGCAAACACTGATGAAGTCAAAGAAAAAATTTAATAAGTTCCTGTAGACTTTCATCATTATGTGCCAAAAGAAGACAAGTTTATAATTCTAGGTAACTTTAATACTAGAGTAGACTACCAGACATGGCAGGATGTCTTTGGGAGGAATGGAGTAGGAAACATCAACAGCAACGGTTATTTAGTACTGAAGATTTATGCATGTCATGACCTTCTTATCATCAACACCATCTTCTGTTTACCTAAATGTAATAAAACTTCGAGAATGCTCTCTCACAGATAACATTGGCATTTGATAGACTATGTGATTGTAAGGAGAAGAGACAGACAGGATATGAGAGTGATGACGGTGATGCATGGTGGAGAGTGCTGGATGGATCACAGACTTATCCTCTCCAAGTTAAATATTCACATTCGACAAAGGTGGGGGCCCCAAGGTAAAATGACTACCAGAAGACTTAATGGGAACAGATTGGAGTATTTCTTTAAACAATAACAGTTTGTTGCTAACTTGAAGGGAAAGTACAGCCAACACACAATTGGCAACAGGAGGCAGAAAAGGAGGAGGCAGCTTTCAGCATTTGTTTGTCTGGGTTAGAGCACTTGCAAACATCAAGACTGGTTTGATGAAAATGATGGGGAAATTCAGAAGCTGCTAAATGAAAACCGAGAACTCCGCAGGGTTTACCAGCAGGATAGTTCGTCTATCTCTAAGAAGGCAACACTTAACTCTATTAAAAGTAAAGTACAAGTGAAGTTTAGAGAGAGATGGGATTCTTGACTCAGTAAGAAGGCAGATGAAATTTAGTTTTATGCTGGTAGTAACAATCCAAAGCACATTTATAAAGCCCTGAATGTTATTTATGGACCAAAGACATATGGTGCACCTCAACTACTCAGTGCTAGTGGAACCACACTGATTCTTGATAAGGACATGATCTTGGAAAGATGGGATGAATGCTTCTGTAGTGTTCTCGACATATCATCTTCAATCAATGCTGAAGCCACTGACCACAGGTTTAAGTCAGTCTCTCTCTAGCTGAAGTTCCAAATGAAGAAGAGGTTTTCTAATGCTATTAGCCTTCTCTCTTGTGGCAAAACACCTGGGCTTATTCTATTCCAGTTCAGATTTACAAGTTGGTGTGGGGGGTTCCATTGCACATACAGTAGCTGACTGAAATTATCTTGGTTATATGACAAGAAGAGGTTATCCTCCAGGAGTTCAAGGACACCTCCATTGTCCAACTCTATAAAGGTAAATGAAGTAGATTGTTCTCTGACAATCACAAAGGGTTCTCTCTCTCTCTCTCTCTCTCTCTCTCTCTCTCTCTCTCTCTCTCTCTCTCTCTCTCTTTCTCTGTCACTGCTGGCAAGATTCTTGCCAGAATCCTCCTTAATAGGCTGATCTTTCACCTACAAGATAATCAATTACCTTAGAGCCAATGTGCCTTAAGAAAGGGCTGAAAACCATGTTTGCTGCCTGACATCTCCAGGAGAAATTTCAAGAGCAGAGCAGAGGTATGTACACAATGTTTGTAGATCTGACCAAGGCCTTTGATATTGTCAGCCATGAGGTCTTACGGAAAATTATGTCAAAATCTGGTTGCCCGGAGAAGTTCATCAGTATTGTACATCAGTTTCATGATGGCATGTTTCCTTGGGTTCTGGATGATAGATGATACTCTCGTGCCTTCCTAGTTACCAATGCAGTGAAACAGGGCTGTGTGCTTGCTCCCATGCTTTGAAACATGATGTTTTCAGGCACATTGTCAAATGTCGTCAGTGACAACAAAGACAGCATCTAGGTCAGCTACTGCTTTGATGGTAAATTCTTCCACTTGGAGAAACTACAAGCCAAGACCAAAGTAGAGGCAACTTTGATGTATACTTTATTGTTTGCAGATGATTGTGCACTCAATCAGCCTCTGAAGCTGAAATGCAACAAACTGTGGATAATTTCTCGGTTGCTTGTGCTAATTTTGGCCTAGCAATTAACACCAAGAAAACACAGGAGCTCCATCAGCTAACACCACACCAACCATATGTGGAATCATTGCTCGTAGCAAATGGAGAAGTTTGGAATGTTGTGGATAAGTGCACTTACCTCGGTCATGTACTTTCCAGGGATGTACACCTTGATAATTAGGTTGATGTATGCATTGCCAGAAGTAGCTCGGTTTTTGGGAGCCTCTGAAGGAAAGTGTGAGAGAGAAGAGGTATTAGACTGACTACCAAACTGAAGGTCTACGGAGTTCTTACGCTGACCTCATTGTTGCATGCTTGTGAAACCTGGATAGTATACCAGTGTCATGCCAGGAAACTCAAGCTCTTCCATTTGAATTGTCTTAGGAAGATTCTGAAGATTACCAGGCAGGATAAGTGATCATCTTTCTCTGTGAGTTCTTATTGGCAATGACAAGACTGAATAATAAAGCCATGGCTTAAACCTGTAACTGATTAGTCGATTTAGGTCTTCCTAGTAACATTCATTTGGGTTGGGTGGTATGGTACTTGCCCATTACACAAATCTTCTGTTATTTGATCGTCACAACCACTTTGAGGAGTAGATTATCTCTATTTTACAGATGGGAAATGAGGCTGTATTTAAGGGACTTGCTCAGGGTTACATTGTTAGTAAAGTGTACAGAGAGAGGAATTTGAATTCAGGTTAAATAAACTAAGGGAAGGGTAACATCTAGGGGCAGGTGAACTACATAGCTACAAATATTTGTAATATTACCTTTAGTGGCAGCATATAGTTGGGAATTTTTGAGCTGGCTTGGATTTGAGATCAGAAGTCCTGGGTTCAAATCCTGACTCTGCCAATAACAACATTCATTTAGGGAAGTCATTTCAAAATCGCTGGGCCTCAGGTTTCTCGTCTGTAAAATTAGAAGGTCGTTTGAGATGACCTCTTGGGTTCCCACAGTATTAGTGGAATAATTGCTGAGTTTAGAGTCAAAGGAAATGGGTTCAGATCTTTTCTGTTCTACTCTCTAAGGGTGTGACTTAGGACAAGGTGACTACTGTAATTTCAGGTGGCTCTAGATTCCAAAACTACAAAATGTAGGTGTTGGACTTGACTGCTGAGATCTCCTCAAATTCTAAGTCAATCATCCTATGACCTGGAAAATAATCCTGACTCTGTTACTTACTAACCACATAATCACGGTGAGGCATAACTTCAATTTTATCTATAAAATGAAGAAATTTGGTTGAATAACTTCTCGAATCTCCTGCAAGTCTCAGTATTATGCTAATCCTTAAGTCCTAGGAACCCTATAGTAGGGGCAATGTTGCCAGTGGTGCCTGATTTATTTTATAAAATGGTTACATATGTCATTCCATTTGATCCTCTCTTCTCCTTGGGTTACACAGGGAAGAAATTGTTATTATCCAGTTTTTATAAATAGAGCATCTGTGGCTCATGAAAATTAAATGACTTGCCTGAGGTTATTTCATAAGTAAAACACCTCCTTGGGATTGACACTCAATGAAATTGTAGTGTCTCATCTCTCTAATTGCACCACACAACTTCTATTGGATCTATGATGGCTCTCTGGTGCCTCAAGCCCAGGCACATCTGTCTGGCTTTCCAAGGCTCCTGTCAGTCAGGGTCTAGCCCACCTGGCTCAATCTCTTTCCCTTTACTTTTCAACACTCTCTCACCACTGCATATTTTAGGCAGTCAGCCCATTTGCCTACGTCTAAGTGAAAGATAACTTGGGCATTTCCATGGTGACCTATTCCCACTGGCACCATAAGCAGTCATGTACCTGAACTTTAATGACTCATCACCCAGTGAACTCACCATGCTTGGATGGGCAACTAGCACCTCAAATGCTGAAGTCAATAATTGTAGGTGGAACTATCCAGATGCTGAGAGGAAAATTTTCCATTGTTGGCAGCACAATTTTGACGGTGCTTGGAGATCATTTTCCAAGATATCTCAAAGGGAACAATATTTAAAAAGAGTGTACAGACAAAATAAAGTAAGATTCATTTTAATGACTAAATTAATCAGTTAACAAACACTTATTATGTGTTTCCTATGTGTCTGGTACTGTGCTAAACACTGAGGGTGAAAAGAAAGTTTAAAAACAACAAACCACAAACCAATAGGAAACAGACCAAGAAGACTTCAACAACCAGATTGCTAAATCTAATGACCTTTTCTCAGTTTTATTTTTTATGACTTCTCTGCAATAATTGAATCTGTTGACCACTTTATCTTCCAAGATACTCTCTTCTCTCTAGGTTTTCATGACATTGATCTCCTGGTTATCTTCTTGCTTATTGGACCAGTCTTTTTCTTGCTATATCTTCATCTAACCCTCCCTCAGTGGGTTGTTGTGAGAATGCTATTAGTTAAGGTGTGGGAAGCACTTTTTGACCAGCTGTCCTGAATACTAGTCATTTTCATGTCAGGGCTTTAGCAAAGGGTGTAACTGATTGATCAATCAACCCTGATACCTAGCTGTTTTCTTCATTCCCTCCAAGTTCTGAAATTTGCTGGTTTAGGCTGTAAGGCACAGGACCACAGATTTAGAGACAGAAGGCACCTAGTCCAAACTTTTCATTTTGTTGTTGAGAAAACTGAAGTCAGGCATCTTGCTAAGAGTCTCATTGCTAGCAAATAGCCTGGAGGAGATTTAAACTTAGAACTGCTAACTCCAAATCCAGCCTTATTTTGCTACCATGCTACCTGACCTCCCAATTCTGATATTCTGTGTTCTTCTGAAAACATGTATGGAAAAGGCAGTCCCAGTGACCTTTATGACAAGATACAGAAGGGCTGTTTATCTCCACCTCTAGCAGAACTCACAACTTGTCCCATGGGAAGTTACCACCAGTAAAACTCACAAGTCAGAGGCCTCTTATTAGATGCAGCATCTAAATCTTTTTCTGCTGTCATGTACTGGGAGGGGAGGACTAAGATGCCACTCAGGGTCCATTGCAGCATTCTAGGGCCCCCAGAAGCCCTCTCAATGCAGAGCCACCACACAGCCAGGAGCAGCCAGGAAATTAATCATTCCACAAAGCGCATGCAGTAAGTGACCTTGTTATTGATTTCCAGGGAAATCAGATACATCCTATGGTTTCTTCTAGCTCTGGCATTCCATGTTCTAGGATTTTAATATTTGCAACAACAAATAAGTAATTTTAAATCACTCTTCTATCCATTCAATCCAAGGGTGGGCCATCTTGCCTTTCAGGAGACTTAGTTTCCTTTTCTGTAAAATGTGTCGGTTAGATTGAATGACCTCTAAGGCCTCTTTCATCTCTGAATCATGTATATTATGAATCACGTATAATATCATAGCATGATATTATATTCTTTCCTAAATTACTATTAAGGAAGTCTGTAAATAGTTAGTTATGACTGCAAAAGCAACCAGGCACTGAATATTCTAATAAGTACTTTGTTACCATCAAATAATGCATTATAAGCTTGATCCTCATGCACTGAATTATGGTGTAATTCATTACACATTCTCACAAAAAGGGTCTCAAATACGTGGTTATTCTGCTCATGCTATTGTGCAGTCCTTCTTCTTTGTAAGCCTTTGCTTTCCCAATGAGCCTGAAATGTCTCTTTTGTTGCTCCTGCCTTTGTGACTAATGGTAGCTTAGCAGAGAACAACGCTGCTAAGTGATAGAATTTAATTTCATTAGAAAATTTTAAATTGCAAAGGTGAAACAACAGCAGGCCCCCATTTGGGGAGAATGGTGTCGAGCAAATGAATGATTTCTCTAGAGTTGAAAGGAGCCCGCTGATGGGGATTTGTCATTTGCTGTCAGAGTCAGGCCTGGCAGCTTGCAGGCCTACTCTACCAAGGGGGGCTCTTGAGTATCTCTCACTTTCTGCTGACTCCCTCAGTTGCTGGGTGTCCCTAGCTTCAAGATTGAAAGGAACAATGACTTTACACCAGGATCTGCTCTTCACTGTCTTAACTCTATGCATACAATTATCTGCACGGCAGGCTTCTCTAGAGACATTATTAGCTTCCCCATCACAGAACACACAGGACAGTCAGGCACTCCGCGTACTCATGTCCAGGCTCCTTAATTCAATGGATTATAAATAACTCATTACATTTTAACCCTTAGACGATGTACTCATTTATTTATTGTGCAGTGAGGCTGAGTGAGCCTATAGAGGCCCTCTTAGGGAGCAGTTTCACCAAAAATCGATGGCAAGGTGACTCATTGCTTGGGCCTTTGGGGATGATTAATTTCCTGGCTGCTCCTGGCTGAGTGGTGGCTCAGCATTGAGAGGGCTTCTGGGGCCTTAGAATGCTGCCATAGATCCTGAGTGGTACCTTGGTCCTCCCTCTCAGCCCATGACAGCAAAAAAAGGAGTGAGATGCTGCATTTAATAAAAGAAGAAGCTTCTGACTTTGGCTTTTACTGGTGGCAGTTTCTCAGGTGACAAGATGTGAGTTCAGCTGGGGGTAGAGAAAGACAGCTCTCCTGTATGCAGGCATAACGGTCACCAGGGCTCCCTTTGAATTCATTCAGCATACTCGGAGCTCTTGTTCTCTTGTGAGTTTGCTTCCTTTAACATCGATCAGGGAGGACTTTGCATGCTGATGACAATTGTGGGGGGCACTAACAACTCAGAGGTTCAGGAAAAGCCTCATGTAGGAGAGGGAGCTTGATCTGAGTCTTAAAGCCAGAGGTGAAGAGGAATGGTATCTCATGCATGTCAACCAAGTGGTGCAGGCACAAAAATGGAGCTGCAGTGTGCAGAGAATTAAGAGCAGGATCATCTGGTTACGCGATACAATGTGTGAAGTTAGAACTCACAGGTGGCACAGCAGGCCTTTTGATCCCAGCTTTAAGCTTTGAAGGAAAATGGGGATTCTACCCAAGTGTTTCCTTTTGCAGCAGAGAAATTAGGCTGGAAAGGTTTTTCCAAGTTCCAGGGTGAGTCCATGATGGACCAGAAATTCCTGCCTGCCCTTGCTTTCTGACCTCCTACCTCACACACAATCTCCCCTGCCACACTTTTCACCTCTTTACCATCTGAAGCTTCAGCATTAAGAGGTTTAGCAAACCATTTGTTAAGAAGGTACTGCTCAAGGGATGAGTGTTGGGAGTAACAGTGAGCCCTTCACTTTCACAGCTAGGAGATCAATTTTCTTAGCATCCCCAAAGCCTGCAATTTCTGAGGGCTTATAGCTCTCCTTCAATGGACTTCAGTAGGCTACATGTATCTTTTTTTCCCACATAGTAAATTAAAAGGCATATTTTCCATAATCTAAAGGTATCATAAAAATATCTTAGCAAGGGAAGTAGATGTAGAAAACATACAGATAAGGCAAAAGAAAAAGGTGGAAAATATGAATCATAAAATAGTTACTTTACTAGCATTCAAAGTCTGGATAATCTTTTTTTGGAGTTTGGGATCAGGGAGCTCTAAATCTTCAGTTTTGGCTTCATTTCATAGACTGAGCACTGGATTTGAAGTCAGAATCAACTTCAAGCATAGATGGGAGACTTAGTGCATATGTGACCTTTGACAAGGTCCTTTTTTCTGGTAAATGAGGAGGATGACCTCCATAAGCTTGGATTTCCTTTCCAGCACTAAATCTATAACTTATGACCTTTATAACTTCCATAAAGTCCTTTCTTATTAGCGCTCAGTTTACTCATCTGTAAAATGAGAGTGTTAGAGTAAGAAATTTATTTTCAATGTAATTTTGATGTCTTTTTTTAATACATTGCTCGTATTTTCTACTGAGTGAGTACATCCTCAACAACCCTATCACAGAGAATCATTCATTTCAGTAAATAATAAAAAAGAGGAATAAAAGTTCAAATAAATCACAAAACTAACCAGAATATCAAAAAAGGCTGACATCAGTACAAACAAGTGATGAGCAAAAGACTCTTATGTAATATTTTCTTTGGAGCCATTCTTGGTTATTAGAATATTTTAGCACTGAGTTTCAATTCGTTGGTTGTTTTTATTTTACACATTTGTATTATTACAATCATTTCGCATATTGTTTTCCTGGTTATGCTCATTTAAACTTGCATCAGTTCATACATCTGTCCATGTTTCTTTGCATTCAGTCTTTCTCACAACTCAGGAATATTCTATTATGCTCATGTGGCACAATTTTTAGCCATCCTCCCTAGTAAATAAACATCTACTTTGTTCCCCATTCTTGGCTACTCTCAAAATGGTATCGCTGCATTAAAAATAGGACTTATCTTTCCATTTCTATACTCTTTAAAGTATATGGAAAGCAGTGGGCTCTCTGGGTCAAAAAGTTTGGAAATTTTAGTCACTTTGAGTAATCCAAGTTTGCTTTGAAGAATAGTCACGCTGTCTGCCTCATGGCTTCGTTGATGGCACATTAGTGTGCTCAGCTTTTCACCACCCCAACAACAACGATGATTTCCATCCTTGGCCAACTTACCAGTTTGCTGGATTTGAGGTGAAGACTCATGATTGATTTTGTGGTTGCTAATAGTTTGAAACTCTTTTGATAACTCTTGATTCATATGCTTTTCTCACATTTTGAGATATGGAAGGGATTTCATTGGTCACCTAGTATAGCCTATCCCTGAATAGAATCCCCATTGTAATATGCTGGAAAAGTAGGCAGCTATTCTACATCTACTCTCCTCAAGTAGTCTCTACTTGAAGATCCCCAAGGAGGGGGAACCCCCTTTCTCTCTAGATACCTCATTTAATTTTTTGACATCTCTCATTGTTATGAAATTGTTATTTTCCTTCCTGGCATTGAGTCTGACTGTGCCTCTTTGCATCTCCCCTGCCCCCTTCCTCATCCCCACAACACATACATTGCTTCTAGTTCTGCTCCTGAGAATTAAATGGAGTAAGGTTAATCCCTCCTCCACATGATAGCCTATCAAGACTTGAAGAATGTAGCCATGTATTTCCTGAACCTTCTCTTTTACAGATTATGCAACCTTAGTTTTTATCTTTCCGTGTGTAGTAGGAAGGCCGAATTTATGATCTCAAATATAATCATGTATATGTTTGAATGGTCCGAAATCACGAGGTATGAGAGATTCTCTAAGGAGAAAACAACAAGAAATTTATTTAGGCCCCACCGCAGCAAA
>CM053625.1:305161078-305185144 GCA_028646595.1 Phalanger gymnotis
CCTTCCTTCCTTCCTTCCTTCCTTCCTTCCTTCCTTCCTTCCTTCCTTCCTTCCTTCCTTCCTTCTTTCCTTCTCCATGCCTGAAGGCCTTTCAGCTTGGTCAAAAACTGGTTCTAGTCAGAGTTGGTACTTACTTGGCACGGTATGCAAATTGTAATGGAGGCATAGAGTCAACAAACATGCATTAATTACTCACCTGGTGACAGGTAGCATGCTAAACACTGGAAATATAAAAAAAATTAATACATAGTCCCTACTTCAAGGAACTTACACTCTAAAGGAGGAGAAAAATGCAAATAATTAATCTACTAATCAATAAACATTTATTAGGTGCCTACTATGTGCCAGGCACTGTGCTAAGTGCTAGGGACACAAAATGAAGCATAAGACAGCCCCTCTTCTCAAAGAGCTCATATTCTAATGGAGGAGACAACTTACAAATAGGTACAAAACAAGCTACATACAGTAAAAATAGAAAGTAGTTAACAAGGGGAAAGCAGTAGAATTAAGAAATGTAAGTAAAGGATTTCTGTAAAAGATGGGATTTTAGTTGGGACTTCAAAGAAACCAGGGAAGTTAGCAGGTAGAGTTGAGGAAAGAGAACATTTCAAGCATGGTGGACAGCCAGAAAAAATGCCTGGACTGGAGAGATGGAGTATCTTATTCATGGAACAGTAGGGAGGCTGTTATCAGATCAAAATGACTATGTACTTACAAGATATATACTACATAATGGAAAGTACCAACAGAGAAAAGGCATTAGCAATGCTGAGGGGAAAGATTGTAAGGGCCTCTACTAGAGGAGGGATTTGAGCTAAGTCTTGAAGGAAGCTAGGAAACAGAAGAAGCAAAGAGAAGGAGAGTCTCCCAGGCAGGAAAGGCAGTGAGTGCAAACACCCAGGATTTGGAGATGGAGTGCTGTGTGTGAGGAGCATTGAGTAGACCAGTGTAGTTGGATTTTACCAGTGTTTGAGGGGAAGGGAAAAAAGTAAGATAAGAAGGGGAAAGTTATGAAGGGCTTTAAAAGCCAAAAAAGAGGAACTTTCATTTTATTATTGAGGCACTAGGGAGCTACTGGACTTTATTGAGCAGGGTAGTGACCAGGTCAAACCAGTACTTCAGGAAAATGCCTTTGGCAGCTGAATGGAGGATGAGATGGAATGAGGAGAATCCCAAGAGAAGAATGACGGGAGACTATTGTAATAGTCCACACTTGGGGTGATGAGGCCCTGGATCAGGAAGCAGTAAGACTTGGCTTAAATCCTGCCTCGGACAGTTATCAGACAGCTGTCTGACCATAGACAATACAATTTATGAGAACTGACATTTAGCTGGGCCAATGTGATCTGAGGCTTGCAGAGTTAAGTTTTTATAAATATTCTCATTGCAGCCTCTCACCTGTTTTAGATGTAGGTTTTAGTTACCACTCTGTTTTTCCAATGACATAACAGAATTATAGAGGTTGCGTGACTTATCCATGGGCACACAGCTATTCAGAGATGGGATCTGCCCATGGTGCTAATTGACATTGATCCCAAACTCTTATCTTTCATATTGTGCTCGCTGGTGGCTCTTGGAGCCTCGGTTTCCTGATGTGAATAATGACAAGAACACCAGTAATACTGTTAATAACAAATACTTAGTGCTCTAAAATTTAAAAAGTATTTTACATAAAATAATTCACTTGAGCTTCACTACAATTCTGACATGGAAACTAAATTATTAATGTCCTCATTGCCAAATGTTTGAATGTGGATGACACTACTCTTTTCTGAATCTGAACATCCCCATCTATAAAATGAGGATAATAATGGATGTTAGCTATTATTATTTCTTATTTCTTCTAGTAGTTGATTTCCATGTTTTTGTCATCTTTCTGATGTACCAAAAACTTCTTAAGGCACTTTGTCTTCTAATAATTTTTTTTTGAAGACCAATGTGGCACTCATGGCCCATGGCATTTTGATGGGTAAAGACAATTGATTGACTTACTTCATTCTATTTAGAAATCAACATGCTCACTCCCTTACAAAACAGCAATAAACTGACCAAAAGATTGGAGGATGGCAGAGCTGGAACAGAACTTAGTCATCACATCAGCTTCCCTTTTGGCAAAATGAGGGATGGAGGTAAACATCAGGTTAAAATGGGCTCCAAATTCCCTTCCAGTTCTACATCAATTAATCATGCTCCTAAAACTCCTTCCAGTTTTTTGTACAGGATCTTATAATCCTTACTTAAGAGAAAAAGAAACTAAGGCAAAGAAAAAGCAATTCATGTGACTTGCTCAAGGTCACACAGATAAAAGGTAGTAGAGCTGAGACCAGAGCCCCAGTCTTCTGATTCCAAATCATGAGCTCCCTTTGCTGAACCACACTGACTTTGATGAATGTTTCTCTGTTATGTGTATTCAAGAATGTCCAAGCTTAATTCCCTGTCTCTTTTTATCTCTGTGTGTCTCTGTCATTGCTTTTCCTTTGTGTCTCTGTCTTTCTCTATCTCTCTCACTCTTTCTGTCTTTTTTAAGTTAAGTGTTTGCCTTTTCTCCTCTGCTTAGGAGAAGGGCCTTCCTTCTGTGACAATGACACTTGGGACAGATTCAGACAGCTCCCAAATTGCCTCTTAGCAAGTTCTTCCTTGTCAGCTCACTCCTGGGCCTTGGTAGCCCTTGAGAGAAGTGACTGATCACTCATCTTCTTAATTCCAGCCTTAATGCCTTTGCACATGATAAATAGCCTCTTTACTGGCCACTTTTGCCACTTCCATGGCCAAGGTCCACTTAGCCGATGAAATATACTCCTCTGCCAGAGCACTTAAAGGGATATCAGATTCTATGGCAAAAGAATGTGAGAAGACAGATTGGAGTATGTGTTAGAAGCAAGGGCCTAATGGAATCTTGGCATGGTGAATGAGGACACCAGAGGCCTGGGTTCAAGCACTGACCTGCCATTAGTCAATTGTATGACTTTGGGAAAGTTATCTTTTATCATATTTTTAAAGCACTTAGAACGTTGCCTGGCACATAGTAGGCGCTGAATAAATCTTTGTTCTCTTCCTTTGTCACTAGATGTCTCAGCTTCCTCACCTATTAAATATGGATTAGATGGGATTTGGAGGGACAGTGAAGCATGGTGCCTAGAAAAGTGGCCTTGAAAATCAGCAAGACATGGCTTTGATTCTTATCTCTCACACTTACTGGCCATGTGACTGGGATCAAGTCATTAAGCCCATCATTGTTCTCCGCAACTTTCTAAGTCTAGAAGTGGTAGAAAAGTTGCCAGAGTGCATTCATAGAGGGATCATGCTCTCCTAGACGTTCCCTATACCAAGAACATGAGTCTATATCTAGGCAGGACTTAAACCTTATAGATCATCTAGGTCATTCCTTTTGTTTTTCAGGGAGGTAAAGTACCTTGGTCAAGGCCAGACAATTAGTAAATTTCCAGGGGCAAAATTTGATCCCTATTCAGTTCTTTTCCCACTAGATGATAATGTCCTTTCAGGTGAAGCTTCAAATATTTTTAAGCTCTACCAAGTTATTTGAAAATAGTACCCAGGGTGCAGAGGGGTCAGTCTAGAACTTAACAGAAAGATGAGTTCTTTAACACAAAAGCCTCATGAGGACAGTCCATCCTGAACACATCCACAGAAGGTAAAGGGGCTCCATGGTAGTGGGAGAGAACGGGGAACTTTTCAGCAGAGCTCATAAATCATTGATGCAATTCAACAAACATTTATTAAGCGCCTACTCCATGTAAGACCCAGGGTTAGGTGCTGGAAATGTAAAGATGGGTTGGGTGAAAATAGAGAAACTGAATGATCCTTGCCTTTAGGGAGCTCCCATTCTCCTGGGAGTTGTACTATATAGAACCAGAGAAGGAAGGACACAGCTATTTGATGGGAAAGAGAACACAGTGCCTGACACATAAGAAACTCTAATAAATGCTTTACCTCTTTATCATTAACAGCTGGAAGGGGCCGGCAGCAAAGGGGTAACTCACACTTTCTGGGTCTCTACTGTCTTTTTCTCCTCAGTGAGAACACTCAAGAAGTTTCCCTCATGATAGCTTCTTTGCTAGAATCCTGGAAAAGTCTTCGTTTTCAGTGGTGGTAAGGGGATCTAGAATGGTTGGATGAAGGAAGTGACATCTTGGTAAGGAAGGAAAGAAAAGAGAAAAAAGGAAAGAAGGAAGGAAAGAAGGAAGGAAGGAGGAATAGTAAAGGAAAGATAACAGTAAAGTATCTTCTACATTTGCTACCTCACAAGCAGAGAAGAAAATCAAAAGCATTTTCCAAGTGAGGTTTGCCCCATAGTATAATTTTCAAACAGCTACCACATGGCAATAGCATGGGTAAATAAGTGGATTTTTATTTGCCCATAGCAAAATATTAAAAAAAAAACCATTATACTTTCCTGTTAATAAATTGCTGGACTGAGATGGGAGAAAAGCCCCTAAGGACTCCTTTATATCCCATCTTGTTCCAAGTGACTCATTTCCTTCTTTATCTCAATCTTCTTTATATACTCTTGGAGTGTTATTAGTCCTCAAATACACAGCCAACTTAACCCTGTGGAAGATATCAGGAGTGAGCTGGCGCAGCCATAACTGTGTTGTCCTTCCCTTGACTCAAATGGACTTGCATCTCAGCCAAAAATTTAAAACAACAACAAAAAATCATGTTATTCATCCATGTTGGGCTTTTGTTTTCTCATATTTAATTTGCATCATCTGCAGCCAAACATACTAATATGGAACTGATGATACACACAGGTGGCCTGATAGAAAAAGAGAAAAGATGAGGGTGTGGTTCTCTGATGAAAGACTCCTCCTTTTCCTAGTGGGGTGTGGTGGATCAATCGATATTAATCAATGTGTTTTTTTTTTAATACAAAGTATATTTTAGGCACAAACATCCAAATAAAGGAAACAGTGCCTGCCTTCCCAGAGCTTAAATTCTATCAGTGGGGAGAGTGATGAGGGCTACATCTGTGACTGCATCGTTGTAGAAAATTCCCAGATGATAAACTTGTTCTGAAGAATGAGAAAATCCTAGGCTCTCAGAGTTGGAAGGAACCTAAGTGACCCATACCCTTAAAAGAAACTCTCATGCCCAGAGTTCTCTTTCTTCCCATTCACATCATTTTAAGTTCATGGCCTCCTTAAAACTTAGCTCAAGTGTCATCTTCTGTTGGAAGCCCTTTTCTGCCCCACCCTAGTCCCTCAAAAGTTAGCTGTCTTCCCAACAAGATTATATTATGTCTTTCTCATACTTATGTCTGTGGATGGTGCCTCCTTCAGTAGAATGCAAAGTGGAAGGGCTAATTTATTTTATTCTTTGTAGCCTCACAATGTAATTCAGTGACCAGCACACGGTAGGTGCTTAGCCAGAGATCGTTGATTAATAGATCAATTTCTCCTCTGTGGTGGAAGAGTACGTCTATTCCTTCTTCTATGTAGTAATCCTTAAATACTTGAAGGCAGTTCTCCACCTCCAACCTTCATGACTCCTCTTTGTTTCCCTTCCCTTCCCTTCCCTTCCCTTCCCTTCCCTTCCCTTCCCTTCCCTTCCCTTCCCTTCCCTTCCCTTCCCTTCCCTTCCCTTCCCTTCCCTTCCCTTCTCTTCTCTTCTCTTCTCTTCTCTTCTCTTCTCTTCTCTTCTCTTCTCTTCTCTCTTCACTTTTCTCCTCCTTCCCAGGTTCTTTAAATATTGATTCCATCCTAGTTGCTTTCCACTAATTGTTCTCCAGTTCATCATTGTCTTTCCTAAATTGGGGTTTCCAGAAGTATACTTGATGCTCCATATATGGTCTGATCAGAGCAGAGGACAAAGGTGCTTTTTCTTTGAAGCTATTCTTCTCTTAAGGCAACCCAAGATCATATTAAGTTTTTTGACCATCATATATCGTTTTTAACTCATATTGAGTTTTTAGGCTCCTAAAATCCTCATGTAATTTGTTTTGTACAAACCACTTTCTTCCTAGCCTCACTTCCCTTATTAAGTATTTATAATATTTACTTCTTGAACTCAAGTATAGGATTTCACATTTATTCTTATTAAATTTAATCTTCAACTCAAAATAATATATTTTTGAATGAAATTAGAATAATACGAGGATTACTAGACAGAGTCTTTTCCCAGAAATTGCTAAATGATAAGTAATAGATTGAATTTATTTTCTCCCAAATAAACTGCACACGATGTAGAAAAATCAGGTAGAATTCTACATATTATTCTTTATCTGAGCCAGGTTTGACATGTTAAGCTCTAGCAATTACCAACCCCAGGACCAGGACCCTGGAACCTAACTACCTTCTCATAATGAAATGGAGTTTCGAATGATGGTTAAAATTTAAATGTAACTTTATTTATTCATCTGTTCTTTTGTAAAAATGAGGAATTTTGAATTTATTCGCTAAATATTTTTCCCTGTTTACAATTAGGAAAGGTGATTTCTTTGAAACATACACATAAGGGAGATGAACCTGATTGAATTGGGGAAGAAAAGCCATTTCCACCATCTTCAGCCATAGTGTCTCAGTAGTTTTATGAACTGTAGGAGTGAATTCTATTTGTTTTAAAAGGAAAATCTTTTTAATCCCTTTGATTCTCTGGTGTCAGATATAGGAATACAAATTAGTGGATGCCTTCTAAATCCTACATTCTACATGAAAAGTCCAGGCAAATCCCATCTTCTCTCTGGGGTTCCTCCCCATAGATTCATAGAGCTAGAATTGGAAGGGATCTACAGTGCTATGAAGCCCAAGTTCCTCATTTTATAGATGAAGAAAATGAGACCCAAAGAGGACAAGGGTGCTCACAGAGACAGTATGTCAACCTAGGTGGTGTGCTTTCTAGTCATATGTGAGTGTTACACTCTTCATGTGTTTTCTAGTAAAATATGAGGGTTAAACTCTTCAATTATTTCAGTTATATCTGACTCTTTGTGACCCTATTTGGAGTTTTCTTGGCAAAGATACTGGAGCAGTTTGCCTTTCCTTCTCCAGCTCATTTTACAGGTAAGGAATTGAAGCAAACAGGGTAAAGTGACTTGCCCAGGGTCACACAGCTAGTAAGTGTCTAAGGCCAGATTTGAACTAAGGAGCTAAGGAACAGATATGTCTAAGGAACAGATATGAAGATAAATCTTTCTGAGTTCATGCTCAGCACTCTATCCAATGTGTCACCTAGCTGTTCTAAGTCATATTAAAGGTCCTTCTGGCTTTAACTCTATGATCATGTAATTCTAAGAGTAAGGAGGAGGACAGAGTGAAGAGTGGGACACTACATATTTCTTTCCAACAGCTGTCCTTGACCTTGTCTCTGAACTTCTAGAATTTACTCAGTTTCAGAGTAGATGATATTAACCTTCCCAGAAAAACAAAAGACTTATGACAGAAATAATACAATGGTCAAGGAGTACATCACGGATTTAAAGCTGGAATACATTTAGTTCAACCTACTCATTTTACAAAAAAATAAAAGAAACAGGCTCAGAGAGATTAATTGATTTATCCAAGATTACAAGGACCATAGAAAGAGAGGCAGGATCCAAGCTCAGGTCCTCTAGCTCAAAGTCTAGTGCTCGTCCCACTGAGCTGTTCTGAATCTCATTGTCTGGCTCCTATGACAATGAGCTCTACATAGGGAGCTGCCCCCAGACTAGCCTGACTGCTACAATGGAAAAAAGGGGCAACAAGACTCCCCAAGTCCCATCCCTGGTCCAATGAGCTCTTATATGTTCTTTTAAGTATACATTTTAATGGATGTCTTTTGTTTTTGTATCACTTACATTTTCCTCTTTATCTGTCTCTTTCTGCCTCCCAGAAAGCCATTCCATATAACAGCAAACAAATAAACAAACAACAAAGACAGAAAAATAAAAGAGGAAAACATCAGCTAAACTTTTCAATATACTAAAAATCTTGAAATATTCAATTCAAGTCTATAAACATTTATTAATCACCTACTATGTGCCAGGCACTGTTGTTAAGTGCTGAACATACAAAAAGAGACAAAAGACAGTCTCTGTCCTCATGGAGCTTGCAGCCTAACAGGGGAGAAAACTTACCCACAAATACATACAAAGCAAGCTATATACAGGATAAATAGAAAATTATTAACAGAGAGAAATGTGTGTGATATTCAATGGCTGCGGACCTTCTAACCCTGCAAAAGAATAGGGAGGCTCTCTTCATATCTCTACTTTGGAGCCATACTTGTTGCTTTTAATTTTTGCAGGATTAATTTCTGATTATTTCATGGCAGCCGTTTATTCCATTTACACTTATGTAGCCATTTTGTAATATTGTTTTCTTTACCCTGCTTATTTTGTGTATGTCATTCCATGGTTTTTTACCTCCATATTTGTCATTTTATACAACCCAAAAATATTCCTTTACACTTGTATACCACAGTTTGTTTAGACAATCCTCAATTACTGGGTCCTTCAAGATCAAACAGTCAGGTCCCGAGGTTTTATGGGTTCAGGAGACTGAAGAAACCATGTAAAAAGTACCCCTAAATTCCTGTGCTATCTTGATATTTGTCAAAATAGTCAATAGGCAACCATTCCAATTCAGCTCAGTGACTCCAGAGAAGGTGCCTAGTGCTTAAAGCATCTAGTAAAGAATCACAATCCCGCAAACTAAGAGTAGGAAGGGAATTCAAGATCACTTAGTCCAACCCACAAAACAAGGATTCATTCTACAACTTTCCCAACAAGCGATCATACTCCTTTGTTGAAGACCTCCAGTTGGATCACTTCCAAGGCAACCCATTCTATTTTTATGCCGTACACATGACATTTTTTCCATATAAAGACGCTATATCTGTTTATGTGAAATGTATTCCAGAGACCTGATTTTTCTTTGGGGCAAAGCAGAACTTTTAATCCTTTTCCATGTAGTAACTCTTCAAATATCACAGAATCACAGAATTTTAGCACCAGAAGACACCTAAATAACCATCTAGTCCTATGCAGACCCTAAAGAAAATCCCAGTTGAGCGCAGGAGACAAGTGTTTGCCACCCTCTGTGTGGAGATCTCCAAGGAGTCAGACCTGTCTGCCCATGTCTTATTCTCCTCAACAACCTAAACATTTCCTTTTTCTCCATTTGATTCTTATGTAGCATGACTTCCTAGCCTTTTACACCACCACCATCCCTTTTTATCTGTTCCCATTTCAGTTTATGCTTTCTATATCTTACTTAGATGTGGACAAAGGAATGCAGATGAGGGCTGAACTGAGCAGAGAAGAACATGACTTACCTTCTCCTTTTTCTGGATACGATTTCTTTCAGTTCAATTCAGAGGAGCTTTTGTTTTTCTGGCTGACTCCTCTTGATGTTACTATTCATTAGGCTGCCCAAGCCAATGTATTATAACAAGCATTTATTAAGTATATTACAGTGGTACAGTGGATAGAGTGCCAGGTCTGGGGTCAGGAAGACTCATCTTTCTGAGTTCAAATCTGTCCTCAGACACTTACTAGCTGTGTGACCCTGAGCAAGACTGGTTGTCTCAGTTTCCTCATCGGAGAAATGAGCTGAAGAAGGGAATGGCAAACCATGCCATTATCTCTGCTAAGAAAATCCCAAATGGGGTTACAGAGAGTCAGACAAGATTGAAAAACAACTGGATGACAAAGAAGTATGAAGTTCTGTGCTGGGCTGGTGATACTAGGGACAACTAGATAGTACAGTGGATAGATTGCTGGACCGGGAATCGGGAAGATCTGAGGTCAAATCTAGTGTCAGCTATTTAACAGCTTCATGACCCTGGGCAAGTCATTTAAACTCTGTTTCAGTTTCCTCATCTGTAAAATGGGGCAATAATAGCACCTGCCTCCCAGGTTTGCTGTGAGATAAAGTTTGCAAAGTGAGATAATGTTTATAAAGCACTTAACTGAGTTCCTGGAATAAAGTAAGTGTTATATAAATTTTATTATTATTATTAATTATAGGAAGACAAAGTCTTAATCCATTTCCTTCAAGTGTCTTGAGTTCTACTAGGGCAGGGGAGAGCGGAATGCTAGAGTTAGAGATATAATCCAGATTTTTTTTGTTTCATATAAATTATCATCTAGACAAACTTTCTTCATCTAATACCAGTGAGGTTAATTTTTGAGAATAATTGTCAATATTTCAATATAAATGTTTGTGGAATTATTTAAAGATGACAGTGGATCAATGATCTCATCTTATTAATAGTAAATCAAGACAGCTAAGATTTATTAAATGCTTACTATGTGCCAGCTCTAGGGATACAAAGAAAGGGGAAAAATAGTACAACTTTAAGTAACCTATATATTATTGAGGAAACAACACATAAATAATTAGCTATATACCAGATACGTGCAGTGGAGATGGGAGATAATCTGAAAGGAGAAGGAAATTAATAGTTTGGAAAGCTCTCCCACAGAGAAGGTGGGTTCTGAGTTGAATTCTGAGGAAAATAGAAGAAGTTAAGGAAGGTGGAATTCAGGAGGGAGGCCATTCCATGCATGGGTGACAGCCAGTACAAAGGAGTGGAGATGGCATAGAGAGTATTGTTGTGCATACATACATACATGCATGCATGCATTCACATACATATATGTTGTACATCTATACAGATTTCATTGAAAGAAAAAACATGTAAACCATTACAAATATGAAGTCACGTAAAATAAATTTTATCATTAATCATGTTCTTTAAAAAAAGCAAAAATATGGATTACAGTAAATTCAAAAGTTTTTGCACAAACAAAGCCAAAGCAACCCAGACTAGGAGGGAAGCAGAAAACTGGGAAAGAATTTTTATAACCAGTGTCTCTGATAAAGACCTCATTTCTAAAATATATGGAGAACTGAGTCAAATTTATAAGAATACAAGTCATTCCTTAATTGATAAATGGTCAAAGGATATGAACAGGCCATTTTCAGATGAAGGAATTAAAGCTATATATAGTCATATAAAAATACTCCAAATCACTATTGATTAGAGAAATGCAAATCAAAACAACTCTGAAATATCACATCACACTTATCAGATTGGCTAACATGATAAAATAGGAAAATGATAAATGCTGGAGAAGATGTGATATAATTGGAACACTGATGCATTTTTGGTGGAGTTGTGAACTGATCCAACCATTCTAGAGAATAGTTTGGAACTATGCCCAAAGGGCTATAAAACTGTGCATACTCTTTGATCCAGTAATACCACTTCTAGGTCTATATCCCAAAGAGATCATACAAGTGGGAAAAAGACCTATATATACAAAAATATTTATAGCAGCTCTTTTTGTTGTGGCCAAGAATTGGAAATTGAGGGAATGCTCATCAATTGGGGAATGGCTGACAAGTTGTGTTATATGAATGGAATGGAATACTGTTGTGCTGTAAAAATGATGAGCAGGCAAACTTCAGAAAAAACCTGGAAAGATTTATATGAACTGATGCTGAGTGAAGTGTGCAGAATCAGGAGAACATTGTACACAGTAACAGCCACATTATTAGATGAGTAACTTTGATAGACATCTCTTTTATCAATGCAAAGATCCAAGACTAATGATGGAAAATGCTTTCCACATCCAGAAAAAGAACTAAGGAGTCTGAATGTAGATTGAAGCATATTATTTTCTCCCTCTCTCTCTCTCTCTCTCTCTCTCTCTCTCTCTCTCTCTCTCTCTCTCTCTCTCGTTTCTTCATACTCGTGGTTTCTCTCATTGATTCTAATTCTTTTTTACAACATGACTAATGTAAAAATAGGTTTAATATGAATGTATATATAGGGCCTATATAAATTTACACACTATCTTGGGGTGGGGGCAAGGGAGAAATAGGAAGAAAATTTGGAACTCAAAATCTTATGGAGTGTTTGTTGAAAACTAAAAATAAATAAATTTATTTTTTTAAAAATAAAGAAAAAATAAACTTGTTTTGTATTCTGAGTCTATCAGTTCTCTATTTGTATACAGAAAATATTTTTCATGTGCAGCTAAAAAAATAGGTATATTCCTTTTCATTTCCATTCCATATTTTCCAGATGTCTTTCATATGTGACTAATCTAAAATTTTATCCATCATCTCAACTTCTTTCTTGTTTATTTTATGGTTAGATTTGTAAAAGTCTAAGAGGGGCAAATTGAGGTCCCCATTATTATAGTTTCACTATTTCCACTTTAACTCATTAATTTTTTCCTTCAAGAATTTAGATATTATGCCATTTGGTATATGTGTTTTCAGTATTGATATTAATTCATTTTGTATGGATTCTTTTTAGCAAAATGTAGTTTTTCTGGTTATCCTTTAATTTGATCTATTTTTCCTTTCACTTTGTCTGAGATCATGACTGGCACCTCTGTCTTTTTTACTTCAACTGGAGCATAATAGATTCTCTGACAGTCTCGTATTTTAATTCTGGGTGTATCTTTCTGTTTTGTTTTGTTTTGTTTTTAACAATGTATTATTGGATTCTGGTTTCTAATCCAGTCTGCTATCCTATGCCATTTTATGCATGCTTTCCTCCTATTACCATTCCCAGTTTTGCATGTTGACTGTTTATTTCCCTCCAGTCTCTTCTTTTATGCTTTTCGTTCTGGAGATTTTTTTACCCTGTCCCCTTATCAAGAGTCCAGGTTTGTTTTAGACAGGAGGGCTTCCCAAGCTATTAGTTTCCTTCTCCTCTCAGATTATTTCCAATCGCTGCTGCATATATCTGGTACATAGCTAATTATTTATATGTTATTTCCTCAATAATGTATAGGTTCTTTGAAGTTTACACTATTTTTTCCCTTTCTTCGTATCTCCAGAGCTGGCACATAGTATGCACTTAATAAATCCTAGTTGTCTTGATTTACATAGTATGCACTTAATAAATCCTAGTTGTCTTGATTTACCATCAATAAGATGGGATCATTAATCTACTATAATCTTCAAATAATTCCACAAACATTTATATTGAATATTGACAATTATTCTCAAAAATTAACCTCACTGTTATTAGATGAAGAAAGGTTACCATAGGATTAATTTTTCTACTTATTCCTCTGCTTCTTAAATATCTGGACAATTTTCCTACATATTTTATTGAAATAACATACTTAAGCTCTTTTTTTTATCATGGTGTTCAGGAAGTCCATTCTTAAATTATCTCCTTTTGATCTGTTTTTTAGGTCAGCTGGCTTTTTTTTTCCTGACCTAGAAAAAATGAGATATTTCACATTTTCCACTACTATTTCAGTCTTTTAACTTTTTTGATTTGCTTTTTGATGTCTCATAGAGTTAACTTCTGCTTGGCCAATTTTAAAATTTTAAAGAGCTATTTTCTTCAATATTTTTTGTATCTCTCTTTAGCAAGCTGTTAATTCCTTTTTATCATTTTCTTGCACAACTTCAATTTCTTTTCTAAGTTTTCTTCTACCATTGTGATCTTAAAAATAACTTGTTTTGTTATTTTATCTCATTCTTTTTCTCCTAGGAATTCTTGTTGGGATTGTGTCCAGTTTACATTCTTTGTGGCTTTTCTTGTACGTGTTTTCAAGTCAATGTCTTTTTCTGTGTTTGTATGTTGAGTTTTCCTGTCACCATAGTAGCTGTTTATGTTTAGTTTATTTTTTGTTTGCTCCTTTTCCTAGCCTACTTCTTGGCTTTGGATTTTATGTTATTGTTGGGTGTTGGGCTCTGCTCACTTCTAGGGAGATTAGTGGTGATGATGTCTGGCCTGAGCTTCTGTTTTTTTTTTTTTTTGTTGTTGTTGTTTGTTTTGTTTTGTTTTGTTTTTAATGTTCCTTTGCTTTTTTTTACCACTAAGTATGGGGACTTGTAAATTTTCAGTGCTTCCGAAGTGTTATGATCCAGAGGAAACCTGTCACTCCTTTCTTCTTTGCTCAGCAAATTCCAAACCTGATTCTGGTCTACTGGCTTGTATGTAGTTTAATTTTCTTAGACTACTTCTGGATTCAGTCACAGGTTGCTCAGAAATTCCATAGGTTCGGAGAGATCGAACTGCTGGCTTGCCCTTGGTTTAGTCCACTGTCCTGGTTTATTCTTCTATAGGCTTACATATAGGGCTATGTAGGTTTGGAACTGAGTTACTACTCGGTTCTCAGGCCCAGAGCTATGAAACTAGGTTTTTTCAAATTTGTTCTTTTCTTCTTACATGGTAGGGCCCCTGTTCACTACCCTCTACCTTGGAATTTTGACCCAGAACTGGATAAAAGATGACAGAGCTGCTGGATAACACCTTTTCCTGCACCCAGTGCTAGTACAGGGGTCTCCTAGGATTTCTTTATATCTAGGTGTTCAGTCTCCTTACCACATCCCTGAGTCTGGGACTACTGCCTACCACTGCTGCTGCCACATACTGATACAGTCCTAGATTCAGTATTGCTTCAGTGTCTATATAGACTTTTCTGTTTATCTTCCTGAGTTACTCTGTCCTGGAAAATGACTGACTATGACCTTTTTTGGCTTTACTGATCAGAATTTGGTTTAGCACACTTTCTAGGTTGTTGTGGAGGAGTTTGTAAGAGAACCAAGGCAAAATTTTTATCACTCACTCTTCCATCTTGATCCTGTCCCTTGACTAATCTTTAGAACCTGAATCCATTCTAAATCCACTTGATTGTATTATCCTCTCTCCCACACTTCCTCTTGTTCACAAGGCAACAAGAGAAGCTTTCCTCTACAATGTTTAGTCTTAAAGAAATCCCGCCTTACATCCACTGAGGGTCATTTCTTCAGCTTTGTAACTCATCAATTGAGTCCCTATTCTGGGATTTTTTTTTTTTCAATTTCAATCTACTCCATAGCTACTCTTATTTCACAGCTTTAGATTGGGTCAGATTCATCCAGTTGAGCATGACCTCCTTTTACAGATGACAAAACTTGAGTCAGAGGAGAAGTGCCTATCCTAAGGTCACACAGCTAATCAGTGTTAGAGCTGTGGCTTGAAGCCACATGCTCTGGTTTTAACCACAGCATACTTTTCCCTTTAAGATAACCTCCTTTAGTAGTGGAATCCAAGAAGACATAAGTGATTTACTTCATGGTCACACTAGAAGCTGAGCAAATCAGCTACCAACATTTTTTTTTCTTTTTAAAAACTTCCAAGTCCAACAAGTGTGAATCTGTGACTTAACAACTCACTAGACGTGATGGATGCCTTCATGATTTTGAGAATCCATTGCTTTAATATTTATCACCATATTAAAGTCATTCTACAACATTTAAATTCTTATTAATTCTAGAAAGGCTTTTCATCTTTTTAAAGACACCTTACCAATATTCTTTTGATGGTTTTAAAGATATGAACAGACCTATGTGCTCTATGAACAGATGGAGGGCATGATATTCATTCTTACTAGACTTGTTCCTTGGATGTCACCCAGAAAATGTAGAGATGCAATAATCAAGGTAATAAAGCATGAGGGCCTGGTTTATGGATGTGTTCTTGTGAGCAAAGAAAAGGGAGGCATATCCTAGATTTGTGAAGGTAGAATTAATGTGACCCACAACTAATTAGATTTGGTTAGTGAGGAAAAAGGAGTAGTTGAGGTTGACTCTGAGGTTGGGTGCCTGGATGATTAGAAAAATATGTCTCGTTAAAGAAATAGGGATGTTAGAAAGAAGGGTTTTGGTTGTTTGTTTTTTTTTTCTTTTTTACCTGAGAGGAGATGAAAAATTGAGAATAGGAGAAATTCAATTTGATATGCTTTTGGGGAATTTATGTAGAGATATCTATTAGGAAGATGTAGATTTAAGACAAGAGATCAGGAGACACACAGGAACTGACTATGTAGAGCTGGGAATCATTTGTATAGAGGTAACAATGGAACAAATAAAAGACAGACCATTGAAAGGGTTTAGAGATGAAAGAAGAAAACGTCCAGCATAAAGCATGGCAGAATACCCTGACAAAGGTGGTGGGGCCCTGGTTATAAGCATCAAAGCAGAGGGAGAAGAAGCGATCAGAAAAGTAAGAGGAAAATGAGGAGAGAACAATGTCTGGAAAAGTCCAGGAAAGAGAGATTATCTAGGAGAAAGGGGGTGGTCAATAATGCCAAATAGTGTGAAGAAGTCCTAAAGGTTGATAACCAAAGTAAAAGCCCATTGGATTTAGCCATTAGTTGAGACCATTGGTAGTCTGCTTATGAAAGAGAAGTTTCAGTTGATTGGAAGTATTAGAAGTTGGATTTTAAGAAACTGAAAAGGGACTGAAAACGAAGAAGAACCAAGAGCTTTTTCTACGAATTTCACAGTTGGAATCAGAGGAGATGTAGTAAAATAATTTGATTGACTGGGAGGGTGATGTGAAGGATTTTGAATGATTGGGGAGATCAAACCATATTTGCTGGCAGTAGAGAAGGAGATTAGAAAGAATAAATTTGCGGGGGAAGAGAAACATCAAAGGGGCAAGCTCCTTGATAAAGTTGATGGGGTGGAATTAAGGGTATAAAGCTTGGCCTGGGAAAGAAGGGCCACCTCTTTATCAGAGCAAAAGAAGAATGAATAGGGGATGGATGATGCTGAAAGGCTTTGAGGTATAGATTTGGGAGGAAGCTTGTGATTATTGCATTTGCTTTAATTTCCTCATTAGAGTATGGAATGAGTTCCTATGCTGAATAGGTGTGGAAAGAGGATGATTGAAGAGCCTGATGAAAGAAGAGAAATTTTAGAAAAGCTTCCATGGGAAGCCAATCAGAGAGGAATTAATGGATTATTGTTCTTCAGAGATGAGCCTCTTGAGGTAACATCAGCTACATTTGCAGTAGACACAGTCATCAAGGTTGTGAGCCTTCCTTCAGCAAGATGCCAGAAAGTATTGAAAAGGTAGATCAACTGACAATAGACTTGATGAATGCCTGAAATGCAGAAAGGGATGAAAGGTGATGGAACAAGAGACTGAAGGATTAGAAGGTAGAAGGCAGTGTAATGATGAACTAGTTAACTATCCAGTCAAGATTTTGATGAGAGGAAGTTGAAAAGGAAGGAGTGGAGTGATAGTGACTAATAATAGGTTTAGGAGGAGTGAAACTCAAGTGAAGATTGAAATGGCAGGAGGTATCAGAAAGAAGATTTCCATGACTCTTGACTGAGAAGCAGCAAGATGGCATGAAAGAGGGCTAGACTTAGAGTCAAGGAACACATGAGTTCAAATCCTCTCTCAGTTATGTAACGGTAGGCAAGTGCCTTAGTCTCTCAACCTCAGTTTCTTCATCTATAAGTGAGAATGATGGCCCATGCAGAAGAAGTGGATTACATTTATAAAGTACTTTGTAAAGCTTTGCACTATATAAAAGTAGCTGAACAAGGTGTTTTCTATGATTGTGATGGAATCCTGTTTTGCTTTAAGAAACGATGGGATCAATGATCTTAGAAAAACATGAAATATCTTGCACAAAATGATGAAGAGTGAAATGAGCAGAACCAAGAGAACATTGCTTATAGCAATATTGCTTGAAGAATGACGTTGAGGAAATAAGTCATTCTGACTATTATAAATACCAAAATTAATTGCGAAGGACATATTCGGAAAGGTGCTTCCTGCATCAGAAGAAAGAACTGATAAATAAAAGTATATATAGAATAATTTTCTGTTTACAGACCTATTTGTGTCTAATGGTAGCCATCTCTAAAGCATTGGAGAGGTTTAGAATTAGGGCTAGGGTTGGGAAGGGTTAGACATTTACATGATAACTGTATTATATATTTAAAAGGAATTGTGAGCTGTACATAAGAGATTTGCAGTTTTGTGTGCAATCATCTTTTTTATTATGCTATGTTATGGAAATGTTTGTTTTATTCCATAAATTAAAAATTTAAAAGTTATTCTTGTTCTTGTTGGTGTCGGTGTTGTCCATAACCGTGGAACTCTTGGTGATGATGAGGATTTTGAGAATACGGCCATTCCTGGCTTTAGCTGCAGAGAAGCAAATGTACAGATCACGGCAGGGAAAGAGGCTGATGAACTGGGAAGTCATGATGTTGAGGTGACATCAACATGTCTATTGAAGCCTCTAAGTACAAGGGATGTAGTTATGGTGGAGAGGAATACTAGGAGTCAGATAAAGAAAGAATGATTTGGAGTGGGGGTGGGGGTGGGATGGGGGTGGGCAATATATCTGAACTGGGCAAACTTCAAGTGAGAACAGGTTGCTGAGTGCCAGTAGAAAGAAGGAGGAGAAGAGACCGAGTACTTGTCAAGCACCTGCTATGTGCCAGACACTGTGCTGATTGCTTTATAAATATCTCATTTGATCCTTACAATAACCCTGCAAGGTAGGTAACAATGCTTCCTATTTTAAAATTGAATAAACAGAGGAATACAGTGGTTAAGAGACTTGCCTAGGTCACACGGCTATTGAATATTTGAGACTGGATTGGAGCTCAGGTCTTCCTGACCTGTGGTCAGGATACCCAGTGGTTTATCCTAACTGCCTGTAGGTATTTCATAATATTTTTGTGGGGGGAAATGGAAAGATGTTGGCTAGAAGATGGAACAAATGAATGGAGTCAGGACTGATCAAAAGAGTATCTGAAATAGGAAATGATGACCATAGAGTGGGCCTGGTTTTGCTACTGTCCCCAGTCGATCACCAGGTATGGATGGAGGTACCTCCAAACCAAGAACTAGAGAGCAGAGATGAAATATATTGTGCGAACCAGGTTTCCATGATTGCAAGATGTGAGGAATGTGAGGAGAGATTTAATAGAAAGGAAAAGGGAAAAGGGAATAAGCATTTATTAAGGGTCTACTATGTACCCGGCACTGTGCTAAGCACTTTAAAAACATGATCTCGTTTCATCCTCACAACATCCTGTGAGATAGCTGTTATTATTAGCTTCATTTTAAAGTTGAAGCATACAGTGGTTAAGCAACTTGCCCAGGTCACACAGCTAGTAAATGCCTGAGGCCACATTTGAACCCAGATCTTCCTGCTGCCAGGGCCCATGCTCTATTCGCTGTACCCCTACATGCCTAGGAAGGACATTTTAAAATCATAGAACCAGTACTGCAGAGGGCACAATGGAAGGGCAGACCTGTATGCATGTTGTATCTCTCCAGTAGAATTTCTTCTTTAGCTCTTGTTTTCACTGTACCTGGCATACCACCACAGTGCCTTGAACATGGAACCTGTTTAACTTAAAATAATTATTTCTTAGAAATTAAATTCAAACCCCAAGAATTAGAACGCTTTTTATCTCCCCTGAAACGCCCTTTCTTTCTTGTTCTTAAAGAATTTATTTTTTTTTTTACAGAAGAGAAAAGATAAGACCTAGAATTATATACTTTTAGTTTAAAAATTTTCTTTCCATTGTCTTTCACAGGACAAGCCAACCTGCAGGGCATGGCAAATCAAAGATAACATCATTAAAAATAAAGAAATCATCTTTCTACCTGCAAAGCTAGAAATAAAAGTATGTTATTGAAAATAAAAGATCAAACATAGCATTTGCAGTTAACCTGGGTTGCTTGTTGTAAGTTCAGCATCTGAAGTCATCCTTAATTATTTCATATAAAACTCAGAAAAAATAGCCACATTGCAAATACAGCTGCTCACTCTAGATTGTATGTGTTTCTATGCCACTGGGCATTGGCCTGGAAGATTGCCATGGTGGAAATAATGATTTGGGTGTAGTTAAGGTGGCTAGAGAAAGAATTGCATTGTGTTTTGGGTGGAGATGCATCTCAATGGGGTCATCTCAGGTGCAGACAGCATTCCTCCGTCTTGTAAGTTCAGAAACTCAATTCTGCCTCCACTCTGGGTGATTAGGCTCTAGGGGAACAATTTATGGACAAGAAACTCACAAGAGACAGATTCATAAGCCAGAGGCACTTTTTACTTCCCCTAACTCACGTGGTTGTTATGAGGAAAGGACTTTGCAACCTTTAAATGTCTATAGAAATGTTTGCAAGTCTGCCTTTTCTCTGTCATCAGCAACAGTGATCCCTGACAAGAAAAAGCAGGTTGAGTATCTTGACCCACTTTTTTTTGGCTATTATTTTCTCTGGCAAGCAGAATGACCTCTAGACTTGAAAGTACAGAACAAATATGGCTAATAGGAAGTGTGAGTTGATTCCCAAAATAAGTAAGGAGATAGCTGCCCTAGATGAACTCAAGATACCTGGCCCAGATGAACAACCTTCTTAGGAATTGAAAGAGTTGGCAGAAGTGAATTGCTGAGGTCATGGCAAAAGGGAGAGATCGGCTGGAGAAGGGCCAAATTCATCACAGTTGTCAAAAAAAGGGAAAGTGAATAGAGTCTCCAAACTCTAGACCTGTGACCTTGACTCCAAATCTTTGCAATATTTGAGACTGTAAAAATAAAGATATAGTCAGTGAAAAAGTCAAAAGGGGAGGTGTGACCAAAGAAGCTTAGTATGGTGTTAACAAGTATCAATCACTCCATTCTCATTGCATTTCTCCTTTGAACTGGGCTGCTAACTGGTAACTCAGGAATGGGACAGGTATAGTTTCAGTTTTTAATTTTTAGTGGTATTGTGCTTGATAAACAATTTCATGCTATTCCTATGGAGAAAATGGAGGTATTTGGGCTAGAAAAGAGTATAATTAAATGTACTGGGACCGATCAAATGCCTGGACTGGTGGCTGGTCATTAAGCGTTTATTAAGTTCTTACTATGTGTGAGGTACTGCACTAGGTACTGGGGATAAAGAGAAAGGCAAAAGCTTCATGTCTGCTCTCAGAGCCCAAATTCGTGGATGACGTGGTGCCAACTGCATTGAGCTCTAGAGACCTGCCAACCTTCCAGCAAGAGATCTGTTATAATGCCAAAGAGTTTGGCTTGGCCGCTCACAGAGGAAAATACAAGTGGATCAAGAATGCCTTTTGCTGAGTTTGGGTCAGTGTTTTATCTGATCTTCAAAACATCCCTGAGAGGTAAGGACTAATGTCTATTGTATAGTCAGTCAGTCAACTGGCATTTATTAAGTGCCTACTACATGCCAGACATTGTGCTAAGTGCTAGGGATATTAAAAGAGACAAAAGACAGTCCCTGCCCTCAAGGAGCTTGCTATCTAAAGGGGAGATACCTTGCACACAAAAATATACAAAGCAAACTATATGCAAGATTAATCATAGTTCTTCCTTCTCGAAGAAGACCAAAATGACATCACTATCCTAGAGTCAAATATCAATGTGTCCGACTGTGGCTGATGAAACCAATACAAGCTCAGAATGCTCTACCACAGGTTGGGCACGAATAGCCCATGTGAACATTTGTGGTGGATGCTCTAAATGTGTTCATCTTATGTTTCTTTTGAGCTACTTCAAAGACCAAGGTGCAGGGAGTTTTGGTGCATGATTTTCTGTTTGCAGATGACTTTGCACTCAATGCAGCCTCTACAGCTGAGATGCAACGAAGTATGGATCGATTCTTTGCTGCTTGTGTTAATTTTGGCCTAACAATTAACACCAAGAAAACATAGATGCTCCTGTAGCCACCAGCACACCATCCATATGTGGCACTATTGGTTACAGCAAGTGGAGAAGTTTTGAATGCTATGAATAATTTCACTTACATTGGTAGTGTACTTTCCAGGGATGCACACATTGATAATGCCAGAGCTAGTTCAGTGTTTGGGAGACTCCAAAGGAACGTGTGGGAGAGAAGAGGTATTAGGCTGCCTAATAAACTGAAGGCATACAGAGCCCTTGTCCTGACTACACTGTTGTATGCTGTGAAATCTGGACAGTCTACCAGCAGCATGCTAGGAAACTGAATGCAAGATTAATAGGAAATAGCAGAAGGGAAGTGCTAAAATTAAGAGGAGATGGGGAAAGATTCTTGTAAAAGATGAAATTTTATTTGGGACTTAGGGGCAGTGAGGTGTTGCAGGGCCTAGAGGCAGAAGATTCATCTTCATGGGTTCAAATCCAGCCTCAGACACTTAATAGCTGTGTGATTCTTGGCAAGTCACTTAACCCCTTTTCCTTCATTTTTCTCATCTGTAACATAAACTGGAGAAGGAAATAGCAGACCACTCCAGTTTCTTTAACAAAAAAAAAAACAAAAAAAAATCCCAAATGAGGTCACAGAGAATTGAACATGATTGAAAATCAACTGAACAACAAAAGGAAGTCAGAGACGTAGGTATGTGGAGTTGAAGAGGGAGAGCATTCCAGGCCAGGTATGGGCGACAGCCAGATAAAATGCTCTAAGCCAAGAGATGGACAAAACATAGCCCTCCCCCAAAACAAAAAACAAGTCTGTGCTCTCAAGGAGCTCATAGTCCAATGATGGAAACCACATTTATTTGAATATGTAGAAACATGATATATAGAGTAAAAATTGGAGATAATTATCAGAAGTAAGGCACTACTCAGTCGATGAACATTTATTAAGCACCTACTAAATGCCAGGCACTGTGCTAAGCACTGGAGTTACAAATATGAAGAAGAAAGACAGTTCTTGACCTCAATTTCCTTACAATTTAATGGGGGAAGAAAACACAGAAATGAGAGCAGAAAATAGGGGAGGTTGTTTGGGGAAGGGAGGAGTAAGGTGCCTAGCACAGGAATGTGAATGGAGTTTAACCCAAACGAATGCAGCTTTTAAGAAACTCACATCAAGGTAGATCATGAAAGGCTTTCTATAGAAAGCAGGGTTTTAATTGGTACTTAAAGGAAGCCAAGAAAGACAGGAGATAGTGATGAGGAGGGAGAGCTTTCCAGACACAGGCGATAGCCAGGAAAAATGCTTGGATTCAGGAAATGGAGGATTTTGTGTGAGAAGACTAGTATGATTGAATCTCAGAGTATGGAGAGAGGTTGTGGGGTAAGGTGTAAGAAGACTGGAAAAGGTAAGAGGTAATAGAGGACTTAAAAGCCAAAGAAAGGATTTTATATTTGGTCCATGAGCAAATGAGAGTCAACTGACTTTGTTGTTGCTATTCAGTCATTCAGCCATGTCTGACTCTTCGTGATCCCATGGACCATACTGTTCATGAGTTTTTTTGGCAAAGATATTGGAGTGGTTTGCCATTTCCTTCTCCAGTGGATTAAGGCAAACCAAAGTTAAATGACTTATCCAGGGTCAAACATTAGTAAGTAGAGGAGATGGAATTAGAATACAAGTTTTCCTCATCATGAGTCCAGCAGCTCTATTCATTATAATGAGCTTCCTCTCGGTGTAAATGAAAGCATTTTCCATAAATCTATTTCCAATGCCCTCTCTAAGACTTAGGTCCCCTTAGTTATTTCCAACCATGCAGGGTTGGCTTCTATTCTGTGGGAAGAAACAGGAGCTTCTCGTGTGACACACATACTTATTACCTGGTGGCTTGTGTCCTTTTTGAGTCCTTGCCAACATTTTTCAAGCACAAAGTTTTTGCATCAATATCTTTCACTGATACCTGACACAAGACCTTTCTGGAAGTAAATGAACATAGATAACCATGGGCTGTAAAATCCCACTGTGCAGGAGAACTTGGGATAGGAGGATATTTCATTTGGAAGACCCATTACCTTAACGCCTACAGCAATACTCTCACTATGCAACTGGCCATGTCTTCCTCTGGTACTTTGTATATTAGAAAAGAAAATCATTACCTCATGAAGCAGTTCATTATTCTACAAGCTATGTTGTGTTGGTAAACAAAATGGGCCCTTAGCACTCAGTTCAACCAAGTGTCCTTGAAGAGTTTGGCTTTTGTTTCCTTTGATTAATTCAGTGTATTTCCTTGAGTCTTACTAGGTGCTAAGCCCCAGGCCCAAACCCCAATTAGGTGCTAAACCTATGTGGGTGTGTATCCTAGAACAAAGGGTGGAGTGTGTCATAAGGCAAAAAATTGTCTCCTTAGCATTTAGTTAAACAAGTGCTCTTGAAGAGTTTGGCTTTTGTCATTGAATCTTACTAAGTGCTAAGCCCCAGGCCCAATCCCCTATTAGGTGTAACATTAACATTATTATGTAATAGTAATGAAGGTGGGACATTTTGCTTTTCTTCTCTTAAGTGCCTTTAATGATTCTGGGGCAGATAAAGTGGGATCTTTTTGTCTTGGACTATTTCTCAGCACTGAGACAAGTAGGAATCATTGATTTGTATATGATGTGA
>CM053625.1:305185644-305220768 GCA_028646595.1 Phalanger gymnotis
AGGCATCTTACAATGTAATTCCTTTTGGGAATGCTTTGGACAACATGGCCACTGAGGGCCTTTCCAAATCTAAAATTCTCTGGTGCTGTTATCCAGTGGCTAGATGACTCCTGAGGTCCTTATTAGCTTATGGTTTGATAGAGTGTTGTGCGTGGAGTCAGGAAAACCTGAGTTCCAATTAGAGACCACATACTTATTAGATGTCCAATTCTGGCAAAGCCCCTTAATCTCACTAAGCCTCTGTCTCCACATTTGTGAGATTAAGAAGGGAAGAAATAAGCATTTGTTATGCAACTACTATGTGCTAGGCACTGTTCCTTTACAAATATTATGTCATTTGTTCTTCATGACGACCCTGGAAAATAGGTGCTATTTATCACCACCCTTTTACAGGAGAGGAAACTAATTTCAGCTCACAGGGTCATTGTGAGGGTCAAGTGGACTAGAAACCTGAAATTAAGCCTCTGGAATGTTTCACAAATATTAAAGTTCCATCTCAGTGTCAGAAAGAAGGATAATTCCTCTTGTGTGATTTAGCATTTGTTGGCCATGTTGTGGTGGAGGATTGTTTAAAATTTAGTTTCCCACAGTACTTGTGATTTCAATGTGTCAGGAATTCCTGGTGAGGAAAATCCTTCTGCAAAGGCATACTGACAACTGATCTGCCATCTGTGGTCTTGGGTTGAGGTTCTCAAGGGTTCCTGAGGATCCTGAGAGATTAGATGGTTTACCTAGGGTCACATATCCCATATATGGAAGTGGCAGGCTTGAACCTAGGTCTTCCTGAGTACAAGTTTAGTTCTTCTTCTACTTTACAATGCTATATCTCCAAAGGCTTTTTTTGTTTTTTGTTTTTTTTTATGCGAGTTGGGCTGGGGGCTGATGTTGGTCCTTTCCAACTGTGGGATTCTGTGAAATACTCTGATTAGATTTCCAGTGGATAAGAATTCAATGTACATTCTCTATTCCCAGTAGGAGAAGAGGAGCTGTTTCTTATGTGATTTAGTGTGTTGTTCAACGGGCAATTTCCCTCTTTGACCTGAGCTATATACCCATCAGGCCACAGTCACCCAGGCTGCCGCAAGTTCCTGGAAAAAGTGCTTCAGGAAGAATGACAAGGGAGATTATCACATTCACAGACCACAAAGCTGTCAGCCCTATAGCTAGCATGAAGTGGGGAATTTAAGCCACAAGCCTGATGTTTGGAGCTAAACCCAGCAACAACTCTTCTGTCCTAAATGAGAAAAGAGGACACACTCTTAGCTATTTCTGTAAAATATTTCAGGCTCTCCTTCCTGTGTACAACACAATTTCCAAGGAATAGTTTTATCAGTATTCAGTTTCAAACTAAGCTAATCACCACTAGTTTTTTTTTTCTTCCAAAGACTGAAACTCATTAGTATTTTATGGGTCATCTTGGTTGCTATTTTCATTTCTTTCAAAGGTCAAAACCAGACTGTACACTGATAATCTAGGATGCTTATTTTTAAGAGATTAATGTCTTCCCATATGAATGAATGAATGAATGAATGAATGAATGGGTAATGAGCATCTAACATGTGCTAGGTACATTTGTGAATGCCTATATACATATGTGCATAATACACATTTATATATACACATACGTACATGTATATATGCACATGCATGTATATGCATGTATGCAGTACAAACATACATATTTATGTATGTGCACATATATGTGTGTGCATGTGAGTATGTATAATCATAACATTTGCACTAGATAATCTTGGTATTTTATTGGGGGAGACAAGCCAGAAATGTCATGTATCAGTTGCCTCATAGACCAAATGGGGCTAATGTCATCGTTATGATGACAGAATATGAGAACCTCAAAGTTAGGAAGGGCTCTTCAAGGCAATTTAGTTGAATCTATAACTGAGTAAGAATCCCTCTACAACAATAAGGCCAGATAGATGGTTGTGAAAGAAGTTTAGATGGATATATAGACTGGTAGATGGATGGATGGATGAATACATGGATGCATGTATATGTGTATGTATATACATGTAGAAAGATAGACAGGCAATTTAGTAAGTACTCACTATACTCCAGGCACTTTGTCTAGCACTGGGGATACAACTACAAGCAAGCAAGATAGTCTTTACTCTCCAATAGCTTTCATTCTAATGGGAGGAAGATAATAAATCAAGGAAAGCTACAAAGAGTGAGCATATGAGTACTGATACGATGTGGGGATGTTTGGGAAGTAGAATATTGCCACCAAGTTGTCATCTAGCCTTTGCCTGAAAATGTCCAGTGGGCACTAACTCATTAACATCAGGGGCAGTCCAATCCACTTATAGATATCTCTTGTTGTTAGGAAGGTGTTTTTTTTTGTTTTGTTTTGTTTTTTCCTTCTAAAAGCCCAACATGTCTTCCAGGTAGACAGACCTCTAAATACTTGAAGAATGGATGATCTGTATATAGTCCATTGGTAAAAACCCAATACACATGTTATACAATTTACTTGTTCTAATTGAATGGATCTCAGTTCTGTTTTAGGCATATAGATTTTGTGGCATATCCAGGTGGAGATTCTAACAAGCACTTAGAGATGTGGAACTAAAGCTCAGGTCAGGAATCAAAACTTGGTATTTTGGGAGTCTTCTGTGTAGAGGTGAATATGGGAGCCATGGGAACAGAATGGACATAATTGCCCAAGGAGAAAAGAGAGGTGAACTCCCTCAAAGAAAGAGCCTTCTTACTGTTCAGCTTGAGATTATTCGTAGCCTTGACATCTGTAGAAAGGCAGATAGCACTTGTCTTCTGTAGCTGTATAAAGCTCTAATTCTTATGAACCTTCTATTGACATTGTCTAAATCTGCCACCCATTGTTCGTCATTCCTCCCTGTGGGGCCAAACAGAAGCTTAGTCCCTCTTCAGGGGACAACAATCCCATGGTTTGTTAAACAAGAACAATAATTCTTGCATTATCTACAGGACAGGGTGGTTGTGCAAAAGGAGTTTTGCAAATTGCAAAGTGCTGCTGGAATGTGACATTACCATTTACAGTAGATGTGGAGACTCTAGGGATCTGTGCCATGCTTTTCTTCAGGCCAGCAAAAATTCTAACCTGAATGATCCTGGAAACTTTCTGGAGAGACAATTTCTTCATGGGATATAAGAAAATAGCAATTAATTAATCCTAGGGATCCTAGTGAGATAACACTCCTCATTTGAAAAAAAAAAATAGGAAGCAACTGCCTTTCCCCACCCTCTCCTCTAGGGAAAGAATTACATGTGCTTACATTCCCAAATTAAGTCCCAGTGGAAGGTTGTGGGATGGTGGGAAGGGGGAGGATAGAGTCTGAATGTAGCAAGTGAGAGGCCCTACTTTTATTCAGATTTGTTTTTTTTTTAAATCCAGTCTCTCAGGTGTACATGTTCTATATACACATTCGCTGATCTATTGCTTTTATATTAAATAAAAAATTAAGATATGATCACAATAGCCCAGAGCCTCTACTTAGCAAAATGCTTAACATTTTGGTGCACATTTTTCTCTCTGCCCTCATTTGAATTTAGGTTTATCGCTACCTAATGACTAGCCTCTTTAGGGTTGAGGCAAAAATTCAGATTACTGGAAACATTGAAATAATAAAATAATTAGGATCATCCAGTCAAGCAATAAACATTTATTAAGCACTGACCATATGCCAGGCACTGTACTAAGAGCTGAGGATAGTTCCTGCCCTCAAGGAGCATTGAATTTTATGGGGGAAGCCAAAACACCAAAGGAAGCTGAAATGGTGGGGCAGGGGGAGAATAAGGAGGGAGAGAATTTACCCAGAATGGGGGCATGATGGAGAAGTTACAAAGCAAAGTAACTTGTTATAAATGGGAAGAAGACTATGCTGATCCCATGATCCTGCCCTCTAGTCAGAAGGTCTAATTTGAGGGATGATATCTGAGAACCAGGCAGCTTCAATCTTGCAGGACTTTGAGATTTCGCAATGATGAGTTTCCTAGGGAAATAAAGAATGATGAGGAGATCCAGAGAAGTTCAAAAGCAATGTAGCTGGTTGGAAATTGGTTATAGAGTGTATTACAGGGCCTGTTGATGGACAGATCTTAGGTGGAGATTTTAGCAGAAAACCATACCTTAGTCCTTGAAGAAGAGATTACAATCAGCAGCTCCACCCAGAGTCTTCTCCTCTGAGATGCCTGTTGGAACCAATTACTCTCTGTCTCTCTTGGAGACTGTATGTGTTCCTTTAAGAATTCTGGGGCAGGATGCAAATTTTACTTCTGGTTCAAAGATTGAGATCTTTCCAAAGAGCTCTCAGGGCTAATGGAGAATATTAATGCCTTTTAACTATAAATCCAGGATGATGGTCTATTCCTAAGCCCTTTTATGCACAAATAAGCCTCTATAAGATACATAGTAGATGGAAAGTAGCCACAGAGAAAAAAAAAAAAGGCTAACAGAGGTGGGGATGAGGAAAGGGCTCCTACAGGAGGTAGAGTTGGCAATAAATCTTGAGGGAAACTGTAGATTCTAAGAGTTGGAGGGGGAAGAGGAGATCATCGTAGGCAGAAAGAACAGTGAGTACAAGGCAGAGGCATGTTGGTACATGTTTAAAAACTGTCTTACCCCACATAAAAGTAATACACAAAACACATTTTTTAAGTTTAATCTGTGCCATTAACCTTTTCGCCATCACATTCTTAAGTCTAGACACTAAATAAAATAATCAATGCTGCGCTCATTGGTAGCACTTGCTGATTTCTAAGGTGTAAGTGCTCACACTGAAAAATGAGCCATTGGTTTTCAGAAACCATTTTGAACTGTCTCCAGCACAGCTGTTGTTCCAGAGCAGAGAGGTAGAGAAGGTACATTAGGAAAAAGAAGGCCATTATGTCTAGATGAGACAATGTAGGGATGGGGGTAATGGGATAAAAATCTAGACCCAGATAGGAAGGGGCCAGGTTGTGAAGAAAGGAGTTGCTCTTTGATCTTAGAGGGTAATAGGAAGCCATTGGAGTTTACTAAATTGGGGGTGACATCGTCAGAATTACACTTGAAGAATATCACTTTGGTAGCTGAGTGGAGGATAGATTGCAGCAGGGAAAGACCTGAGAGTTGTCTAATTAGCTAATTGTTAGTAGGACAGGTGAATGGTGATGAGGCACTGAACTCAGGTGGTGCTTAAGTCAGTAGCAAGAAGGGTATGCATATAAGAGATGAAGAGAAAGAAATTGTGAGTTTTAGCAATTGAGTAGGTCTGTGGGGGGCAAATAGAAAGAGGAGTCTAGGATCATAATAACAATAAAATGGTGATAATGGCTAACATTTATATAATCCTTGAAAAGTACTTTACATGTGTTATCTTGTTAGATCCTCAGAAGAAATTGTGAGGAAGGTACTATCCTAGTTTATAGATGCAGGAACTAAGTAAGGCAGAGGTTAAGTGACTTGTCCAGGGCCATACAGATGCTAAGTGTCTGGGGCCAAATTCCAACTTAGATCTTTGTGTCTCTAGTTCCCTGTATTCTATCCATTAAACTATCTAGCTGCTTCTGACACTGAGGTTGTGAATTTGCATAACTGTCTAAGGTGATCTAGACAGTAATAGGGAATGCTGAAAGAGGAAAGAGAATCCAAGAGAAAGCAGTCAGCAGTGCAGCAGAGAAGTCTTGGTACCTAAGAAAATATGATTATTGTTAAGAGAGCATTGGTAACATTGGAGGGAGTAGCTTCAAGTAAATAAAGCAAGAATAATAAATAAATGCAGAATGTTTTGAAGACAATGAGAGGAGATAAAGTAAGGGCACTGAACACAGACAACATTTTTCAAGGAGTCAAGGTGAAAAATGAAGTGAGAAAAGGACAACTGGCAAGCATTATATGACAAGTTTTTTTTAAATTTTTTTTCTTCCTTTCTCTCTCTCTCATTCTCTCTCTCTTTCTCTCTCTCTCTCTCCCTTCCTTTCTCTCTCTCTCTTTCTCTCTCTCTCTCTCTTCCTTCCTTTCTCTCTCTTTCTATCTCTTTCTCTTCCTTTGTTTCTTTCTTCCTCCCTTCCTTTCTTCCTTTCTTTCTTCCTAAAGAAACCTTCCTGAAATGTCCCTAGATTTAATGGACCAGGCATGTGTTTCATTCATTCAGGCAGTCAGTCAATAAACATTTATTAAGTGCTTACCACTGTGTTAAGCACTGGGGATATAAAGGAAGCTAAAAGGCAGTCCCTGCTCTCAAGGAATTTACAGTCTAACATGGGAGACAACATGCAAACAAATATATGTAAACAAGCCCTATACAGAATAAATTAGTAATAATCAAAAGAAGGAAGTCCCTAGAATTAAAGAGAATTTGGAAAGGTTTTCTGAAGGTGGGATTTTAGATGGGACTCAAAGGAAACCAGGGAACCCAAGGGGCAGAGTTGAAGAGGGAGAATATTCCAGACATGGAGGACCATGAGTGAAAAGGTCCAGAGCTGAAAGATTGAGTGTCTTGTTTGAGGAAAAGGAAAAAGGCCAATGTTTCTTGATTATAGAGTATTGAAAGGGTTATGAGGTATAAGAAACCTGGAAAGGGGTGTGTGGAGGACAAGTTATGAAGGAGTTTGATTGCCAGACAGAAGATATTGTGTTTAATTCTAGAAATGTTAAGGAGCCACAATAATTGAATGTGTGTATGTATGTGTGTGAAAAATCAAAAGATAATTGGAATAACAGGCAAGCTTAGCTTAAGAGTACAAAATGAAGTATAGTAAACTAATAAAATTTTGTCAAATTAACTCAATTGTCACAGAAAATGCTGTTTTCCTATCATCCATAAGGTTACTCTATACATGAGTATCATCAGATGGTCAATATCAAAATCAAGTTGATAATATAATTTATAGCCAAAGGTGGAGAAGCTCTATACAGTCAGTTAAAACAAGACCTAGACCTGACTGTGGCTCAGATCATGAGCTTCTTATTTCAAAATTCAGGCTTAAATTGAAGAAAGTAGGTAAAACCATTAGACCATATAAGTACAACCTAAATAACATCCCTTATGAATATGGAGTGGAAGGGAAGAATAAATTTAAGCAATTAGATCTGGTAGGTAGAGTGCCAGTAGAACTATGGACAGGAGTTTGCCATATTATACAGAAGGCAGAAACAAAAAAAAATGCTAAATAAAAGAAGAGTAAGAAAGCAAATTGGATGTCTGATGAAGCTTTACAAATACCTGAAGAAAGAAGGAAAGCAAAAGGGAAAGAAAAAGGGATGGACATACCTAATTGAATACAGAATTCCTGAGAATGCAAGGAGAGATAAGAAGGGTTTTTTAAGGAACAATGCCAAGAAAAAGAAGAAAAAATAGAATGGAAAAGACAAAAGATCTCTTCAAGAAAATGAAGGATATCAATGGAAAGTTTCATGCAAAAATGGGCGTGATAAAAGACAAAAGTGGTAAGGACTTAGAAGCAGAAGAAATTAAAAAGAGGTAGCAGGAATTATATATATATATATATATATATATATATGTATATATATATATATATACATATACACGTTAAGTGTCTATGTGTATATATACATGCATACATACACATACATATACATAGGGATACATAAAAATACATAATAAGAAAGTTCTTAACATGGCCAATAACCACAATGGTGTGCTTGCTGCCCTAAAGCCAGACATCTTGGGGAATGAAATTAAATGGGCCTTGTGAAACATTGCTAACGATGAGGTTAATAGAATTCCAGCTCAACTATTTAAAACCCTAAAAGATAAGGCTGTTAAAGTGCTGTACTCAATGTGCTGGCATATTTGGAAAACTAAACAGCGGCCACTGGATTGGAAAAGATTGGTTTATATCCCAATCCTAAAGATAGGCAATACCAAGAAATGTTCAAATTACCAAATAATTTTGTTCACTTCACATACCAGCAAGATTATGCTTAAGATTCTGGAAGATAGGCTTTAGCAATGAACCAGAAGAGCCAGCTAGTTTTTGAAAAGGCAGAGGAATTAGAGACCAAATTACCAAGATTCACTGAATTATGGAGAAAGCATGGCAGTTCCAGAAAATGCCAACAAAAACATTGGCTTCATTGACTACACTAAAGCTTTTGACTGTGTGGATCATAACAAAATGTGGCAAGTTCTCAAAGTATGAGAGTACCCAAGTATCTTACTTGTCTCCTGAGGAATCTGTATGAGGGTCAAGAAGCAATAGTTAGAACTAAACATGGAACAACTTATTGGTTTCAGATTGGAAAAGGAGTATGACAAAGCAGTGTCTTGTTACACTATTTAACTAATATACTGAATATATCATATAAAGTGACAGGCTGGATGAATCAAAAGTTAGAATTAAGGTTGGCAGAAAAAAATATTAATAATCTCAGCTATGCAGGTGATAGCACTCTGAAGGCAGAAACTGAAAAAGAATTAAGAAGCCTCTTGAGGAGGATAAAGAGGAGAATATAAAAGCTGACTTGAAGCTTAGTGTTAGAAAAAACAACAACAGATTAAAAAAAAACAAAAAAACCTAAGATCATGACAACCAGTTCCATCACTTCCCGGCAAACAGAAGGAGAAGAAATTGAAGTGGTATCAGATTTTATATTCTTGGGCTCAAAGATCATTGCAGATGTCAATGGCAGTCATGAAATTAAAAGACACTTGCTCCCTGGAAGGAAAGCTATGACAAATTTAGATAGCATATTAAAAAATGTAGACATCACCTTGCTGATAGTGGTCCATATAGTCCAAGCTATGTTTTTTTCCACTAGCAATATATGGCTATGAGAGTTGGACTATAAGGAAAACTGAGTGCCACAGAAACAACACTTCCAAACTGGTACTGAAAAAGACTTTTGAGAGTCCCTTGGACAGCAAGAAGATCAAATTAGTCAATATTTAAAGAAATCAATTCAGACTATTCATTGGAAGGTCATGATTAAATACTTAGGCCATATAATGAGAAGATGGGGCTTATTGGAAAAGACCCTGATGTTGGGAAAGATTGAAGGCAAAAGGAAAATGGGATGAAAGAGGATGAAGTTGATGGTTTCGTGGTAACAACAAACTTGAACTTGAAAAGCCTTTGAGAGATAGTGGAAGATAGAACAGCTTGGCATCCTATGGTCCAAGGGGTCAGAAAGAATCATATACAACTGAGCAACAAAAACAACACATATGTATGTGAGAGAGATGTGAGAACTGTACTTTAAAAAGATTACTTTGACAGTTAATTAAGGAATGGATTGGAGGGAGAAAAGACTTGTGGCAGGGAAACCAGCCTTCGGGCTATTTTGATAATCCAGGTATGAGGTGATGAGGGTCTTCACCGTGGTGTGGAAGTGTCAGAGGAAAGAAGGGGACATATGTGAGAGATTGAACAAAGGTAAAATCATGAGGGTCTAAGAGTGAGAAGTCAAGGATGACACCTAGATTGTGAACCTAGGTGACTAGAAGGATTCCTTGATGGTTATAGGGAAGTTTGGAAGTAGAAGATTTTGATAGGAAATAAAGAGTTTAGTTTCTTATATGTTGAATTTAAGATGTTTCTTGGACATGCAGTTTGAAATGTACATTAGGTAGTTGGAGAAGTGAGATTATAGTCAACAGAGAGGTTAGGTTTGGATAAGGAGCTTTGAGAATCAGCATAGAGATGATAATGAAATCCAAGGAGCTGCTACAATCACCAAATGGTACAGACAGAGAAGATAAAATGACTCAAGACAGAACACTGTGGGACACCTGTGGTTAATGGGCATAAGATGGATGGATCCAACAAAAGATATTGAGAAGAAGTGGTCTGATTGGAAGGAGGAGAACCAGGAGAAAATGGTGTCCCAAAAACCTGAGGGAAGAGTATCAAAAAGAGGATGATTCAGAATTGAAAAGTACAAAGAGATCAAGAAGGATGAGGACTGAGAAAAGGTCATTAGATTTGGCAAATAAATGATTGTTAGTCACTTGGAAAAGAGAAGTAGATCAGTGACTTACATGGATACTGAGCCGATAAATGTGGAATGTAATTTTCATAGGATATGAAGGGAGAAATAGTTCTCAGCCACTGCTTCCTTTTCTGTATACCTAATAATAGAACCTACCTCCCAGGATTGTTTTGAGATTCACATGAGATATGATGTACAATACTCCTCGTAAACTCTTAAAGTTGTTGTTACTATTACCAAGTAATCATATTTCCTTGATTCTCTTCATGTCCCTGTCCCCTCATTTTCCTTAAGGTAAAAAGGCTGTCACACCACTAGTAATATGCTCTGTCATCACTGGGTGAATGGGACTTTTAATATATTAATTATTCTCAAATGTTCATTATTAATATCCCAATAATATATAGACTCCTGCTAATAATAATAAAAGAAAAGGATTAAGTATCATTTGATAAGCTTAAAGGTTCTTGGCTTTGAAAGCCATGTAATTTTTCTTGTCTTAAACTTGCATCCTCTTGACATTTCCAAATGCCTTTCTGAAATATTCATTGTAATTACGCAATTATAAAAAATAATTCATTTTCTAGACCTGTTCTCAAGGATATCAGAAAAGGACTTGGAGCTAATAAAACTTTATCCTTATAGTTGGAAAGGCTCCAAAGAAGCCTGTGATAATTAAGGAGCTGGCTACTGTCATGTCGGGGAGGGGGGCTATAGTGGAGCATTGCTCATTCAGGCTTCAGTCAGTTTTTTCCTCTATATGAATTCTTATCTTTTTGTCACTGTAAAGGGGTTAAAAAAGGTAATGGGATCATGCCACCCAGAAAACAGCAATTGGGGGTAAAACTAAAGATGCACTAGGGTCAGTTTGTTCCATTAACTTTGGAGGCTGGTATGGTCTAATCTCCAGAAACGGAAGGAAAGCAAGTAGGTACTAAAATTAATCAAAGTGCTCCCCAATCTTGGGTGTTTGGTTAAAATCCCCCCTTACATATGGCTTGATTAAGATCCACTTGAGCTGCTTCATAGACACATCCTTAGTTTTAATCCCAAGATAAATAACTGAGGTCTCTGGGGCCCTTACTCTCTTACTCATAAACCAGGACAAGGGACTTTCTTTTTTCCCCAAGATTTCAATCAAATATTACTGACCCACAGAATTAACCAATCACTGGCCAAATTTGAGGTTTGTTTATAGCTCAGAGAAGAGGAGAGAAGAGGGGAGGGAAGAGGAGAGAAAGGAGAAGAGAAAGGAAAGAGGGAATGAGGAAAGACGAGAGAGGGGAGAGAAATTCATTTGCTTTTTGAGAATTTTACAATGTTATATCTAGAAGGTGCCTCTGAGAACACCAGTTATTAGTCTCATAATTTTATATATAAAGAATCTAAGTACTAGAGAGAAGTGACTTGGCCAAGGTCATATAGAGAGCTAGCTGTAGAAAGAAGACTCAAACCTAGATCCTCAGAATCTTTCTCTGGGACTCTTTCTATGACTCTTGTTCATAAGTCATGTATGCTCCTTTTTTTAAAACTTGCAATTTTCTCTTCTGTGTCCAGTGAAAAAAGCATCTCTTTATCAATGTCTGAGGAAGAACATTTTTTCCCTGATGATATATGCTTCAAAATTTCAGAGTCATACCTTGTTTTAGGTGTCACCAAATTTAATGGTTGTTTTGTATTGTATGTTTATGTGTAAATATCATCTTCATACCCTTCACAGCCCCTAGCACCATGTTCTGCATACACTAAATCAACAAGTCAACAAGCATTTATTAAGTACCCACTCTGTGTCAGGCACTGTGGTAAATGCCACAGATGCAAAGAAAGGCAAAAAGGCAACCCTTGCTTTCAAGGGGCTCATTGAGAGAGGAAAGATCTAAAGAGCTATGTACAAGTAAGAGGTATAAATGTGTGTATGAACATGTGTAAACATATATTATAGAAACATACTAAAAATTTAAGATAATCTGCAGAGGGAAGACCCTAGAATTAAGGGTGATAAGGAAAGGCTTCTTGCAGAAGGTTTGATTTTAGCTGAGACTTAAAGGAAGTCTGGAAGGCCAGGTGCTAAGCCAGAAAAACTTAGGCATGGGAGCCAGCCAGAGAAAGAGTTCTGGGGTTGGAGATGGAATGTGTGAGGAAGAGCAAGGAGGGCAGTGTCATTAGATTGTATAGTACATGAAAGAATTAAGATGTAACAAAAATGGAAAGGAAGGGGCCATGTTTTGAAGGACTTTATAAGCCAAGTAGAAAATTATTTCTCAGGTAGGTATTCAGAGATAGAAGTATCAGCTTGGTTGTTCCAGTAAACCAAAACGGGAGAGAAAATTGGCCAGATCATGCTGCTAATCAGACAATAGAGAGCAAGAAAAAAAGGCAGGGGGCATACTCAGTACTGCATATGAGATAATGACAAAAATCAGCTTGGATCTCCATACACCAAGGCCAGGTGTGTAGGGAAATAAAGCAAGTGAGACAGAGATCTTAACATAGATGGGTCTAAGGAGTTTGACTACAGTGTGGGATAGGTGATGGAACGATGCTATTGGCTACTGAAGACAAGACGACCTGGGCAAGAATTGCAGGTTATTGTTTTGTCAGTGATGGGCTTCAGGAGGAAGAGATATGTTGAGAAGGGAGTGAGTTTCCTGTTGAGGAGTGTGGAGGCAGGTCTGTATCAACCTGATGTGAATAATCAGGAAATGTGTGGTCCTCTCAGTGTTTGACTTCAGGATATGACTGAGAGCTTTTTAAAACTTGTCTAATGGAACCCGTTACCCACTACTGGGAAACTTGTTATTGTTCAGTTCTTTTCAGTTGTTTGTGATGCTTTTTGAAGTCATTTGCAGTTTTCTTGGCAAAGATGCAAAGGGCCATTTCCTTCTCTAGCTCATTTTACGCATGAGGAAACTGAAGCAAACAAGGAAGGTTAAGTGGCTTGTCCAGGGTTGCACAGCTATTAAGTATTTGGGGTCAGATTTGAACTCAAGGTGAGCCTTCCTGACTCCAGGCCTGGCACCGTGTCTACTGAACCACCTAGCTGCCCTTACTGGTAAACTACATAGGAATAAATGATCCCGATAAGAGGAAGAGTGTGATAAAGCTCCAGACATTATGTGGATCTGGTCAGGAACATGGAAGGTTCCTGGCTATAAGGACATGGCTTCATAATTTTGCTTAATGAAGGGAGAGATTCCACAAACAGAAAGTATGAGAAGAAAACAACTATTTAATTTATGGTTTCAGAGAATGTTTTTAAATGGAATTTTAAGTTATGGAAATAATTATCTCTCAGATCCTTAGTCTTTCTTCTAATTCAATACTTACAACCAACATCCAGGGCAGAAACTATTTTAGAGAAGGTCCCATCAATTAACTGCTACACAGAAGGCAGCTGAGCCAGCTTAACCATGAATTGAGTGGATTTGTGGATGTTATGCCTTTGTGGTATCTCAAAACTGTTGAATTTGTTTTAGGACAAGAGATCATATACAGATTGCTTTTATTGTTTTAGGGAAGGAGGTTTTTTTCCCTCTCTCCAGTGTTAAAAGTGTCAGACCACGGGAAGTTGGCTTTAATAAAATTTCAAAGACAGTTTGCAATTTGAACTTCCTTCTTGACCTGGGAAGAAGAGAAGTTTGTTTACATCAAGGAGTGACTTGAGGGTGAGTGAAACTTAATCTTTACTTTTTAAGGAGCTTAAGTAAAATTGATTTTAATTATTAGAAATTATGAATCCGTATTTAATTGGGTCCTGAAACTATTTTTCTTAAGAATTGCTCAGGGCATCATATGAAAGGAATGGATGAGTTAAAAGACACAGCCCACCGTGTCTATGAGGGAAAAGATAAGGAAAAAGAAATATCTAAGCCTAGGGCCCAGGCTAGATGTTTCTACTGTTTGAAAGGTCATTTTGTAACAAAAAAAAAAAAATTGTAAAAGAAAAGATGGGTATCTTTGTGAAATAGATATTAAACAAAGAAGGATTTGAAGAATAAAGATAGCCCTTAAAATAAAACTAACCCTGTGGAATATTATATACAGAGTACTGCTGTTGATCTAATTTTTGTGTTGCCACCCAATATTTGACATCAGGGGAAAGCAAAGACAAATTTTTGTTCTTAAAGTATACTTTGATCAAGATTTCTCTATATTGTCTTTGAATGCAATCAATTTAGAATGTCAAAAGTTAGCATTTAAGATGTATCATTCTTTTTTAAAATAATTGCATAAGAAGTGTTACTGAGAATTGAAAAATGCAATTCTCCTTATTTGACAATTACAGAATATTGTCTGGGTATTGTTCAAAGTTATGTTGACTCAGTTACCCATTGTTCCCAGCCCTGCTTATTAGGGGAGGCTCTGTTGGGGAAGGAGACCCCAAGTCTGCAGTTTTCTGTATCATTTGCTTTTTGTCAGGTACTCCTACCTTCAAATTGTCATGTTCTTGCTACCTTGAAGAAGAACTGAGATGCCAGGGTCCCACCTCTTCTGCCGGGTTGCACCTATCTGGATTGTTTTAAAGTTACCTATAAAAGCTATCTCCACCTCGAAGCCACTGCTGATCTCCATGGATTAGCCTGCCAATGTATTTGCTATCTTGATGAACTTATAATAAATTACTTTTTAATTCTCTGTGTCCTGGATTTTGCCTCATTAATAAGGGTGAAAGATGAAATGAAGAATTTTCCTTTCAACAGTATTTGCATTAATTAACTAATTAATTAATTTTTACTTTTCGACATGCACTTCCATAAGATTTTGAGTTCTAAATTTTCTTCCCCCCCCCAAGATGGTGTGCAAAATGATATAGGTTCTATACATACATTCATATTAATCATATTTTCACATTAGTCATGTTGTAAAGATGAATTAGAACCAATGGAAGGAACCATAAGAAAGAAGAAACAAACAACAACAACAAAAAAAAAGAGAGCAAATACTATGCTTCCATCTGCATTCAGACTCCATAATTCTTTCCCTGGATGTGGATAATATTTTCCATCATTAGTGTTTTGGAGTTGCATTGCTGAGAAGAACTAAGTCTATCAAAGTTTGTCATCACACAATGTAGCTTCTGGTTCCTCTGCCTTCATTCAGCATCAGTTCATGTAAGTCCAGGTCTTTATGAAGTCTGCCTGCTCATCATTTCTTATACCATTACATTTATATAGTACAACTTGTTCAGCCATTGCCCAATTGATGGGCATCCCCTCAGTTTCCAATTCTTGGTCACCACATAAAAGAGCTGCTATAAATATTTTTGTACATGTAGGTCCTTTTTCTGATTTTTGTGATCTCTTTGGGATATAGACCTAGCAGTGGTATTGCTAGGTCAAAGGTATGAACATTTTTATAGCCCTTTAAGCATAGTTCCAAATTGCTCTCGAGAATGGTTGGATCAGTTCACCACTCCACCAACAAAACCTCAGTGTTCCAATTTTCCCACATCTTCTCCAACGATTATCATTTCCTGTTTTGTCATGTTAGTCAATGTGATAGGTGTGACGTGGTACTTGAGAGTTGTTTTGATTTGCATTTCTCTAATCAATAGTGATTTAGAGCTTTTTTTCACATAACCATAGATATCTTTAATTTCTTCCTCTGAAAACTGTCTGTTTATATCCTTTGACCATTTATCAATTGGGGAATGACTGTATTCTGATAAATTTGACTCAATTCTCTCTATATATATTTTAGAAATGAAGCCTTTATCAGAGACATGGATTGTAAAAAAAAATTATTTTGCCATTTTCTGCTTTTTTCCTAATCTTGATTGCATTGACTTTGTACGCAAACTTTTCAATATAGTGTAATCAAAATTATCCAATTTGCATCTCATAGTGTATTCTATCTCTTGTTTGGTCTCAACATTATTTTAAAGAAAGGAGGAGAGTAGTGAATCTTTGGAGAAAACTATCAAGATACTGAAAATTGGAAAGAAGCATCAGTGAGATTCCAATGTGAAGATAAAGTAAAAAATAAAGTTAGCAAAATTTAACTTGGAATTCATGTTATTTCTGTGTATGATATAACAGAACTTAAATGTTATTTGAATGGACCAAATATTTGTAAACTGTTAGCTAGGACTAGGAGAACTTAGACCCCTCCCCCACCCTTGCCTCACCAGAAGGGATAAACCACTTTAGGCTTCCTGCCTTGGGCTCTATGTTACAGACCTATTAGATCTCTGGGTGCCACCACCTCTGCCACTCCTTCTGACTGCACCCAACTGGAAAAAGAAATGGGGAGCTGGCATAAATGTATTAGAAATTCAGATATTTAACTGAAATGTAATGGTTTTGTGGTAATTTTCACATTATAGTTTAGAGGTTATTACAACTGCTAAAAACATCTAAATGGAATTTTGGAGGTTTGTAGCTGATTAAGGTTAAGAAATATTAATAATATGATTGTCTGTGGGATATAACTGTCCCCTAGACTTCAACTGAACCAGGAGAGTATTCTCCCCCTGCTATGACTTTGTTCTTCCTTTTTGATTTCATAGCAAATATCTGCAATTAACACTGTAAAGTATTTATTGTTGAAATTAATATTTAGATATCTGAGTTAAGATAATGAGACACAAGTTCCTAAACTTGCCACCCACTTACTAGTAAATATACTCATATATATTACCATAAGGCATGTTTCAGATATCGCAGAATAATATGGAAATAAGCATAATGATGCAGAAAAGCTTATAGGACATATAACCCTTCAAATTAATGGAGGTAAAAATAAAAGAAAATAGTTTTCTGTTTTTTTTTTTTAAGAAGTAAAATTCTGTGAAAATCATTATCTTAGAGGAGAGTAACTTATAGATTATCCTATGTTACCTCAAAGGGAAATCCAATTTTACTTTTTTTGGTGTTCAGTCATTTCAGTTGTGTCTGACTCTTTGGGACCCCATTTTGGGCTTGTTTGTTTGTTCTTGGCAAAGATACCAGAATGGTTTTGTCATTTCCTTCACCAACTCATTTTTATAGCTGAGGAAACAGGCAAACAGGCTTAAGTGACTTGTCTAGAATCACACAGCTAGGAAATGTTTGAGACTGGATTTGAACTCAGGTCTTCCTGACTCTAGGCCCAGCACTCTAACCACTGCACCACTTAGCTGTCCTGATTTTTACTTAACCTTATGGTTTAATTCGGAGTTAACCCCTGTGTGTAGAACACATCCTGAAATGCAAAAAATTTACAGTAGACTGCTCTTCTGAGATCTACTCTGCTCTCCCAATACAATCTGAGATTAAGCACTTAGTATCTTTAAATATCCCATCCCAAGTCTTTTGTTGTCTCTAACAATTAAAGCTAAATGAACAAAATTTTACTTGTATAGCCACTGAACCTAGGGGATAAAAGTCATCTACTTACAAGTAGTGCTGCTAGCTATGTATTCATGTTTAGGATGAGATCCTTAAAATATCTCATCCTCCTAAGGGGGGAATGAGCTGGAGTGGAAAGTTTTGAGAAAGCAACAAGATCAAATGATTATATATGTCAAATGTAAATGATTCTAATGGGATATACAGGCCTTGAGCATGTTCTAATAAGTTCTAAAAAATGGGTTTAGGACTTTAAAAAGTATAATGTTCACCCTCTGCAAAACCAGGCATTTTGTGTTTTTTTTTTAATGTTTAATTAATAGCAACAACAAAAACAAAACATTTAAAAGCTCTACTTTTTGTGATACTTCAAAATTTTTATTTTGTGATTTCTTAGTTATTTGAATTTCTTGAATACATCAACACAACAATCTGGTAACTTACATCACAGGATAGTTATAAGTAGTAAAACTGAAGCTTTTCTCCTTATGAGGTTTAAATCTGATATAAAGAATGAAATGATGGGACCAATGCCAATTGAGAAAAGCACTCTTAACCTTAGCTTACATGTCTACTTTTGTAAATATTAAATCATTAACTACAGGGTCTGATTCTGCAAGTGAGATCCTCATAGGTAGGATGTTTTTTGTTTTTTTTTTTAAGATTCTTCCTTAACCTGTTGTTGACAGTGTCTATATCAGGTTCAGGGTTTTGGTAAAAATAGAAACAACAAGGGATATATAAAAGCTTAAATTCTCTCAAGTTTTGGGTTTTTGATGTCCTTGACTCTTTTTCCCTCTATGTTCACTCCCCTGGGGATTTAATCCATCAAATTCCATAGCTGCAATCTTTGCCTTTAGGAAGATGAATCTCAAATCTTTGCCCCTCCCCAATATCTCTACCCAGCATCTCAGTTCCCTATCTCCAACTGTCTGCTGAACAGCTCCCCTTGAATGTGCCTCTAACAGGACTGGTTCAGAAGTGAGCTCATCAACTGCCCCTCCCAATGTTGTCTTCTCCAGTTTCTCTCTTTCCTTTTAATATTACCATTATCTTCTCAGGCTGGTAAGCTTGGAGTCATACTGACTCTTCCCTCCTCTTATCCCTACACATATTCTCCAAGCCCTTGACTTTCTACTTTCACTTCCCCCTCCCCCACCCAAGATTCCTTGGAAGAAGGGCTCTCCTGCCTCAAGTTCCTCATTGTACTTAGACTGGATGCCTCTTTTGCATTTATCTCACACTCTTTTGGAAAAGGGTTGCTGTGTGCTTGTCTTCCATTCCTGTAAGTAGTTTGCTTCTTCACAGTTGGTCTTTGTTGTAGGTATCTTTGTATGCCCAGCACTGAGCTCAGTGTTTGGTGCTTAACCAGAGCTTAATGAATGTTTCTTGAATTGAACTGAAAGGTGTATTTGTCGGCAGGCTGTTTGAACAGATTAAGGAGACTTTTAAAGTGAAAATGGAGGGTGGGGAGAAAATTGCTCAAATAAAGCTCCTGTATAGGGCACTGTGGAAAGCAGCAAAACCAAAATAAAAACAAAGCCAGATAAGGCCAGGCTAGATAAGACAAGACAAAATAAAACAAAATGTTTCTATTAGCTTTGTGGTATCCTTGGATGCCAGGAAAACTTTTTATCTTTCTTTGTATACCCAGTGCTTAGAACTGGACACTTAATAAATGCCTTGAATTGATTGTTGTCTGACTTACTGACAGTGATGTACAGGAGATGATCAGAGCTACTATTAGCTAGCATTGCTATAGTGCTTTAAGGTTTGCAAAGCACTTTACATATGTTATCTCATTTGATCTTCATAACAACTCTTTGAGATAGATACCATCATTATCTCCATCTTACAGATGACTAAACTGAAGCAGAGAGATGAAATGACTTGCCCAGGGTCACACAGTTAGTACATATCTGAGGTAGCATTTGAATTCAGGTCTTCCTGACTCCAAGTCCAACATTCTATCCATTATGCCACCTAGCTATCTGTAGCTAGACTATAATAAAAATTAATATATTAATTCATAATTTTAATATTAATTAATGTTAACAATTTATATATCAAGGACCAGATCATGGGTAATATAGAAAGACAGGTAGAGGTCTTAACATAGTCTATGCAGTCATGATAGTAGATACCAATTTCAGAGATGTTGAACTAAGTGAATCAGTCTAAGTAATCACGGTAATTAAAAGAACAAAAGAAAAGCCAGAGTTATGGTTAAGCCATGGTGAGGAATCTCAGTACATCAGAAAGAACCCTGGTTTTCCACTCAGAGTAAAAAGGTTAATTTTACTTCAGCTACTTGCTGACTCTATCCATTGCTCCATGCCTCAGTTTCCTCCTATGCCACATGAGAAAATTGGAAAGAGATGATTTCCAAGTCCCTTCTACCTCTACTATCCTGTGACTAAAATCTCCTTACCTTCCTCACAGAGGGTCATGTCCTCATTATAAACAGAGATTTTTTTCATTTAAAAAATTGAATTCTTGATGACAAAAATACAACCCAGTTGGTAGACTTGGAGATCAATAATGGGGTATGTGGCACACTATATTTCTCTCTGGACACCTTCATTCTGGTAGGCCATGCCCTAGTGCTATATCACACATGCGTCATTGTTCTGAAGATCTATTAAATAAAAGATTCATAACGGTATATCTCCCAGTGTTTTTGACATGCTTTGTACATTTTGATGAGAAAAAGATTTTATTTATAGTGCTTGAAAGGGAGGGAAAGTGTGAAAAAGGTTGAAGATTTGAAGGGAATATTAAGTACTTGGAGTTTGAGGTTCATCCACTTACTTTTTGATCCAAATATGTGCGATTGGTCCAGGGGGCCATAAAGCAAGTGAGAAATGATGTCTGTAGTAATCTGTGTAAATTACTTTTATGGGCTTTACATCATAGTCAGTCAATTACAACGTGTTAATTCCGGATTAGACTATTCCCCAGGTCCTAGGAGCTGAGCATTTTATTGAGTGGAAGTAAATATGGCTTAATCATTACCACTAGACAGCAGAACTGAGGTAAAGTCTTTGCCTACAACTCAGTGATTTCAAGGGGACCAGGAAAAGAGCCTTTCCAGGTAGCAGGTTTTAATAGGGCACCAGGCAATGAATGCAAGAGAAGTAGGAGTTCAGTTTCAGTTTCCTGACCTGGGAAATGAGGAATTTGAACAAGAGAAGATCTCTAAGGCCTTTTCCATTCCTGCCACTGTTTGTTCTAAGATTATTTCTAATACTAGCACCAAATTTCTATGTTCAAAGGCCCTTTCCACTTCTTCCATCATTTTTTATATATTCTTCAGCCTCCAGCTCTGACACTTTAAATTTTATATCCTAAGGTTCTATCTAGGTGAATTCTAAGGTATCTTCCAGTTCTGACATTTTATGTTCTATGTTCTAAGGTCCCTGCTAGCTCTGACATTCCTCATTCTATATTATCTGACCCTATTCAACTCTATATTCTAAGGCCCCTTTCAACTCAGCAATTCTGCATGGTATATACTAAAGGCCTAAGGCACCTTTCTGGGGCATCCTTCTATGCTTCTATGCTAAAACAGTGGGGGTGGCACAAATAATAAACATTGCCTATATCTTTGTTTTGCCTCAGGCTGTCTCTCTTACCTAGCAGAAATGAAGAACTGTCAACATATAGTGAAGGAAAGCCTAGATTTGCAGTCTGCAGACTGAGCCATGGCACCAAAACCAGTGACCCTTAAGTTTGCTCAACTTGAAGGTTTGATGTATCTGCAAAAATGTTCCCTCTGCCGACGAAACACTCACCCCGTCATTCATTTCCACTCCAGTTTGATTCCTGCCTTTGTTCTTGGTAAGTTGCTCCACAGAGGATGAACCAAATGTGACTGAGGTTTTCTGATGGTTATTCAGTTAAGCAAACATTTATTAAAGCTGTACTACTAAGTGCAAGGTATGAGAGATAACATGGCATGGTTCAGCTTTGGAGTCAGAACCAACCAGGTTCAAGAGCTGCCTTTGATACATAATAGCTATGTGACTTTTGACAAATCACTTAATCTTTTAGACCCCACAGGGAAATTATACAAAACTATAAATTGTAAGTGAATTACCACTTTAAAGCAGTTGAAAGTTCCCATGATAGAAGTTCTACCACACTAATAAAATGACATGTCTATGCCAAAAATCAAACCAAAACAAAAAACCTGCAATCATGCTAGAATTTGAAGGTAACAAAGCAGCAAGTAAGCAAAGAGGCATAGTGGTGTGCAGTGATTGCTGGTTTGAGTCAGGGCATTGTGAGATCGTACATTTAGATCTGGATGGGAACTTAAAAGCTATCTAGTTCAATGTTTTCATTTTACAGACAAGGCAGCTGAGGCCCAGAGAAAATAAGTGGCTTATCCAAGGTCATATGGATCATAAGAAGTGTTCTAAGTGTTCCAGGTTATAGTCAGTTGGTCAGTAAGGATCCTTATTGACCGACTGACTATAGTTGATGTTTAATGTACCTATTATGTACCAGGCTCTATGCCAAATGCTGGGGATACAAAAAGAAGCAAAAGACAGTCACTGCCCTCATGGAGCCTATTATCCAATGGGAGGGATAACAAGCAAGAAAATATGTACAAAGAACTATACATAGGAAAAATGGGAAATAAAATAGGGAAAAGCCGTAATTTAAAGGAGTCAGAAAAGGCTTCCTGAAGAAGATGAGATTTTAGTTTAGACTTGAAGGAGTATAGAGAAGACAGGAAGTAGATGTGTGAGGAAGTATTCCAGGTATAGGTGACTTAGAAAATGCCAGGAAATGAGAGATAGAGTATCTTATTAGTGGATTCCCAAGGAGGCTTGTGGTACTGAATGGTACTGGATGAAGAGTATGTGGCAAGGAGCAAGGTAAGAAAACCAGAAAGGTAGGAGGGAGGAAGTTATGAAGGACTGTGAATTTGAAACAAAGAAATTTATATTTAATCCTAGAGGTGACAGGGAGTCACCGGAGCTTATTGAGGAAGGGGAATGACATTGTCAGACACACACTTTAGGAAAATGACTTTAGTGGTTGAATGGAGGATAAATCGAAGCAGTGAGAGACTCTGGTCAGCAGACCCCCTTCACTCACTATTGCAACAGTCCAGGTTTGAGGCAATGAAGGCCTACACCAGGTTAGGGGCAGTGTCAGAGAAGAAAGGGGACGTACTCAAGAGATACTGTAGAGGTGAAACCAACAGGCCTGGCAACAGATTGGATATGAGTTTCCCGGACCTTGTTCCTTATGGCTTCACTTTGGGCTGGCTGCAGCACCTAGCCTGGATTGCTAAACTAGATTCTCATGGTTTAAGCTCCCAGATCTGAGACTCCATTTCTTACACCAAGGATTAAACAGGACAAAGGAAAAACAAAAAAAACTCCATGTCCAATTCTTAAGGCCATATAGGGTTGAGAACCTAATGTTGGCCTAAAGGCGAGGCTTCACCAAGAACATGCTATTTATTCAAAGATGGCAGTACTATCTCTAATGGCAACCACAAACAGTAACAGCAACAACAAACCCAAGCAACAAACAAAAATTTTCTGGAAATAGCCTAAATGCTCAATAGTAGGCAAGTGGTTAAATAAATAATAGGTATATGAATGAAATAAAATATTACAATGCAATGAATGCCTACAACGATGTGGAATATAGGAAATCTCATAGGGCTTTCATAAAACACTGCAAAGTGAACAAAGTAGAATGAGAAAAAGAGAGTGCACAAAATTACAATCACATGAAAAAAAGTGAATGTACGAAAGGACAAAAAAATCATAATGGGGACTTTGAGGGAGGGACTAAAATGTGTTACGATTATAAATTGAAATAAATTAGCTCAAAGATACTAAGCAAGTTAGCCTCTTTGTTTTGATGTTTGATGTTAAGTTTCTAATACAATATTTAATCATAATTTTAAAAGAACAGGTCTTATGACATTGAACCGTTTTAATTTACATTTTGACATAGTTTCCAAATGGGCAGGTCAAAAGAGTGCTTTACACATGGGTGTACTGGTAAATATTTAACAACTGACTCTATGGGAAAAAAAAAATTATGTATGTATGACATACTTTTGAGGTGAATCTGCATTATTAACTTTTTTCCCCATCACTTTCTTAATTCTAGACAACAGAACAATAAATCAAGCCCTGGTTCAGAGTGTTTGCTGATTTCTAAGGACTAATGCTCACACTGAATATTTAACAATTAGTTGTAGTGAGTGGTGTGCTCTGGCTCCAATACAACCCTGTTTTTATATTTATTTTTGCGTAGGTTTCACCAAAGTATTTCATAAGGCCTCCCACACTTTTTTCCCACACAGGGAATACAATAGTACATTTATTTAGTATCTGAGCAGTTGAACTTATGGGCCCAGAGAATAATCATTACCGGCTCAATGTCACCTTGGAAGGAGATTTCCACTGAAGAATCGAGGGATCTGGTCTTGTCTTTATGCTAGTTAATGTTTTTATCAATGTCTTGGATAAATGCATAAATATCCTGCAAATAGAAAGCAGAGAGGGATAACTAATATGCTACATGATAGAGTCCAAATCTAAAACAATCCTGAGAGGCTAAAGCATCAGGTAGAATCTAGTAAGGTAAAATTTACTAGAGGTAAAAGTAAAGGGGAAGAATGGAGTACTGGGGAGAGAGAGTTGACCTCCTAGCCAAGGTTCCCCAGGTTCAAGTCCTCCTTCTGATATATCCTGCCTGTGTGAACCTGGGCAAGTTCCTTAAACTCTCAGTGTTCTAGACCAGGTTATAAATTGCAGAAAAGGTACTGTCTTGAATTGTTAGAGGCAACTCCCTCAGCCAGAACTTCTCTAGACAAATGAAATCACAAGTCCAGTCCCCAAATCCCTAAATAACATAGGGAAATTAAAGAATATTGCTTAAAAATCATTTAGAAGTATAGGATTAACAGCTATTTATCTGAAAAAAAAAATCTGACATTTTTACTGGACCTCAAGTGCTCTCTCTCTCTCCTCTCTCTCTCTCTCCTTCTCTCTCCTCTCTCTCCCTCTCTCTCATCTCTCCTCTCTCTCTCTCTCTCTCTCTCTCTCTCTCTCTCTCTCTCTCTCCCTCTCTCTCTCTCTCTCTCTCTCTCTCCCTCCCTCCCTCCTTCCCTCCTCCTCTCTGCCTCTGTCTCTCTGTCTGCCTCTCTCTGTCTCTGTGGCTATCTGTATATATGATATGTAATAGATAACACACAATATACTATATATGTGTATAGATATCTGTGTATATTATATATGTATATGAATATATGTATATATAGTATGTTATAGATGAGCAAAAAAAACCCCTAAATGCATTATTATTCAATTATATTAATGGAGGCATAGTCTCAAGAAATACACTGGTGCTAGTCCTATGGTGATCTCTGGTCAGACCACTTGGATCATTTTTGTAATATCACAATCAGTCTTGAATAAAGTAGTTTTAAAAGAAAATTCAAAACTGGAAAACATCTAAAAGAGTTACCAGAATGACCTTGGATTCATGTCATATGATGAATGGTGGAAGGGGTTGTTATATTTACACTAGAGAAGACTTAGGAGAACATGTCTGTTTCCAAGCCAAGCATCTGCTCATTTGTCACTTGGCTGCATTACTCTGAGAAATCCCTGACTTCACTGTGTCCCAGGAAACTCATTATTGGAAAAATTTTATCATCATTCAAGATTCTTTAGTCTTTGGCCCTCCACCTCATCACTACCTGTTGCCCCTCTGATTGCAGGGTGGAGTCATGAACTCTAAACCTCCATTTAAGGAGACAGCTCAGCTCAGTGTATTGAGAATCAAGATGGACTCTTAGCTCTTATTCAACCAAGTGCCCTTCAAGAGTTTAGCCTTTGTTTCCTTGATTAAATTATGAATCCTTGATGACCTCCTTTCCTCAAGGGAAAGCCTAGTTTACATTGGTTTGAGTGACATGTTTGTGACATCAGAGGCTTTTAGGCCATGTGGGTTTAAGTCACATTTTTGTGACAATTTTACATCATGTGGGTGAGTTGAGTGTGTGACTCACCTTTGACCCTGAACAAAATATAAAAATGCAGAGGTTGGCTTTCTCTTTCGGAGCTCTGAGAGAGAGAGAGAGAGAGAGAGAGAGAGAGAAAGAGAGAAAGAGAGAGAGAGAGAGGCAACTGGTTGTTAGAACAGATCTAATGTCAAGAATCTTAGAGGAAAGCTTCCAAATGTGTTAGATGGACTGTGTATGCAGAAAGATTTAGAGGACTTCTTAAAAAAGAGCTACTCAGAATGAAATGGTACTGATGGATTTTAATATGAACTAGATTGAGAGAGCACACACAGTGATTGGATTGCAGCCTCATTGACGTCCTGAACAAAGTACAGTAAGGCTTGCTTTGCTTACAACAACCCAACCTTAGTATCTGCCTTCAAACAGTGGCGCACTCTCTTCCATGGAATAGATCAGATATCTATCACTGGACTCTGATTTCATCGATATAATCTTTTTTCACTACTCTGACTAGACCGTATGTGAGGTTATCTTCACCTTTTTAACTTGACCCCTGGTGCCTGAATTCAAGAAATAATAATTAAATTCCCTCCCTCATTTTCCCCCCTCTAGGCCTCTTCCTTATGTTCTGTCTCTTTTCAGAATTACACCTCAATTCCTAGCCCATAATGTTTTTTTTATGGCCCACCAACAAGAGGGAACCTAAAAGAAACAATATCCCTTTTATGCTACAGAATACAAGTCCTGAGATGTCACTTTCCCAGCTTTTGGGAGAAAGGTTACTTATTTTTTTTAACATTTATGCTTTGAGGTAGATTTTCAAGTCAAAAGCCTTGACCAGTTCATTTATTTTTCTGAAGTAAAGAATGGAAGACTCATAGTATTGCCTGGACCATTGTGATATTCTTATAAAAGTTCATTTTCTATTTTGTAGGGCAGACAATATTGGTATAAAGTCAATTTCCCTTGCTTTTTGGTATAATACATTCTAAAATTTTCTTTCCTTTAAAATTCTCAATGAACAATCCTGTATGGTTCACATATATTGAGGTGTGAATTGATTTGGCCTATGTTATGGTAAGATTCTCTATCTGAAACTGCAGCTTTGGTGTTGTGCAACTCTATCACTTTTTGAATATAACTTAGAGTTTCTCTTGGGGTCCTGAATTCTGTCAATTTCTGTTTGGTACTCTCTGCTCCCCCCATATATCTGGCAGATTTTATTCTGGAATTTATTTCAGATAGTTTTTTTTTTTTTCCCCCCTGGGAAACACATTGTTTTCAGATTGGTTCCTCAAATTCCATTTATCTCTGTAAACTATTTCCATAATCTTATCCATTTTTATACATGCTATCACTTTTCTTATGTTTCCTTATTTAATTCTTTATCTACTCAAAATATTCTTGTGGTAGGTCAGCTCCCTTTTCTGGACGTCTAATTGTTTTTTGTTGAATTGATCCTTTCTTTAAAATAGGTCTCTTGTAAGTGATGGGATTTTTTTCATTTAAACATTTTTTTCTAGATACTTTTTCAGTCTTAGTTTTTTTTTTCCCTCAGAAGTATCGTATTTTTCTTGTACCACAAATTATCTCTACCATTTTCATGCTTTTGCCTTAGCTCTTCCTCATGCCTGCAATGCTCTCCCTTATCACCTCTTGAAATCCCTGGTTTCTTTTTAAGGTTGAGCTAAAGCATTACCTCCTGAAGTAGGAGATTCCTCATTCCCCCCAGCTGCTTGTACCTTATGGTCTGAAAATACCTTCCATCTACTCTGTATATTTCTTTTATAAAACTAGTTATGTCTATTTACATACAGTCTATTCTAATTAAAATGTGTGGTTGTTGAAAAAGTGGATTGTTTGTTACCTTTCTTTGTACCATCAAGTACAGTACCTCCCACATAATAAGAGCTTAATAAATGTTTGTTGACTAATTGACTGACAATGTTTTTTTCACTTTTCTACTTGTTATGGATGTTTTTCTTTTACTGAGCTTGGCATGCTTATTGCTGTTCTGAAGTGATGAAAGGCAGTGTGATTTGTTCATAACCACTCAGTCATTTTCTCACAATTTTCCCATAGGAACTCCCATAGAGTGCGTGCATTAGCTTACTGAAGGGTTCTGATCTAGGTGAATCAGGAGGCCATAGTCTATAGATCCTTAGAATATTGAAGAAGTATTATTATTCCTATTTTTAAGACAGAGAGTTGAACTAAACAACCTCCAAGGCTCCGTGCAGCTTTAGGATTTTATTATTCTTGGAGTTTTAAGTTAATGTGAATGATAAAGAGGGGTAAAACTTGTGTTTGGTCTCATTGGGAAGATCTAGGAGCAGTTCAGGGAACTTACAGAGAGGCAGATTACAATATAAAGACATCATCAACAATAACTTTCTACTTAGTATGCATACCAAAGTGGCATAGATTGCCTTGTAAGGTAGTGACTCCCTGGGGACTTTCAGCCATGGTTGGCTGACCGTGGGTATTTCAGAGTGTATCACTGGTCAAAGATTATTTAGACTAGGAGATAGACCCTTAAAGTCCCTTACGTCTCTTAGATTCTCCTCAAGTCATCAGAGAGAAAGATGAATTATGAAGAAATAGTGGGTAAGAAAATTCAGTGGAAAGCCCTGGAAATTCATCTTTATTCAGAACTGCACCTTTGTTCTGAACCATCTTTTATCTCTTGGTTTCATTATCAGACTTCTTTTAGACAATTAAGATGCTGAATGCCCTATATGTGCATTTCAATTAACAATGCATCAGGTCTAGTAAATTAAATCAAGGGAGAAACAGATGTTTAAAACACTAATAAATTTAGCACTGGGGATCAGACTTTGATCCTGGGAGGGAGATTGTGAGTGATAAAGCACTAAATATCTCCTGGTTGATAGCATCTGCTGAATAGATTTGGGTTTTCTAAGTCTGAATTCATTTGCATTTTGAGCTCCTAATGATCTCAGTTCTTCCACTAGAGAGGATTCTCATGTGCATTTTCCCCTTGTATCATTTTTCCCCTGCTATAATGAATGTAACTTGGTAACACCAAAACTATAGAAGAACTGTTTTATCGAATTCAGTTTCTATTTATCTTGAAGTGTTGGGGGGGAATTTAATCCACTGCAGACATATAAACTGTCAGAGGGAAGCAAAAATAATTTCTAAATCACTCCTCTGTTCCAGGATAATGATGCTATGCTCCCATTTATCAACTATAGTTATTAGTGTACAGAATCTATTTAGGGGCCTTTGGATGTGCAGAGTTTAAATGCAATGCAAATATATACCAACCACTTTTAATCATGTCTCCCAGCTTTTATTAAGAAATCTATTCCTTGCCCAAATGGTGGAGATGAAGTACTGTGATCACAATTAATGGCTTCTGGGGACTTCAGCCTATGATGGCACATCAAAAGAAATAGTCCATTTTTTTTTTAAAAGAAAACTATAACATTGAAGTAGATAGTTATCTTTTAAAAAAATCCACTTACTTCCATCCCAATTAGTCTGGCAAGGAAAGGTAAAGGAGCTTCAATGCTAAATCCAGTTCATCTTACAGTAGGACCTCATTCATTTAAGCTCAATAAATTCGGAAATTTTAACAATTGAAATTTGTGACACGCACCTTCTTGCTAGTTTAGAACACAGCAAATCATAGAACTTAGGACATTTGAGCTGAAAGAGAATTCCTTCCATACTATATTGGACAAGTGGTCATTTAGCCTTTGCTGGCAGACCCTCTCCTGAGGAAGCTATTTCCACTTTTGGAGAACACCAGTCTTAGGGTAACTGGATGGTGCAGTGGATAGAGTGCTAGGCCAGGGGTGAGGAACTTTCATCTTCCTGAGCTCAATTCTTATTCCAGACACTTATTAGTTGTGTGATCTTGGGCAAATCACTTAGCCCTGTTTGCCTTAGTTTCCTCATACATAAAATGAGCTGGAGAAGGAAATAATGGCAAAGTACTCCAGTATCTGCCAAAAAGTGTTAGAAAAACTCTAACAATAACAATTGTTAGGTACATCTTCCTTATATCAAGCCTATAGTTTCTTTTCTTTTTTCTTTTTGCCATTTCCTTTGTTTTATTGTTTTGCCTTTTGGGGCCAAGTGGAACCAGTTGACAGCCCTTGAGAAAGTAGAGGACATGGTATTTATTGACCATATCAAATATCTTTTGTTCTCCAAAGTAAACATCCTTAGCTACTTTAAACAATTCTCATGTGGTGTGAACTTGGATCCCTTCATCATCTTAGTTTTCCTTCTCTACAATCTTTCCAGATTGCAAAGTCTTTTATGAAATATGATGCTCCAAAATGAACATAGTACTGGAGATGTAGGCTGAGCAGAGCAGAGTATGGATGTATGTGTCAAGAGGAGAGGGAGAAACCATACCCATTTTTACTTCCTCAAGGTATGCTGTTTAAGACTTCATTTTCCTGACTGCAGAATTACACTATTGACCCACATTGGGCTTGTAGTCCATTAAAATCCATAGTTCTTTTTCAGATATACTTACAAAGTTGATTTTTTGATCCCAGATATGACTTTACATTTACTGCTATTAAATTCCATTGCATTTAGTGAGAATTTAAGATAATTGTCCAGGGTCACACAGCTATTAAAAATCTAAGGCTAGGTTTTGTTTTGTTCAGCAAGTGAATTGTCTAAAGTTAGACGCAATTCCAGATCTTCCTGAATCCAAATACAGTACTCTATGCATAACACTGAGCTAAATCTTGTATAGTTCCTTGGAGAGTCATAGGCACTAGACTCAGCTTCCTATGGGCAGCTTTCTTCTCTGATTTCATCTCTGTCTTTACATTCCTAGCATCTAAGAATTTATCTCATACAGAGAAGGTATTTGATAATTGTTTGCTGAATTTAGTCAAGTTGGATAGAATTGAATATAGTCATCTTGGACCCCTCTAATATCAGTTCTGAGGAAGACAGCAGGCTTATCCAACCAGAAGGCCTCATTAATGACTAGGACCTGCAGTGAGAGCTGAATAAGGTAATATGCTTTAATTGTTTATCTCTATGGCATTCTCATCAGAGGATGTGAACATGGGAAAAGCATTAACTAGGTCAGATCACTTATCTCATAGTGCTAAGTGAGTTTATAAGATGCCCTATTCTCAGAGTGAGGCCAATTGGGTTTCTTTCCTTCTTTGTTTGAAGCAGCTGAATGCATATATGCATGAATCATTAAGTTTTAGTATTGCTGAATAGTAGGATACGTGAGCTCCATAACAGGATACAGGTGCTCTGATGCAGGCCCCAGCTGCTGCGAAACAGTGGAATGTAGAGGAAGAAATAGGCTATCTACAATTCCTAACAGAATTTCACTTTCTGCTTCTTGATGAGGCATGGGTGCTAATAGTTCTATTCCTGGCCTGAGTATCTGATAACTAACCTGAGATAAATTCTGAGCTTTAAGTCATGGAACTGACAATTTTCTGAAATCCTACGGCACTCAAGTATATAGCAACAAAATATTGGTGATATAATTGTCTCATTAAGAAGAAACCCTAAAAGTATATATTTCAACTCAGGTCTTTTATAGAGAGCAAACTGAGTGCCTAAGAAGGGAAGAGACTTATCTAAGGTCGCAGAGCCAGGAGTAGAGCCTAGATATGCTGATTCTCAGGGCAGAACACTGTTCTCTAAGGCTCCCATTTCTGACCCACCCTCTCATTAAGATCTGAATTCCTTCCTTCTATGCTTGGAGTCTTAGTGTAGGGGGGATAGGCAGCACTTCTCAGGTATGATTTCAGAGGCTCCCAGAAGGACCCTCAGCAAGATGCTCATTAATCCCTGAAATTCCTTTATAGGAGAAAAAAATCCCCCGTGTTCCTTTCCTTGTTGATTTCTAGTGGATGAGGAGTGCCACCTGCTAGCTCTCTGGATTAACACATTTTACAGCTGGGCTGCTGCCAGCTTGGGAAGATGGCTTTCTCTAGATACTCTTGCAAATTAATTTGTCATCAGCAGTAGGAAGGAAACAGAGAAGCAATGCATTTTGGCTCCAGCCTTACCAGAAAGTAGGGGGGGGATAGATCTGAGGGACAGTGGGCAAAGCACCTTGCCCCCCAAATCTATTTCTTTCCTTGCCCTCATTATACTAAAGATAGAACATTTATTAAATGCTTACTATATACCAATAACTATGCAAAATTATGAAATTCATATTAAAAACAAGACAGAATCTGCCCATAAAGAGCTTACATTTTACTGGGGGAAACAACATAAAGTTAAGTCCGGGAAAGGAGAGGGGGAGAAAAGGTACTCTTAGGGGAGGAGCAAGGTAACAAGACTGTAGGGAATGTCAGATAGATAAGACAAGAAGCTCACCCATCAGAGCTGAGTTGAGCCAGGAAAAGAGTCCTAGTTTTTAGTTATGTGGAGATGGTTGGAGAGTAATTATACTCTGCTTCCTATGCCTGTTGAAGGCTTTTCAGTATTCAAGAATCCTCTAACAAAGTACAAATACCCCTTAGAAGGGTTGGCATTTTCCCAAACTGTGAACTGGGAGACCATATTAATCCAGGATTCACAGGCTTACCATACCACCAGTAAGATGTTGATATTCCAAAGATTGGCCTTTATTTCTGGGAGAAAGTTGAGGTCATGAAAGAAGTTTTCCAATTTTCCTGGGGGCAATTCAGAACATTCTCCATTTCTTGTTTAATTCTATGGTGTCCTGGATGAAGAACTGATCTGATTGTGTTATTTAGAGGAAGTCACTTACACTCCCAGTGCTCTAAGCCAGTGATGCCCAACTCAAATAGAGAACTAGGAGGGGGCAAAATTCTACACGTAAGGATCCCTGTGAGCTGTATATTGACTTAGTTTTAAAAGAAATGTTACCTAGGTTTTATTATATTTTTATTTATTTTGTTCAATATTTCTCAATCTGGTTTGGGCAACACTGTTATAGTTCCCATGTGTCCCTGATACCTCTCTTCTAGGTAATTCCATAAGATTACAAGTTGTAGAGAAGGTTCCAGCCAGCATTGGTAGTGGATGTGTTCTTATCTGAGAATCCTATGTCAATGAGATTTGGATCTCTCTTGAAGAGGTTTGATCCCTGGTTCCCCTTTCCATAAGTAGTTGTACTTTAACTTATACCTCTTCCCTCCCAACTAGTAGTGGCAGAGGAATCTAAATATTCCTTGTTCCCCTTTGCTATTTCCAGCTTCTTCTACCACCATTGCTCAGGAACCTCTCTTATTCTTTGAGGTTCATATAATCCCATATTTGTCCCCCAATCAAGGTCCTGGTATCTGTCATCTACCCACCTCCAAGACAATCTTTTTCTTTCCTCAGTGAAATGAGTTCAATATCTTGCTCAGTCTTTCCCTCCTTCACAATTTCCGCCCTCATGCTAAGAGATTTCAATATACATATTGATACTGCCTCAAATCCTTAAATTTTTCAGTTCCTCGACTTATTCCTTGCCTATGACCTATTCCTCTACCCTACTTTAATTACAAACAGAAATGATTATACTCTTGATCTTGTCCTCACCCCTTAATGTTATACTTGAATGTTTATAAACTCTGAAATTTCTTTATCTTATTATTATTTTTATCACTCCCATCTTCTTCTCTGCCTTATGACCCCAAACAGTATTCTTTGTCTTTTGATAGACCTCCCATTACTCCAGCCCTGACTTCTTTCCCAAATATCATCCCTACATTGGCCAAATTCCTCATTTCCTCATTTGGACACCTTGGTGTACCCCACACTAACCTCTTGAATCCCTTGCCTCCTTATTATATTACATATCATACCCATCCAAGTCCCAATCTTGGATTACTCCCACTATTTACTGCCTTTTTCCTATTCTCCTGTTACTGAATGGAGTGAGAGAAAAAATATGAAATTATACTGATTGGTTCCACTAGAAATTTGTTACATAATCTCAACTAGATACTTACAATAAAGTGATCCTTTAATACTACCTTAATTGGTTAAATGGCAGCTAAGTGGTGCAGTGGATAGAATGCTGATCTGGAATCAGGAAGACCTGAGTTCAAATCTGGTCTCAGACATACACAAGATATGTGACTTAATCCTGTTTACCTCAGTTTCCTCATCCATTAAAATGAGCTGAAGGAAATGGCAAATCACTCCAGGATCTTTACCAAGAAAACCTCAAATGGAGTCACAAAGAGTTGAACAACTGAAATGGCTGATCAACCAAAATTAGTTAACTCTTCCACTCATAAAACGTCTTTTCCAAAGTTTTTGATCACTTCTCACACTTCCCGTAATTCCCTTTATCCCTTGCTCTCCCATTCAATAATTTTGCCTTATATTTCACTGAAAATATTGAAGCCATTCAGTGACATCTCCTTATTTTCCCTTTGCTCATCTCACATCACTCAAATGACTTGTCACTATCTCTTCCTTTGCCTGTCTCACATAAAGAGGTGGCCTTTCTCTTTGCAAAGGCAAACCTAGCTACATGCACAAGTAATCCAATTCTATCCTATCTTTTCTAGCACATTTTCTCTTCTTTTACAATGTGTCACACACTCATATTTTTATAGTCCGCTAACTATTAGCTTCTTCCCTACTACCAACAAATAAACCTACCTGTCACTATTTAAAACAAAAAAACAAACAAACAAACAAAAAAAAAACCAAACCAAAAAAAAAAATCAACAATCTATGAGATCAAGGAAATACCCTAGCTTAAAAAGGCTAATGTCTCCTTGTGCATCTGAGATCATCTCCAGTCATTCTGATCTATATCTGGCCACTGGACCCAGATGTCTCTGGAGGAGAAAGTGAGGCTGGTGACTTTGCACAACGCTCCCTCACTTAAATCCAATTCACTTGCAAGTCATGGTGTCACCTTCCTGATATCATGGTCCTCTTTGAGAATGTAGGACAAACAATCATCCCTCTATCTATACCAACCTATGTAACTCTTCCCTTTTGTGGCTAAACTTTGAGAAAGCTATTCTTCAATTAATATCTTCATTTCCTTTCATTTAACTCTCTCAATCTGGCTTCTGATTTCCTCATTCGACTGAAGCTGCTCAGTCCAAAGCTACCAATGATCACTTAACTGACAAATCTAATTGCCTAACCCTAAATTCTTATCCTTCTTTGATGCTCACTCTTGATACTCTCCTCTCCTGTCTTCCCTGATACTCTCAATTACTCCTTCATACTCTCTTTTGTCTAGGTTTGTTCTCTCTCCTGGTTCTCGTCTAACCTGTCTGACTGCTCTTTTCCAGTCTGTTTTGCTGGCTTTTTTATACGCATCACTCCTACTAAGTCTAGTCATCTCCCAGGACTCTCTCTTATGCCCTACTCTCTTGTCCCTCTCAATTCTTTCACTTGGTGATCTCATCAGCTCCCAAAGATTCAATTATTATCTTTACACCTATTATTCTCAGATCTATTTATTGAGCTCTCTCTCTCTTTCAACAATCTGGCTAGCAGCTATTGTGGAGGTGAAAGACCAACAGAAGCCCAACAACAAGAATGCTGCCAAAGCCCAGGTTTTTTTTTTTTTTATGTGCTTTACTAAGGGGCTAACAAGCTTACTTTAATCTGGTATACGCATACCATTCACTTAGTTCAGGGGAAAAAGCCAGCACCCTGAACTTCAGAGCAAATACAAACAAACTACAAACATCAACAGACAGACCAAATATGATTCACAATTACCAACATCTAAGTTCAGCCTGGAAGCTCATAACAAGGGCTGGCCCAGAGTCACGCATGCCACCATGGCTGTGGTAAGAGCTTTGAAAAAGAGAAAGCCAACCCCTGGTTTTATATCTTTTTCAGGGTCAAGGGTGAGTCACACATGCGGCTCACCCATGTGACCCAGAATC
>CM053625.1:305221268-305248217 GCA_028646595.1 Phalanger gymnotis
GTCACTCAAACTCATGTGTAAACTAGGCCCTCCCCTGAGGCAAGGAGGCCACCGAGGGCTTCCAAATCTAATCAAGGAAACAAAGGCCAAACTCTTCAAGGGCACTTGGTTGAACTGAGTGCTAAGAGCCCATTTTGTTTACCAACACACACTCCTGACCTCCAATCTTACATAACCAACTTTCCATTGGACATTTTGAATTTGATGTCACATAAACATATTAAACTGAATATGTTCAAAGAAGAACTCATTATCTTTCCCCTAATACTTCCCCTCTTCCAAAGTTCCCTGCTATCCTCCCAGTCATCCAGGCTTGTAAGGATGTCATCTTTGACTTCTCACTCTCGTTCATTCATATCCAATCTACTGTCAAGTGCTATTGATTCCACATTGAAATATATCTCATATATAACTTCTCTTCTCTGACACCATTCCCACTCTGGTGGAGGCCTCTGTCATCTTCTGCCTAGACCATTACATAGCTTTTTAGAGGTTTCCCTTGCTTTCAGTGTCTCCTCATTCTAGTCTATCCTCCAGTCAGCTAAGTGATCTTCTGAAAGTGCTGGTCTTGCCATATCATACTAACTCAATAACTTTCAGTAGTTCCTTATTACCTTCAGGACTAAATATAAATCCTCTGTTTGGCTTTTAACTCGTTTTATCCCCCTTTCAACAAAGTTCAGTGGCACCCTATTACTTCCAGGATCAAATATAAAACCCTCTGCTTGACTTTTAAAGCCCATCATAACCTGGTCCCAGCCTACTTGTATGGTCTTCTTATTCCTTATTCCCTCCCAAATAGTCCATGAACCAGTGGTATAGACCTCTTTGTTCTTCCTTGCACAAGACTCTCCATCTCCTGATTAAGCATTTTCCTGACTGTCCTCTCTGTCTGGAACACTCTCCCACCTCATCTTTGCCTCTTTAAGTCTCAGTTTAAGTGCCACTTTCTGGAACAAGCCTTTCCAGGATACCCTTAATGCTAGTGCCTTCCCTCTGACAGTACTTCCCATTCACCCTGTATATATCTTGTATATCTTGCTTGCATGTGATCTACCCTGTTAGAATGTAAAGTCCTTGAGGGCAGGTTATGTTCTTGCTTTTCTTTATAACTCTAGTACTTAATGAAATACCCTACATATAATAAATACTAAATAAATGTTTGTTGACTTAGTAGATAAATTTGTTCTTTCAGGTCCTGGACACACACATACACACACACGTGTATTATATATGCACACACCTATATGTACATATATCTTTGTGTATCTACTATATATGTACTTAGTTTTGCATACATATACATTTAGTTATATATTTGTATATGTATACGTATACGTATATGTATACATATACGTATACGTATATGTATATGTATATGTATATGTATATGTATATGTATATGTATATGTATATATGCACACTAATGGACAATCTGTATGTTCATTGGGTTTTCCACAAAGCTGCATTTGATAAAATAATCCAAACAATGAGTATTCCTGTATTCATTATATTCTTCCTTGACTCAGTTTTCCCAGTCTTGGCAGGCAAAACATATAATAAATAAGGAATGAGTAAGAAGAGTTAGTATAAAAGAAAGTCATGAAGGAAATGTATTATTAGAAAAGAAGATGGGCTGATCATCGGATCAGAGTGAGAGAAGGAAGAGCCTGTGTACTCTACTGATATCCTGAAGAGCTCAAGAGCAATCAGAGAAGCTTCCTAATATGTTGAGTGGATCCTTTCATAGGAAATTTTTGGGAGGAGCTAAAGGAAAGCGAACATGAGGCATAGATGAGCTGTGACCTGTATCATGTGAAGTAATGTCCATATTGATGAAATTTCATATCCATTTTGGTATTTGAGAGTGTTTTGAGAAACCTGATCTTTCGCACATTGAGATAGCTATCTTGGGAGGATATTAAGAATGCATCAGACAGCTTCTAGTATGCAATAGGCTCAGTTTTTCGACTTTACTCCTAAACTTCCCCCTCCTTAACACCCAATATACATTTGATCCAGAGAACATCATAGACTCTCAGACTATATTGGATTGTATAGACCATTTAGGGGATTAAAAGAATCCTTGTAACAATATTCACAAGTAGGAAGAAAAACAACAGCTGTAGCACTTAACCTTTGCTCAACTCTTTAAGGGTCTTTCAGTCTTGGAGTCATCTGATCTGATTTGAGTTTCATACTAGTACCTATCTATCCACCTTCCCTCTGATGACTTCAAGTGATAGGAGGGCAAGATGGGGCATCCTCTCTCAAGGCAGTGCATTCTACTTTTACCTAGATAGCATTGTGTGAACATTTTTTCAATTCATCAAGCCCAATCTATTTTTTATAACTTTGACGCAATGATATGACTTTGCTCTCTGGGGCCAAACAGAACAAATCTAATCCATCTTCTTACTGAAAAGACTTTATACACTTGGAATCATCTATCACATCTATTCTACTTTAATTTTTCTCTTCTCTAGACTTAACACCCTCAGTTTCCTTTAACTGATTATTATCATAGGGCCATTAGACCCTTCAGCCAAGATAGAGAAGTGAATAATAAGAGAGTACTTAGGAACTTGCCCGAGTATTTTATGATATTTATGTAAAAGATGGAAGGGTGACAGTAGATGACAGTATCCTTCCATCTTTTACATAATCCATTACATTTAAAGTTTGGAGAATGTTTAAAGCTCAGAAGCAGCTAGGTAGAATAATGGATAGAACTCTGGAACTGGAGTCAGGAAGACCTAAGTTCAAACTGGCTTCAGAGAGCTATTAGTTGTATGACCTTGGAAAAGTCATGACCTCTGTTTTCCTCAGTTTCCTCAACTGTAAAATGAGGATAATAAAAGCACCTACTTTGCAGGTTTGATGGGAGGATCAAAGGAGATATTTATAAAGCATCTTGTACACAGTGCCTGGTACACAGTAGGTGTTTAATAAATGCTTATTCTCTCCCATTACAACCTGGCTGTCATCTACCTTCTCAGTTCTATTCTACCTTTTCTCTCTCCTCCAGCTAAATTGGCCTGATTAGCACTGATATTTCATGACACATCATCTACCACCTCTGTGCCTTTACCACGGCAACAGCACCTAGGATGCTCTCCCTTCTCACTTTTGTCTTTCACAATCCCTAGTTGCCATCGAGGCTAATCTCAAATGCCATTTTCTACCTGAAACCTTGTCTAATCTTCTAGCTGCTAATGCTCCATCTCCCCCCCCACTCCCACCCTGCCCCCACAAAGTCACCTTGTAGCTTGCAATGATATTGTGCAGGCAGCTAGGTAGTGCAGTGAGTAGAGCACCGGTCCTGGAGTCAGGAGGACCTGAGTTCAAATCCAGCCTCATACACCTGACACATGTATTAGCTGTGTGACCTTGGGCAAGTCACCTAACCCCAATTGCCCTGCCAAAAAAACAAACGAAAAAAAATGGTTAGAGTGTTGGATTGAGATTCAAGAAGGCCTGGGTTTGAATTGTGCCTCAGACACTTAGCAGGTGAAGGATCATTTTTGATCCTCAGTTTCTTCAACTTTAAAATAGAAATAAAAATATGATTTACCTAATAGCTTTGTTGTAAGCCTTAAATGAGATCACACATGTAAATGCTTTGCCAAATTTAAAGAGAAATAAATTCTCTAGATATTATTCTTTACTTTGCATATAGGTATATGCACGTGTTATGCCTGCTAACTAGACTACAAGTTCCTCCATGTTAGGGATTGTTTTCCCTTTTGTTTCTGTACCCCCATACCTGGCATGTTATTGAGTATATAGAAAGTTCTCCATAAATGCCTGCTGATGGATGACTTTAAAGATTATTGTAAAATATTTTATTTTCATGATGTGTTCCATTTTTCACATATCTACATGTTGCACATGGTGTAGGACTCTCTCCTGCTAGGCCGAATTCCTTGTATATGTTTATATTTACATCTCCTTCGAGCATATATTGTCTATTCATCCCCCAACAGAATATTGGGTCCTGGAAGGCAGAGAGGACGACGTTGTTATCTTTGTGAAATACCTAGACATTCCATGCTTGGTGACCTGAATCGAATTGAATTTGTGGGCCTCAATTTATGTTGAGTTTATTTGGTTGTTATTTTGCTCATACTTTTCTTTTGTCTCTGTCTTTCATGGCCCACATTTAACTGTCTCTTATCTTTCCCTTTCTCATCTTTCTCTCTTCTATCTTTCCTTTCTAATCTCTCTCATCTTTTCTCTAATTTTTTTCTCCCCTCTTCCCTTTCTCTCTCTCTCTGTCTGTCTCTTCATGTCTTCCTCCCCATCTCTAATATCCCTGGTTCTTTCCTCTCCTTTAATCTCTCTGTTTCTCTCTTTGTCTCTTCTTCCTCTCCACTTTGTTTCTGTCTGTTTCTGTTTCTCTTCCTCCCTATCTCTTTCTCTCTCTCTGTTTATCTCTGTCTTTCTCCCTTTTCCTAAAAAATGTAACTTTATTTCATGGGTTTCAGCTTGCAAGCACCATCATTCATGCCCAATGCCTTGAAGATACCAAGGCCTCCAAGAGATATGTAGTACAAGTAGCAAAGTTTGGTGGTAGGGAAGATGGTGATTGTCTCCCACCCCCACCCCCAGTCTCCTATTCTCCTCACAGTCTTGGCAATGCTTTGCAGGGATGCGCAGAGTCCCTATCCATTGTAATTAATCCAATAAGCTCTGTATCAGATTTGATTAAATTGGACCAGATTGGATTACAAGTGTTCAAAGAGATAAACAGAGTTGGGGTTGGGTATTAAGTTCTGATTGACTCACTCTCTCAGTGGGATGCACCCTAAGATGTGAAAAATACTGTACCAGATACATATAACAACCTAATTTGGAGACCCTGTATACCTCTCAAAGCCTTGACAGCAGGAGTAGGTGATGGCCAAATCTAACAGACTGTGAAATTGGTCTCTATGATGAATGGGCATCTCCATTACTCTTTTTACAAGGCCTCTAAAACTTTTCATAGGTGCTCTCAAAAAGGGGGGCTCCTTTTTGGGTCTTCACTAGCACATTGCTTCTTTGTAAATATCCTCTTGGGAAAGCCATTCCAAGTAGACTTTGTCAAGGCAATTCTGAAGCCCGTGACATCCTTGGTAAGAAGCCCTTATCAAACCACACAGCAGGAAACTTGCCTGGAGATGCACCATAGGGCATGTTTGACACTGTTATGTGAAAGAAGCTCCTGTAATGTGCTGTATTACCAAACTTAGCAACAGAGACCTTCTTTCTTCAGCAAAATGAAAGTCAGATGGGAATAGAAGCCCTGATCATTTATTCACATGTCTGCTTTGGTTAGCCTGTCATTGATTTGCTCTGTGACCATGAACAAGTCACTCACTTCTCTGGGCTTCAGTTTCCTCATCTATAATTTATTGTTTTGAATAAAATATCTATCTCTTATAGGCCAAATTGAAACTGAAGATTTATATTTTGATGCTGAAGAAAATTTACAGATGATTGAGTCTAGCCTCACTTTATAGTTGAAGAAACTGAGTAACGTATTGGCTAAATGACTTGCCAAGGATCAGGCAGGTAGGATTGACTGCCTAGGTCCTCCTGAGGCTGAGTCTAGCGCTCTAACCGCTACTACACACTACTACTTCTTTCCCCCATGCTATGCTGCAGATTCTTGTCTTTTGGAGGAATGGTGATCATAGCTCAAGGTCTGGAAAGTACCTTAGATACATTTTAGTTCACCCCCACCCATGTCCAGATAAGGAAACTGAGGGAATTGAAGAGATTAGCTACCAACTAGTTAATTGTGAAAACTGAGAGAACCACCTTGATTCCATCTTATGACTCTCTTCCGGAGTTAGCTTAGCTTCTATTCAATTACATGTCTAGCCTAAATTCTGTCTTGCAAGAAAAGTTTACTCAATTGTGGGATTTGGGAGATAAGTTTATTGTACTGTTTGAACCTTGCCCCACAAAGCTGGGAAACTGAATCACCTCTTCCTGCTGCTTAGGGACCCTTAACCAAGGACCTATGTTATGCTGACTTTAGAAACTAGGTCACATCCAAAGATTGATTCAAAGAGTTTTCTCACAATTGTACATCTCAAGCCATCCATATGTCTTATCTGAAAACTGGCCCACTATTGATCAATCGCTTGTTTCCATGTTCTCTTGATTATTTACAGATAGTTGGGGAGCGGGACACCTCCTTTTCTGAATTCAGGGAATTATACCTTTTCGATCTCCCTTCCAACTTGGAAAGACCCAATGTTTCATTTAATTAGAAATCAAATGACCTAATGTATCATTTCCTTTTAGTTAATTGACCTTATTTAATTATTTTTAATGTATAAAAGTCAGTTTCCTCTTGTATTTGGGGTCCAGTGCTAAGCTCAGGGGATCTGGTCCTGATTTGTTAGGCAATTGACATGAATTGCTTAATGAATCAATATGCCCAGGAGACTGAATCTTTGTTTTTTCAGTCTCTTTCCCTCATCATAAAATCAAGACCCAAAGGATTTAAGGGTCTTATTCAAGTTCACACAGGTAGAAAGCATCGCTGTGAGTGTGATTTTGGCCTTCATTCTTGTAGAGTACTATGGCATCAGGAAGATGATGACATGACTTGCAATTTAATTGGATCAGTCAGCGTTTGAAACCCAATCCTCTGGCCCCAGAACCAGTTCTCTTTTCACTGTAATGTACTGCTTCTCCTCTATTCCACCAAAGTCAGGAAAGGGTGATCACATCAATGATTTGGAAACAGGAGATCTGAAGGCATTAATGATAGTACCAACAAGAAGAGGCATGTAGATAATACTTTAAAGATGGTGAAAAACTTTAGAAAATTTTCTCACTTCATTCTCATGACAACACTGGGAGAAAAATTCAAGATACTATTATTACTGTTTTATAAATGTGGAAACTGAGGTTCAGTATAGCTAAGTATCTTTCCCAAGATTATATAGCTAGTAAATGGCAGAGACAACCCATGTGTTCCTGAGTTTCCTTCACACTACAACACAAAAACCCACATTGGATAGTATGGATGGAATCCTCTTCAATAGGGACCTCTGTTTGAAACTTAGTCTTTACAGAGTTTGATTTTCCCCATTTTAAAGGGGAATAAGGCCTTGAATTTAAAGAGCTTTTTAAGAAAGTATTCAGCATTTCTCCAAGGCTTAATCCCTATAACTAAAAATTCAGAAATGTTGGATTTTATATACTCTTTGATTTAACTGAAAATTATGTGGATTTCCAACCTTCATTTCTGGGCTTAGCAGCTCATGAAATAGTTAGCCTTAAAAATCCCATTAATTCCTGGCTTTTCCCTCATTAACAATCTGACATGATTTCAGCACTTTCATGCTCTTTTTTAGAGACTTTATGCTTTCTGAAGCTCTCAGTGGGCAATTGCATTAATCAGAAGCCAATTTTGGGTGAACCTTGACAACAAACACTGTTAGACCCCAAATAATTTCTGTGGGCTTGATTAACTAAAATTACTACGGGGATGAAATAATGAAAGCATTGCTTGCTACATGCTCATTTTTATTAACCTTAGGTTGGCTTGGCAGACTCTAGGCAAACTAATGGATCAGTCTGCTTCCAGTAGTTGTGAACTTCCCTTCACAGGAGGTTTCACAACCATGGATGGATGACCAGTTGTCATATATGATATGTGTATTCAAGTTATAGTTGGACTCTTTGGGCTGTGACATTTAGTCTTTCTGTACAATCAGCAATGTTAGTTTGGAAGAGTAAGTTTACAGCATTAAAACTATGTGCAGGAAACTTCTTGAGACACTAGAAGAGACATAGAATTAAGATAACAGCATCAGAGCCAATGATAAGGTGGTGCCATTAGAGCTTTAACCTTGGGTGTCAAATTTAAAGGGTATTTGCTTGTGCTCTAGTAAACAGAAACAAAGAGCTTAGTCCATAATCAGCAAAAAATAATTAGCTGAAACAGGAAGATTTTTGATGGTATATATCCATGGTCCTTACCTGGCCAACTCTGAACTAAGTGCCTCCCTCAGGCTTATTTTTTCGACACTTATTTTTTTGCCACGTAGTATACTATGTGGCATCAATTTACCTAATGTCAGCCTTATGGTATTGTCCTGGTCCCTCCTCTGCACCCACATTCTGTCTTTTTTCCTAATGTTGGAAGTATCCTGCTGAGTGTCTCACCCCTTTCAAGTGGACTATAGAATCTTAAATTTTGAAAGAATTGTGGGTTTGATCTTGTTTAAACTCCTTCCTAACATGTGATTTCCTTCTTCAAAGCATCCATCCCTGGCAGAAGGCTCTAGAATCCTGACTTCATTTTGGTGAAAACATATGCCACATTTTGTGAGGAAATTAATCATGAATCATTGAATTCACTCTTCATATTCAAAATGTCTTTATAATGCCAATAATGACTGAAGTAACACAACTTATGTACCACATCAAATGCTAGTACCCTTTACTTTCCCATGGGAAGCAATCATGTATAGAGGGTAAGATTAAGCACTGGAACATTGAAAGCTACCAAATTGGAATTCACTCAATCTTCATATACTCTGAGTTTCTCTATTACAACTTGATCTCAAACCTTTATCAATCTTTTTAAAAGTGCGACCCACATTTCCTTAAAAGGATTTAAAAAAAATCATGGATGTCATTTTGAAAATTGCTAGATGAGCAAATGATGAGGCACATGGGTGCTATTTCCTTTTGCCTGGATCACTAATCGTGGCACTATAGTGGATGAAGAAGTGACTCTAGAGACAGACTTGGTTTTGCGCACCACTTCTAAAAATGTTGATTACTAGAAAATGGCACAAGCTTACTAAATGAGTTGTGTTCAAAACTCATTAATAGGTTATTTGATTGATATTTCAAAACTTCATTACCTGGAAGAATCCAAGTTCTCATCTATGTGGCTATAACCTTCGAAAGTCTTAGATTAATCCAATCCATATCTGCTCATCTTGTGCAACTCTTGTTCAAATCTTCCTATAAGCCTGTCATAGGGGAACCACTCAGTGAGTTGTTGCCTCCTCTCACCTTTGAAACTGCACAAATACCAAAGAAATATACAGATTATGTATACCCTTCCTTTAATACTCTTGCAATGTTGGACATATATCTCTTTGCTAGTATCCTTTATGCCGCTCCTGTTATTTAGTTCCTGATTGAAAATGTAATGTGGTCTTTCCTCTCCTACCATGTATCACTTGATTTCCTCTTTAGATGGACCTCAACTTTCATTCTTCAGATATCATGTTCTTATTCCGGGACTCACAGCTATATGGCATCTCCTGAAGAATATTGTTGTTAAAAAGATGGGTTGATGATTCCAGAGAAGGTCGTGGTCATTTAAAGCACTGCCCCATTCCCCAGGGACAATACAAGCTGTTTCTCTTCCTGTTTAATGCTGGGTCAAGTTCAATGTCCATTCGTAGTGTCCAGGATTTATGTACTACTGGATCAGCTTATGGGTTGATTGTCTATCCAACTGCATTGGTGACTAAGGTGGGGTCAGTGAAGGGAGGTCTGATTATATCTTCACTCCCAAGTAGGCCCCAAAGCCTGAGCTACTAGGTGCTAAGCTGATGTGGGCATGAAGCCCCCAGGGTCCTGCAGGGAGTTGCTAAGACCAGAGCCAATAGTGAGAATTTAAGTTCTGGTTGCTCAGATGATATTTGATGATGGCTAAAGAATGCATAAAAAGGGAAGACAGAGCTATTTTCTTAGGGCTCTCACTCTTGGTGGTGTGCTGATGTGGAGGCTCTGGGCAGCTGTAGTTTAGAGCCCTCCAGCTTGTAAACCCGGATTAAACTCTGGTAACTATGAATTGAAATTTGAATCAGACAAGGTCTGTCTGTTGATGTTTGTAATTTGTTTGTATTTGCTCTGAAGCTCAGAGTGCTGGCTTTTGTCCCTGAGCTGAGTGAATGATATTTGTATGTTGGATTAAAGTAAGATTGTCAAACCCTTAACATTGCTTTCTTTAGTAAAGCAGATCGAAAGAATCTGGGCTTGCAGCATTCTGTGTGTTGGTTGTTGTTGGTTTTACACAGCCACAGTAGCTGCTAGCAGATTATTATTATACCAACGTATCATAGTCTATACAAAAAGCCTTATGATTTATCTCCTTTATGCAATATTGGCAGCTTTGCTTAACTCTTCTGGGATATAAAGTATCTCATTTAGAACATTTTGTAGTGTACTGGGGCTGAATGCAACTTTCATAATATTATTCATACATATTTGGAGACCACAACATCTCTATAGGGAATGCATCTTCCATTTAGAATCTGATCTGGATATTCTGCATAATCATAACAAATACCTTTGGTAAATGAAGGAAAACAATCATTTATTATTTATTAAGTGCTTACTATGTGGTAGGCACTGTGATCAAGTGTAGGGGTAGAAAGGCAAAAGGGAAACAACATTTTCCCTCAAGGGGAAGAAACCACACATGAGGGAGTAGTCCGTAGAGAAGGACATTTTAGTCTGGGAAGGCAAAGGTATGGAGAGTAGAGCCAAAGAAGAGTTGATTGACATGCTCTTTTCAAAGCAGGGGTATAGGTTCAATTTTATTACTATGTCCGGGACAAGAGATAGACTCAGGGAAGGGGATATATACATGCAGAGACATGGCAGGAAGATTGCTGGGGAGAGACAAGGTCAGTGGGATGGGGCCAGTCATGTATAGTATATTAGGAAAATAAACATTAATGGAGAGAGCAAAGCCTGATGGAAGGGGTTGCAAAGCACAGTATAGACATGATATGACTTCTGGGGGGTCCAATACTGCAGCAGCAGTAGTGGTAGAGTACTGTAGCAGGGAGATGACTGGGAAGAAGCATGGTCAGGATTCCATGGTTAGCTGGAGGAAATAGACTATGGGAATATATAACTTCTTGACAGAGTAGGGAAATCCTTTGCAAAATCATAAGCCTAAATTTCCAGAGGGCATTTTTCTCGGGCTCTCCTGATATCTTCATGGAAGTTACAAAGATGTGCGCTTACTGCCAACTTGGTACAGTGATGTTGCTGTTTGAATTATAATCCACAATGCGTATTGATGGATGAGCCTAGTATGTGGTCTCCAGTGGATTCTCATGGGGTTTTTCTATGCTCGACCCTATACAATTGAAGTTTTGAATCAGATATATTGTTCTAGTCATAGATGAAATTTTGCTACAAATATAAAACTTGGAGAGATAGATGTAATAACTGATCAGAGAACAGTATCTGAAAAGATCTTGTCAAATTCACTTAGAATAGTACAAAGAGCATGGAGTCTTGAGTCACTCAGACAGTAACTGTGTGACCCTGGACAAGTAACCCTAGCTCTACTTGCCTCGGTTCCCTCAACTGTAAAATGGTGATAAAATACCTTACATCCCAGGGTGGTCGTGACTATCAAATAAGATAATATTTGTAATGTGCTTAGCACAGTGCTTTATACATAGTTGTTGCTTAGTAAATGCTTATTAAATTTTAAGAGAATTAATAATTAAAAGAATATATATCTAAAGTGATGAAATTCAGGAAGGATAATTGTAAAGCCTTTTACTAAGGATCCAAATATACAGCAGTCATACCTTTATAGCAACTTATGCAAAGAAATCCAGGGAATTCTAATATCCTTCAGGTTTAAAATGAGTAAATAGGATGAAGTGGCCAACAAAAGAAGCTGGGGTATTTTTAGGGCTCTATCATTCTATCAGTCTAATCTAGATATATCCAAAGAAACCTTATCTTCCTACCTCATTGGACATAGTGAGCGTGGATTCCTGAACGGAAGCCAGTGAAATAGAAATTCTAGCAGATCCTACCAAGCTTTAAGGGCTTTAAGTAGGAACTTGACCAGTGATTATGTGAATGCTTTCCAAAATCCAGCCTAGCTAAGTACAGAGAGGATCATCCACAGAAGGTTGGCCGCAACATTGTGTTCATTTGGGCTATGGTCTACATGTGAAAAAGACAAAAAATATAGTTTGACAATTTTCTGTTTTGATTGCTTCAATGATGTTGGCAGAGGTGTAGAAAGGGAACAGAAGGTTCTGAAAATCTTCCAATACTTAAGTTACCTACCCATATTAATTTCATCCTTGAAATTCTTTGTGTATGGTTTTCATTCATTACTGATGAAATAATATCACGTTGTAGAAATAGATCTACATGTGCTTTGACATTCTCAACATAGAGAAAAGGAGGGTCCATAAAGAAAGTGCTAGTGAATTTCAGGACAGCTTAAAAAGTTCGCTTGGGAGAGATAAATCAAGGAGTTGGCTGAATTGGTTTCATCAAGAACCCTAGGACAACAGTGGATTCATGGAATGCTTGGCTCTTTTGCCTTGCAAAATGTATGCTGTGTGTGCATACATAATCAAACAGGCCACCATGGAACGAATTGGAGCTTATATAGCCACATGTGCTCCAGAGAATGAACAAGTGGAGTCTGTGAAGAACTTAACAAGGTTCTTCAAAGTACCTCAACATATATTTTGATATTAAATGATTTGAATGCAAAAGTGATCATAGAGGAGGGTGGAGGGGGGAACCAATGTTGAGAAATGTTGAGGATCAAGATATGGAAAGGAAAATTAATGGGAGAATCCTGTGCATTATTTGTAAATTTTTCAAGAAGAATATTGGAGAATTATGGATGTGGGTAGGTAGCAGCAGATAATATAAAAATGAAATTGACATTTATTAATAGACAGGATATGATTGTTCACAAATGAGGGAATGATTTGGGAATTGACTGCCTGGGATTAGTTGCATCATTAACTGTTTAGAATGAAAAACTAAGAAAGTATTACATTAGAAGAAACAATACAATGAAAAATACTGCTTGTAATTCCAGTAACTTCAACCCAATCTGTTTAAATAAGCCAATGACTCCACAAATAGCAAGTGGACAAAAGTTCACTCATTGATTTTTATTATTACCCTTTCTTGGAGAAGGTTAACCAATGCAAGATATTCAACATAATGAGGGTAGAGCCAATATTGACTTGTGAATGGGAAGTAGTACAGTAGACATTAATGAGGACTATTATGGCCAGAGCAGCAACGGTGAAATAAACATATCTAGCGTGAATACCTTTATCTAGCCTAAGTACCTGATCATCTGTTCAAGTGAAGAGATCTGAAAAACAAGGATCTAGAAAACAAAAACAAATTAAAAAAAAACCCTATAGTTCAAACTCATTGAGAGGCGTTTCGGGGAAAGTAAAAAGGATGACAAGTAGAGTTGAAGAGTATTGCCTGCTACATTCTATTCAAGAATTGAGGCAGGATTGATCACGGTCATGGTTCCAGAAGTGGAAGGAGGAGGGAGGAATGAAAGGATCTGAAGACAGTGTCATAATGCTTGTGAGGAAACAGAAGAAAATATTCAGATATGTGGAAAATAATCTTCATGGTTGTAGCTTGCCTGAAGAGGTCGTCATTGGGCAGATGTTATATTTGCTTTTGTATCTGTATGTCCAATATTTAGAAAAGTGTTTGACATTTAGTAAGTGCCTTGTAATTGTGTTTCCATTAATTCATGATACATCAAATCATCAACTGGTGGAACTCAAATATTGTGGTTGTTGAATCATCAACAATTTCCAGAAATGATGGAGAAATGGTGTTCTTGGAAAAAAAAAAAACATTACGAATAAGAAGAATGGGGATCTAGGGTGGAAATTTCTCTAGGTTTATTGTATGGTCATTGAAGCTGCTTGTGAGGAAGCTGTGGAAAAGGTGGCTAGTGAGAAATATATTAATAGTGCTTTAGAAGATGAAGTTGGGCAAAACAGCTGGAGTGGACCACATCAATATAGAAGAAATACAAGCTGAAGGCAATGTGATTTCAAGATACTTTGTTGTTGTTCAGTTTCAGTCACGTCATGACTTCATGAACCCATTTGGGGTTTTCCTGGCAAAGAGACTGAAGCATTTTGCCATTTCCTTTTCCAGAGCATTTTTACAAATGAGGAACTGAGGTAAACTAGGTTAAGTGACTTGCCCAGGGTCACACAGCTAGTAGTAAGCATCTGAGGCCAAATTTAAACTCCAAAGATGAGTCTTCCTGACTTCAGGTCCAGTCCTCTATCCACTGTGCCACCTCAGTGCCCCAAACATGGTTATGGCATGAATTTTAAAGAATCTCAAAGGAGAAATGTGCAAAAGGATGGGCAAGATCACAAATGGTACATAAGTATGGGGAGAAAGATAATCACTTCCTTATTGGACATGTTGAGTTTGAGATATCAATTGGTCGTCCAGTTCACGGTGTGCAATAGGTAGTCAGTGATGTTAGACCGGCAGTCAGGTGAGATGGTAGTGCTAGATAAATTCATCTGGAAGTTATTTACATAGAGCCACCAGAGCACTAGAGAAGGCCCCGGGTCAGCAAGTAGCCCGTGGCCAGAAATTTGGCTTTAGGACTGATACAGCACAGATGGTGCAAACTCTTGACCAGCGGGGTCCTCAAAATTCTGGAGTGAAGCCAACCCAGATTAAAATGACATAGGGAAATGCTTAACAAGATAAAACATATTTGTTATTGTTGTTGAGACACGTCCAATTATTTGTGACCCCACTTGTGGTTTCTTGACAAAGATACTAGAATGGTTTGCCCTTTCCTTCTCCAGCTCATTTTACAGATGAGAAAGTCAAGGAAAACATGCTTAAGTAATTTGCACAGGGTGACAGAGCTAGAAAATGTCCGAGGTTGGATTTGAACTCATGCTTTCCTGGTTCCAGTCCCCTAGTCACTGCATCGCCTAGCTGTCCTACATACAGAGATAATTTGAGGTTTTTCATGTTAATATATGTAAAACAGAGTTCTCTTTCTATTTAGTTTCATGACACTAGTAGGGCACCTGAGAAGTTTCAGGAAGAGGAGCGGAATTAGGAGAATCATTTATGCAAGAATGACAATGTCCAAAAGAATTATTTGAAAGGTTTAAGAATGTTTATCAATTAACCATAGTTAAACATGACTCAGGAGGACTGATGAGAAAGAATAGTGCCCATAGAGGTAATGAACTGATGTACGGAATGAGAAAAAAAAATTTTGATATGGATGATAGCCAGAATTTGTTTTGCTCAAATATGCTTATTTGTTACAAGGGTTTGGGTTTTTCTTTTCTTTTTTTCAGTGGGGGTGGGGAGAGAAAAAATAAATGCCTGATAACTGAAAGGAAAAAAAAAATAGGACAATGAAAGATGCCAGTTGAGAAAAAGGCTGTTTGACTTGGCAATTAGGAGATTGTTGATGACATTAGAGAGAACAATTTCAGCTGAGTGATGAAATCAGAAGCCTGATTGTAGAGGGCTGAGAAGAGTCAGAAGAGAGGAAGTGGAAATATTGAGTATAACTAATTGGCTTTCTCAAGGGCCTTGACTGAGAGAAGGAAAGGTACAGGGTGATAGCTAGTGGTGATGTTAGGATCTACTGAGGGGACTTTAAACACAGAGTAGATAAGAGCATAGTTTAGGTAGCTAGGAAGGGGCCAGTACTGAGGGAGAGGGGAGAGAGGGAGAGGGAAAGGAAGAGGGGAGAGAGGAAAGAGGAGAGAGAGAGACAGACAGAGAGAGACAGAGACAGACAGAGAGAAGCAAAGACAGAGAGACAGAGAGAGACACAGATAAAGACAGACACAGAGACACAGAGAAACAGAGAGAGACAGAGAGACAAAGAGCATGAATGGGAGAGAGGTTTAATATAAATTATTTCATTTGAATCTTGCCACACTTCCACAAAGTGGCTACTGTAGATATTTTTGTTCCCTTCTTATAAATGATGAGAAAGACTTGAAGAACTTAAGCAATTTTCTCGTGATGAAACAGTTAGCAATAGCTAGATAAAATTTTTAAACCTATGTCTTTCTGATTTTGGGTCTAGCACTCTATCCATTATACCACATAATTGAATATTCATGCAATCAATCAATCACCAAGTAATTATTAAGTTTTTGTTATGTGAAAGTTACTCTGTGGTCCACTGGTTGAACAAACATAAAAAAAAAATGAAACAATCTCTTCTCCCAAGGAAAGGGCTTAATTTTTTATTTTTTTTCAAATACTATTTTATTTTTCCAATTATATGTAAAGATAGTTTTCAACATTAATTTTTATGAGATTTTGAATTCTAAATTTTTCTCTTTCTCTTTCTTCACTCTCCCCTCCCCAAGATGTCAAGCAATCTGTCATAGTTTATACATGTGCAATCATGGAAACATTTCCATACTTGTCATGTTGTAAAAGAAGAAACAGAACAAAAGGGAAAAGCCATGACAATAAAAAAAAGTAAAAATCATATGCTTTCTTTGCATTCAGACTTCATAATTCTTTCTCTGCACATGGATAGCATTTTCCATCATGAGTCTTTTGGATTGCCTTGAATCTTTGTACTGCTGAGAGGAGCTAAGTCCATCACAGATGATCATTACACCGTGTTACTATTTCAGTGTACAGTGTTCTCCTAATTCTGCTCACTTTACTTAGCATTAGTTCATGTAGGTTTTTGCAGGTTTTTCTAAAATCCACATGATCATAATTTCTTATAGCACAATATTATTCTGTTACATTCATATACCACAACTTGTTCAGCCATTTTCCAATTGATGGACATTCCCTCAATTTCAAATTCTTTGCCACCACAAAAAGAGCTGCTATAAATATTTGTGTATATGTAGGCCCTTTCCTCTTTGTTAGATTTCTTTGGGATACAGACCTAGTAGTGGTATTGCTGGATCAAATGGTATGCACAGTTTCATTGCCTTTGGGTATAGTTCCATATTGCTCTTCAGCATGGTTGTATCAGTTCACAACTCCACCAACAATGCATTAGGGGAAGGAGCTTAATTCTAATGGGGAAGGTGTTCAGATAAAAATATATACATATGGTATAAGTATAGATTAAGTACTGTGCTATGTAGTGGACATCTTTTGTGCTTTTGGTCAATTACATTTCTTTTGAATTTTTTTTTTCTTATGATAAATCCTATTAAGATGGAGACAGAGACAGAAAAAAAGAGACAGTAGCAGGCAGGTAGGTAGAGGGGCAGAAAGGAAGAGAAAAAGATGCTTAATTGGAATGAGTAAGCACATAGATTTGGCACTATATTTCCAGCTCAGTAGAAGCATACCAATCTGTCCAAATGACTTTTATAAATCAAATCTCTAATTAACAATGGATGACAACAAAAATGTGGCACCCACAAGTTTTCCTTAAAAGAGGATGGGAAGACTCAACTAATCAGCATTTGTCTTGTAGATGGAGATGGGCAGGGGAAGGAAGTCATAGACCTTTGCTAAAGCCTGGGACTATGCTTGCTTGACTGCACAGGAAAGAGAACAAGTAGAAAGCTTGTGCTCTGTCTTTCCAGAGTGAAAAAGACCTAAAGCAGAGAGGTGATGCAAAAGTGGCTCCTCAGAAGTCTGTTGTACATTTCCTTACTTCCTCTAGTCTGCTCAGGTCTTTTCTTGTTAGGAACTTGGCAGTCTCCTCAACTTTCCTGAGGGTTCTATAATTAACCTCCATCATTAAGCCTTCTACTTTCTAAGCCCTGAAAGCCAGTGGAAGGCCCTTCCAACCCTTTCCAAAGAGGTAGCCAGTTTTGAATTAATGGGGTCCTTCCCTCTGAAGGGAATTTTGCCTCCTCAGCCCAGTCATAAGACTATGCTGGGGTCTGGACTATTCTTCTTGTTGGAAAGAGGGAAGAGAGTTCTTATGAGTTTCCCAACCCTTTCCTACACCTCTTCCCTCTACAATTTCAAATATCTAGTTGCTAGCTGTTGTCATGGTATTACCAAGAATGAATAAACTGTATAGCTCCTAACAAGGGAAAGCTTAATTGATTTAGTTAGTAAACTTCTTTAGTGTGAAACCAGCTTACAGATCAGATTTTGGCTCAGGCTTAGTTACTTAGACCACACCCTCTCAAGCACATATCTTTTTTAATTGTCGTATTGTTTTGTCTAAAGTGTTCCCAGAACACTCAGAATGTTTACCTGACTAATGAGGTGAATATTGTTTTTCTTCTACATACTCCAGAGTTATAATTAAGTGGCTTTAATAAAACCAAGAAACAAACAAAGAAAATTGTGGTGAAAGGTTCAGGGATTTCTGACATCTCTTAATTTCAATGACTATTGATTCCATATTCATGAACATTATTTTAGAGGTATTTAATCATCCCTGAAAATACATTGGTGAAAGAAAGAGAATGGAGGCAGAAGGAAAATTGTTGTGGAATGTCAGCCAAAGATTAAAGCCATTATGGAGTAAGCTTGTCACCTGCCTTAAAAAGACTTTTAAAGCAAAAGAGTGCATGAGAGTATGACCATATGTCCTCTAACTGAGATATTGCACTGTCCATAGGAATTTTAGCAATTGCATCACATAGAGAAATAATAGCATGTTAAAGCCAAAAAGGAACTTAGAATTTAATCTATCCAAACCTGATTTTACAGATGAGGAAACAAAAAAAACAGAGAGGTGAACTGAAGCACTTAGTGCCACACAAAGTGTTAATATCAGAATCATCAGCAACAAAAAGCTCTTCAGTACCCTGGGATATCTTTGATTTACTTTGCGAAAAGGTCCCGATGTGGCTTCTAGGGACTAGGGCCACAAATGCACATATGGCAAACATACTATTTCAGGAGGTGAAGTTCTTCCCTCTGTCTCAGACTAAGGCATGAATTATAGGGCTGATGTATAAAGTGTCAGTTAGCAACCGCCCTCCCCTCCCCAACAAAGTCTTGCCAATGAGTGTTTTTGACTACAAATAGTGTTTCCGCCATGATCAATGATTTGTCTTTGTATAGATAAAACAATAGCCTCTTTTAGGATTTGTAGTGCTATGTGTAACAGCACAAATCAGTCAGTGGCAGAGTGCACTGTTACTTTCCCACATAGAGAATAAAAGGTGAGGAGATGGCAAAATCATTTTGCTTTTGTTTCTCAACTCAGGAAAATGTTGCTCTCAATGGGAAAGATGGAAAAAAATGGTGACAGGAAGTAGAAAACCAGTTTAAGTAAGTCTATGGCACTTGGCTGCTGTCACTAAGCCCAAATCTTTGAGCCGAAAATATTATAATCTGGGATATTCCAAAAGCTAGTGATGTGGTTGTGGAGCTGTTTTTGGTGATCTCTGCAAAATTGTGGAGAATAGGGGAGGTGCTACAGGCCCGGAAAGAGACGAACGTCAGTGCCATTTTTACAAGAACAAAAGAGATCCTTCAAAATATAGGTCTTTGAACTTGGATTTGATCTTTGGCAAAATTCAGGATTATATTATTACAGAGCTGGTTTATAAGCACCTGCAGAAGAAACCAGTGATCAATATTAACCAACATGGATTCACCAAAGATAATTCATGCCAGATCAGTCCCATAAGGTTATTATGTTGTTAGGTCAAGGAAATTTTATATTTCTGTTCTGTTCTGATAATTGTTGATAGAGTACTTACATAGATTTGGAAGAGGTTGAGTGATTGGCTCAAATTAATAATTAACAGTTTAGTGTCAATGTGGAAGGAAGTCTTTAGTAGAATGGCTCTGGATTCCATTTATGAACTGCTTATGTTCAGCAATTTTTTATCAATGAGTTGGGCAAAACCATAGGAAATGCCCTAATCAAATTAACACATAATGTGATACTATGAAGGATAGTCAAAAGGTGATATGATGAAGTCAGAATCCAAAAATATTTCCACAGATCAGAATGATGGGCTGAATGCAATAAATGAAATTTAATTGGGATACATATGTTTAGATTCAAAAAGTCACCTTCATAAGTATAGGATGGGAGGTATTGTTTGGACTAATATTTATCTAAAAACACTTAAAGGTATTAGCTAACTTTGAGCTGAGTATCAGTCAAGAGTATTATGGAGCAGCTAAATGAGGAACAGCTCAGGCACTATTGTAGGGTGGGCCCCTTCTACATTTGTTGGTCAAGTATCCTGTTCTACATCCTGGAGGTGTCTTCTGATTGGCTAGCTATTGTGTTCCTCTCTGGTCAAGAGGGAAAGTTAGGTGCTGTGGTCCTGTGTTGGCCTAAATGGATGATGTGATTGTGGTTGAATCCAAAAACACATTTCTTTCTGTGGGAATGAGTCTGGAAGGCAGTGGCTGGGATCTCATATAGACAGGCATGCTGTGTGAACTAGGAGTTCAGGGTCTAACTTGTTGTTGTAGTGAGCAGTGAGGCATGTATGGAGAACTTAGGACATTGAGGGGGCTGGGTAGGTACAGAAGATGATATAGTTCAGTAGCCAAGAGCCTTACCAAGGCAAGTCCACTATTAGCCGAGTTACCTAGTCCATCCATGGCTTGGAAGAGTTAGCTTACCAGCTGAGCGATCTTCTTGGCCCATAAGTAATGACAAGAAACATCAGGCCTGGGGAAAGGCGAAGCCAATCCAGTCTAAATGAGCAACTTGCTCTGCCCTGTCCCACCAAGCATTCTGTGAGAACTCCATAGAGAAAGAAAGTTCATCAAGGGTCCTTGGCCACGTATGTTTACTAAAATGTTCCTTACTGCCAAACTGTTAAGGACTACAGTTTGCTTACACCACCTTTGCTGTGTTTCAGAATGTTGCAACCTAGGTTTTGAGGTATGTGTGGAATGCTTCATAACTATTCTTCTTATGTCATTTGAGAACATTTTCTAAAGAGATAATTTTATCTACTGATTATTTATAAATGGGAAACATGCTGATTGGGGGTTGGAGGCTCCAAAGTTACCACTTGTCACCCACTATAGCTTATCTCTTGAACTCGAGGTAGCATTCACCTCTCTTGGGATTCAAATATCCAAAGCCAGTTAACATTGGAGAAACAAGCCTGGGAGTAGGTTTTATTGTGACATTTCAAAGGTTTGCCATTATTCTGCTTAGACCAAGGACAAAAATCAGGACTAGAGGATGCAAGAAGCAGAGAAGCTGATTTAAGTTCAATTGCATGTACATTTTCCCCCAAATTAGAGCAGTAGAATCAGCTGCTTCAGAAGTCCTGAGATGCCTGTTACTTGTCTTCAAATGGAATATAATGAGTGCTAGAGAAAAGGAAGAGGAAATTCCCATTCATGTATGGCCAGAACTGAATCTTAGATGATTCCTGAAGTCTCTCCTATCTCTATAATTCTGTGATAGGCTAGCAATCGCTTAACTTAGAAAAGTCTTTGTAGCAAGAAAATTTAAAGAAGCATTAAATAGAGGAAGAATGACATAGCATATGATGAACAAAGCTTTCAATCAAGAAGCCTGGAGTTCAAATTCAGCGTCAATCCAGCTGTGTAATCTTGGGCAAGTCACTTCACCTCTATTTGCCTTAGTTCACTCATCAGTAAAGTTGAGATAATAATAGCACCTATCACACTCTGCGCAGTGTCTGGCACATAGTGTCGTTCCTTTGTTTCGGTCATGTTTGACTATCCATGGCCCCATTTGGGGTTTTCTTGGTGAAGACACTGGAGTGGTTTGCCAGCTCCAGCTCATTTTACAGATGAGGAAACTGTGGCAAACTAAGTTAAGTGATTTGCCTAGGGTCACACTACCACTAAATTTCTAAGGTCAAATTGGAACTCAGGTCTTCCTGACTCTGCACCTAGCTTTCTATCCACTGCACCACTAGCTGCCCTTCTGTGCTTCTCTGGAATGTAGTAGGTGCTATTTAAATGTCGCTGCTGTGGTTGTTATTTACAGCACTACTTTGATACAACTATGTATGGCAGGCAGAATTTAAACCATTCAAATCTTAGTATACTGTAAATGGGTAGAGGAAAACATGAGCACTGATTCTAGGGGAACATAGCTGGAATGGCATCATGCTTAATCATGGGATACTTGAAAACCATGTCAGCAAGGGAACATCACTGTTGCTACAAAACTGATCAATACCATTCTTCATTAGCCGAGGGAGACAGGCAGAAATGTAAATTCCTTCTAACCCATTCAATACTGTGGAAGCAAACATTTAGCATGAAGTGAATTCCTTCAGACTCATATGCTGCATGTCTGAAGCCTCTGTCTGAAATTGTTCTTTTCTCCTTGAAGGCATGTAATGTCTAGACTCTACTACAAATCCTAATATGACCTATGATAATAACATAGTCAATGACAAAATCCATAGAATCACAGAAATTTGGAATTGTAAGTTATATCAGAGACCATCTGATTCAACTCCTTTATTTGACAGCTGAAGAAAACAAGTCCCAGGGAGAAAATGGTTTAGTGAGAAAAAAGTCCCAGGCTGATAGTCAGAAGACCTGGGTCATGTTGCCAATTTTGCTACCAAAGAGTGGTGTGACCTTGGACAAGTTGCTTAAGCTCTTTAAGCTTTAACCACCCAGCCCTCCACCATCTGCAAAAGTAGATCATCAGGATATATGATATTTGGATAATCTTCCAGCTCTCTATTCTAGAGCAATGTGCTCTACGTCACACGGCTAGCTAGTGGAAGAGGAAGGAATAGACTTCGATTCTTTTAAAAATCCTGGATTTGTGGGGCTTTATGCATAGGTCATTCTTCAAGCCTACAATGGCTTATATCTTATCTACTTATATTTGCCTTTCTGAATCCCATCTTCCATTAAGGATCAGGTGCCTCATTTTGCATGAAACCTTTCATGACTCACCTATCACTACTGTTGTCTCCCTCTTTGAATTAGTTTGTATTTTGTTAACTGGGGATATATGTACACCACTAGAAATTTCTTGAAGCAAGGCATGTTTTGATCTTTTTTTTTTTTTCTCTGCCCAGCATAGCTCCTTGCACATGTCAGATATTTACAGAAAGTCTGTGGAAATGAATCTGTGGAGGTGAGACCAATAGATTCCAACTTGGAGAAGAAAAATAAATCAAATTTTGAGAGATCCATTATGAAGAGTTGTACTACTCATGGGGAATAGCTGTCTGTATGTCTTTTCCTAGAAAGAGAAGCTTTAAATGTGAGTTAAACAAAGCAGACACTGACTAGGTGAACACAGATGTTTCCTCGCCTTTCTTTTAGCCTGGTTGCATGCTATAATTGATTTTTCACCTGGAACAATTTTCTCCTGCTCCAAGGAGTGAGAAACAGCTTGTGTAGGAATTCCTGAGGATAGGAACATGACATTTCATTAGAAATAGGATTTGATCTGTATTTGAACTGCTCCAAGAAGGGAAAATGCTGAGTTTCTATGGCCAAAGGTGGAGAATATGCTTCCAAGGGAGAGGTGAGATTCAACTTAATGGAGGATTCTATGTATACATGTACATATACATGCATATCCATATATACACATATATGTACATACATACATATATACACATATACATATATATCTACATAGTCAAGGAATAGATAAAAGTATAAGTATATAAGATCATAAGGAGAAATAAATGAGGGAGTGTGATGTTACATAGATCTCTGCAGTTTTCTCATTCACTCACTCTATCTTCATCTCTCCTATGTATTTATTAAATATCTATCATCTATTTCTTCCATTATTTCTTTTCTATCATTTATCATTTATTCATCTATCTCATCTATTATCTATCTATCTAACCTATGTGTCTGTACAATCCCCCATTAGAGTTTAAACTCTTTGAAAGTAGAGCTATTTTGACTTTTTCTTTGTATCCTCAGCAGTTAGCATTGTGCTCATCATAGAGCCAGTTCTAATACATGTTTTTTGACTGATTATTAGAATCTGTTCCAAACATTTTTGGACAATTTGGGTTAGCCTTTTTGAATAGCCTTTGCTTTAATGCAATGAGTATTTGTAAAGTGCCTATTGGATACCAGATGATTTTAGGTACTGGCATTCAAATGCAGAAATGAAACTATTTTTGACCTCAAGGAATTTACCTATTACTAAGTCAGAGGAACCGTGTTTGAATATGAATTCTTCTCTTTACCACCATATTTACCTTGGACAAATTACTTCCCTTCCCTTTTAGCCTCCAATTTCTTCTCTTTCAACATATGAAGAAGGAGAAATCATATTCTATATGAAACCCAAATCCTTAACCATTTTCTGCCTTGGCCTTTAGTTATAGCTGCACAACCTTCTTCAGATGTCAGCCCCTCTATCTGCTGGCCTGGAAGCTCTCATACGGCTTAGACTGCTTGATCTCTGCTGTTCTCCGTAGATATGGGGATACTGAGGGAACTGGCCCCAACAAGTTGTCCATCACACTCCAAGCACTAAATGTTTGAGTTGAATTCTATGGTAAAGGGATACTTAATGAACAATTGCACTTACATATTAAATAAGTGACTATTCAGCCCTATGTCTCTTTTTAACCTTAACCTTAACTTTTTAAATCAATTCCACTTCTCAACACATATTTTAGAAATTACTTCGTGTTTTATTTTTATGGATGTGTATATGTTTATATATATATGTATATCTGTATATATTACATATATGTATGTAATATATATATATGTGTGTATACATATATGTATGTAATATATATATATGTGTGTATACACACATTGTGTCTCAAAAGTCAGTGTAGTTTTAAACTATATGATTAGTTAAGCTAACACAATGGCCATTACAACTTAAAATTGTATTAAGATTTTTATAACATGATGCATTAATGTAGAACTCAAAGCTGATGGAATCATGAAACATGAAGCAGTAATAAGGAAGGGAGAGAAACAGAGAAAGAGTTAGCGAGAAGTTACTAAATTGGTTTGTTCTTGCATACTCTAAATCCCATCCTATGTGCTGCATGGCAAACATGCTGGGGCATGTGCCTTTGTGTTGAGTCACAAAGTGAAACTTTTAATATGCAGCTGGCTGCTCTATTGGTTGGGATGTGGACATCATTAGGGTCATTTGGTCAAAAATAATATAAAACCTTATTTTATATAGTAAAATTTTATACTATAAAATCTCCTTGGTGTGCATTACTTAAATTCTCATAATGTCTCATGAGTTTGTCAATATCTGAGTAGGAATATACATATATGTCTGTGTATATATGTACATATATATTCACATATGTATACTCATATTCATGTGTATACACATGTACATATGCATATATACACATTCTAATCTCACAGTCAAAAAGGTACTCATGCACTAATAGCTGTAGACCAGAAAGGAATTTCATAAGCCTGGCCAAATTTACTCATTTTGCAGATAAAGAAACCAAGAACCAAAGGGCTTACATGCCATGGTTTCATAAAGTCTAAAGATCAAAATTGAGATTTGAAGCAAAGTTTCTCAATTTTAACCCAGCCAATCTTCCTAATCTACCACTCCAATCCAATCTAATAACTAAGAAAGCTTGATTATAGTAGATATGACTGTTTTATTTATGAATAAAACACTATGTGTTGGGGGGCACCACATTAAAACAATTAAAAAAAAACATTGGATTCATAGAAAAGAACAAATTCCAGGAAAGGAAAACAAACATATTTTAGCCAATCATTGGATAGTTCTGGAAAAGTCTTATTTCCATTACACATTAAACTTGATTAAATGAAACATTTTCTCAAAGGCATGGAAGAACACGGTGTAAGTTTTCTTTATCTAAAAAAAAAAATTCCAAGAATCAGTGAAGCTAAAAATTAAAGAGGTGATATTGATGGGTCATCAAATAAGGGAAGTGATGAAAAATGCACATTTTGAAGAATAGTTGAATGAATTTGAAGGCACTATATGGAAATTATTTTTAAAAATGACCCAAAACTTTCTTGGCAAACTACAAGGTGGAAAATTACTAAGAAATTAGCTATGATCTTCTCAAAATCTCTAAAGAGATAGGATATGACCTGCCACTCAATATCCATTGCTTTGATTTGGATTCCTTCCCAGAAAATCTAGAGGCTTTCTGAGATTAACAAAGGATAAGAAATCTCCACATTGAAAATATGGCACCAGTTTGTGACAGATGACCTCAGTTGACCATGAAGAAGGATATCTCACCGATGAATACTATGGAAAATCATCATCAGCTACATTTGGGTGAGTTAAATGGACAAAATTATTTAATTAAATGGTTTTCAATTAAAAAAAATCCTTTTTCCCTGAAAACAGTGTGAAAAGAAAAAAAATCTAAAGACATATTTGAAATCTGCACAAAAGGGACTTTATGATTCTTCTATTTCTCTATGTATGATGAGAAATATATTATTTTCATTTAATATTGATATAGTAAAATGTGAATAACCTCTGTTGTTGCACTACTTGGGTTAAAGTCCAGCCTCCTCCATAAAAGGAATTTCATCAGTGTCACTCTATGCACGCGTCCGCATTGGAAAAGAAGAATGAGGGAAGACTTGGAGAAGAAGGTGCAGCATTATTATTATCTTAAAATATTACAATGGTTGTTTAGCACTTACAGTTCTTTCAACTTGTCCAACTTATCTTTAAAGCCATATTACATATTAATCCCCTTCCAGAATTCTCATAGGTCATGCAAACAAGCTACAGGGAACTCTATGTCTCATCTCCATACTACTGCATTGACTGTCCACTATGTGTGGATAAAACCCCTACATATCTCCATGTTTGAGAATTCCTGGCTTCTCTCTTTTTTTTTTCCAGGTTTTGTGCCTAAGTGATTGGGTGGATGGTGTATTATTATTATTTTTTTTTTCTTTTCTTTCTTTTTTTTTGAAACTTCCATGTTGAATTTATTATGTTTTTTTAAAATTTATTTTTTGTTTTCAACATTCAGTTCCACAAGATTTTGAATTACAAATTTTCTTCCCATCTCTACCCTCCCCCACCCCAAGATGTCATGTATTCTGATTTTCCCCTTCCCCAATCGGCCCTCCCTTCTATCACCCCACTTCCACCCCCCCCCCATCCCTTTATCCCTTACTTTCTTGTAGGGCAAAATAGATCTCTATACCCCATTGGCTGTATATCTCATTTGCCAGTTGCATGTAAATACATTTTTTAACATTTGTTTTTGGAACTTTGAGTTCCAAATTCTCTCC
>CM053625.1:305248717-305268124 GCA_028646595.1 Phalanger gymnotis
GCCCAGAAACATTACCTTGTCCTCTTTGAAACTTTGCAATGTTAGGGAGCATTTATGTAGCCTCATTTCTCTCTTGGCTCTACCTCTGGACTTCATCAGATTCTTAGCATCCTATAATATCACATCAACTTGGAAACTCATTCTGCCTTGATACCCTTGTCCCTGGGGCCCCTCTCTCCCTCTGATTGGAGAGGCTCAAAGGTGGACAGTAGAAAGCTCCTCTTATCCTCCGTTTAAGGAAGGTGCCCAGCTCAACTCATTATTTCCCACCAGATTGGATGCCATTGGATTTTAGTACGCTCCTCTCCATCCTAACTCCCCTTCAGCTTCTAATATGTGTTGTCTTCTCCCCTTTTATTGTGAGCTCCTAGAGGGCAGGGACTGTTTTTTGTTCGTTTGTTTGTTTTGGTTTTTTTTGTCTTTCTTTGTTATGGATAGTGTCTGGCACATTGTAGGTGATTAATGAACTTTTATTGACTGATTGGCAATGCAACCAAGACTAGCTCTGCAAGGTAATGAGTACTGAGAGAAATCTGTTTTCCTGAAGCTCCCATCTACTGGAATCATGGGTAATATCTCTCTGTGAGCTAATTAATTCCAAGTTATTAAATGACCACACCTTTCAGCTGGAATTGTAACAGATGAAGCTAATGGTGACAAATGAGACCCATCAAGACTGGGTATAATGGATACTCATTCTATTTTCCTCCTTCATTTCCTATTCTTTCTTCTCTTCCTCTGCTTCCTCCTTCTACTCTACTTCCTCTCAGATATTGTGACAATAAATTGGCCTAGCAACACTTGGCACTTGCTGAAACCCACAGAGCAGTAATTGTGATCCATGATAAGCTCATAGAGAAATAAAGAGTAAATGTATCATTGTTGCCTGCTGAGAGCTCTGTAGAGGCCAAAGAAACACCCTTTGAACTGCATCCAGTGAACTAATAAGGATGTCAGTAGAAAGCAAAATGAGCCTCTAACTTTACTTATTCCAAGAAAGGATCTGTTTTCCAGAAATGGGAAATTGCATGTTGCTGAAGGGAGGAAAAGAAACCCCTTAGGATGCTCAGCCAGCTTGATGCATGGAAAAGAGCTTTGGACCTGGAGGCAAGGGAATTGAGTTTCAACATCTATGCTTCCCTGCTAAGTGACTTTGGCTGAGATGCCTCACCTCTCTGAGCTTCATGTTCCTCATCTGTGAAATGGGTGTAATGGTATGCGTATACTTCACATCGCAGCACCATTATGAATATTCAATTAAACAAGAATATGCTAGTATAGAATAGTAGGAAAGTAGGCTAGCTAGAGTCAGATGACCTGGGCTCTAATGCCTGTTCAGCTTCTTACTCTCTGTCTGATTTTGAACATGAAGGCAGGAAGACCTGAGTTCAAATCTCACCTCACACACTAGCCATGTGACCCTAAACAAGCTAATCTATCTTAGCTTCAGTTTCCTCATTTGTTAAATGGGAGCAAAAGTAGCACCAACCTTCCATGTTTTTTGCAAAGAATAAATGAAACAATATTTGTAAAGTGTTTTGCAAACCTTAAAATACTATATAATTTCTAACAATGGTCATTATTCTTAACATTTTTTTTAATATTTGATCTTGGAAGTAATAGAGAACCTTTGGAGTTTATTGAAAAAGTGGGTGACAGGGTCAGAGCTGTTCTAAAGGGCTGTAGAGAAATCACATTGGAAGTTGTGTGGAGAATGGAATGGGGAGAGACTTGAGGCAGGTCAATCAATTAGGAGGCTTTTTTCAAAGGTACAGGAAAGAGGAAATGGAACCCTGAGCTAAGAGAGAAGCTATGTGAGCAGAGAAAAGTGGATGTATGCCAGAGATATTGGCAACTGATTGAATGTTCAGCTGAATGCAAGGAGTTAGGGATGTGAACTTGGTGCCTAAAAGAATGACAGAGTCCTTAATAAAAATGAAGTTAGGAAGAGGGAAAAATCTTAGGGGAAAACAAGTTTTGTTTTGAATATGTTGAGTTTAAGATGTACAATTTGCACAGTTGTTTGAGATGTGTGGTTTGAAATGTTTAGCAGGAACTTGATGAAAAGGGACTGGATTTGGAAGGAAGGTTAGAGCTGGAAAGATATATTTGGAAATCACCTGCATAGAGAAAATTATTGAACCCTCTGAGCTGATGTGATCACTGAATAAGTATAGAAAGAAAAGAGAGAATGCCCAAGATTTAATCTGGGAGGACCCCATTCCCCATTATTGAGCATAAGGATGAATATAGAATAAAAATAGTGAAAAGGAGTGGGTAGGCAAGCAGAAGAGTGTAGATACAAAAATGAAGAAGACAGATTGTCTAGGACAAGAGAGTGAGCATCTTTGGTAAAGGTAGCCAAGAAGGTTGAAGAATGAGAATGAGCAATTAAATTTGGCTCATACGGGATCATTGTTAAATAGAGAGAAAGCAGTTTCAGCCGAATGGTGGTGGTGGGAGTCCAACTGCAGGGACTTAAGGACCCAGTGAAAGAAGAAAGAGACACTGATTGTGGTCTGGTTTTTCAAGGAGTTTTACTGAGGAGGGGACTTTTAGAGGTTTGTTTTTGTTTCATTTTTGATAGAAGACTTGAGTGTATATGGCCATAGCAGGGAAAGAAGCAGTTGATAAGCAGTGATCAAAGACTAGGAAGTGGAAATTATGGGGGCAGGAGAAATGATGGGAGAGAGTCTTCGTATTTAATAATGTATGCTCTCAACCTCCAGCCAACTCCTTGAGGGGAAATAAAGTTTCTTATTTGTCTTTGTAATCTCACTACTTGTCAAAAGATTTGGGGAATATTAGGTGCCTAATAAATGTTTGATGAATTAGATTAAATTAAAGCTACCCCAAAGTATTGTGGACTGCATCAGAAAGTAGTATTTACTATCTCACTGGAAATATTCAAGCAAAGGCTGAATAACCAAGATGTTGAAAAGAGACTATTTTATTACCTCTGGGTTGGATTACTCTCCCCTCCTCAAATAGCTGTCTCAATTACCTACAAGATCACACAGAAATTCCTCAGCTTCCGTTTTGAAGTCCATTACAATCTGGATCTAAACTAGGTTTTAGACATATCTTAATCTCTTTCAAATGCTCCACTATCCAGCCCAATAGTCTTTCTTCCCATTCCTCACACACCTTTCATCTCCCGTTGTTGTTCCTTTGCACAGGCTATCCCTCATGCCTGCAATGTACTTCCTCTTTAATTCAGTCTCTTGGAGTCCTTAGTTTCCTTCAAAGTTCATCTAAAGTGATAACTTCTAAATGATGCCTAGGGACCTGATCTCCCAGAAGTTTATGGCTCCTTCCACCCCCTCTAAGTCTCCCCCCAAAAGCTCTTGTCTTTGTTGTGCACATATATGTAGCTTCTTATAGGTGTGACAGCAGCATGGTGGAATGTACCAATAAAAGTTGGCCCAATAGCCAGGAACATCTGGGTTCAAGAGAAACCTCTGATAAATCTTGCTTTTGTAAGTGTTGGAATGCACTGGTAAAGGGAGTTCCTTCATTATTCACAGTTAATTCTTTTTGTCAATTAGGTCATAGACCTATTTTCTCTTCCTATCCTATTTATGTGTATAGATGTTGTCTGTCATAATAGAAGATAAATGTCATAAAGACAAGGATTGTTTAATGTTGTCCTTCTTTCCTCCACAGTTAGTATGGGGCCTGACACATCGTAGGCATTTTATAAATGCTTACTGCTTCCAAAATTCTTTTCTTCTCTTCATATCCAGACTTAGATATTAGTGGAGTGACCATGACCAAGTCATTAGCCTCTGTCAAGCTCAGTTTCCTCCTGTATAAAATGGGGTAATTATAGCACCTTTCTGCCATGATTTTTGTGGGGATTAAATGAGATAATATTTGTAAAGCATATTGGAAACCTTGAAAAATTATGTAAATACCAAATATTATTATTACTCCTTCCTTTTTCATTTTTTTATCAGGGAGTGAAAGGCTACAGTGGAAGAAATGATTATCTTTTTGCTTAAATAGACCAAGAGTTAAATGCAATCAGAAATTTTTAATCAGCCACAAGAGGATACACTGCATGCTTAGAAAAAGTCACTTGGCAAGAATGTAAGAATGAGTTTTATAAATATTCATGGGCATTCCTCGATTATCCCAGCATAAAATTCATGATGCAGTGTTCCATGGTTTATTTGATAACAATGAATCATTTAAACCATGAAAATCATCGAATTTGTAGACTGTTAAATACAGAATAAGTCACCAATACAAATGCCTTCCAATAAACTCTTCAACTGTGCAGGCATCTCCTGTTAATGCTGCTTCAGTCAGGTCTATGATCCAATGGCGTGATCCTTCAAGGCTTAACTCAAATTCAGCCCAGCCACCGAAACAGCCCTCCCCTCACTCCTTAGTCCCCCCCACCCTCACAAGCTGGAAGAGACCTCTCATCGAATCTCATAGAACTGTAGGATTTTGTAAGTTGTCTGATCTCAGTACCTTGTAGAATGTTAGGCTTCTCTCCAGATGTCAATTTCTTCATTTATAAAATGAAAGAATTGGCTATGATGACCTTTAATATGCCATATCTATATCTAAATTGATGCAATACTTTAATGACAGTGTCTTCTTTCTGCTGATTATCTCCAATTTATTTTATTTTTTTCTTGTTTGTACATAGATATTGACAGGATGTGCACCCCATTAGAAAGCCCTTTGAGATCAGGGACTGAGTTTTGCCTTTTTTGTATCCCCAGAAGTTAGCATAGTGCCTGGGACATAATAATTTATTTTTTTAAATATTTCATTTTTCCTAATTACTTATAAATACAATTTTAAACTTTTGTTTTAATTTTAAGGTTCATTTTTTCCCATTCTCATACATCTCACCCCTCTTTAAGGCAGTGGGCAATTTGAAGCATGTTATATATATGAAATAGCATAAAACATGTTTCCAAATTATGTTACAAAATTAAGAAAGTGAAAAATAGCAAGCTTTAATCTGCATTCAGATACCATCAATTCTTTCTCTGGATGTAGATAGCATTTTTCATGTTCAGTCTTTTGGAACTCTCTTGGATCGTTGTATTTTTGAGAATACTTGTCATTCAGAGTTGATCATCATATAATATTGCTCTTACTGTGTACAACATTCTCCTGGTTCTGCTTACTTCACTTTGAATCAGCTGATGTAAGCCTTTCAAGATTTTTTGTTTGAAATCAGCCTGTTAATCATTTCTTTTTTTTTTTGGTTTTATTTTTTATTAAGATTTTTTTTTTTATTTTTAGTTTACATCACTCAGTTCTGCATGATTTTGAGTTCCAGATTTTCTTCCCTTCCCCCTCCCTCCCCAAGATGGCATGGAATCCAATATATCTTCTGTATCTTCTACATATAATTTCACATTGAACTTATTTACACAATAGTCAAGTTGTAAAGAAGAATTATTACCAATGGAATGAATCATGAGAAAGAAGAAACAAAATTAAAAAAAAAGAGAGAGAGAGAGAAAAAACACAAAAGAAAAAAAAGGAAGCAAACAGTTTGCCTCAATCCACATTCAGATTTCTTACAGCAAAATAGCATTTGATTACATTCAAATACCACAAGTTGTTCAGCCATTCCCCAATTGACAGGCATTCCCTCAATTTCCAGTTCTTTGCCACCACAAAAAAAAAGTTGCTATAAATATTTTTGTGCAAGTAGATCTTTTTCCCCCTTTTTTATCATCTCTTTGGGCTACAGACCTAGTAGTGGTTTTCCTAGATGAAATAGTATGTATTAATCGATTGCCCTTTGGGGGTAGTTCCAAATTGATCTCCAACATGACTGTATCGCTTCACAACTCCATTAACAATGCATTAGTTGTCATAATTTTCACACATACTTTCATTTTGCTTTTCCTTATCATCTTACTTTGTTTTTGCCATATCGACCAATCTACTAGGTGTGAAGTGGTACCTCAGAGATGTTTTGATTTGTATTTATCTAATCAATAGTGATTTAGAGCATTTTTCCATATGACTATAGACAGTATTGATTTTGTGATCTGAAAACTGCCTCTTCATACCCTTTGATCATTTATCAACTGGGGAATGACATCTCCTTATGAATTTGACTCAGTTCTTTATACATTTGAAAAATGAAGCCTTTATCCAGGACACTTACTATGAAAATTATTTTACAGCTTTCCTATTTTCTGCTAATGTTGGTTACATTGATTTTATTTGTGCAATTTAAAAAAATTAATATAATCAATATCTATTTTATGTCTCATAATGCTTTCTATCTCTTGTTTAGTCACATTTTTTTTCCCATTCTCCACAGATCTAACAGGTAAGCTAATCCTTTTTCTCCTAACTTGCTTCTGGTGTCACCCTTTATGTCTAAATCATATGCTCATTTTGAATTTATCTTCACATATAGTGTGAAATGTTGGTCTCTACCTAGTTTCTACCATACTGTTTTCCAGTTTTTGTCAAATAATGAGTTCTTCTCCCAAAAGCTGGGGTCTTTGGGTTTATCAGACTCTAGATTACTATGATAATTTACTAACTACTGTGTCTTGTGTACCTAATCTATTCCACCACAGTAAACATTTAATAAAATTTTGTTGATTAGATTTAACTTGACCCTTTGGAGTTTTTGTTTTGTTTTCTTTTTGTCCTTACACCTCTAGCACCTACCGCAGTGTCTGATGCATATATGTGCATCTGTGTTTGTGTCTCTCTGTGTATGTGTATATATGTATGTATGTATTGTGTATATATTCAGTAGTTTCAGTCATGTCTAACTCTCTTTGACCTCACTTGAGGTTTTCTTGGCAGAGATCCTGGAGTGGTTTGTCATTTCCTTCTCTAGCTTATTTGACAGATGAGGAAAATGAAGCAAAAGATGGCAGGGAAAAGGCAGAGATTTGCCTGAGTGCTCTCCAAAATCCCTCAAACAACTTTAAATAATGTCTCAAAACAGATTCTGGAACAGCAGAAACCACAAAAAGATGGGGTGAAACAGTTTCCCAGCTTAATACAACTTAGATGGTAGACAGGGAACATCTGTTGCACAAAAAACCTGAATCTTAGGAAAGCATGCCCTTAACTCCAGCAGCGGAACCCCTCTTTAGTATTAAGCTAAAGTCAAGAAATAGGCTTGGTAAATTAGCAAACAGCAGAAAAAGTTCTTGACTATAGAAAATTAGTGTGATGACAGGAAGATCAAAACACAAACGCAAAAGGAACTGGAGCAAACAGATTTAAGTGACTTGTTCAGTGGCAGCTAGTAAATGTCTGAAGCTATATTTGAACTCAGGAAAATGAGTCTCCCCCATCTTCAGGTCTGGCACATTATCCACCACACCACCTAGCTGTGTTATGGTTTTTCCTTCATTATCAAAGAAGACCATGACTTCAGGGAGATGATACCATGACTTGCAGTTGACTTTGATTTGAGCGAGGGAGGTCTCTGAAAAGTCACCAGCCTCACTTTCTCCTCCAGACCTTTCTGGATCCAGTGGCCAGATATCACTCAGGATGACTGGACATGGCTCAGGATGCAGTGGGAAACCTTGGCCCTTTTAAGCTAAGGTGGTTTCAGGTTCTCACTTTGAATGAGGCAATGCCCATTCAGGGAATAGAACTTTTAAAGAAGTAAGCCAAGGGATGACCCCTTTAAAAAAAAAAAAGTCAAACTGGGAGGGGAAGATCCTCAGGGTTGCTGGCCAAAAGATAAACAGTTACTATTTACATTCACTCTAAGCCAAGAGGACCCAAAAAGATATATGGCACTTGATAGATTTTTTTTCATTAAACATATGCTCATGCATAGATCCAGAACTGAAAGATATCTCAGAAATAACCTAGTCCAAGCCCCTCATTTTAAAAATGAGGAAACTGAGGCTTACCCAAAGTCATTCCAGTGGTAATCATCAGAGGGAAGATCTGAGGCCACGCCCTCTGACTCCAGAGCCCATACTCTTTTTAAAGCACTATACTGCCATCAGGAAGGCTAGTACAGGGCCAAATGTTTTACCAGCATGGGCTGTATTGCAAAGTCTTCATTGGTCCAATCTATGGGATGAAACAGACTGCCCTTATCTTCGAAAAATAGTCCACAACGGGAATAAAACATGCTTTGTTGTTTTTTTTTTGAGGGAGAAGGGTGCAGATAATAAGAGACTAGTTATTACAACAAAATAGGCCTATTAACTGAGTAGATAATACGAGATACCAAGAAACAATCTAGTATCTATCACATTGCTTGTCACATAGTAGGCCCTTGATAAATGCTTGTTGACTTGACTGGAGGCACACAATAGGTCAGCAGGAGCAAATGGTCAGCAATCCACGGGGCAAATAGAAAAAATATGGTTCCAAACTGGGCATAAGTTCAAGAGACTTATCAGCCACAGCAACTTTAGCCTGTACAATAGCTCACATGTCTAGAGTACTTTTTAGAGATAACAATTAAGTGCTCTACATATTTTGTCTCATTGGATCCTCAAAGGGATAGGGTTTCCTCAGGATTGGGGAGAAGGATAAGAATGAGCAATGTGTGACTCACAAGTTATGCAGGCAGGCCAAGGCAATCCATGGCTAGGATCTAATTGCCTTAGTCTGAGGACTTCGTCCTTGACCATATCCCTCCCCTGACAATATCACAGTGTGGAGGGGACTCAGAATTCTCAAAGGTTATGCAAATAGATTCTTAATTCTGGTAGATCATTCTAACACAGAATTATGCCTGTTTCCTGGGGACTCACAAGTCTATATCTGAATCATCTCAGTGCCAAAAAGATTGCCTTCAGGGATATATCCCTCGCTTTACAGTGAGCCCCCCAAAACAGGAGCTTTCTTTTTCCTTCTCTGTAACCCCAGTAGTTAGTACAGTGCCTGGCACATAATAGGTACTTAATAAATGCTTTTTGACTCCAGTGCCTTGAGCCTCAGTAACTCAGGGAAATTATCTAATCATTTGTGAGAAAGGTTAGAAAACACTTGAGGAATAAAATGAGGGAGAAATAGTATGCTTTACAAATTGAATGAATAAATGAATAAATATTTGTAAAGGGCTAACTATGTGCCAAGCACTTCTGTGCTAGAATGCAAAGAAAAAAAGTAGTTTTTGCTTTCAAAGAGCTCCTATGCTAAATTAGAGTGGTAGGCATTTATTTCCGACGTATTTGATGTTGGAAAGTCACAAGAATGGTGAGTAGAGACATAAGGCACTAGATTAATGCATATTTTCCAGTAGCAATGGAGGATTGATTTTATTATGGCTCTAGAACAATAAAGGAGGTGTGTTAGGCTATGTGAAAGAAAGTCCAAGTGGTTGCTTCAGTTGGAGAGCAGCTCACAGGAAGGTGACCAGAGCATAACCCTAGACACATCTAAGGATACTATGGGAAAGACTCAGCAATCAGGACGGCAGGTAAAACAGGGCACTGCACTTAAAGTCAGGAAAACCTGGATTCAAAATGAGCCTGCAACACTAACAAATTGTGTAACTCTGGACCAGCCACTTCACTTTGCATCAGTTTCCTCACCTACAAAACAGGGAAGGTCTTTTAGATGGCCTCTAGGATCCTTTCTAGCTGTAATATATGATCTTATTATCTCAGATTGGGCTTTCTAGAGCTGAAAGTGTTAGTCCTCCAGGTCATGGTCTCTGCTCTGAGAATGCAACTTCAGGGAAGCTTGTGAGGTAAAAATTACTTGTGAACAAAGCCAAAGATAACTTAATTGAATTCAATATTCTCATTGATTCAATATCAATTGAATACCAATCAAAGGAATAGGCAGGGGGGGAAAAGCCATACTCTGTAGGACCTATAAAAAATAGCAAAGCAAAGCAAAGCAGCTCAGAACTAAGAATTCATTCAGCTTTCAAGGGTAGAGGAGAGAAGAGTCTAGAGGACGCCCTAAAAGTGAATCATTGAGGATCAGAGAAGAGACATAGGGAGAGCTTTTGTCTCTGTCCCTAGTATAACAACAATGTGGCCAGCCACATGTTCTTTGATCTACTTTTCAAAGGAAAGCAATGTTAAAGGGTTAACAATCTCACTTTAATCAAATGTACATATATCATTCACTTAGTTCAGGGGGAAAAGCCAGCACCTTGAACTTCAGAGAAAATACAATGAGAAATTACAAACAGAAAATATCAACAGATAAAATAAAACAAACCAGTAGACAGGCTTCTAGCTTTCTGTCCAATATCTCAGTACTTAGTTAACAGGGAAGCACCAACATCTGGGTTTTCAAGCTGGGATGCTCCTTAGCAACAGCTACCTAGAGTCTGGTCAAGTCACACAACACTCTTCCAATGAGTGAGAGCACCAAACAAAAAGCTAACCTCTGAGTTTATATACTCTGTTCAGGGTCAAAGGGCATCACAGCCATGTGACTCAAACCTATGTGAAGTAGGCTTTCCCTTGATGTAAGCAGGTCATGAAAGTCTCCTGATTTAATCAAAGAAACAAAGGCCAGACTCATCAAAGGCCCTTGATTACCTAAGTATTCCAAAAGAGAAAACAGTAAATAAAAGTCCCAACATAATTACCAGTACACCTAGTTGGTCAAAGGATTAACTCTTAAACTTCAGAAGATTGAAGGATTTGGAAATCCTCATTTGTTATGGCAGTATTGTCAGGATAGCAATGGCTGCTAGAGATGTGTGATCAGGAACCCAAGAAAAAGTAGACACAATGAGAGGCAGCTATCAAACTCTGAGTCCATACCAAAGAGGAGCTTCTTGAGAACCCACAAAAGGAGAGAAGAACTTCAAGCCACCAAGAAGTGTGAAATTATCCTCACCACATGAACTTTCTAAGTTTGAGACCGTTTACCCCTGGACTTTCAGCGTTGCTGTGAAAATATCTCTTCAACTTGGCAAAGGTGAGGCAAGGAGAAGTTTCACACCTACTGTTCTTACTATATGGCCTTAGGAATTACTTTTTTCTAAGAGCCAACTACATATGTCTAGCTAATTGTAATCAACTGATAATCATAGGCAGGAAATATGCTGATAGAGGCTAACAAATTATAATTTTAGAAACCCATATCCCAAACCAACCCAAGGGTTATCTTTAGAACCATGAAGGGATATGTCACTTCTGAGAACTCAACCTGGAACGTAGATGAGATTAAGGGGAGTAGCTCCTAAGAATATAAGACTAAATGAAGAGAAGGAACAGAAATGACAATCAGAGACGCTTGGCATGGTGTAGAAGCAGATGTCCTGGTTCCCTAGATTATCTCATTATGGCTGAATATAAACTGAGGCTAGAGAAAGCCAGTCTTAGCTGACCTACAGACAAAGCTCCATTTCCAGACATACAATGGCCTCTAATTTTCCTAGAACTCTTTGGATCTCTGCTTTGGACTTATTAGTCAATATCTTACACTAGATTTGTTTGTGTATTCCTTTCTTATCATAATATAAGCTTCATGAGGCCAAGAATTGTCAGAGTCTAGATAGCACTTTCCAAGTAACACATGTTTAATAGTAGTTGGCCAAATTACATCAAGTACAGATATGAAAATAGAGGTCCAGAAATATGAAATGATTGGCATGAGATCAGTCAGTTGGCCAATGTCTAAGATTTTATTAAGTCATTACTTTGCTAAACACAGAATGAGTTCTATAAGGAACAAAATATTGTCCTACTGCCTCTTAGTCCTGGGTTCTTTGAAAAACAGCTGACATTTACATTGGACATTAGGGGTTTGGTTCAAATTTCCTGTTTATTATGAACTTAACAATCATCAAAAATACAAACATTTCCATATACAATGAACAAAAAGAGGATGATATATAAAGTCACAAAAGTTCATTTCAAGAACATGTGCAATTTCACATTTGGAACAAACTTTTTTGGAACCCCACTTTTTTATTATTTTTTAATGTATCATTATTTTTATTATTTATTTTATTTTTAATATATCATTGATGCTCTTACCTTCCTTTTTCTGACTACCCGACAACTCCTTCTAACCCAAAATTTTTATTAGAGTTGTATGAATCTGGGCAAATCCTTTACCTTTTGTTTGCCTCAGTTTTCTCAACTGTAAAATGGAGATAATAATAGCATCAACCTCCCAGGGTTATTGTGAGATTTAAATGATAAAATATTTGTAAAGCATTTAGCATGGTGCCTGCTAAATAGTAGACAATAAATGCTTGTTTCTTTCACAAACATTACAAAAAGGTAGGATGGTATAGTGCATAGAAAACTAGACTCGAGGTCGTGAAGAGCTAGGTTCCAATTCCACATCATGTACCTGCTAGCTGTGTGACTCTAAGGATGTCACTTGATGTCTTTGGAACTCAATGTCTTTGTATGTTTAAGATCCCCTCTAGGTCTAAATCAATGATTCTCTGATCTCATTAGAGCCTAATAATAACTCTGTTCAGTAGGTACTACAGCTATTATTCTCTTCATTCTACACATGAGGGAATTGAGGATCCAAGAACTGGTATAGCACATTCTCGATGGCATAACTAGAAAACAGCCATTAAGATTTTAACCTATGTCTTACTGTTTGTTTATTACGGGCCATCTTGTTTATTTAAACCTTCAAGGTCATTAAAGCTGTGCATGATTAGAAAATGTAAATGTCCTGGTCATGTAGCAAGACTGAGGAATAACAAGTACATAGTCTGAGTACAGTACTGATATTAACAAAATATTGAAAGAATAAGAAGGAAATATCTAAGCAGGTTAGGTGTCCTTGAGGGAAAGATGAACATGGGAGTGGGGGAATCATGGGGAAAAAAATTGCACAGTAACCAACTTTTAGATCAGATTTTAAGGGTTCCAAAACACTTTGCAGACAGCATTTCATTTGAGACTTAATTCCAGTCCTATTCCCATCTAAAATTTTATTGATGAAGATACTGAGACTCAAGAAGATGCCTATGGTCACAGAGCCAGTAAAAATAAAAGGCATGATCTTGATGTCATTGCATCTCCTTTGTAGGGACTCTATGAAGACGGAGTAAGATAGTAGAGAAGAATATTCTTTATATGACCTTTTGACATGAGTTGTACCTAAACATCACCCCTCTTACTTAATTCTCCCTGGCCCATTTTCATTAAACAACTTAGTTTGGTAGCAAACATAAAAATGCAGAAAGTACCATGTGGCCATTATTGGTCCTGCCTGAGGGTGCTCACCTTGGCAGCTACTCACATATATTTGTTTGTGTGCTCTTTAGTACAGGTTTGATGCCAAGATAAAGAAAATGGCATAGGTGACTGGGAGTAACCTGTATCTTTCACTATTTTAATGAGAAATCTAGTACCTATTTGCTCTCAGTTGGGGTCTGAGGGGTGGAGTCAAAAGCTTTAGTGAAAAGACTGAAGCTTGGGAGAATTTCAGATGGGGTTAATGTTTCTAAGATAAATTTTGCTAAGCCTTAATTTCACAAGAAACACATTTGAGGGAGAACTGGCAGGGTAAGTAGCCATTTTTTAATAGAATATAAAGAAAAAGAAAATAAGAATGCCCAAGAAGTATGAATAAGGAGATCCACATAATATTTAAGATCATGTATTTTATGTAAACATAAACACAAACACACACACATATATATATGCATATATAGATGTATATAGATGTATGGATGTATGGGTGTATGGGTGTATGTAAAACATACCATAATGCTATTCAAGGAGCATCTTGAAGTATCCGTCAAGTTTTCACATGTGTAAGTGAAGAGGTGACAGAGTACCACACTCAGAGGATGGAAGACCTAAGACACTTATATGGACACTTGTATATTCCTGGACAACTCATGTAACCTCTCTCAGCCTCAATTTTGTCAACAGTAAAAATGGGGATAGTATCTCCTAGGGCCATTGCTGGGCCTGGAGTAAGGAAAACTCATTTCCTGTGCCCAAATCTGTTCTCAGACACCGACTAGCTGTGTGACAAGTCACTTAGCCCTATCTGCCTCAGTTCCTCATCAGTAAAATGAGCTGGAGAAGGAAATGGCAAACTACTCCAGTATCTTTGCCAAGAAAACCTGGAGTAGGGGCGTCATAAAGAGTCAGAAACTGAGATGAGGGAACAGAAACATCACCTAACTCATGGAATTTTTGTGAGAAGTAGAAGTAAAGAATGTAAAGAACCTGGAAAAATTTTAAACATCATATAAAGGCCAATGGTAGTAGTGGTGGTGTTGGTGGTGGTGGTAGTAGTAGTAGTAATAGTGGCAGTAGTAGTCATCAGTAGTATTATTGAAATAATTACATAAATCTTAGCCTGGAATTCAAAGCCCTCTGCTATTACTTGATATATTATCACATAAGAGGCCTTCCAATATATTCTTGTCCATCACCAATTGCCTTGACTTTTATCTTGCCACTGGACTTCAACGACTCTGGAGGAGAGAGCAAGGCTGCTGATTTGGTGCATCACTCTAAATCACTTAAATCCAATTCACACAAATCAATACGTCACTCTTGTGATGTCATTGGTCCTCTTTGAGAATGAAAGATGAAAACAATATTATTATAATATCATACATAGTATTTTATTTATATCACTTTATATATATATACATATATACATATATGTATGAGTATATTACATATATATATATATATATATATATATTCCTACTACCTGATATAACCAAACAAATCTTATGCTCCAGTCAAACTAAAGTTGGACTGAAGAATATACAGGCATTGAACCTGGGTTCAAATCATAGTTCCATTACCTAACATTTGTGTGACCTCAGGCACCAGACTTCTCTGCAACTCAGTGTCCATATCTTTAAGCTGTGGATATTGGTGCTGAACTAGATAATATCCAGTGCTCCTCCTATTCTAATTAGCATTTCTGTATTTTATCAATGTAAGGAAGAAGAATAGAAGGTCTATATGTGTAGTGAAGCTCACCTGCGGTGAAGAATTGTCCTCATGTGTGTGGCTCAAAAGAAGCTAAAGAGACATCTCCCCTGACTCTTCTCCACAGGAGATCTTAATTCCTGTAGTAGGGGAAGGAGAAGGTTGGAGCTAAAGGGCACTACTTTGCTGTCTTCACAAAGAAGGGATATAGGGTTAGAAATTCATCTAGGGGACATAATCAGGTCCTGTCTAACTTTGGTCACTTCATCATTAGAAGGAGGGAGGCCCCCAAGGTCTATATTGAAGGCTTCTTCTATTTCCTGCCTATTACCAGTTCCACAATGAAAATACATCACAAGGAGAAAAGAAATCCATTTATCCAAATTATAGCAAAAATAGAAATAGGAGAAGGTATACATAGGAAAATACATACTAGATAAAACAGAATAAAGGTTTCCCCTTGGGGGAAAGATAGTTCAGCTCACCCAAAGAGAGGTCCCTAGATCTTACCCAAGAGGAATATCCTCAAAGTCTCTAGAGTAGAAAGCTAGAAATAGGGGCATTATGGAGACTGCCCACTCAGCTCATATCTACTCAGTCTCTTCCTTCAGCAATCAACTGGGGTTGGCCTTATCCATCATTTCTCTTGAAACTGGAAACCAGGAGCAGAGTAAGTGAGTTGACATTCAAAGAAGACTTAAAGTTTGAGGAGTCCACAAATGAAATTGACCTTGAAAAGCCCTACAGAAGAGATGGATGAGAATGGAATCTCTCATCTCTTACCAACTCTACCCTACCCCTCCCACAGAACAGAGCATTCATTTCCATCAGTATTGAGAGAATCCCCTACCAATGGTCCTTTGGACTGGGGTTACACCAATAAAATCCAGCAGGAAAAAATAAGAAGAGAAATTCAATTTTTTTAAGTGGCAAAAAAAAAAATGAGATTAAACTTGCCACAACATGTAAAAGAACTCTATGAATACAATTTACAAAACACTCTCCACATGAATAAGAACAAATCTAAATGACTAAAGACATGAATTAATTGTGCGTAGGTCAAGTCAATATAATAAACATTATAATACTACTAAATTAATTTACTTATTAAATTCCATATCAAACTACCAAAGGATTGCTTAATAAAGCTGCAAAAAGTAATAAAATTAATTTTGAGTAACAAAAGGTCAAGAACATCAAAGCAACTGATAAAAAGGAGGAAGACGGCCTAGCAACATTTGATCTCAAACTATACTAGAAAGTTGTACTCATCAAAACAAAAAAGGAAAGAAGATAGGTAGGATGGAAAGAAGGAAGGAAGGAACGAAGGAAGGAACGAAGGAATGAAGGAACGAAGGAAGGAAGAGAGAGTGGAAGGGAGAAAGGGAGGGAAGGAGGGAAGGGAGGGAGAAAGGAAGGAAGAAAATTCAGACACTAAAAAATTATTATCGTGTCATCTGCACAATAATATAGTTGGGCATCTCTTCTTAATTTTAATGGTAATAACTAAAATTTGAATATTTAGGGTCATCAAAGCTCTCTCTTGCCAACCACCTTATGAGGCAAGAGATTTAAGCATTTATAATATTTTCTTTATTTTCTTTAACTTTCCCCTTTTTAGATATGAAGCAACTAAGCCTTAGAGAGTTTAACTAAAATCTACCATATATAGCACGTACTATGTTCTAGCCATTGTACTGAGTACTTTGTAGCTATGTCATATGATCTTCCCAACAACCCTGGGAGGTAGATGCTATTATTATCCCCATTTTATATTTGAGGAAACTGAGATGAACAGAGGTTAAATAATTTGTTCAAGGTGAGACAGCTAGCGATTGACTTGACCAGAGTCATAATTACTGAAGTATGTTTATTAGAGATGAGTCAATGGTAGGAACAGAAACAAAATAAGCTTGTGATTATGAAGGAACTTATCATGTAGTTGGAAATTAATACACATGAAACAGTTAAAGGAAAGTTCAAGATTGTATCATACATAGAGAACATATAACTTGAACATTTTACATTGTCAAGCCATTCCATTGGTTATTTATGAGATCAGGGATATATACATATGTATATATACATATATATATATATGTATATATACCAAGAGCCTCAGAGATCATCTGGTTTGCCCCCCACCCCCAATTTTACAGCTGAAGCAACAGAGGACTAGGGACAATAAGGAGCTTTTCCAAGGTCAAAAGGTCATTATTATAAGTGGGATTTGATTCCAACCTCTAGATGGCTCTTTGGGTGGAGTGTTGGGCCTGGAGTCAGGAAGACCTGAGTTCAAATCTCACCTCAGAAACTTACTATCTGTGTGACACTGGGCAAGTCACTTAACCTCTGTTTACTTTAATCCACTGGAAAAGAAAATGGCAAAGCATCAAGTATCTTTGCTAAGAAAACCCCATGGATAGGATAGCCCAAGGGGTCACTAAGTGATTGAATAATCACAGACTGGCTTCAAAGCCAGAATTTTTTTCCACTGCACTAGCTTAGTTGTCTTCTATATATAATCCCTATCCCAGGTAATTTAGATAGATTTTTAACAAGACCAGTCCTACAACTAACTCCTAATGGCTGACACTTGTCCATTGCACCTGTGCAGCCCTCAAAGTTCCCTTTCATCACCACCTTGAAGGCTGGTATGGCATACTGAATGACATGTTTGCCTCAAAGCCAAGAGTATGTGGGTTGCAATCACTTCTCTCTGAGCTTCATTTTCCTCATCTGTAGAATGAGGATAACAATAGCACCTACCTTATAGGGTCACCAGGGTCCAGTAGAATATTATAAAGCATAATGCATTATGCATGTGAAATATTATGTTTTTTCTCTTTCTTTAAGCAAATTAATGAATTAATGAAACAATCTGTGTTTTTTACATTGTCAAGCCATTCCATTGTTTTTATTCTGCCTTGCTCCCCCTCACTATACCAGATGGAAAACTTGAAGTAAACAATGTATTACCGAGATGGAAATGTCATACACGCAATTGGGAAACAGAAAATCACTATTGATTTAGTCACACAGATATTCATGGTTTATATTGTGTAAATAAATTAAGCTCAATTAATGCCAATTCACTATTGGCCATTTCAAGCTCTACTGATTATTTTTTTTTTAGCCAGCCAAATTCTACTTCAGTCCAGAAGTCTTCCAAGCTGTTTACTTTGTAACTTGCACCTATGTAACATAATTTTATATTTTCTTTAACTATTCCATATGTATTAACCTTGACTCTCCAACAATATCATAAACACATGCTGGACTGTGAACTTATCTCAGGCTTCTAATTGCATTGCCACTGAGGAGGAGAAAAGTGCTGAATATAGAAAGTACATTCAATAACAACTGGTTGAAAGGTTGGATGGATGGATGAGTTCATAGAATATATGATGGATGGATGGACAGATGGATGAATAGATCTGTTGATGGATCAATGAAAGAATAGGAGGGCCAATTAATGGAAGAAAGGAGGGAGAAGAAGATAGATGGGTGAATGGATCAATGATGTCTAATACATAAATGGATGGATGAATAAATCAATCATTACGGGGAAAAAGTGGGTGAATGACTATAACATTCCGACCAATAGGTTTCCTATCTGATTTTTACGTCAAGGTGGCTACTGGAAAATTACATTTTCCACCAAAAGGATAAAGAGATATAACTAATGAATAGAAACAACAAATTTACCTTTAGAACAAAATAAAAAAAGCCCGAGGAAAATTACCTCAGAACTTTCAAGGTGACAATAAAGTGAGTCTTAATAAATCTTACCTTCCATTCATCATATGAAATCAATAAATATTTTTCAAGCAGCTACTGTGTGCCAAGTACTGTGATAAAATGTCCGTGATACAAAGAAAGGTAAGATGAACGAAAATAGTCTTTGCTCTTAAAAAGCTCAAAATCTAATTGTGAATATAATAAGGAAACAATTATGCACAAACAAGACACATACAGGATAAATAACAATAATCTCAGAGGTAAGACACTAAGATTAAAGAGGACTAGAAACAGCTTGTTACAGAAGACAGAGCATTAACTGATACTTGAAATAAGCCATAATGCAAATATAAGGAGGAAAAGAATTCTAGACATAGGGAAAATGTCCAGAGCTGAAAAATAGAAAATTTTGCAAGAGGAGCAGCAAAGAAGCCAGAGTCACTAGATCACAGAGGAGAGGAGTAAGATGTCAGAAGACTGGAAAGAAGGAAGGAACCAGATTATGAAAGGCTATATAAAGCAAATAGAATTATATATTTCATCCCAGGAATAATAAACAACGAATGGATTTTGCTGAGTATAAGAAAGAAAATGTTAAATAAAGAAAACAAGAAAGAACTTAACAAAATCCTTTGAAAATCAAGTCCATTTTTTTAAATGAAGATGAAAAAATCAAAAGTAGGTTGTAGGGGTGGAGCCAAGATGGCAGCTGGGAAGCAGTGACTGGCATGAACTCCCCACCAAGTCCCTCCAAAAACCTATAAAAAAAATGGCTCTGAACCAATTCTAGAGCTGCAGAACCCACAAAGTGGCAGAGGGAAGCAGGGCT
>CM053625.1:305268624-305288619 GCA_028646595.1 Phalanger gymnotis
TTAGATCATTATGTGTCTTCCTTGGGTCTATGTCATCTGAGAGACATAACTAATCTTATCTGACTACCAGCCCTGAAACTGTTTGGACAGATTACTCATTACATCTAATTTTGTGAAAGTTCTCTGCTAAATATAATGCGAAAGCATTGATTAGGAACCATTACAAAGCATTGTGACTAGGCACTGTGGGAAATGAAGTGTAGATGAGAAGGTTCCTGCTCTCGTAGGGATTAGAGTCTAGCAAAATTTGCAACCTTTGACCTTAATTTATCAGTCAGTAATATTTTATTAACTGCTTACTTACTTCATGTAAAACTCCATGCTTTGTGCTGGGGGAAAGGAGGAAGAAAGATAAATAAACAGTTTCTGTGTTAAAGGAGCTCACGCTCAAGTGAGAGAGATGTAAATAATGAGGTATAAGTCAGTTGTTATCCTTCATTCTCAAAGAGGACCAAAATAACATCACTATACTAGAATCAAGTTACAATGTTACAATGACTATGGATGATCAAACCAATGAGCTTGGAATATTCTACCACAGGTCAGGCACAAAAAGTCCATGTGGACATTTGGGATGGATTTTCCAAGTTTACACATCTCAGGTTTCTTTTGAGCTGCTTCAATTATGCTTTACTTATAGAGCGCAACACCTTCTCTGATGAGGGCATGCCAAGCTGGGTAGTCCTGTGCCAGTGTCTCCCACATAACACAATCGATTCCAAAGTTAAGAAAGATCTGAAAGTCTCACTGTATCACTTTTTCTGATCACCATGTAAACACTTGCCCTGTGTGAGTTATCCATACAATAGTCTTTTCGGCAAGCATATGTTTGGCAATTGAATAACATGGCCAGCCCATCAGAGTTGTGCTTTCTGCAGTAGAGTTTGAATGCCTGGCAGTTTACTTTGAGAAAGGACCTCAGTGTCTGATATCTTATCCTGCCAGGTGGTCTTCATAGTCTTCCTGAGACAATTCAAATAGAAGCAGTAAAAGGAGATATAAGTAACACACATGGAGTAGCTGGAAGGTAATTTCAGAGAGAAAAGCAAAAATGAACAACGAGATTCCAGTAGAATTAGAAACTTAATTTAAAAGATTTTCCCACTAATATCAACCCTAAATTTGTCTCTTAGGAACTTCCATTCATTTCTCCAAGTTTTGCCCAATGGAGCCAAGCAGAACACGTCTAATCAGTCTTCCAGTACAAACTTTTAAAATACTTGAAGACAGATCTCACGTCACGCCTCAATCTTCTGGTATTAAGGCTGAAATTTCCACCAGTCTTTTCATTACTCTTTACATGACGTGGGAACAGCAACAATGCCTAATACTTACAGAGCACTTTGTTTTCAAAGTTCTTTAAGGTAGTATCTCTTGACCTTAACCCATGTGGTAAGGACTGCACTATTAACCTTCACTTGTGGATAAGAAAACCATGGCTTAAAACGGTTAAGGGAATTGTCAGAGTCGCTCCTCAGTACTCGAATTCTTTCTTTCTGGCTTTTTGCATTATTATTGTTCTCCCTTTGACCTAGAAGCTCTAGATTTTGACTCTGATGGTCCTACGAGTTTTCATTTTGAAATCTTTCAGGGGAGCTTATAGATTCTATTTTCCCTTTACCTTCTAAGGAATCTAGGAGATTTTCTTTTAAGATTTCTTAAAATAGGATCAATCTAGGCTCTTTTTTAGTCATGGCTTTGATGTACTCCAATGATCCTTTAATGTTTTTTCCCTAAACCTGGTTTTATTTAAATTCTCATCTAATTCATATATTTCCATTTTGTCCATTAATATATCATGAAAAACTGAAAAAAAACCTTTTTGCTTAAATATATGCAAATGATGTCTATAGCACTCCTCTACTATATTCATTTAGTAACCTTGCAAAAAAAAAAAAAACAGATTACCCTGCTTACCACCTGATAACTTTTTCCTCCCACGGCAAGATCATCTTGTGGATGTGGATAAAAAAGCATCCACAGGGGTGAGTGAGGTCCACACTCATGAAATTACATCTCTATGAAGTACTGGAACATCACGCATGGCAACCAATGGGGCAGCTAGGTGGCATAATGAATAGAGTGCTGGGCCTGGAAGACCTGAGTCTAAATCTGGCCTCAGACACTTTCTAGATGTGATGCTGGACAATTCACTTAACCCTTTTTGCCTCAGTTTCCTCATTTATGAAATAATCTGGAGAAGGGAATGACAAACCACTTCAGTATCTTTACCAAGAAAACCTCAAATAAGGTTGTGAAAGGTTAGACATGACTGAAAAATGACTGAACAATAAAAATCCATAGTATGTAGTGCATAGTACATAGTACATATTGTCTGCAATATCATAGACAGTAAGTCTGAAAATCAATACTTTAGGAAGATGACAGAAGATGGCACTAAGCATCTAAAAAGGTCCAATTTCTTGCTACTTGTTTTTCAGTTTTTCTAGGTTACTCTGATTCCCAGATTTAATCCTAGACCACCAACTGATAACTTCTATAGGTTAAGACACACATAAAATTAACACATCTTATTTCTGGGCCAGTGGTCCTAAGGACTTCACATTGGGTGTTTACCTTGGTGAAGGGGAAAGATCAGCTCATCTCTTTTTTTTCTGTTGATGAACACAGGTCTTCTACAGAAATGTAACTGTTGAATAATCAAATTGAGGCTTTATCATTTATGCCTTATTTTAAAAAAAATCTTATTTTTAATTTATGGAATAAATAAGCATTTCTATGACAGAGTATAATAAAAAGATGATTGCCCATAAAACTACAAGTCTGCTATGTATTACCTGCTATTCCTTTTAAATACACAACAAAGTTATTGTGTAAATTTCTATTTTCTTTTTTTTTTCTTCTTTCCTCCTTCACCTTAGAGATGGCCACCATCAGGCACAAATTTATATCTATATCTATACATCTATATCTATATCTATATCTACATCTATATTTATCTATACAATACAAATACATACACACATATAATTTTATTATATATAATATTTATTTTTAATACATATAATTTTACATATACATGTAAAATTATTCCATATATACTTCTATTTATTCATTCTTTCTTTGAATACAGATGACATGTTTCTTCATATCTCCTTTATGGCTAATCTGAGTATTTATAATAGTCTACTCCAAGTATGTAGCTAGGCCAGCTTGCCTGCCCCAAAGTTCACCATTGTTTGGCAGTTAATGGATATTCCTTTTCCATTCACAATAAGAGCTACTTCCTTATTTGATAATTATAGGAGCTCTACAGAAGCAAGATCATTGGTCTGGGTGTTGCTACCAGTTTTAGGTCTCTAGGTCTCTTTTTGGCCAATAAACAATTGTTATTAGTGTTAGTGAGGAAGGCATTCTCCTTCTCCACAGTGATTTCTCCACTAAGTGATAATTCTGTGGCTGGAAATAAGGGTGCTGGACTTGAGTGAGGGAAGAGGGTAGAGGTATTGCTATTCACAAGGCTCTTGGGGACTGGGGCCTGGACTATTTCCATTCAAGTATGAGAGTTGGTCCACATAGTGGTGGTGCTTTAACTTGCCTGGCATGTGGTTCCTCCTATCTCAAAATTCAATGGGTATGAATATTACTGTTCTTGTATTTGTGCTCAGAAACTGAACTTCAAAGACATAAGATAGAAAAAAGTATAGTCAGATAACAGTTTGATTAAAAATAGGGCATCTATCTAGTGGACCACAGCCCCAACAAGTGTCAACACTGTGAAGTGACAGCCAAAAAAGTAGATTGCATCTTGAACTATTTTGAGTGGCCTACTTTCTGCATATAAGAAAGTAAAGGGCTCATTGCTCTCTGGCCTGATTAGATTACATCTGGAATATTTTGTTCCGTGTTGGGCACCATTGTTTGACAGTGACATTACTAAAATGGAATAATATCCAGAGAAAGGCAACCAGAAGGGTGAAGGACCTTGAGATCATGCCATTTGTTGGTGTCTTGAAGAATTTGGACATAGGCTACATGAGAGGGAAAAAAACACTCAAGGGAATGGAATGTGGTTGATGACTATTTTCAAGTACTAGAAAGGCTAGAGTGCTAGTGAGAGATTGAACTTATCTGGGTAGAACCAAAGGAAATGGAAAGAAGTCAGCAAAAAAAAAATTAGTCTTGTTTCTGAGAAAAGCTTCCTAACAATTAAAGCTACTTAAACCAGGAATAAGCTGTCTTAGATGGAAGGATGCTCTTTCTCTTTGGAATTATTCAAGTAAAGGTCAACTGACCGCTTTGTGGGTGTGATGATGAGGTGCTTATTTACAGGTTGGGTTAGATGGTCATTGAGATCTCTTCCAGTTCTAAAACAATCTATAATTCTGGCCTTCTTTCAGCTGAGAGAGATTGTGTATGGCAATCAAAAAAAAAACCCATCAAACTCCTTCTACTTGCCAGACACTGTGCTAAGTTCTGGGGATACAAATAGAAGCAAGGACCATCTATTCCCTCAAGAATCTCACCATCTGAGAGAGATAATTTATAAACAATTATATACGAATAAGCTGTGTACAGGAAAAAATATGAAATGATAAATAGGAGTAAAGCAATAGAATTACAAGAGTTGGGAAAGATTTCCTGTAGAGGATGGGATTTTATTTGGGACTCAAAGTAAGACAGGAAGCCAATTGGCAGGGATGAGGAGGGAGAGCATTCCAGGCATGAAGGACAGCTGGAAAAAATGCCTGGAGTTGAGATGGATTCTCTTGTTCATGGAACATCAAGGAGGCCAATGGTACTGGTTTAAAGAGCACTTGGAAGAGAGTAAAATGTAAGACAGCAAGGTAAGAAGGGGCCAAATTTTGAAGGTCTTTGAATGCCAAGTAGAGGATTTTGTATTTGATATTGGAGACAATAGGGAATCACTGGAGATTATTGAGGAAGGTAGTAACATGGATGGACCTGCACTTCAGTGGCTGAATAGACACTCAGTCAATTAACATGAATTTATTAAATGCTTACTACATATCAGACATTATAGTACTATGTTCTGGATATATAAAAAAGAGGCAAAAACAGATCATCTCTCAAGAAGTTTACGTTCTAATTATGCATATTGTCTCCTTTGCTAGAATATAAAACTTCTTAAGGATAGAAGCATTTTGCCTTTATCTTTGTACCTCTCATGCCTAGAAAAGTGTCTCTATGTGGTAAATACATATGAAATGCTTTTTAAATTCAGACCCAATTCAACCTAGCCTTATTACCTGCAATGGCCTTAGAACTCACAACATAGATAAAAATTGCCCTCACAGTAAGCTCTCTGCTGAGGGTCTATGTTGTACTTAACAAATGAAAAAGAAAAGAAGGGAACAAAAAGAAGAAGAAAATAAGTTGCATATTTTTGTAAGGCAATTGTAGAGGTCCCCAGGGGAACAACAGATTGATTTCATTCTAGACAGAGACTATTTACTAAGCAAATTCTGAATGCCTCATGATGGCATAAGACCATTGCAAATTCAGTTTCTAGCTCCTTTTGATTCTGTGGTTTTCACACAAGATGGATGTTTTCAGAAGCAGCAAGAATTTTTAACAAAGGGCACAATGAATGGATTAAAAGATGCAAGATTGCTTGGCAGAACTTTTGTGTGTCTCTAAGTAAGTAGGTGATTCATTTGTGCCTGTGACTCTGTCCCTCTTTGACATGCTCCAAGTTGCTTCACAATGAGACATTTTGCCTTTGACATTTTTTTCCTCCTTTCTTGGCTGACTAATCACTATTTGCCATCTTCTCAGCCATCCAGGCTCATTATGGCCTGGCTTTACAGCCTTAGGTATTTACATTCTTCATTAACTTCTCTGATAACTTAATGTAGGAAGATTTTAATTGGAAATAAAGCACTTGGAGAAATTCATGGCCAAGCCACATGGTAAATGACAGAGCCAAGGGCGGGCTCTGTCCTTCTTATGCCTATTGCTGAAGTCTGTCTTTTGGAGGGATTTCTCTAAAGAGGGACCACATCTCAGCTGGATATTAGTTTAGCTGACAAAGGTCTAAAGTTTAGCAGGCTACAGGCTTCCTATGTGACATGTCAGCCCCAAGTTGGATGAAATGTTATGTTAACTTACTAGAAATATGGTGACTGAAAGGAGGGAAAGGTGCAAACTGTTTTCCTTTGACTTGATCAGATTTTATCAGGAATATTTCACTTTGTTCACTGTGTCACAATTTAAGAAGAGCATTTATGAATCCTGAGATTAGCTTCCAAAGTATGACTTAATTTTACATTAGAATCTGATTATGGAAGGCCTTAGATGATAAATGAATTAATTTTGTTCTGTAGGATATGTAGCGTCTCATAAAATTTCTAGCCAGTGGCATGTTACTTGTTTTTTGGTTAAAAAAAAAATCCTGCAGTCATTGTATATGGGATACATAAAGCCAGAGAGGTTAATAAAGAATGTGCTGAAGAGGCAATACTACTGTATTTGTAGTAAGAAGACCTGAGTTTAAATTCTACCTCTGTCATTTATGTCCTTGGACAATGCTTGAATGCATACAAAAACATTTATTAAGTATTTATTTTGTCATAGAGACTGAGCTAATTACTAGAGATATAAATCTAAAAGACAGACAGACCCAGTAATAAGAGAACTTACATTCTAGGAAGAGTGAACAGCATATTTAGGTGAGCGAATGGTGGTAAGAGAGGGGTGGAGTCACAGGGGAAAATGCCCTTTCTAGGAACAAAGATTGTTCAGTGTGACTTGAATGATTCATCCCAAAGAAAGATATAAAAACAAAAGACGAGAGTGACTGATTAATCGGGGGAGAAAGAGATGGCAAGAAAATGGTGTCAGGTGGTTAGATGTAGTAAACTTTCAGAATTGGTGACATGATCCCTGGGATGGCTGACATTGATGAAACACTTGAATTCAAGAGCTCTGATCTGCATTGAGTCTGGCAACAATATTGTAAACTCCTAGGAGTGAGGTGCCACAAGGCTGCCTAAAGAAGGATGAATACACCTAGGAGCAGGTCAAAGCATCTGTGCTGATCAGAAAAGGGACTGGGCCCACCAGTGGTTACTGCACTTTCAGCCTGAGTTAGATAGGGAGACCCTGTTTAAAAAGGTCAATATGGCTCCAGTGTGGGGAGCTAAAGATCTGGTTGATTGGGTACATGCATGTCAAGAGGCAGGGGTGGGGGCAGAGCCAAGATGGCATTGTGAAAGGAAGGAACTATAGGAGTTCTTTCACAAATTCTTTCAGATATGTCTAAAAAAGTGAGTCTGACAAGGTTTGAGAGAGATAGAAGCCACTGGTAGACAGAGAGGGGCAGGAGCACTGGGCACATGCAAGGGCATCAGACCAAACCAACCAGGAACAGCAGAGGAATCTAGACAGCACGCCTTTCTGAGAGAGTGCTGGGCAAGCAAAACACCAAAGCAGGAACAGGCCCCGGAAGGAAGTACCAGCTAAAGCCACAATTGAGCCCCAGTCCTCTCAGCCCAGGAGGGCAGTCTGTCAGAACACAAAGCCAGCGACCATGGGAGCAGCTAGCCTGGAGGCCCCCAACCCACAATTTAAAGGTTTAAAACTTGCCTTCTTGAACTTCTGGGAGCCATGACGTGAAGGTCAAATGGCTATTATCCCTCTCTTGAAAAAACCCAGAGAATAATACCTCAGGAGAAACAGAGCCAGAAGCGGGGCATCAGTAGTGAGAGAAGTGTGGGAGAGGGCACTTCCTGTGGTGGCAGAAGGAGACAAGTGCAAGAAGAGAGGTGTCCCAGCAGCCCTCACCTCAGCAGAACAACGAGAGTAACTGAGCCCCAGGGAGTACAGCTACCTAACGTCAATGCCAGGACCCATATGTGGCTTTGCACAGCCATGGGAAGTGGCAGACACCAGCACAGATAAGAGCTGAGACCAACCATTCTGTAGAACAGTCCCGGGGAAGAGGAGACCCCCTCCCCCAGCAGCCAGACCACCTATCTCCCAAACATCACAAAACCAGAGGCCATAGAACATAAAGCCAGTAAGCAAACCCACAGATTCCAACACAAGAAACTTGTGACAGAGCCCCATGAGCCTCAGAAACAAAGATTCACTTGAGAAGGCAGGAGGGGAAGAAAAGGCACCATGAAAAAACACACAAAGAAGCCAAAGATGATTGATTTATATTATGGAGACAAGGAAGATGAAAATATCAATTCAGAAGAGGACAACATTGACACTACACCCACATCTGAAACCTCAAAAGGGAAAGTGAACTCGTCTCCAGACCAAAAAGCATTCCTGGAAGAACTCAAGGAGGACTTTAAAAACCAAATTAGGGAGTTAAAGAAAAAATGAGGATGAGGAAATGAGGAATGAGGAAAACAAATCTTTGAAAGGTAAAATCAGGGAAATGGTTAAGAAAATCAGATTATAAATGGAGAAAATGTCTCATTGAAAAGTAAAATCAAGCAAATGGAAATGGAGATGGAGAAGATAAAGGAAGAAAACAACACATTAAAATTAGAATTGGGCAAGTAGAAGCTATTGACTCTATGAGATATCAAGAATATGTCAAACAAAATCTCGAGAATGGAAAAAAAAAGAAAATGTGAAATATCTGCTTGGAAAAACATCTAACCAGGAAAATAGATCCAGGAGAGACAATCTAAGAATTATTGGTCTACCTGAAAGCTATGATGAAGAAAAGAGCTTGGACAGTATCTTCCATGAAATCCTTAAGGAAAATTACCCAGAGGTCCTAGAACTAGAGGGTAAAATTGCCATCAAAAGAATCCATTGATCACCCCTGAAAAAGATCCCAAATTGAAAACTCCAAGAAATATTATAGCCAAATTCCAGAACTACCAGGTGAAGGAGAAAATTCTGCAAGCAGCTGGAAAGAAACAATTCAAATATCATGGAACTACAGTCAGGATCACACAGGATCTTTCACCTTCTACATTAAATGACAGGAGAAATGGGAATATGATATTCCTGAAAGGCAAAGCAGTTGGGACTACAACCAAGAATCAACTGCCCAGCAAAACTGAGCATAATTTTAAAGGCAGGGAGAAGGACATTCAATGAAATAAGGGAATTCTAGACCTTCCTGATGAAAAGGCGAGAGCTCATTGGAAAATTTGATCTCCAAATACAAAACTCAAGAGTGACATAAAAAGGCAAATGGGGAGGAAAACCCTAGTTAATCAATAAGGTTAATTAGTTACATCCTTATATAGGGTTATTTTGTTTCATATGTGTTACATACATATATGTATATGTATATATATATATGTCGATCTTGAGAATAGTATAGTCATTATGACAATTGAAAGGGATATTCATAGACTGTGGGTATCAGTATAAAATAATCAATATAATGATAAAAATATAATAAAGAGATATGAAGTAATGGTTCTGGGAGAAGTGGTAAGGAGGTAGTAGAAAAGGGCAAATTACATCACATGAAGAGGCAAAAAGACATATTATAGTAGAGGGAAAGAAGGAAGGGAGACAAGCAGTATCTGAGCTTTACTCTCATCAGATTTGGTTCAAGAAGGGAATAGCATACCTGATAAGTATAGAAAGCAAACTTGTCCTACAGTTAGTAGGATGGGAAAGGGGAAAAAAGGAAGAGCATGGCTAGAAGGGAGAAGAAAAAGAAGGGGAAAAAGGTAAGGGAGGCTAATCAAAACGGAGGGTTAACTGAGGAAGGCGGCAGTCAAAAGCAAAGCTCTGTTGAGGAGTGGAAGGGGAAAGGGAGAAATAAAAACATAAACGGGGGGAAATAGGATGGAGAAAAAGACAGATAGTAATCATGACTGTGAATGTGAATGAGATGAACTCTCCCATAAAATTGAAGTGCGTAGTGGAAAGGAGTAAAAATCATAATCCTACAATATGCTATTTACAAGAAACACATTTGAAACAGGGGGATATACACACAGTAAAGGTAAAATGCTGGAGTAGAATATATTGTGCTTCAACTAAAGTAAAAAAAAAAACAGGGGCAGCAATCCTAATCTCAGACAAAGCAAAAGCAAAGATAGATGTAATTAAAACAGATAAGGAAGGGCACTACATCATCCTAAAAGGCACCATAAAAAATGAAACAATATCGTTATTTAACATATACGCACCAAGTGGTATAGGATGCAAATTCTTAGAAGATAAGTTAAGAGAGTTACAGGAAGAAATAGACAGCAAAACCATAGTAGTGGGACACCTCAACCTCCCACTCTCTGAACTTGATAAATCTAACTTCAAAATAAAGAAGATAAGAGTTAAGGAGGTGAATAGAATTTAAAAAAACAGGCAGATATGGTAGACCTCTGTAGAAAACGGAATGGGGATAAAAAGGAATATAATTTTTTCTCGGTGGTACATGGCACATACTCAAAAATTGCCATGTACTAGGGCATAAAAACCTCACAATCCAGTGCGGAAATACAGAAGTAGTCAAAGCATCCTTTTTAGATCATGATGCAATAAAACTTATTTGTAACAAAGAAGCATGGAAAAAAGTTAAAAATTAGCTGGAAACTAAATAATCTAATTCTAAAGAATGAGTGGGGCAAAGAACAAATCATAGTAACAATTAATAACTTCATTCAGGAGAATGACAATAATGAGACAACATACCAAAACTTATGGGATGCAGCAAAAGCAGTTCTTAGGGGAAGTTTTATATCTCTAAATGCTTACATAAATAAAATAGAGAAAAAGGAGATCAATGAATTGGGCATGCAACTGAAAAAGCTAGAAAAAGAACAAATTAAAAATACCCAATTAAATACCAAATTAGAAATACTGAAAATCAAAGGAGAGATTAATAAAATTGAATGCAAGAAAACTATCAAATTAATAAGTAAAACCACGAGCTGGTTTTATGAAAAAAAACACAATAAAATTGATGAACCTTTGATCAATTTGATTTTAAAAAAAGAAGAAAATCAAATTACCAGTACCCAAAAAGAAAAGGACGAATTTACCTCCAATGAAGAGGAAATAAAAACAATAATTAGGAATTATTTTGCCCAATTGTATGCCTATAAATTTGACAAGGTTAGGGATATGGATGAATATCTACAAAAATATAAATTGCCCAGGTTAACAGAAGAGGATGTAAAATTCCTAAATAACCCCATCTTAGAAATAGAAATTGAGAAAGCCATCAATGAATGAACTCCCTAGGAAAAAATCTCCAGGGCCAGATGGTTTTACATGTGAATTTCATCAAACATTTAATTCCTATATTTTATAGACTATTTGGGAAAATAGGTGAAGAAGAAGTCCTACCAAATTCGTTTTATGACACAAATATGATACTAATACCCAAACCAGGAAGCATCAAAACAGAGAAAGAAAATTATAGACAAATTTCACTAATGAATATTGATGCAAATTTTTTAAATAAAATATTAGCAAAAAGATTGCAGCAACTTATCACAAGAATAATACACTACAACCAGGTAGGATTTATTCCAGGAATGCAAGGCTTGTTCAGTATTAGGAAAACTATCAGCTTCATTGATCATATCAAAAACAAAACTAGCAAAAACCATATAATCATCTCAATAGATGCAGAAAAAACCTTTGACAAAATACAACACCCATTCCTATTAAAACACTATAAAGCATAGGCATAAATGGCGTCTTCCTTAAAATTATAAATAGCATCTACCCTAAACCATGAAGAAGAATTATTTGTAATGGGGATAAGTTAGATGCATTCCCAATAAGATTGGGGGTGAAACAAGAATGTCCATTATCACCCCTATTATTCAATTTGGTCCTAGAAACGTTAGCTGTAGCAATAAGAGAAGAAAAAGAAAGTGAAGGAATTAGAATAGGCAAATATGAAACTAAATTATCACTTTTTGCAGATAATATGATGATTTACTTAGAGAATCTTAGAGAATCAAATAAAAATACTTTAAATAATAAACAACTTTAGCAAAGTTGCAGGATATAAAATAAATCCATGTAAATCTTCAGCATTCCTATACATTACTGACAAAGCCCTACAGCAAGAGATGGAGAGAGAAATTCCATTTAAATTTACTGTAGACACTATAAAACATTTGGGAATCTGTCTGCCAAGACAAACCCAGGGCCTATATGAGTATACTTACAAAACATTTTTCACACAAATAAAGTCAGATCTAAATAAATGGAAAAATATCAGTTGATCTTGGTTAGTCCAAACTAATATAATTAAAAATGACGATTTTACCTAAATTAATTTATTTATTTGGAGCAGTACAAATTGAACTACCAAAAAATTATTTTACAGAGCTATATAAATTACTAAGAAAATTCACCTGGAAGAACAAGAGGTCTAGAATATCTAGGGAATTAATGGAAAGAAATGCTAGGGAAGGTGGCCTAACCATACCAGATACTAAACTGTACTATAAATTAGCAGTCATCAGAACTACCTGGTACTGGCTAAGAAACAGATTCATGGATCAGTGGAATAGTTTAGGTACACAGGACACAGTAATCAATGACTACAGCAATGTACTCTTTGATAAACCCAAAGAACCCAGCTTCTGGGCTAAGAATTCACTATTTAACAAAAACTGCTGGGAAAATTGGTAAAGATACAGCAGAAACTGGGCATAGACTACTATCTTATACCAGATACCAAAATAAAGTCTAAATGGGTTCATGATTTAGGAATAAAGGGTGATAATATAAGCAATTTGGGAGAGCAAGGAATATTTTACCTATCAGATTTATGCAAAAGCAAGGAATTCATGACACAACAAGAGAAACAGAGCATTATAAAATGTGAAATGGATAAATTTGATTATGTTTAATTGAAAAATTTTTGTATAAATAAAGCCAATTCAACAAAGATTAGGAGGGAAGCAGAAAACTGAGAGAAAGTCTTTACAACTACTGTCTCTGATAAAGGCCTCATATCTAGAATATAGAGGGAACTGAGCCAAATTTATAAGAATAGAAGTCATTTCCCAATTGAGAAATGGTCAAATGATATGAATAGGCAGTTTTCAGAAGAAGAAACTGAAGATATCTATAGGCATATGAAAAAAATGCTCTAAATCCCTGCTGATTAGAGAAAAGCAAATCAAAACAACTCTTAGGTACCATACCTCTCCTGTCAGATTGGCTACCATGACAAAACAGGAAAATGTTAAATGCTGGTGAGGATGGGGGAAAATTGGAACACTGTGACATTGCTGGTGGAGTTGTGAACTGATCCAGCCATTGTGGATTGTAATTTGGAACTATGCCCAAAGAGCTATAAAAATGTTCATAGCCTTTGACCCAGCAATACCACTTCTAGGGTTGTATCCCAGAGATCACACAAGATGAAAAAGGACCCATATGTGCAAAAATATTAATAGTGGCTCTTTTTGTAGTAGCAAAGAATCAGAAATTAAGGGGATGCCAATCAATTGGGGAGTGGCTGAACAAGTTGTGGTATATGAATGTAATGGAATACTACTGTGCTATGAGAAATGGGGGAGATACAGACTTCATAACAACCTGGAAAAACCTTCATGAGTGGAGCAGAACTAGAAGAACATTATACACAACCACAGATATATGGATTCTACGATGACTAACCTTGATAGACCTTGCCTTTTTCAGCAATGCGAGGTTCAAAGACAACTCTGAAGGACTCATGAGGGAGAGAGCTATCTACATCCAGAGAAAGAACTATAGAGACTGAATGCAGATTGAGGCAAATTGCTCTCCTTTTTTTTTCTTCTCTCTTTTTTGTTTTTCGCTTTTTGGTTTTGTTTCTTCTTTCTCATGATTCACTCCATTGGCTATAATTCTTCTTTGCAATTTGACTGTGTAAATAAGTTCAATGTGAAGTTAAATGTAGAAGATATATCAGGTTCCATGCCTCTTAAGGGGGCCAGGGAGGAAAATCTGGAAATCAAAATCATATGGAACTGAGTGTTGTAAACTAAAAATAAAAAATCTTAATTAAAAAAGAGGCAGAAGTGAGTTATGTGATACCTAGATCTACTAAGTCATTTAATAATAATCATATAAATCTTAATGGTTCTTGTTTATATATCACTTCCCATTAAATATTTTATGTAAATTGTCTCATTTGTTCCTCACAATAACAATAATTATCACTAACTTTTATATGCTACTCACTCTATGCTAGGCACTGTGCTGTTTACAAATATTATTTCATTTAATCTTCATAACATACCTGTAAGATAGGTACTATTATTATCCTCATTTAACAAACAGAGAAACTGGGAGATCAAGTGATTTGCCCAGGGTCACACAGCTAATAAGAGTCTGAGACAGGATTGGAACCCATTTTCCTGTCTTCAAGTCTAACATTCTATCCATTATGCTGCCTGGATGTAGCTCCACTTATTTAACATCTCTGGATTTTATATTCTTAGTCTACAAAAGAGAGAGGCAAATTGGATTAAACCAAGGTTCCTTGAAGCTTTAAATTGTGTCACGTGACAACTAAGTTGGCAAACTAGACATTTTCTCTGATCTTCTTAAACCACCTCAAAATGGAAATTATGCACCAAAGATAAGACAACTTTATATCTTCATAGTCTAATCCAGTTGCATCAATCTCAAAAAGAAATAGATCCTTGTGGACACATATTGACTTAGAAAACCACAAATTAATGTTATTTATGTGTATTGTTTCTTTATTTTGTTAAACATTTCCCAAATACATTTTCATTTGATTCTGTATCACTTGTGAGTTTGATGCCTCTGAGCTAAGATATTAAAAACCCAAAAGAATGTAAAATCTCTATAAACTAAAGTCACATCCCACTTACCCTGCATTCTGTTCCCATTGTCCCCCCCCTCACAAAGCAAGGCTACACTAGCTTATCCAACCCATAGGCTTACAACAAAATGTAACCTCATACTTTGGTCCTTCCTCTTTCTTTCCGGTGTTATGAAGATCCAAGGTCAAAACTATGGAAATCTGCTGAGGTATCAGTAACCAGTTCTGAGTCAGTAGTCTGTGCTACAAAAGATCTCCACAGGAAAATGAAGTAACAGAGAGAAAGGAGCAGGGCATAGGTCATATCTGGGCTTGAAACAGAAGTCAACTTCAAAACCTAGTCCCTAACCACCTTTCCCAGTGCTGGGAGATCCAAACAATGAATGACAGAAATTGTCCCAGGCTACAATATCACCAATATGACCATTCCTTATATTATTGGGTCAGAGAATTGAGGTGCAAATAAAATGAGAAAGGATTCTGTTTGTCACAGGCTGTGTGGTACTCCACTAAGCCTGAAAGAGCTTAGCATATAAATAGGCCCAGTTCTGCCCTCCCAAAAGTCACTCAAGCCAGAAACCTAGGCTGATAAATTGTGAAATGCCCAACATGGTAGGAGATTAAGATATTTAGATGCAGCCCTCACAGAAAGCACTATCATATGGGAGGGAGTCGGAAAATAAGCAATAGAGGAAAAAAAAAGACTAAAATGCCTAAAGATCCCAGGAGGGAGAAAACTCAAAGACCTTGAGCAGAAACAGATAAATCAAAAGGGAAAATATTACCAGCAGAAGGAAATATGGCCTCCAGATCCAGTAAACCATTCCTAGCATCTATGAATAAATACTGAAAAAGAGAAAATGAGATGGAATACCCTGGGGAATTTGAGAAAATTGAACCACAGTATGCTATTCGTGAGTAGTTTAAAAGAGAAATGGAAATTGTGAGAGCAGAATTTATGACATGCACAACAGAAATAATTGGAATAGTAACTTTAAATTATGCTGTTTTGGAATCCTTGGTGGTCCATATGGGAGGGAAGGTGATAGACTTAAAGTGGAAAGGAAACACAGCAACCGTCTAGTCCAACCCCTTCTTTCAACAGATGAGGAAACTGAGGCTCTGAAAAGTTTAGTGATTTGTCCATTATCCTACAGTTAGTAGAAATTGAACTCATCTTCCTGACATCAAGTCCTGGGCTCTGCCCATAACACCATACTAATGGTGACGTAGCTTATTTCTTAGCTACCTTTCCATTCTGAATTATATAACAAATGATCATATAATGATCAATGATCCTAGCTTTGGGGATAATGACACTTAGAATGAAAATGGAGGGTAGAATTCTAGATATATGATAGACATAAATTCAACAGGCCCTGGTGAGTAATTGGGTATCAGTGAGAAATGAGATGGTAAAGTCAAAGATAACTTTGAAATGACAATCTTCAGCTCTTGGTTGTTTTTTCTTCTCCTGATGAGAGAATTAAAAAAGAAAGCTCAGGATATTAGAGAAAATTAATAAGTCCACAGGGAGAGGATAATGCTGGCTTGAGGATATCAACAATAACAGCTGGCATTTATGTAGCTTTTTGAGGTTTGCAAGGTTCTCTCAATCTCTCTTTCTTTCTCTCTATGTGTATATATGTATATATATCTACATATGTGTGTGTGTGTGTCTATAATATGTGTATCTATATATATATACACACCCACATACATAAATGTATATATACATACATTCACAAACACACATATACACATATACATATACATACATATATATGTGTGTGAGTGTGTGTGTATGTATGTATGTATATATACATATATATGTATATACCTCATTTGACAAGTTTGCTATAATGATGATGATGGTAACTAATTTTTATATAAGGCAGCTAGGTGGTGCATTGCATAGAGTGCTAGCCATGGTGTCAGGAAGACCTGAGTTCAAATATGGCTTCAAACACTTACTATCTATGTGACCCAGGGCAAGTCACTTAACCCTGTTTATCTTAATTTTCTCATCTTTAAAATGAACTGGAGAAGGGGATGACAAACCACTCCAATACCTTGCCAAGAAAATCCCAAATAGGGTCATGAAAAGTTGTCCATGACCTAAACGACTGAACAAGAAATATGTATTTAGCTCTTACTATGAGGCAAGTACTGTGTTAAGCACTTCACAATTATTACCTCATTTGATTCTTACAACAACCTAGGGATGTGGGTGCTATTATCATACCCATTTTACTGATAAAGAAACTGAAGCAGACAAGAGGTTAAGTGACTTGCCCAGGGTCACAACGCTATTATGTGTCTGAGGCTTGCTTTGAATTCTGGTCTTCCAGACTCCAGGTCTGACATTCGATCTGCTATGTGGTTGTTGTTGGCTCTTTGTTTTCTAAAAGGACAATAATATCACAAGTTGATATCTTGACTCATGCATGAATTGGATTTAAATGAGGTAGAGCTGCAAAAAGTCATCAGCCTCTCTCTCTGTCTTCCAGAGTCATTGAAATCCAGTTGCAGGACAAAAGTCAAGAGAACTGGCAATGTCATGGGATGCAGTAGATGACCCTAGCATTTCCAATGTCTGACCAAGCCCGCATTGCTCCATGGCACTTGCTTCAGCTATCTTCTTGATCAGTGGAACAAACTCTTTTTGTTTACCCATTATGCCAGAGCAAGTTTTCACATGCAAAGGGTCAGTACCTTCCTAACTCACTGATGGGTTTGAGGCCTATAGGTTGCCCTCAATCCAGTTTAGCCTGTCTGGAGATACAGGTTACTGGGATGTGGTCACTGCGCATGCTACACCTTCTTGGAGCAACAGATGAGAGTTGAGTGCCAGGTAGACACCAAAGGTGGATGGACAACCTTGAGAATGGTTCAGCAAGCTCGCATGTCATCTACTATGCCACCTAAAACAAGAACAACAATATCTACAATTTATGTATTCCTTTAAGGTTTGCAAAGCTCTTTGGATACACCATGACATTTAACAAGTGTGGTTAAAGACTACTAGATACAGTAGGTATTGTGATACAGTAGGTGGTGTTTTTGTATTTCTGTACGCCTATACACTGGAATAGGTAGAAAATAATTCTGATGCAAGAGTAATATTTTAAAGCCATACCTCACACCAGCTAGGGTAATTTTTCTTCAAATGGTATTGGTTTTAACCGTCTCAAGGACCTAATCTTTTGACTATTGACATAGCTTCCTGTTGACCTAAATATAAACAATCCTAGGGATGAGAAGTTGTCAAATCTTTCTACAAGGTTCTGACTGGAAGACTAGCATGGCCAATACATAATGGGGAAGCTGTACCGGCACAAACCAAATGCTGTACCTTTCCTGGATATCTATTCTGTGCCTTAGCTAAATAACTCTTTTTTAAATCTATTTTCTTCTGATTTTGAACCTTGACAACCTGCTTTAGGTCTTCCCCAGTATATATGCCAAGATCAAAGATAAAAATCAACAGAGGGGACAAAAATTCAAGAGAATTAGAAAGAATTCAATAGAGCTAGTTCCTGAGAAAGAGAATTATAGAATCTTAGAGTTGTAAGGAATCTCATGTCTATCCTGGACAATAATCTTTGCTCTACCATATCTCATAAATATTTATCCAGTCAAATGTGCCATTCTAGAATTTTCATACTGTAACGGGTCTTTGGTTCATGCTCAGCTCACCAAAGATGTAGGTGCTCACATGGGAGACTCCAGGGACTTTTTTTTGCACTGACCTTTAATGTGGTTGGCAGCAGCCACTGACCATTGGCTAAATACTCAGATGAAGTGGCATCTTTAAATTTACCTTAGTGAGTCAAGCTACTCTTTCCATAAACATCAAGAGGTGAGGGTTCTGTTTACCTATAGCAAAGACACAATGCAGAAAGCTGGGCAGGACAGGTTCACCTTCTCATCCTTTTAGAGTCTGAGGCTAAAAATGTTATGGGTATTTTTTCTAGTTTTATTTGTTGTATAAATAGGGAATTCAAGTCACATGGTCCCTGGGGCTCAAGATTCCAGGCTGAATGTTGCCACCAACTTATTAGGTTGCCACCTAATAAGGAAGCTCTGAGAAGCCAGAATTCCAGAACAAAGACCTTGGTTGAGAGTGGCTTTGGCCTTGTAACTTAGTGTGACTAAAGCTATGTAGGAATTCATATAAGCTGTGAACCTTGTCATACTCAGATACTGAGGTTATATTAGGTGGCATGTCTCAATATATTTTCAGGAAATGTTGATATATTTGCTTTAGTTATATCTTTTAAGCAAATGTTTCTTTTTAAAAGTGAATCTGTTAAGTGGTTAAAATTCACTAGGGTATATGAACCCGTAACTGAGAGAACATAATTGGTAGGAGATTGAATCAGTGCCAGAAATAAGAGACCACTCCCAATCTCTTATGTGTATTGGAGACCTGTGCTGATGAATGAATGTTAGCATGCCTGGTTTTCAGGAAGGAAATTTCACAAAACAAAACTAAGCTACAAATGACCAAAAAAGAAAAGAACAAACAAACACAAAATAAGAACTATAAACATTTGTTCTACTTTGATACCATTTCTACTTCAAGTATAGCAAGGAGAAGTAAATGGTAAAACAATCTAATATCTTTGCAAATAAAAACCCCAATTGGGATCATGAAGGGTAGGACATGACTGAAATGACTGAGCAACAAAGAACTTCTGCTTTGGATTGATGGAATAATAATTGTCTTATAAGATTCTATTATATTTTAAATTTATGATGTGCCCATTGCATCACTCTATGGGTGCAAGTGATTTAGAGACAAGGTATTTCTTTTGTCTTCTCAGTGCCATTATTTTTAGTTCTCCAGCTTTGGGCAAGATTCTTTTAAGCTATGCAGAAAGTCATTTAAGAATTTTAGTTGGGTGGAGGCAAGATGGCAGTAGGAAAGCAGGGACTAGAGTGAGATCCCAGCCAAGTCCCTCCAAAAACCAATAAAAATGGCTCTGAACCAATTCTAGAACTGCAGAACCCACAAAATAGCATAGGGAAGAAGAGCTCTAGTCCAGGACAGCCTGGATGGTCTCTGGGTAAGGTCTATCCCTCATGGAGCTGGGAGCGGAGGGGAGTGGAGCTGAGTGGAGTGGAGCCCAGCATGGACGGTGCGGACCAGACCAGGAGCCGGGCAGAGCATGCCCTAGCACCCCGAATCAGTGAGCTGCGGCAGTTACCAGACTTCTCAACCCACAAACACTAAGGACAACAGAGTAGGTTAGTGGGAGAAGCTGCTG
>CM053625.1:305289119-305310836 GCA_028646595.1 Phalanger gymnotis
TGGGAAGGGAAGAGGGGAGAGAATTTGGAACTCAAAGTTTTAAAAAATAAATGTTCAAAAACAAAAAAGTTTTTGCATGCAGCTAGAAAATAAGATATACAGGCAATGGGGCATAGAAATTTATCTTCCCCTACAAGAAAGAAAGGGAAAAGGGGATGGGAGGGGAGTGGGGTGACAGAAGGGAGGGCTGATTGGGGAACAGGACAACCAGAATATAGGTCATCTTGTAGTGGGGTGGGAGGTAGAAATGGGGAGAAAATTTGTAATTCAAACTCCTGTGAAAATCAACGCCGAAAACTAAATATATTAATTTAAAAAAAAAGAATTTTAGTTGTCTGCAACTTGAATAGACTATCCTAAAGTAGTGAGCTCCCTTTCTTTGGAAGTCTTCTACCTAAAGCTGGAAGTCTACTTATTGTGTTTGTGGTAGTGAATTTATTTTTTGGGTATGGCTAGAACAAGAAGGCCTTGTTGAGGTCTTTTTCAACTCAGAAACTGTGCTTTTGCTACTGTAATTCAGTTAAAAGAGACTATCTCCTCCCTTGTCCTGGAGAGTTCTCTGATCTCATCAACATACGTATTCTTTTTACTGGTGCTTATTTCTCATCTCGCTCGATGGGAATTTTTTTCCATATTCCTCCATCTACCCACCACAGGTTGACCTCCAGGTTTCTCCACCTCCATTAAATAAGAGTGCAACAGTTCTTTGTCCATTGGTTATATTCAAGTTATGTTATATGACTGTTTTATCTCTCCCCTTTGCTCAATCATACCATACCTGGGTGGAATCTTTTCTGCTTCTGAATAAGGGAAAGTATTATTTTTACATCTCATTATTATATAATGGTGGCTACAAATTCTCAAATGTTTAGAACTAGAAGAAATCACAGTGGCCATCTAGTTCAACACTTTGGATTTACTTATGAGGAACCTAAGATCAAGCCAGGGAAGTGGAGGCCATTTGCTATCAAAGCGGAGGTTTGAACCTAAGTCCCCTGTGTTCAGAGCTGGGCTTCTTTCTACTGAACCTAGCCTATGTTAGTTGACTATGAGTGAGTCCTGGAACATTCTACCATTCTAGTAGTGGGACTGAATATATTCCTGATGCCAGACTGAGTCTATTGTCTGAGGACCAAGCCAGCTAAGTATAGATAAACTCATTACCAAAGGTGGTGAATTATGACATCCAATGGTAACCTGTATATAAAGTTTCTTGATTCTGTACTTTTATTGATAAATTTCATGCTATCATTTGATGCAAAGATAGATTACACTCATTTGGAAATAACTTGGAAAGTAACCATGTTTTTAACCTTTCTTTGCAGTAGCAAGGTGGATAGACATAGCTCTTTGAAATCCCAACCTCTTAATTTCTTAGCTGTACTCCTGGACTCATAATTCACCAAAAATGGAGGCCATTCAGTGAGAACTTACATTTATCCCCTTCCCCTCATCTTTTCTCTACCATGGAAACTCAGTGTCTGCCTATTTTCCTGTTTCTTCTTCACATTTACATTTTTCTCCAAAAGAAATGTGAAGATAGTTGGCATATGACTCACTTACATTGCTCCTTCCTGAAGAGTCTCTCATTTAAAATGTCAACAATATACTTGAATAAAGCATAACTTGTTACTCTTTGTGACATACAATGAGAAAGGGAAGGCAAAGTGATGGCGCTCAGTAAACATTACTGAAATGAACAAGTTCTTGAACTGCTTCCAAGGATGATGATGATGAAGCACAGGACTTCATCATAGTCACAGAATCCCATTAAAGAGACTTCAAGAGCCACTGAGTCCAAACAGTACCTGAGGGAAAATATCCATCAGCCTGAACCAGTGATTGCCTTTTCTGTAGGGAGTTTCAGGCAAGGGATTTCCTCTACAAATGCCAATCAGCATGTTTTCTGTAACTTACTATCTTAATGATAAAATCTTATAGTTAACATTTATATAGTGCCCATTGGCACTGTGCTAAATGCTTCACAATTATTATCTCATTTGCTCCTTAGAACAGCTCTGTAAAATAGGTGTTCTTATTATGTCCATTTTACTGACAAGGAAACTGAAGCAAACAGAGGTCACTGCCCTAGGGTAATACAGATAGTAAGTATCTGAGACCAGGCCTCCAGACTCTAGGTATGGTGCTCTATCCACTGTACCACCTAGCTGTTTGGGTGAACTGAGAGGTTATGTGACTTGGCCAGTGTCACAGAGCCAGTGCATGTCAGAAATAGAACTTGTGTTCAGCTCTTCCCAACTCTGAGGTCCACTTTCCACTTACTATCATATGTTGCATCTCAGTATATATGATAGTAAAATGATGTATGGGCCTCAGAGCCAGGAAGATCTGAGAGACGTTTATGGGGTGTCCTCAATGTCCTATTATGCTTAATCTTCATAGCTACTAAAGCCTAAACTGGCACTAAGAATTTTGGTTTACAATACATATATAAACACATTCATATGAACACACACACACACACACACACACACAGATAAGCAGCCCAGAAACCTGTCCTCTTTCTTTAGCTTGCAGTGCTCTGAAAGGGACCTTCTGTGGTTAAAGCAACAGGAGTTTCCAACTCTCTGACTGAGCGCCTTCCAGGAGGACCTGAAGACAACAATACTCTGATGAGATGATCAAGGAGGGTCTGAAATCTTCTAGTGCTTTGAGTACAAACACACCATGGGCATTGGAAGGCAGTAGCAGGAGCCCAGGAAATGAAGCCTAAAAATCATATCCATCACCTTTCAGTGTGTTTCAGAGTCAAATTTGAGTGTAAAATACATCTATTGTCAAAAATACAATTAAACACAATGTAGCTGATATTAAATTTTTATCTAGAATTTTAGGAACTTAAGTTGGATAGAACCTTAGAACATCTGAATCATAATAGAACAGATAAAATCCTTTTTGTTGGATCTGTCAGATTATCATTCTTCATTTACTCCAGTTCCTCCAGTGATGTGAACTCCCTATAGCCAAGATAGTCAATGCACTTTCCCAGAACTCTGACACTAAAGTGCTACCCAGGAAGGGGACGAACAAAGAAAAAATGCCTGACCAAACTTTTCTTAAAAATGATGCAACATGAATGAAAAAAAACAAAAAGAGCATTGCCTACTATTCTGAACTAAACATTGGTGATATAAAAGGAGAGAGAGGGGGTGGTGCAGAGGGAGTGAGGGAGGGAGAGATTCTGCCCACAGAAAGCATGAATTATAATAGAAAACGATATATACAAGGAAGAGATGATTAGGGAAAGGAGCTTTCATTTGAGAAATCAAAAGGATGGTGAGTCAGGCAACAGGACAGTGTACTCACATGCTCTTTCAGGAGTAATAGTGGTACTTTACTATGTCCACATCGAGAGATAGGAAAGGGATAGGGAGGAGAAGAGGGTGACAAGCAGATGAATAATGGAGTCTAAGGTCTGAGAATATCAAGCTATGTGAGGCTAAGTAGGCTAGTCTTAATCAGAAACACCAAGTCTCCGGATAGGAGTTCAAACATGATTAGATTAACTTCTTCAAGGACTGGGGACATGCATTCTACAGGTCTGGAGTCCAGAGATCCAAATCCAAGATGGAGGAGGATGGCACAGATGAGAAGTAGGGCAGCAGCAGCAGGCAGAAGGCAAGATGGCTTAGATCAACAGCTGGATGAAATAAGAAGTAAAGATAGAGGGAAAAGCAGGAACTGAAAAAATTCTCTTTTTAAAAGTGATTTAAAAGTGAGCTGGGTTAAAACAGCATCATGGAATGCAATTCTATTAACCAGGTGCACCAGATTGAAGGAGTGATCCATCATCCCATCACTTATTTATTTCCCTCTATTCCATAGATGTGTTTTGTCTCTCGTACTTGGATCATAAAAAGGAAGAAGAAAGCACTAGGGGATGCTTGGCTCAAGTGCAATGCCAATGGAGGTCATCCTAATTGGAGACAATTATCCTCAAAGTGATTAATTTGCCTTCTAGGTCAGTTTCTCTCCCTGCCACCTTAGGAGGCAGGATGGTAGGTGTTAGTGCCCTTTCATTACCGTGCTCTACTTAGACCCAACATTGTTTTCTTCTTTTCTGACCCTGCCAGTGAGTAGCATGCTCCGAACTGTCCTTGAACAGAGTCAAAAGGGAGGTTTACCCTCTTTTAGCAAGATATCAGTGAAGAAATGAAGGCCTCCTCAATGGATTAACTCGGCATCTCTTTAGAGGTGAATAGAATGAGGCTTCATCAAGGCAAGGCCATAGAGCAAATGAGATAATGTACATTGATGCACTTTGCAAACATCGAACACTACAGAAATTTGAGCTTTACTTACTACTTTTTATTATTTTTCAAATGTTATAGGATGAGAAACTAATTCAGACATTTGTCCCACTAATTCATCCTCTTAAGCAGAATAATAGCTAGGAGGTCAGCTCTTTTATTTGCCTCATTCTAATAAAAATGGCTAAAAGGAAAGATGCCCTTTGAGGTCATTTTCAGTTCTTGATGTATGTGTGTAAATAATGAGTCTTAAGATTTACAATGAGGCAGCTTGGCCTATGAGCCAATCAATGAATCAATTAATGGACATTTATTAAACACTCACAGTATGCCTGATATTGTGCTAGGTTCTGGGGCTACAGACCCTCCCTTCAAAAAGTTTATATTATAATGAGGGAGATGACATATAAATAAATTGACACATGAAAGATACTTAAAAAGTAGAATGAAGGTAAACTTGGAGATGAAGCCTACAATGGTTTGGGGGAAATGGGGATCCAGGAAGGCCTCCCATAGAAAAAGGCATTTGAGATTAGTTTTGAAAGAAGCTAGAGATGTGTAGAAACAGAGAGGAAGATGGAGTGCACACCAGGCAGTGGGCGCAGATAATATTTAGGCATGGAGTTGGGAAGCAGAATGCATTGAAGCAGAGAGGGTGTAGAGGCATGGAACATATGAGAACACATAAAAGGGGTTAGTCAATCAGCCAACAAGTGTTTATTTAGTGCCTTCTATTTGATGGGCAATGTGCTAGGCCTAAGGATACAAGTGTAAAGGACGGAACAATCCCAATCTACATGGAGCTTACATTTTAAAATGAAAATAGATGATTTAAATCATTTAAATCAATAAAATGAAAAATAGATGTCCAATAGATATAAAGGGAATTAGTACAGACACATACAAAAGAGTTAATCCTGAGGGAGTTTGAAAAGGAGGGCAGTAGAGCTGGGGGCTCAGGGAAATTTTCATGCAAAGGTTGGTGTCTGAGTTGCATTTGAAAGGATGAGAAGGATTCTTGGAGCAGAAGTAAGGAGAAGGAGCTTTTCAGGTGTGTGTGTTGGGGGGGTGGAATGTTGATCAATCAAAAGGATATAGAGATAAAAGACAGTGAGTTATGGGTGAGAAGCAGAGAGAAGGCCAATTTACCTGGATCACAAAGGGTAGGAGGAGGAGTACTGTCCATTAGGCTGGAAAGAAAGTTCAGGACCATGTGGTAAAGGGCTTGGAAAGCTAAATAGAATAATGTCTATCTTATTCCAGAGGCTATAGGGAGCCACTGAAGATGATTAAGTGGGAAGCCCCATGGTCAGATCTGTGCTTAAGAACAATTACTTTGGCAGTGTGTAGGATGTGTGTGTAGGATGTGTGTGTAGGATGACCTGGAGTCAGGACAGAAGAGTCAGGGAGACCAATTAAAATGCTGTGCTAAAAATCTCAGTAAAAAGCGATAAAGAATTGAAGTAATGGGATAATTTTGTCAGTTGTGATAAAATGGTAGTGATACTCTTGACGTGTCAATAGAAAGATTTGGCAAATGTGGGGTGAGAGAGAGTGAGGAATGCAGAGGAATCACAGGGTGAAAAACCAGGGAGGCTTGAAGGATGCTGGTTCCTTTAAAAGAAATAGGAAAATTTGGAAAGGAAGGATGGCTTGGCCTAAAATAATGAGTTCAGTTTTAGACATACTGAGATTGAGATATCTTCTGGGCATCTAGTTTGAAATGTGCAGTAGGCAGTGTGAGACTGAATTTCAGGGGAGGCTCTCTCTCTTTCTCTGTCTCTGTCTCTGTCCGTCTGTCTGTCTGTCTCTTATCTTCATAAAGCTGATGGTTCAACTATTGGAGCTATTGAGATCAGTAAGACTGAAAACTCAAGAGAATAGAGTACATACTCTTAGGGGTCATTAATAGTTCAGGATATGACATAGAAGATGATGAGGCAAAGGGGACTGAAAAGGAACAGTTAGATGGGTAGGAGAACCAGGAGAGAGTAGTGCCACCAAGACCCAGATTGAAGAGAGCATCCGGGGGGAAAGGCTGGTGACCAGTGGTAAATTAAGTAAATAAAAGGGAGGCAATTGATAAAATATGCTAAGATTTGATAATGCCCATGCAGATGTACTCTAGAGTTACTCTCTCAACCCTTGATCACACTGATGGGTTGGCTATCCTTGGGCTATTTTGCCCATTATAGATCTAGGGAATCTAAGGGGTTTCTAATGCTAAGGCTTATAAGCCTCCATCAGCATTCTTCCCTTCAGTGATTGCTAATTTAAATCAATAAGAATTAATTAACCTTTAGAAATGAGTATTTACTAACATAATAACATTTGTTCCAAAATACTCCACCCTGGTCTCTATATTTTTGAGAGCTTTATATTCCAAATAATTTGAAGATTCTGTATATTTACGTGATAATGTTAGAAATTGTTATGAAGTTTTAGGGATCAGTGTTATACCCACCTCACTATTGCAAATAATCTGTGGTAATGGTTTAGTTACAGCGCAATTTATTGGCTGAGTTTATTATGATATTTTAAAGTTTGTATTTCTAATCTGGGAATTATTATCTGTTAGTGCATATGATCATAGGATCACAAATTTAGAACTCTGAGGGACCCTAGAATGCAATGGACCCTTTCATCTTAGAAATGTGAAAACAGAAGCAACAGGTCATGAGACTTGCCTAGGTTCATAATCTCGTAAATATCTGAGATGAATTTTGACCCAGTTCTTCCTGACTCCAGTTCACTTCTATATCCACTATACCAAACTACCTCATCAATATTGGCAAATAAGCTTTGGATAGATGTTTCTTTCTCTTAGTTGATATCTTGCTACTTATTATGTTGATGATAAATTTTTATAGCCCATAGTAATATGTTGCAGTTTCTACCATTTCCTTGCTGATTTGCTTTTCTGTCCTCTTCCTTTTGATTATATTGGCCAAGAGTTTATCATTTTTCTTAGTTTTTAAAAATAGCCAACTTTTAGTTTTTAAAATTTCTAGTCTTTTTAGTTTATAGTTTATTTATCTTGTAATTTTTAATATCTACCTTTTGTGATTATTTTAGCCTTTTTCATCTGTTGGTTTTATAATTTACAAAGTACCTATCCAGTTTATTAGTCCTCTCATTTCTATTTGGTAATACACATTTTTAAAGATATGAGTCACCCATCCTGCTTTAGCTGTATCTTAGAAATTTTGCTGTGTGGTTTTCATCATTATAATGTTTTTTTTCCACACAATTATTCATTATTTCTCCGTTTTGTTCTTCAATCCATTCATTACTTAGCATGTCATTGTTTAGTCTTCATTTGGGTCTGGAAGTTTTTTTACTTGTTTACCTTTCTTTTATTTCTGATGTTTGCCAAACAAACAATCTGTTCACATATGATTTTCCTTATAAGAATGCCTCAGCTGCCTTCCTTTTATTGAGTATTTTTTATTAGAGCTTGGTTAGACATTAAAGATGATAAGGTCATGCCTTATATCCTGAGCCATCATGAGTTATCTTTGTCTTACCACTGGACTCCAATGACTGGAAAAGAGAGTGAGACCAATGACTGTGCAACTCTGCCTCATTTAAACACAATTTATGTGACAGTCAAAAGATATCCTCATACCATTTTACCATTTTTACCTATCACAAAATCCTGTGTTGACAGGCAAGGGATGAAACAGCAGGTGCTAGTACACTGGGAGCTATAGTCAGAACTCTACACACAGGTGGCCAGGCCCTACATCATAGGGTTGATTTCTCACTGAACTAAAGTAGCAGTGAGATTCTGCAGCTCCACCCCGCCCCTCCGCCAAGTGTCTGAAAAGCTTTTTGAAAAGATTATACTGCTCAACTCCTGGCATGAGGAAGGGGCTTGGGAAGGTGCCCTAAAAATTTTCTGCTTTACCTAACCTAAACTCGAATATGACAGGCAGGGATCCTACCCTGAAGTCAAACATATGCAAAAAATTTACAAAAACTTTTGCAAAGATGATTTCACTCACCATTGTTACATGGAATATACACATGCTTATGAAAAACATGAAATCTAATAGACCTGAAAGATGAACAGATGGGTTATATAGTAAGAGGAGGTTATCTCCCAGAAGTTCAAAGACGCCTCCATTGACCATTTCTATATATAAAAATGTAAATAGGTTGTCTTGTGACAATCAGAGGGGGATCCCTTTCTTAAGTCATTGCTGGCAAAATTCTTTCCAGAGTCCTCCTTATCTGAATGATCTTTCATCTCAAAGATGCTCATCTCCCAAAGAGCCCATGTGCCTTGAGAAAGGGTCAAGGAATGGTCTATATAGTGTTTCATGCCCAATGACTACAGGACAAATGCCAGGAGCAGAGCAAATGTCTGTACACAGAATTCATAGATAAAACCAAGGCCTTCAATACTTGTAAGTTATGAGGGGTCATGGTAGATATTGGCAAGATTTGGTTGCCTGGGAAGTCCTGTAATGGCAAGGTTGGATGGATTCTGGATAATGAATGACGCTCTCTCAATTTCCAGGTCGCCAATAAAGTGGGGCTGTGCAATTGCTCCCATACTTTTGAGAATGGTGTTGTCAGCAATGTTGTGAGACACCGTTGATGAGGATGAAAAAGATACCAAGGTCTATTACTGCGCTGGCAGTAAATTATTTGACTTGAAAAGACTACAAACCAAGACTAAAATGGAGGGAGAGTTGCTGCCTTACTTTTTGTTCATAGATGATAGTGCACTTAATGTAGTCTCTGATGCTGAGATACAAAAGAGTATGGATTGATTCTCTGCCTCTTGGGATAATTTTGGCTTGACAATTAATACCAAGAAAACATAGTTTTTTTTTTCACCAGCCAGTATTATGCCATCCACACATGGAAACATCAGTAACATGCAAACAGAGAGATTTTATATGCTGTGGATAAGGTCACTTACCTTGGCAGTATACCTTCTAGGGATGTTCACATAGATGATGATGTTGAGGCATGCGTGGCCAGAGCTATCTCAGTCTTTCAGAGACTGCAAAAGAAAGTATGAGAGAAAAGAATACCTACCAAATCGAAGGTCTACAGAGCCATTGTTGTGACCTCATTGTTGTATGCCTGTGAGGTCTGGGAGGTATACCAGCACCATGCTAGGAAACTGAATCACTTCCCTTTGAATTGTGTTAAGAAGATTCCGAAGACCTGGCAAGATAAGATACCAGATACTGAGGTCATTTCTTGAGATGACACAGCAAGCAACCAAACTCCACTGCAGAGAGCACAACTCTGATGGGCTGGGAATGTTGTCCAAATGCCAAATATAATTTGCCTGAAAGACTATAGAGAACTCACACAAGGCAAATGTGACAATCAGAGGGGGATCCCTTTCTTAGTCATTGCTGGCAAAATTCTTTCCAGAGTCCTCCTTATTGGAATGATCTTTCATCTCAAAGATGCTCATCTCCCAAAGAGCCCATGTGCCTTGAGAAAGGGTCAAGGAATGGTCTATATAGTGTTTCATGCCCAATGACTACAGGACAAATGCCAGGAGCAGAGCAAATGTCTGTACACAGAATTTGTAGATAAAACCAAGGCCTTCAATACTTGTAAGTTATGGGGGTCGTGGCAGATATCACAAGTCAGAAGAAGTGCTACAAGGATACTCTCAAGAACTTCAGAATTGATTGTGAGACATGGAAGATGCTGGAATAGAACTGTTCAGCATTGCATGCCAGCATCAAAGAAGGTGATGTGCTTTATGAGTAAAGTAGAATTGCAATAGCTCTAAAGAAACACGGTTTGTGGAAATTTAGAGACATCTCCACTCCAAACGTTCATATGGAGTATTTGTGTCAGACCTGTGTAGAGACTTTAGAGCTCATATTAGTCTGATCAGCCACAGCTGGACACACTATGGCTTGACTCCAAATAGTTGTGTTATTTTGGCCCTCTTCAAGCACAAAGGACAACAACCAACCATTTTTTTTCATTGATAATTATACTCACATTTTCAGGGTATGTCTTCTTACATTGCATTTTGAATCTGTTGGCTTTCAAAATTCCATTCCTTTCTTTTGGTCATTGACATTTTAAAATTTAACACTAGCAACATCATTAAAAAATTCTCTAGATGTTTCATGATTTCTTTGATTACCACTTTGCTTTCTGTTTTAAAAGTTCTGGACAGTTTTATTGTATTGTTTCTTGCATTATTGTCTTCAATTTTTTTTTTACTTATCTTCTTTAGGGAGACTTTTAATCCTAAACTATTCTCTATGCATCTTGTCTTTGAGATCAATATATTTTGCTTGCCTACAGGTAATATTTTCTTTTAACATTACCATTTGTCACTTTTCTTTAATATTGTCCTTCACTTCTGTGTATTTACATTCCCAATTAATTTTTTCTCTCCTCTGTTTCCTTGGTGAGATTTTTCTGTTGTGAATTTATTTCCGTAGTGCCAATAAATTTTGATGTACAGTCTAAAAATTCTGTTTTTATAATTTTTATTCCTTACTTGAATCATTTGGCAACATCTCGCTGTGAGTCCATGCTCTCTTAGGAATCTACATTTTCCTTTCCCTAATCCAGTGCTTATTAATTCTCTTTTATATTGAAATATTTAGTCAGAGATGTTTGGACTCATTTAAATGTCCTGACGACTGTCAACCTTTCTGTTATTCATACCTTCCCTCTTGAGTTATTTATTTGTACTGAAGTTTTGTTTTTATCAAATTTTCTTTCTCCTAAGGGGTTTGCTGATCATCTACCCCTGCTACATATTCTACTACACTTATTTGCTGACTGCATCCCCTTTGGTGTCAATTTCCCAGAATGTTGGACATGAATGCTGTTTCAGCCTCTGACCACTTTACATTAGCTTCAGTCTCTAGACCCCTAGTGAGTTCTGGCAGGACAGAACTGACCTCAGCTGAAGGTGATTTTTCCTTTAAGCCTAGTAGATCACCATAACCACCCCCACCACTAGGTCTCTTAGCCATATTTCATCTGTTTATAGTTCTCTGGCTGAGTACTACTGCAGTTCAGCATCCTGCTGGACGACCAGCTCAGGAAGAACAAGCTTACTTTTTCCTGCACCTCTGTTTCTTTTGCCCAGAGTGGGGCTTGATTACTCAAAATGCTGGAGTGAGGGTAACGGGAGGGAGGGTGAGGTTACTGTTAAAGACTGCAATATCAACAAAGGAATCACTGAATGTATGTCAGAATACAAGCTCATGGATCACATTTTACAGCCCTTCCATAGCATTTGGGCTGGTGTGTGGGTGGGGGGCTACTGGATGAGTTCATTTGTATTTTTGCTTCTCTACTGTTATTTCATGAGATTATTATTTCCTTAGAGTTCTTCATACCTTTGTAGACAACTCTAATTGCTTTACTTCTTGCACAAAGTACTTACTTTGGAGTGTGTGAATAATTGAGGGCATCAGAGAAAATGGTTTTCATTTAGCTTTCTTAATGATTACCATATTTTGGTCACATGTCCCGGATGTCTCTATTTCCTTGCATTATACACATTGATAACTGAGGCTGGATTCCCTAAGGAAACCCCTTGTATAATTAATGGTATCAACAACCTGGTTCAGAATTGCCTGATAAACCCTTCAAATCTACAAGCAAACCCAAATGCACTAGCTATTTGTTTCTAGCTTAGTTGTTGGCTGAGTTCAAGTCGATGTCATCCACGCAGGATTTTTATGATTTTTTATCTTGGATCTTAGTCATTTCATAGGCTCCAGTTGGGAGTGAAGCACCTTTGCTTCCATTGGACAAATACCAAGGCAAATGCCTATTATCACCCTTTGGCCATTTCTCCTTCAACAGAGGTCTTCAGGTAGAATTTGAAGTACCATTTGTTGGGCAGGCTACTTTTTATCCATCTCCACATCAGTGTAAACTACAATCTAGGCATAATTCCCATCATACTCCACCTACCCACCACTTTGGACACTGCCCTTGGGATACCAGACTGTCATGTGTAAGCCATTGATTTATCTTGCCCCAAATCACTTCCCTCTCTCTCCCTTCCTCCCTCTCCCCCCTATAATGAAATGAGTATTCTTTTTCAAATATGATTTGAAATATATAGCTTTTCCCACTCCTACATTTTGTGTTTTTGTTAAGGGATACCTGAAAATGCCATCATGCGTATTAGTCCCTGGTTATACTTTCCTCCGTCTGCAATGTGTCATACAAGTCTTCCCATCTTTCCCAGGCTTTCTTTATGCAAGATTGAAAAATAAAGTAAATCTGGGCAAATAAAACCGATGTACTTTTGAATATGATTTCAGGTTTGTAATCTTAACTAATTTCTAAAAGACTAAAAAGAAAATCAGTTTTATCTTTCTGGTATTCCTGAAAATGTGATATTCTTCACTGGGAAAATTGCACAAAGTCTTGAATATTTCTTTCACTTTTGCCTTAAGAAACCACTGTGCAAAATAGCTACACTGTAACAGCAGGGTACACACAGTTTACACCTTTCCTTTTTTACTTATTTTACATGCCGCCTTCCCCCCTCTATTTTTTAAATAATAAGGTTTAAAGATCATTTAATTTAATGATCAGTTAAAGAATAAGTGTGACAAGATGTATTTAGCTTTTTACTTTGTGCAACAATGACTTGTCACCTATTTTTGAGAAAAGTTTGAAAAGAAAGATCCAATTTTATCACTTTCATATGGTTAAAAGAAAAACAAAACTATTCCACAAGATCCAGAGAGCCCAGTCTTGAAAAAATCTGAGTTGGGTTCTGGGAGTCCAGTTGCCCTGGAGAAATATTAGCCCTTTTTGAGATTTTAATGAGCCCTTGGATCACTATCGCCGTGAGAACTATGTCTCTCTCAACCCACTGAGAAAAGCTACATTTCTACAGAGGCAGCCTACATTGTCCATTCCCCTATTTCTTTTCTCCTTCAGCTAGGTAGTGACATAGAGAGAGTGCTAAACCTAGAGTCCAGAAAATCTGAATTCAAATTTGGCCTTAGTTGCTATGTGACCCTGGGCAAGTCATTTAACTTTTGCCTGCTACAGATTTCTGATCTGTAAAATGGGCATGTTAATAGCTCCTTTCTCCTAAGGTTGCTGTAAGAATCAAATGAGATATTTACTAAGTGTAGAACACCATCTAAATGCTACCTACTATTATTTTCTCTTCTTTAGTTCTCCTCTCTTCCTCTATGAGCTCTCTCCTACTTGCCCATCTCTCAACATTCTGCTTTCTTTTTTCTTTTTCCAATTTTTCTGTACCCTTTCTCTCCCCATCTACCATTCCCTTTCCCTTTCTCTTTTCATCATCCCTCTCTTCCTCACCCTGCTTTACCTCAAATGCCCTTGTATCTGTCTGATCTCCTTCTCAACTTTCTCTCACCCCTACCAACTCATAAATCCAAGCTTCAAGTGCAAGAAAGGTAAGTTACTGATCCCACATGTGACTCCGCTATTGTTAATTAAATTTGAAATTCCTTTAGGTCAGGTACAGGACAATTTTTCATCATTATTTTATCATAACATATTAAACAGAATTTCAGTTTAAATATATGTTTTGCACTTTGGGATGTTTTCCCTTTGTTGCCCACTGATTCACATGAAGGCAAAGTGACAAGGCCGGGAAGATAAAACCATTCCTCCTACCATCTACTACCTGAACCAGATGATGATAGTCTGACTCCAAGAGCTCCACCACTGTTTATAGCCTGCACCCTGAAGCCATCAATAAGGGGAGCATTCAGATCAAATCACCAAGTTGTCAGTTAGCATTTTTTGAGTACCTACTATGTGCTTGGCAAATATGCTGCACACTGGGTACAAGCAAAGAAAAACATTTCTTGCTCTCAAGGAGCTCATAGTATAATCACCCTTCCCATAATCACCCTATCCTTGCCACCACCATCAACAACTAACTGCTGAACATCCACTGCCAATGGGAAATTAAGTAGAAGACCCTCAGGAAAGGCAGGCCCTTCCCAAGACCATAGTACAATCTTGAAATAATTCCTACAAGTGCTTTAGCAACAAGTATTTAGGACCCAGAAGATAAAGACTCATTCACCAAGGTCCTTTGTATTGTCAAATGGTTCAACATCATAAATTGATATGGCTTTATAAGTGGAAACAATGTTAAAGAATAAGTAATATCATTGGTGCTGCATCTTAAGGACAATAGATCCTTTCTATCTTACTTGCCTCTAAAATTATATACATACGCATACGTATCTATTTGTCTATGTGTATTTATGTATGTTTATATATCTATCATCTCTATCTATATGTCTATGTCTATATATTTCACCTCTTTCTTCTGCAGGATTTAACATAGTCTTTGCATATGTAAGCACTTAACAAAAAACATTCTAGTAAATAAACAAATTCATAGATAAATCAATCAATAAATAAATAGCATTTGACTGGTTAAAAAAGTTGAGCCATTTATGTTTTGATTTTCTAAAAACATAATTCTTTTAAGAAAACTACAAGGAAAACACCATAGCCCTCTTTTTTTCTAAGGCTTTCCACATTAGAAGAAAATAGAAGCTTGAGTGAGGAGCTTCCAGGTCAGGACAGAGGAGGCATTATTGAGGGAAAAGGGTAAGAGGCTGTTTTGCTTGAATGCCCTGTAAACCTTAAAGAGGAGAGAAGACTCAGGGAAAACATGATCATTTCAGTCAACCATTTGAAGTGCTGTCAAAGAGAAGGATTAGATTTGTTCTACTGTCCCATGGAGCAATCTCAGAAGTATTAGATGGAAGCAGTATAGAGGAAGATTTAAATTTGATTTACAGAAAAAACTTGATAACAAGAAGATGAATGGATTGCTTTCAGAGGGTGTGGGATTTGGCTCAGGGTATGTCTTCCTTTAGAGTTTGGGCAAGCCCTTGCCAACCACAGGGTAAAATAGATGCTGGTTTGTGGAAGTTGTGGACCAGATGACATTGCAACTCTGTGCTCCCATGATTTTGTGGATTTTCCTACCCTCAGAAGCCCTATTTATCCCCTGGAGACCGTTGGTAGAGATGATGCCAAACCGTTTGATTTGAGGGGCCCTCTTTCTTCCCTGAGTGTTGAACCTCAAGATAATGCTTCCCAATGGCTAAACAAATTATGGTATGGAAATGTAATAGAATATTACTGTGCCACAAGCACTGATGAAACAGATAGTTAATGAATAATATGGGAACACCACTCTGATTGATAGAGAGTGAAGTGAGCAGGCAATAAGGATTTGTTAATCACCTACTATGTGCCAGGCACAATAGTAAGTGATGAAGAACAATTTAGACAATGGTAACATTACAGAGGAAAAACAATTTTTGAGGATTTTAGAACTTTGATCATTGCAATGATGATATTGAGTCCAGAAGATTGAAACTGAAACATGCCACCCACTTGTCAGAGAGTTTAAAATGCAGAAAAAGAAATATTTTGTTTTCTGTAATGGTCAGTGTGGGAATTGATTTCACTGGACTGTAACAAGTTGATGATGAGTTTTGTTTTATTTTATTTTTTAAATAATATTTTATTTTCCCCAATTACATGTGAAAACAATTTTAAACTTTTAAAAAAAGTTTTGAATTTCAAATTATTCCTCCTTTCCTAACCTCCACCCTCCCTGAGATGGTAAGCAATCTGAAACAAGTTTTATGTGTGCAATCATGTAAAGCATTTCTATATTAGTCATTCTGTTTAAGAAGACTTGAAGAAAAAAGAAATAATTAAAGTGGAAAATAGTATGCTTCAGTCTGTATTCAGACAGCATAATTTTTTTTTCCTCTGGAAGCGGTTAACACGCTTCATCATTAATCCTCTGGAATTGTCTTGGATCATTGTATTGCTGAGTATAGCTAAGTCATTCACAGTTCTTCATCTTACAATATTGCTGTTGCTGTGCACAATGTTATGCTGGTTCTGGTCATTCTTCTTTGCATCAGTTTATCTAAGTTTTTCCAGATTTTTCTGAAATCATTATGCTTGTCATTTCTTATGGCACAGTTGTATTCCATCACAATCATACACCATGAGTTGTTCAGCCATTCCCCAATTGATAGGCATCCCCTCAATTTCCAATTCCTAGCCATCACAAAAAGAGCTGCCATACATATTTTTGTACAAATCATTTCTTTTCCCTTTCTTAATGAGTTACACTTTTAATTTTTGGGGGAGCAGGGCAATTGCCCAAGGTCACACAGCTAGTACATGCGTCAAATGTCTGAGGCCAGATTTGAACTCAGGTCCTCCTGACGCCAGGGCCTGTGCTCTATTCACTGTGCTACCTGGCTGCCCCTTTAATTTTTAATGTGGAGAAGTGAGAGAGACAGAATATAAACATATGTGTATATGTACACACATACATACAAGCATATGATATGTATCTATGCATACATATGTATATACAAGTACATATATAAACACACACATATACATACATATACATATATACATGCACACATATAATTACCTATTTGAGCTCTTATCTGGGAAGGTCTTGTCCAGGGTGGCCACATGGCCACTTTTGGTCATTTGCTCAGTCTAGCCTTCCTCACTGGTTCATCCTCCCTCTCTATTGAAAGGTGCTGAGCAATGAGCCCTTAAATAGGTCTTCTCACTCTTTCAGACATAAAAAAACAATCCCTTAAACACCAGATCTACATTCTTTCAGGTTCTGTAAGAAGTAAATCAGTTATCCAAACTTTGGAATAGACTTCAGAATACCAAGTCTTCAGGCAAAGAGTTTATTTCCATGCTTGGATGAACAAGTTAACTATGAAAATTAATATCCCATGAAGCAATAGAAGGAGTTTCTTGCTTAAGAAACAGTGAGGAGGTCAGTGTCATTGGATTGTAGAGTATTGCAGGAGAGTATGGTGTAAGAGTTCTAAAGGTGGAGTGGGCATGACAGATTATGAAGGGCCTCAAAAGTTAGACAGAGGAATTAATATTTGGTCATGGTGGTAATAGGAAGCTTCTGGAGTTCATTCAGTTAGAGAGGTAGCATAGTCAGACCTGATTTGGAAGCTCACTTTGGCAGCTGATTTGAGGCTAGACTGGAAAGGGGAGAGATTTGGGGCAGGGAGACCAACTAAAGAGTTATGGCAAGATTTGAGGGATGAAATCTGCCCCCAGAGTGGTGGTACTGTCATAGGAGAGAAGGAGGGATATATATGAGAGATACTGGAAAGATTAAATAGCCAGACTTAGCAACAGATCCACTATGGGGTGAAAGAGAGTGAAGAGTAAAGGATAAAAATGATGTTGAGCTTGAATGACTAGGAGGATGTGGTACCTTCAATAATAATAGGTAAGATGAGAAGAATGGAGGAGAATTCTCAGGAAAAAGTAAAGAGTTCAGGTTTGGAAATGTTGAGTTCAAGATGTCTATGGAGATATGAGCATATAGGTGAGGAGAGAACCTAAGCCTGTTAAATGTATTTGAAAATATTTTTCATAGAGATGACAATTGAATGTGAGGGAATTGATGAACTCACCAAGTGAAATAATGTAGAGGTGAATGAGAAGGGGGCACAAGACGGAGAGACAGAGCGCTGGGGGACAACTATGGCCAGGAAGTATGACCTGAATGAAGATCCAATTAAGAGGGAATAGTTGGATATGTAAGAGGAACTCTAAGACAGAATACTTACTCTCTCTCTCTCTCTCTCTCTCTCTCTCTCTCTCTCACACACACACACACAAACACACACACACATGCACATACACACACATTAGAAAGAAGACAAAAAGAGTATTAAAGAGGAGAGTGTGATCAGCAGTTTCACAGATTTCAGAGAAGTCAAGAAGGATGAATATGGAGAAAAAGCCATTAGTTCCATCTCTGAAAGAATAAAGAGTAAATTGTATCGGTCCTATATTTAAAATAAATTAGTGTCAAAGAGCTACTTTCCCTATCAATTGGTACATAGCCAGAGGAGATCACTCCTATATTTCTTACTTCAGCATCCCCAGGGAATCAACAGCCTGGATTTGGATGAAGCAGAGGCGGTAGGGATGGCAGTCAGAGGTTGAAGCCAGAAGGCAAACAGCATTGTTCATGGTTTATTTTAAGAAAGGTAAAATGAGAGAGTAATGAATGCAAATAAAGAACGTGGCTGAAGAGATGTGGATAAATAGATTCATGAAAATACCAACAAAGCTTAGCAGGAGACAGAGACTACAGGATAATGACAGAAAACAAAACCAAAATGAATACAACCCTCCCACAAATGTAGGGAAATGAACTGTTCTTGTGTGGGAACAAAAGCATTCTGCAAGTTTCTGTTATGCTTTTGACAAAAGAAGCACATTTAGGTTTTAGTAGAGAACAATTATTTTCTCTTATGTAAATGCCTTTAACTCTGGGATCTTCAAGTGTTTTGAATCTTTCAACAAATCAGAAATCGAATATCAGAGTCCATTTCTTTGATTCTCTAGGTTTTATAAAACACTTTCTTCACAATGAAACTATGAGGTAAATGGGACTCTGTAGCATTGCCATTTTACAAATAAAGAAACCAAGACTTAGGCTAAGTGACTTTTAATCACCAATCAAATCCATAACAGTAGATAGAGTTCTTGACCTATATTCAGGAAAATTGGAGTTCAAACTTGGCCTCATACATTTTTGTTACTAGCTATCTGACTCAGGACAAGTTACTTAACTTCTATCTACCCTTAGGTTCCTCGTCTTTAAAATGGGGATAACTATAGCATCTGCCTCCTAGGCTTTTGTGTAAGGATAAAATGAGATAATTTTTGTAAAGAACTAGTCCCCTAGCCCTGACCAGAGCTATATAATTGAGCTGACACTGACCAGAGGAGGTAGTGCCAGAAGACTTAGGGGAAGAGAGAAGAAAGGGAAGGGAGAGGAAGGAAAGAGACACCACTCAAATGCAAACACTGAGAGTAGTGTAGATAATTACAGGCCCCAGAATGACCCAAAAGGCACTGTGGAACCTACCTGCATGCCCCCTCCAGAAACCAGAAGTGACTTTGTATTTAGTTTCTTTTTACTTATCAGTCAACAAACGCTTATTAAGTGCATACTACATTCCAGGCACTATGCTAAGCACCGAGAACATGAATACAAGCACAAAGAAAGATAGACATTGTCCTTAAGGAGTCTACATTCTAATTAGGGGAGATAGCACAGAAGAAGAAGAGAAAAAGGTAAGTGAGAGAAGATAACAGGTGTGGAAACTTGACAAATGTTTGTGTATATATTATTTTTACCCAGTTTCGGAATTCTAATCTGGGGTCAAGGTTCCCTGATGGTTGAATGAACACAAACTCTTATGGCCTACTCATGCTAACTGCTCCCAGATCCCTGAGGATTCTTCTCATTCCTTTCAGCCCTTTATCTATGCATCTCGGATTCTTCCCTGCTCCCCCCCCTTCTGCTCCCTGTTGGTTTGGCAAGAAAAATCAAATCAGTGCTGCTGCCATTCCTGGAAAAGGGATGTAACCTTATTTCAATATGGCTCTACTCACAATCCCTGAGACTTTCTAAACTCTCCCTTCTTAGACCTGTGGAGATGGTTGACAATGAGGTTGGGCTAGGTGATCTTTAGAGTCCTTGTAGGTGTAATGTTTTATGAAACTTCACTTTTATTCTCTTTCTTTTCTTTCTAATCCAGAAAGGGTACACTGGCTATGTACCAATTGATAGGGAAAGAAATATAAGAGTGATCTCCTCTGGCTATGTACCAATTGATAGGGAAAGTAGCTCTTTGAGTACCCTCTTCCTAACTTCCCTGTTACTATTACTGTACATCACTGTCCTCCCAGACTCCTGGGCTTTTGAAAACCACATTGTCATTCTCATACATCACTCTCTCACTAAATCCCCTATTCCATATCCAGTCTGTGCCAATGTGTATCAATTTCACCTTTGTAATATCTCTCACATATGCCCTCTTGTATTTTCTGACACGGTCACCATCCCCATACTGGCCCTCACACCAATATTCTTGCAATTGCCAGCTTGTTGGTCTGCCTGCTACAAGTCTTTTCCTTACAGCTCCATCCAACATCCAGCTACCAAAATGATCTCTTTTTGTTTTTTGGAGGCAATTGGGGTTAAGTGACTTGCCTAAGGTCATACAGCTAGTAAGAATCTGAGGACAGATTTGAATTTAGATCTTCCTGACTGAAGGGTCACTTCTTTATCCAAGTACCACCAGTTGCTCCAAAGTGATCTACTTAAAGTACAGCTCTGACCATGTCAATTCCATACTCATTAAATTCCAGTTGCTTTCTTTCACATTTTAGATCAAATATGAACTACTGTTTGACTTTTGAAACCTTTCATAACTTGTCATTTCCTATGTTTTCAATCTTCTTGATCTTACTCCCCTATGTGAGCTCTGTGATCAAATGACTCCAGCCTCCTTGCTTTTCCTCACTCAAGACACTCCACTTTTCAACTCTGTGAGTCTTCATTCTCATTCTGTCTCTCTGTCTCTATCTTTCTGTCTCTGCCTCTCCCTGTCTCTGTCTCTATCTCTGTCTGTCTGTCTGTCTCTTTCTCTATCTCTATCTCTGTCTCTCTCTCTCCTCTTCTCTCTCTCTCTATCTCTCTCTCTCTCTCTCTCTCTCTCTCTCTCTCTCTCTCTCTCTGCCCACCACCCAGGAGTTGCCCTCTCTCTTCATAACTAACTGCTGCAACCTCTACTTCATTCACTCTCAGGTTATCTCCCATTGACACTGTATATTGCCTTTAAGTGTCATAGTTGCTTCAGTGTTGTCTCTCCCATTGGCATGTGAGCTCCTTAAGTTGGGGATCATGTCTTTGCTTTTCTTTGTACTCCAAGTAAATTATTGGTTGGTTGTTGTCCTTTGTTCTCAAAGAGAACCAAAATGGCATCACTATCCTAGAGTCAAGTTTCAGACCAATATGAGATCAGAATGCTCTACCACAGGTCAGCCACAAATAGTCCATGTGAACATTTGGGTTGGGTACTCTAAACTTGTACATCCTTGTTTTAACCATCTGGGTTTACAAGCTGGAGGGCTCCCTGGCTACAGCTGCCCAGAGTCTCCTCATCAACACCATCTCAAGAGCCCTGCACAAATGGCTCTGTCCTTCCTTCTTATAGGGCTTCAGATGTCATCAATGTCATCTGAGTGACCAGAATTTAGGCTGCTATGATATGTTCTTGAGTTAGCCCCTCCCCTTAGGACACTGGGAAGTTCACATCCACATAGGTTAGGTTAACACCTAATGGGGCATGGCTCTGAAGTTAGCACCTCCTCTTAGCCAGTCCCATCTTGGGCCCCACCCCAGTCACCAATCCACACCCACATAGGTTCCACACCTAATAGGGGTTTGGGCCTGGGGCTTAGCATTACTCAAAGCAAACAAAAGCCAAACCCTTCAAGGGCACTAAGTGCTAAGGAGCCCATTTTGCTTACCAACACAATCCTGTGTTTCCTTCAAGCTGTTTCAATTCTACTT
>CM053625.1:305311336-305343118 GCA_028646595.1 Phalanger gymnotis
GCTAGGATCCAAGTATGGTGATTCTACTATCCTTGATAAAGAAAGCTGCTCATTATAAAATGGTTTTTGTAAACAGTTTCCATTTTTGTTTGGTTAAGATTTCTCTCTCTCTCTCTCTCTCTCTCTCTCTCTCTCTCTCTCTCTCTCTCTTTTTGTATTGCCTTGGAATGACTTTGCTATGTCAGATATCTTGCCAAAATTTTAAAATATGTTTTAACCTTCCAGTGCTTCTCTATTACAAGATAATGTTCATAATCATTACCCATTCTTTGTCATAAGGTTTTCTAGATGTGTTTTTTTTTAATTTTAGCCTGGTATTTATTTTTTAGCCATTTATTTCCATTTGACAAGATGTTTGCAGACTTACTTATTTTCTGGGTACTCTCAGTTTGCTTGTAATAATCTTACATTGATTTTTAGATGAATTTACTATAGTTATTGGTAATGTCATTTATGTTTTCCATTTTCGATTTTTTTATTTTCAATAGCTTGATTAAATAATCAAAATCTTCTTGTTTGTCATATTCTTTTCTCATGACTAGTTTTCCTTATAAATTCTAATCTTAGCTCCCAAGAGTCAAAGATGAGTGTGAACAGTCTGCTGACTTGGGAGTAATTTTCATATCCATAAGTCCTCATTGTTGTATGGAGATGACCGTAGGTTCTCATGACTGTGAAGCAGAACGCAAGAACTGGCAGGTTCTACCTGGGACTCAGGAAAGGTTTCAGGTTTGGCCAAAGACTAGCTAAGCTAATCATAAGGATACTGGAAATCTAAGATCCTTGCCCAATTATCAGTGTGTTTACATGTTCCTGGAGGAGCTAAATCATATTAGTCTTAACATTTTTGATGTAAATGATACCTCAAAAGGAAGATACGGCTAAATGTGTAGTACACAGCTGTTCCTTAGAGAGGCAAAGGGACAAGGTTGCAGAATGAGTTTTACTTTAAACCCCAAAGACCTAAGAAATATTATTTCATAGGCTATGGGTAACCATATATTACAGTACTGATAATAAGTACTTCCCAAAAGACCACCATGAAAAGAATTGTAGCATATCTGCCACCAGTGGTTTTTGAGGATGTGGCAGAGAAATTCCACAAAGGATTTGATAAAACCCTCCAAATTAAATCAATATATATTCTCTTTCTTAGTAACTTTGGAGCAAATTTGAGGGAAAGGAAAAGATAAGGAAAAATGTATTCAAAAGGATAGTTTAGGAGAAAGAAATGAGACAGGCCAAAGGTGTGCAGATTATGCAAATGTCTCATATATCTGTATTATACTTTCTATAAGAAAAATTGGTAAGCTCCTGATGTAGCAAGCACCACACAATATCATAATAATGAAACTGACTACATTTTTAAGGTTGAAAAACAGTGCATTAGTATGTTAAAAACAAGCAGCATTCTAGGTGGGATTTAAAGCCAAAGGTCACTACTGATCTGAGCAATGAGAAAAGAAAGGTGGCATATGAGTTGGTTTGTAGTTTAGCTGGCCAATTAGACTGACAGAGATGAAGAAATGGAGGCCCAGATAGGTTCAATGATTTTTTTCTAAGGTCATGCAAGTAGTAAGTGACAAAGGAAGGATTCCGTGGTGGATCAACTGACTCCAAAGCTAGTTGTCTTTCCACTGACTTGCACCACTTCAACTGAGTCCAATTTACTTATGTTACAGCTCATAGGATCATAGATTTGAGCTAGAAGGAATCTTCAGGGCATACTGTTTCATCCCATCATTTTAGAGATGAGGCCACTGTGGAACAGGGCAGGATGATTACCTGGCCAGAAGCAGACAGCTGCAAAGTAGCTAGGTCAAGCTTTGAATTCAGGTCCTTGGACTCCAGATCTTTCCCTAACATTCGCACTCCATCATGTGATAGACATCACCATCTTTTGGATGTTACTTTTAATTTAAACATTTTATTGACACCTTTTGTTCTTCTACCACCTTAATTTTTGAACATATCCCCTCTAATTTTCCCTACCCAATGAACCATCCCTTGCTACAAAAAAGCAAAAAAAAAAAAAGTAGTTCAGCAAAGCTAATACAACCAGTCTGATAGACAATATACGCAATGTTCCATATCTAAAAGTCGCCCTCCTCTCTAAAGAAGGAGAGGAGATAATGCCTTCATTTTAGAAAGGAATTAACCCAAAGAGTCAGGCTTTTTTGGGTGAACAGGATTTCTGGTTTAATTTAATTGACATGTTTACTTAGAAGAACTTTGACCAATGAGTCAGGGTGTGAATAAGGAAAAACATTTGGCAAGTTGATTTCTTCCCAACAGTCAAGGATCCCCTGGGGATCTTGGATGGGGAGGGAGGAGATACTTTGGCCTCAGTCTCTCTCTTGACATTGTTGCAATCTGAGCAAAGTCAGTTCTCTCATCTTGCATTTTAAACACCATCTGTCCACAGTAAGGACTGATAGCAGAACCTCATCCACAGTTATGATGCCTGTCCCTTGTTAACTGTAAAATGTTGCACAAAAGATCATAAATATGCTTTTGAACTACACTGCTCAAGCCTTAAGTCTCTGCTGGGCAACTAGAGAGAGGTGAGGTGATTACATAATGTGCTGCATAGAGATTTGGGTTAGAATCCCACCTCCAACATCTATTAGCCATGTGACTCCCTGATAATTTATCTCATCTCTCTGCACCTTGGCTTCCTCATCAGTAAAATGGGGACACTGGATCTGATTGTATCTGAAGCCCTTCCAATTAGTGATCTATAATCATATGACCACTCTGAGCCTCATTTTCCTCATGGGTAAAAAGGGTAATAGTAATGCCAGTAGGTCATGATACCCCAAGGAGTTAAGAAGTCCGATGAGAATCTTAACAAGCCATAAACATGCCACCATCGAAGGTCACCCAAGGAACCATGGAGAGGCTGTGTAAGAAGGAGCAGGCTTGATCTATGACAAAATGACTTAAGTAGCTCTGGTGCCATCTCTCATATGGGGTCTTTCTTAAGGCCCCCAAGTTGTAAGTGCTTCCCCTCCAAAGAAAACGTCATTGTGATCTTGTATACATGTAATATGATATATGTACATATTAAGGCAGCTAAGTGGCAAGTTGGATAGAGCACCAGGCATGGAGTCAGTTAGACCTGAGGTCAAATCTGGCTTTGGACACTTTCTAGTTGTGTAACCCCTGGAAAATTGTTGAACCTGTTTGCCTCAATTTTCTCATCTGTAAAATAGGGATAATAATAGAAAATACCTTCCAGTATGAAGATCAAATGAGTTAATATTTGTAAAGAACTTAGCACAGTGCCTGGCCACAGAGTAAGCACTCTATCAATATTTAATATTATTATTATTATCATTGCTATTATTATTATTATTATTATTAATTTTGCTTTCCCTAAAAAATGAAATCTTACTGATGGTAGGGAATATTTTATCTTATCTTTGTCTTTGTATTCCCAGACCCAGAAACTAGCAGGTTCTTAATCAAAGCCTTTTGAATGATTGAGAAGTAAAATATAACATCAGAATAAATAATCCCATCCAGTTACTAATGCACTCCCCACCTTCACCATATTGCTTCTTTTACTTGAGTATATTCTATTCCTTGACACCAACCCCCCCCAAATAGAATCTAGTCTCCTTCAAAGCAGATATCATTTTGGTATTGTATTAATATCACAGCATTGATCTCCCTACCTATCATAGAGTAAACATGTGCTAAGTATTGGTTGAGTATTGGAGGGGACAGGGTTGAAATGACAGACTTGTCATGACAGCAAAGAATAATATATTTTGGATAGATTCTGTACTCTCTTTGTATCCATGGTGTCGGGAGAAAAGAAAGGACACACCAGAAGTAGTGATAGTGAATTCGCGTATAGTGCATGGGTGACAGATGCACATGGGGCCATAGATCTAAAGCTGTAAGGAACCCTAGAAGTCAATTTGTGCAATCCCTGCATTGTACAAATGAAGAAACTGAGGGCAGAGGAGCTCAACTTACTTGCTCGACATCGTAAAATTAGTAAGTGGTAGATCTGGAATTCAAACCCAAGACCCCTGCATTCAAGTCCACTTCTCCCTTCACTGAAGCACACTGCCTGCTAGAATGGGCAGTCTTGGGTAGACGCCAGTCTGTAATAGTGGTACAAATATCCACATCAAAGAAAACACAGCATGATTGGCATATTGGTGGCCATTGTTCTTGCTTACTTTTAGCCAGTAATTTTTCTCATTCTGCCTTTTCCTAACAAGAGAATGTTTGTTTTTTATGATTTTAGAGGCATTTAAACTGGCCTTAGACTACAACAGAAGTAGAAATGGGAAGATAAAGAAGGTGCCATACAACCATGCTGGCTGACATTAACATCTGTTGAAGCTCTGTTGCTACTTCCCGCTCCAAGTCCCACCTTTATCTCCCATTTATTTAGAGGAGGAAAAGGATTGAGTATACAACATGAGGTGAAAGTCGGTAAGGCAGGTCTTCACCATACAGTCTTATGTAGTATCATTAATATCTTTTAAAACTTGGCTGCTTTTCTGACCACTTGGGATGGATCTTGCCAATTGATTTTTTGAGGCCATAACGCTGTTACTATGTATCAGTTTAGTCTGTCATCTGGGCACCCCACAAGGGGTTAATCACTGGTCTAGAGATTAAAACTTCCTCCTTTCCTAAGCCCAACTCCTTCAATACACCTATAGCCTGCTTCCTTGCAGATTCTATCAAAGAGAAGGTAGGGCTTCAAAATTAACTGGCACTTCCTCTGTGTATGGCTGACAAGCAGTCACCACATGCTCCTTTAATTCCATTGATTCAATCATCCTCGGTCCAGGTGAAGACTCCTTTCCATGCTTTCCATACTTCCTTTATCTGTACTCTCTGTACAGACAGTTCACACTATAAATGAACCCGTTCTCTCTTAGATCTATTTCTTTCATTATTCTCTCTGGGGTTCCTATGCTGTCATTAGCAAAATCTTCTTATCTTTAATCTCTTCCTCTTTCATTCTAACCATCTTCATATGCTCTTGGAAACCTGGTTCTCTCTGGAAGACACCTTGTCCCTGGGATCCCTCTCTAGTTCAGGCTGCTCCAGATATGCTGCTCTAGGAGGAGCATATTTTCACTTCCCACTGCCACTGTTGGATCCTCCATTTTCTCTATCATTCAGCAACCTCTCATATTTTAAAATTCACTCCATATATCTATTTCCCAACCTACAGTCATCCAGTCATATAGTCACTAGGGCAGCTAAATGGCACAGTGGATAGAGGCCTGAAGGTAGGATTGAATGCCAGGCCTAAAGTCAGAAGGGCTCATCTTCTTGAGTTCAAATCTAGCCTCAGATATTTGTTCACTGTGTGACCCTGGGCAAGTCACTTAACCTTGCTTTCCTCAATTCCTCATATATAAAATGAGCTGGAGAAGGAAATGGAAAACCGTGTATTTGACAAGAAAACCTCAAATGGGGTCAAAAAAGTCAGACACTACTGACATTGTTGAACAAAAATAACAAATAATGATAGTCGTCCATCAGTGCCACACCATTGGAGTAAGTGCGTAGTTCACTCTTCATGTCCATCTCAATACTTGTGCTCATATGTGTACAACATAGTACATATTATTCCCTCTTTAAAAAGTCTGACTTTTCGATTCATCAGTCTCCTCAACTTCCATGACCTTTGCTATGTCCCAAATCGATAACACTGAGATTACTACCATATTAGACTTCACCATCATCAACAGCAATTACATTTCCATGATTTTGCACTCACATATTACCTTCTGACCATAATAAACAAATAAACATTTTTAAGTGTCTACTATGTGCCAGTCACTGTGCTAAGTGCTAAGGATACAAAAAGAAGCAAAAGGCAGTCTCTATTCCTTAAGGAGCTCACAATCAAATGTATTGCAATTGTATAATCTAATTATAATGGCTGGCGCTTTCATTTTTCCCTCTTCCCCATTCCTCTAAACCTATTTGGTCTCACTGCAACCCCCAAATCTTCAGTCACTCTCTGTGTCCCTAATATATCACTCCATTATGTAGTTTAATTTTTTTTTCACTTCTCAGATTGGATATCTCAAAGAACTATGGTACAAGCCACAGAAGAAACCGGAAAGTCTAGAGGAAGGTCAAATTTTAAGATGGAAGATGATGAATTAAGTTTGGGAAATACAAAGTTATGGAGATAGGTGATATAAAAACACATATATGTATATGTGTACATATATTTATGCATTATGTATATATACATATGCATATAACTATATTAGCTATAGGGGCAGCTAGGTGGCACAGTAGATGAAAGTATCAGGCCTGCAACCAGAAGACCCATCTTCCTGATTTCAAATCTGGCCTCAGACATTTACCAGCTGTGTGACCCTGAGTAAGTCACTTAATCCTGTTTGCCCCAGTTTCCTCATCTATAAAATGAGCTGGAGAAAGAAATGGCAAACTATTCCAGTATCTTTGCAAAGAAAACCCCAAACAGGGTCACAAAAAATTAAAAATGAATGAAATGATTGCACAACAAATATGTAGTTATAGAATTAAGTGCTTGATACATACATATATACTTACATGTACATATATTATGCACATATTGTGTATTTCCAAAGAAATCCAATAGCTACATTTTGCCTCTAGTATCAAATGTAAACTCCTCTTCATAGCATTTAAAGCCCCTTATAACTTAACTCCAGCATCCCTTTCCACACTTACTGCTTATCTCTCCCTAGCACATTTGTTTTTGCATGTATTAGCCCCGTTCTACTCTACTTGACTATGCTCCTTGAGGAAAGACTTTTTTAATACTTGTATCTTTTCATACCCAGTGTTTAGAATGGCTCCTGACAAAGGAAGGTGCTTAATTATATTTACTGTAGGTGCCTAAAATGTCCTTATAGTTAGGTGGTGAAATGGATATAGCACTGGGCATCGGAACAGGTAGTCCTGAGTTGAAACTTAGCCTCAAAAACTTATTTTCTGGGTGATGCTAAACAAGTCACTTAATGACTATTTGCCTCAGTTTCCTCATATGTAAAATTGGGATAATGATAGTGTATATCTCACAGGTATTTTTAAGGATCAAATGAGATATTTGTAAAGTACTTTGCACATTGCCTGGCACAATGTAAGCCCTTTATAAATGTTAGCTATTATTATTGTTCATGGATGGATGGATCTGAATAAAGAGAGTATCAGTATTTGAATTGTGTTCCTTCTGTTGATTAGGTATATGAATTTAGGCAAGGAATTTCCCTTCTACATATTATGACTTCATCTGCAAAATGAGGAATTTCAGAAGGATTTGAATTCAAGACCCTGAGAGCTTTTGATTCTGCCATACTTGAAGGGTAAAAGTTTGCACCCACCTAGTTAGAAACCTTAAAAAGCCTCAGAAATTAAAGGTATTTGGAGTTCTTTAGAAGATCCTAGCCTCATATAGCAAACCAGTCAACAGAGGGAGGCCATTTCTTATAGAAGTAGGCTTTGAAAAAGAGGATTACCCTAAAAGAAGAGGAAGAAGAAAAGGAAAATTTATCTTTAAATTCAAATTTGCTGTAATTCTGAAGCTAGGTCTCTAAAAAGTAGAGGAGGAATTATCCAGTTTTGAGAAGACAAAAGATTCTCAAACTTCCATGACATTGTCTTTTTCTGATTTCAGCACAGATTAAAGGATGGTATGTGCTGTGTTGAATATTCTATTCCTCAGACAGACTTGTTGCCTCCAGAGTCAGATGCAGATCACTAACATATCCAACAGCATTGAGCATCTCAATCAATCATGCAGTCAGTCATGGGGTTTTTTTTAGGATGTCAACATGGTGACACTTTTGGAGTGTTCTTTGAGTTGTACTAAGGGATGCCAGGTATACAAAAATATACAGATAAATAATATACTAATCTACCTCATATGTATATTGCATATATATATGTATATATGTATATATATATATGTATATATATATATATATATATATATATATATATACCTGTGTGTGTTTATGTGTATGTATGTATGTATACACATACACACATGTATAGTAGTCTTGGTATAATGGAGAGAGAGCCAAATTTGGAGTCAACAATATCTGGGCTCTATTCCTGTTTTTGACAAATACTGATATGCTTGCTTAAGTATAACATTTAGAGAAGTCACTCTGCCTATCAGCATCCCAGTAGAGGAAATTTCCTTGTTGGGAATTCCCCATACCAATGAACTCACATATTCAGTCAATGTATGTTCACACATCTATCTAGGACTTGGTGGATAGAATGCTTGACTTCAAGTCAAGAAGACCTGACTTTGAATCCTGCCCTAGGAATTTACTCTTTGATCCTGGGCATGCCAACTTCTTTGTACCTTAGTTCCTATACTTGTAAAATGAGTATAATACCAACACCTATGTTATAGGGTTGTTGAGAAGATCAAATATGTCAATACATATGAAGTGTTTTGGAACCTTTAGAACCACTTTGTAAATGCTAGCTGTTATTGCTTGCTCTCTCTGTCTCTCTCTGTCTCTCTGTCTCTCTGTCTCTCTGTCTCTCTGTCAGTCATCAAACTATCTATCCCAGAAAAATACTCACAAACATAGTTACAACTTAGAATTTGGTTGGCATCACTTGTTGGCATAGTCACAATAACTTGAACTTTGAAATTCCCTGTCCTCTAAAAGAATAATTCCTATCCTTTTAAATTTTCAACTGTCTCCTTCCTTCTGAACTTCATCTTTGTCCTCTTCATAATCTCTTACTACTTAATTATTCTTGTGCATCACAGTCCAGTATTGCTCATGAGCCTCTATCTATGCTTTACATTTCATTTAGACAACCAGAATTGATAAGCTTTATGATGATAAACAGTAACGACTGGCATTTTTATACTCTTTTAAGATCTATAAAAAGCTATCTAGATGGGACAGTATATAGAATGCTAGACCTGGAACCAAAAAGACTCATAGTACTGAGTTCAAATATGGTTTCAGACCCACTAGCTGTGTGAACCTCTAACAACTACGTTACTTGCAGCTACTGTGGCCAATAACACCAGTACACAGGAGGACTGATAACATAGATTCTTTGATCTGCTTCTCTAAGGAAAATCACTTTAAGGGGTTTACAATCTTACTTTAATCAAACACATATATCATTTACTTAGTTCGGAGGAAAAGTCACCACCCTAAACTTCAGAGCAAATCCAAACAGAAATTACAAACAGAGAAAATATAAACAGAGCAAATAACACAAATCAACAGACAGGCTTCTAGCTATCTGACCAAATATCTACATACATAGTTACCAGGGAGAGATATGCTAACATCTGTGTTTTCAAAGCTGAGGGCTCCTTAATGGCTACCCAGAATCTCCACACCAACACTCTTCCAATGAGTGAGCCCCAAAAGTAGTGCTAACCTCAGAGTATATATACACTTCTTCAGGTTCAGAGTGTTTCATACCTATTGAGCACTACACACCTCTTGAGAGCTTCACACCTGTTGAGGGTTTCATACTAGCAAAAGAGTCTGGGTCTTCCTACAAAAAAAGGCAAGACTTGATCAAAGGCAAAGGACTTGATTGTCCCAGTGCTGAGAAGCACTCCAAAACAAAAGACAAGAAAAAGTCCCACTTTACCCTGTTTGCCTCAGTCCATCAACTGTAAAATGAGTTGGAGAAGGAAATGGCAAACCACTCCAACCTCTGCCAAGTAAACCCCAAACAGGGTCACAGAGAGTCAGACACAACCAAAAAACGGCTTAAAAATAATAGGGTCTATAAAATGCTTTACAAATAATAAATAATCTTCAGAACAACTTTGTGAGATAGATGTTATTATCTTCTCTGTCATTTCTTTTCAATGTTTACAATTCTCACTCAACTTTTTTCATGTATTCTCTGTATAACTACATAATGGAGGGTCCCGGACATAATTAAGGTATGTGTGTGTGGATACACAACATACATACATACGTACATACATACATATATACATACATACATGCGTATACATATGCATTCATGTTGTTCAGTTATGTCTTATCCTTCATGACTCCATTTGGGGTTTTCTTAGCAATGATCCTGGAGTGGTTTTCCATTTCCTTCTCCAGATCATTTTGTAGATGAGGAAACTGAGGCAAACAGGATTAAGTGACTTGCTCAGGGTGATAGAGCTAGTAAGTGTCTGAGGTCAGATTTAAATTTGTTTTGCTGTCTCTAGGCCTGGCACTCTACTGTACTACCTAGCTGCCCATTTACATTCATACACATATACATGATAATTAGTATATAACCTAAGTGCTTCCCTCCAGTTGCAGATCTGGTCTCTTAATTGGTGAGTAGCATATCCCCTTTCTGCTTATACATAGCCCACATATATTTGACTTCACTTCTTGTGAATTACTTGAACTAGAAAACCAAAACTCTGACCTCAGATGGATTTCATTCTATAGAATCAACCATGTCGGTAGCCATGATAGAAACCTGAAGACAGTATTCCTTTAATACTAGCCATTAAAAACTCATTCCTTTGAGGCTTCTATCACTTCTCTGAAGTCAAGTTAACCTGACATGAAGTAGGTATATTTGTCAGCTGCTTCTCCCAAGATTAAAAATATCTTGAAATCGTCTAATAAAAAAATGCATTCTGCAAATTCTGATTTGTGTTTATTCTCTTTGCTGGATCTTATTTTAATATCCCCATAACTCCATTAAAAATATGACCTCTGTTTGAGTAAATACATACAGAGAGCATAGCAATATTTCTCAGTTCATGGCTCTCTAAGCTCATTATCAGAGAAACTAATTGCATTAAGAAAGATCAAAGGACCTTTTCAAATGTTCAAACTATAAATATCAGTGCAAATGAATATTCCTTAAAAGCTGATTTTTCAAGGAGTTGTAAAAGCTCTTGGTGACTGACTTTGGTGGCAGAGGGCAGGCACATCAATGGGTAAGGATGGGTGTGACTCAATAGGTTTGTTTTTTTTTATTTATTTCCAGGGAGTTACTTGGAGGAACTGTCTGATCCTTCCTCATATGCCCTCCAACCCTTGAAAAGAAAAAGCCAAACTAACTCAGGGTCCCTCTAAAAAGGAAAAGATGACATCCATAAGTCAAAAAGAATTGAGGGGGGAGCAGAGCCAAGATGGCAGCTGGAAAGGAGGGACTTGACTAAGCTCTCCCCCAGGCCCCTCCAAAGACCTGTAAAAATGGCTCTGAACAAATTCTAGAGTGGCAAAACCCATGAAATAACAGAGGGAAGCAGGGCTCCAGCCCAGGAAAGCCTGGATGGTTCCAGGGAAGGGTCTGTCACATGGAGGTGGGAGCACAGCATGGCACAGCCCAGCCTGGGCTGCACCAGGACCAACCAGACTGGGAGCCAGGCACAACAGGCGGTAGGGTCCTGAATAATTGAGCTGTGGGAGTTACAAGACTTCTCAACCCCAAAATACCAAAGACAATAGAGAAGGTTAGTGGGTAGAACTGCTAGAACACAGTGAAAGGAGAGTAAGGTCAGCGCCAGCCCCCAGGACATGGAAGTGGTGCAGCTCTGGGGCTGCTTCTAGCTGCAGTAGCTTCCTGCCCCAGCCCCACCTGGTGGGAAGAATTAAGTGGCAGATCTGAGTGGGAGTGCAGAGACTGCTTGGATCTGAATCACAGTCTGGGTTGGCAGTTCTTGAGGGAGGAGGAGCACTACTATGCCAGAGCTTGCTGTGTAGAAGTAGCTCTGAAAACAGCAGGACAAGGCCCCCAAAGTTGGGACAATGTACTCTCTACTCTACAAGAAGTCATACCTTTACGAAAAGCTCGAGGGTCAAATAGTTGGCTGGGAATATTAACAGGCAGTGAAAATGGACCCAGATTCAGAATCAGACTTTGGAATCTTGTTTTGGTAACAAAGAAGAGCAAAACATACAGGCAGAAGAAGTCAACAAAGTCGAAGAGCCTATATCAAAAGCCTCCAAGAAAAATATCCATTGGTGTCAAAAAGGATTTGGAAAAGCAAGTAAGAGAAGTAGAGGAAAAAATGGAAAGAGAAATTAGAGTAATGCAAGAAAACCATGAAAAAAAGTCAAGGACTTGCTAAAGGAGACCCAAAAAATACTGAAGAAAATAACACCTTAAAAAATAGACTAACTCAAATAGCAAAAGAGCTCCAAAAAGCCAATGAGAAGAAGAATGCCTTGAAAGGCAGAATTAGTCAAATGGAAAAGGGGGTCCAAAAGACCACTGAAGAAAATACTACCTTAAAAATTAGATTGAAGAAAGTGGAAGCTGGTGACTTGATAAGAAATCAAGATATTGTAAAGCAGTAGCAAAGGAATGAACAAGTGGAAGACAATGTGAAATATTTCATTGGAAAAACCACTCACCTGGAAAATAGATCCAGAAGAGATAATTTAAAAATTATTGGACTACCTGAAAGCCATGATCCAAAAAAGAGCCTAGACATCATCTTTCAAGAAATTGTTGAGGAAAATTGTCCTGTTATTGTACAGCCAGAGGATAAAATAGAAATTGAAAGAATCCACCGATCACCTCTTGAAAAAGATACCCAAAAGAAAACTTCTAGGAATATTGTTGCCAAATTCCAAAGCTCCCAGATCAAGGGGAAAATACTTCAAGCAGCCAGAAAGAAACAATTCGATTATCGTGGAAACAAAATCAGGATAACACAAGATCTGGCAGCTTCTACATTGATGGATTGAAGGGCTTCAAATACGATATTCTGTAGGTCAAGAGAGCTGAGATTGAAACCAAGAATCACCTACCCAGCAAAACTGAGTGGGGGAGGGTAGAAATGGGGAGAAAATTTGTAACTCAAAATCTTCTGGAAATTCTTGCTGAAAACCAAAAAAAAAATGAAATAAAAAAATCATTAAAAAATCATCACTTAAAAATAAATCAATAAAACAAAAACAAATGAGGCATTGTATGTATAACACGAGAGAAATTCCCTCCTTTGAAAACCTTTCTTCTTAAGTGTTAGTAAGCTATAGTAAAGGAATGTGAAGAGGGACAATAGTAATGGTAAGATTAATAGACACAGTTATAGTTCTAGAGCACTTTCCTATCAGAAAACATTTCCTGGTACTTTGCCTCACAAGAAGGAAGGGAACAAATATTTATTATGTGCCTGGAACTTTCATAAGCACTTTATAAATACCATCTCATTTTATCCTCACACAAACCCTAGGAGGTGGGAATTGTTACTATCCATTCTACGGATGAGGTAACTAAGGCATATGAGGTGGTATGCCTTGCCCAGGATGACACAGTTGGTCTGAGGCTGGATTTGAATTCAGATCTTCCTGACTCTAAGCCTAGCCCTATTCACTGAGCCATTAAGCTGCCTCTATGATCCTCAAAAAGGATGAGGCAAATAGCACACCTGATGTGTGTTTTTTTTTCAGAAGATAATTTCAATCTTATGTAGTGTCCATCAGATTGCAATTTTCTTGAAAACATTAATCAGCCTCCTCTTCAGCAACATGGCACTGCTTGAGTGGTCCCATGAATGCTTTCTTCTCCACTCACAATAAGTTTTAAAACAATCTTCTCCTGGAAGTAGCATTTTATATGCACTTATAGTGTCCCTTGTCAGGGAAGAAAATGTTTTTGTTTCCCTAAAGCACAATCTTTCAGCATAATAAAGTTATTGGTTCTTCACCAAACCCTTGATGAGGTTCATGGACCTCATCAGATTGGTTGTAAATGAAGGAAGCACCAATTTTGGTTAGTTTATCATCCTTGATATGGTAGCCCCAAATAGTATGGGAAATCTTATTTTTGGTCTCAGTATGGTGGTAGTAGTAGTAAAACTACCTCTTACACTCATCACTGATGTGCTTTGCAAAGATTGTTTTAAATGTATGGAAATCTTGGGAGATTTGTATGAAACCTGTGATGCCTAAAATGACAGTGAGTGGAGGTGTTTCCACAATGATGATTGATTTGACCATTTTCTTCTTGTTTACATTGGAATCAGCCTTTTCTGCTTTAAGAACAGTGTGGATCAGACTGGTTTTATCAATTAGAAAGTATATAATGTAGATGGGCATGATGGGGCCATCTTTGGGAAACTTCAAACAAAACAAATCTCCATAGTTGAAGTGTCCAAAAATGTACAATCTCCTTTTGAACCTTGTGTCCATCACCACTCTGGTAGATGTAACATATTTCCTTGTAGGTCATCTGGAGACATGGTTATTCATAGAATAGATTTGTTTTCCTCTATAATGTTCTTGCTATTGTATAAACTACTCTATTGGTTCTGCTCACTGAATTCTGCATTCATTCTGACTTCCCAGGGTTTTTAAAATTGTCGTTCATAATTTCTTTCAGAACAATCATGTCCCTCTACATTCATATTATATATATTTTAAGCTATTCCTCAGTTGATGGGCATTCTATTCATTTGTAATTCTTTTTACTCCAAGATCAGGAAGTTTCCTTTGCTTATGATTATTCTTTCCACAACATTATCTTCCCTGAATTCCCCTCTTTCCATCCCTGCCTTCTCTGATGGGTTTGATGTATTTTCTATACCAATCTTTTTGCTCAGGTGTGTATGTTCATGTGTGTGTGTGTGTGTGTGTGTGTGTTTGTATGTTAAAGTATCATTTGTTTAGTTCAGATAAGAATGAAGTTTATATAATGCCCTCTCCTCCACATTTATATACTCTTCTTCAACATTCCAAATAGGGCAAGCTATACCTTGTCATCACAATTTCTCCTTTCAACATGAATGCATTTATTTTTATACTCCTTTTTTCTTGTCTCTCTGAAAACTCTCAGAGCAGAAACACTCTGTCTCCCAAATTCTTTTTCCCTTAACTCTTTCAATACTCCTGGAAATATTAAGTTTTTGAAGCAACACTTGTTTCTTCTTGCCCTAAATAATGTTAGCCAATTTTCCTTATACATCCTCTTCCCATTGCTTGAATTAATTTACTTTTCCAATATAATAGATGTCTGATGTATGCGGAGTGCTTAAGTTAGTGTCTCGATATGGAAAATGCTAGGGAGTTGCTTACAAGGGGATAGTGACTTTGAAAGGAAACACCTTGGAGAGACCCACTCTGGATATTCTGTAACTACTTCTGGTCATAATGCTAAGTGTTGAAATATAGGCTCTTTGGCTGCATGTGAAGTCATCAGAAGAGGCTTGACAGCTTCAGCCTCTTCCTATTAGCCTAATATCTTGGGAGCTCAGTGATTCTTTCCCTCATGGCTTAGAACAAAGGCAGAAAAGTCTACAATTTGGGAAATTTTGAAAGGTCAAGAGAGTGAGATACAGGAATCCAGGAAGGAGCTGTCAGGCCAAGAGTCTCAGCCAGAACTACATGTCATACAAGGTTTCTTTTGAGCCTTTTGTTTATATTTCAAAGTTCCCATTTGAGTTTTGTCTTTTCATTAGGAATACTTGAAAGTACTCTATTTTTTAAAAAGTCCACCCCCCCTTATAGTATTATATTCTGCTTTTCAGGATAAGTTGTTTCTGTATCTTTTGGAATATTGAATTCTAACATCTTTTTGCTGTATAACAAAGGTTATCAGGTCTCGTGAATCCCTTTGCCCACCCACAGGCTGGCTTGAGCAATAACAATATAAATAGTTGGCCAATAAAAATCTATCAAGTGATTATAGTATATGAGCCTTAGCTGGGGATAGAAAAGAATTCACAAATACCATTAAGGCATGTGTGTTCTAGTTTTTAAAATAAAATTATGTTTATTTATTTTTAACATTTTTTAAACGTTCAGTTCCAAATTCTCTCCTTTCCTCCAGTCCAGATGAGGAAACTGAAAGCCAGATATTTTAAGTGATAACCAGGGTCATATAATTAGTAAATGACAGAGCTGATATTTGAATCCTGGGCCTTCAACTCTAAGAACTGGGTCCTGCCTATGCAGCACACAGCTGCTCTCAAGGACGCTATGAGAGGCATCAAAGAGCTTTGGCTTAAGTTCTGATTTTGCAACATTCTAATTGTATGATACTGGGAAAATCCTTTGAAGTCTCTGAGATTTAATCTTTCTCCACAATAAAGCAATGTATTGGGGATTGACCATGGAATCAGGGTCATCTAGGTTCAAATATTGCCTTTGGTGCATAATGGAAGTGTCAACTTGGACATTTCCCTTAAACTTTCATTACCCCAGGGAATTCTCTAAAATAGTAAGTTATAGAAGAAGTTCATGGTCTGTGTTGGTGGAGGTATTTATTAAAATGAAATTCCCCATACCAATGAAATTCCAGGTCTAGAACTGCCTTCCCCAGCCTGAAAAGCAATTGAGAGGTTGAACTAATGTCTCGCTTCTAGCTTTACATGGTTCTCTTGTTCTGGTCTCAATCTGTATCAGTGAAGGGACAAATAATTCCTATCAATAGCCTCAGAGCTTATTTGAAAAATTTCCTTAGGCAACAACTCCAGAGGTTACCAATTCCCTAAACATGAGAGAGGATATATTTGTCAAATTAACCAGCAAATCCAGCCTTCGTATGTAAGTCAATGCTCTCCATACAAGAGCGAATGAGACATATACATCTGCTAGGGATGGCCAAATTCACTGAGCTCCTGTTTTCCTTCCAGGTGTAGGAGTGGAGGGGAAGCTGACATCAATCACTATATTTGGTATGGGAGGGAGCTTCTGAGGTAAACATTGAATACTGCTGTTAAAAACATGAGCAACTGCCCTAAAAAATCATTCAGAAAGCAATTTCACCTCTGAGGGTGTAATTTACAAGACACTATGGGAATACTTGCAATTCTTAGACTAATGACAGTGTATGGCAGACATTTTAAAGGCATTTGGCTGTGACTGAAATAGATGGTTGTTCTTTTAAGAATTTATTGAGTCTTTAAAATGATACCTTTTTTGAGGCTTTAGATGAGAAGAGGAGAAAATCAGTTTCCATTCAGCTAGCTGGGTGACACCATAGCAGATATTAGTCTGATAAAAGTGTTTCCAAAAATTTGACATCAAAGATCTCACTTGATGAAATCATAGACTTATAGATATTGAGAGCTGGAATAGAACTTAGTGAACAGAGAGCTGAGATATGAGAGAGACCTTAGAACAAAGAATAGAGAATATCAGAGCTGGAAGGAGTCTACTAGACATAGAATGGGAGGCATGGGAGGGATTTTAGATAATAGAATGTCAGAGATGGAAACAAGAATCCCAAATTCTTGGGATAGGAAGGCTCTTGGCACCTAGAATAGGTAAGATCAGAGGTAGATGGTATGCTAAAAGAAAATATGTTGGAGATAGGAGAGACTTGAAAAGACAGAATGCCAAGGCTTAGAAGCACCTTAGTACATAGACAAGTGAGTATTAGAACCAGAAAAAGCACTGTGTAGCATTTCATCTAAGTCCCTTACTTTATAGAAATGTTGTGTAGTGGAAATCGTGTTAGACTTGGAGGCTGGGTTCAAACTGTACTTAGAATTGGTAGCTTTGTGGCCTTGGGCAAGGCACTTAATGTCTCTCGCCTTGCCTGGAAAATAGAAAAAAGTGATATCTGTAGAACTTCTTCCTCTTACTATTTATATATAAATATAAATTGTATAAAATAATAAACTATACATATATAACTATATAGATATTAAGTGTTTTCTATGAAATTTTATATATGTACACATATTTACAAAGATACTACACAGTATGTAAAAATTATATTAGTGTGAATATACACATATGTGTGCATACAGGTTTATACATGTGCAGACGTATATAATCTCTCTATATAAGGAGTGTGTATTGTGTGCGTGTATGCATATACTATTTTAAGAAGATGTGGGAACCTATAACATCATGCTATTTCATTGGTGTGATTACCTCCAGTTGTGAAAAATTATTCTACAAATTGACAGCAAACAACTGATGTCTAATACATAGACTTGTGGGACTACCCATGGTACTGAAAAGTTCCATAAATTCTCCAGGGTCACAGGGGTAGCATAGGTTAGTGGTAGGGAGTGCAGTGCAGGTGATCAGGACTCCAAAGTTTTTCTTTGAACACTCTTTAATACTGTGTATTCCAGTATAAATAACATCTATTATTAAAAATGAAGACATTGAGGCTCAAAAAGAAATTGTGTCAATTTTTTTTTCATTTAATAAACATGAATAATTCCATTTTTAAAGTTTGTTACCTTGAAGAATGGGGAAAACACAAAACTTCAACTGTCTATCTTTACACAAAGAAGTTTGGAGAAATTTGACTTTTATCATTTTTTTTAAGTTAAATTCATTTTTTTTTCCTTTTTCTGTAACACAGCAAAGTGTTCCATGGATTTCACTTTTTCAACTATTTGCCTTGGCTTGAGAAAGGCACAAAACAATTTTTTTTGTTCCATTCCTGGGCAGAAATTCTGTTTATTATATTAGGGGAAGAATGGGAGAAAAAAGACTCTGTGGTCTGCTATGATGACTCATTTTTCAACTGGACTAAATGCAGAAATGGAAGGTCTCAAGCAAAGGCAGCTTAAAGAGTCTGTGAGTTATGCCCACTCTGCAAGCTGCATGTGCCATTATGCCAATATCAGAACCAAGGTAGAATGTGATATGAGGCATGGCTGGGCCCTCAAATCCTTAAAGAAAAGTAATGGAAAGATGAATTTTTTTCTCAAATTTACCTGAATTTAATACTAGCAGATTCATAACTAACACTGGAAAAAATGGGATTTTGTCCAAAGGCATGGGTATGGGTGGCAGGGCACACATTCCCTGCCCATCAACCACCAACGTTAAGAGGGAGTAGTTAATAGGCAGCCCATAAAAATAAAACAAATTAAAATGCATGTAACTATGAGGTAAGCATACTAATCAATGAAAGAAAACATGGGGATACTGTGTTTACTTTCCTTCATCTTGTTAAAGACCTCATCCTCCAAGGGACCTTTTCCTTCACCAATAGACTGGGGAACCTTTGACATGTGGGACTTACAGTGGATATGTAGAAATGCTCCAGTCAAGTACTTTGCAGCTTCATACTTAGCATATTTAAGTTGTGAGCTCTTGTTCTTTCAGATGCCCAAGGATCCAAGGGTCGTGTCTGAGTTTGGTGGTCATTCCCAATGTTAAATGACCAAATCAGGCTATCCCTTTCACATTCCCATTCATTACTAAGTCAATTTAGCCTAGCCCAGAAAAGCAGTGATTGGGAGGATTGGGTCTACATAATCACCAAAGCAAACATTTTCAAGTTAGTTTAGTTTTATTGATGAGTAAATTAGAGTTTGGCAAACAGTCCCTTTAGGTTTTTCTGACTGGCCTGATTTGTTCTTTTTGAATGAGTCAAATCAAATCAATCATTTTCAATCCATTTTGTTGGCTTGTTTTCACACATAATCATCACTCAAACAAGTGAATATTATAATCAATAAAAATAGAATAACAGAATCTCACATTAGGGAGGGACTTGAATGGGCATTTAGTTTTATATGTATTTACAAAAAAAAATTCCCTTTACACCAAACCAACCAAAGGTAATTCATTTCCTGCTTGAAGACTTGTAGTGAAGAGGACCCACTACTTTGTCAAGCACATTCTTCCACTTTTGGACAACTATAATGATTAGACACATTTTTTTTTTATATCAGTCTTAAATCTTCCTCTTCACAACTTCTGATCACTGCTCCTAGTACTTCTCTCTGGTGCCAAAAAGAAGAAAGTTCAACCCTGCTCTAGAGGGCAACTATTCCAGTTCCTGATTATAGCAATCTTCACAAGCTTCCTGAAACAATTCAAATGGAAGTAATTCTGTTTCCTGATATTGTCCGGGTTTCACAAGCATGCAATAATGAAGTTAGCACAATGGCTCCCTAGACCTTCCATGTGGTAGTCAGCCTAATGCCTCTTCCCTCCCATGCTTTCCTTTGTAACCTCCTGAACACTGAGCTAGCTCTGACAATGTGTGCATCAACTTCATCATCTCTTTGTAGATCCCAGGAAAGTATACTTCTAAAGTAAGTGAACTGGTTTACAGTATTCAAAATTTATCCATTTGCTGTAACCAATGGTTCCATGTATGAATGATGCAGTGCTGTCTGGTGGAATACCTCTGCTTTCTTGGTGTTGTCAGGACAAAATTAACACAAGCAGCCAAGAACTGATCAGTAGTTTATTACATCTCAACCTTCAAGGCTACACTGAGTGCACAACTGAGGCCATTAGATTAAAAAGACCAAGGTCTCCCACTGCATCTGGGGCCATCACCAGTCATCCTGACCTATGTCTTGCCACTGGACTCTGATAACTCTGGAGGAGAGAATGGGGATGATGACTTTGCATAGCTCTGCCTCACTTAAATCCAATTTACTTTCAAGTCAAGACATGACTCTCCTGACATCATCAGTCCTCTTCAAAATAAAGGACAAATAACAATGAATGCACAATCTTCTACAAACGAAAAGTCATGCACCAACTCTTTCTCCACTTTAGTCTTCGCTTATATTTTTCAAGTTAAATAATTTACCAACAGTGTGGTAACTGACATTAATGCTGTTTTCATCCTCACTGAAAGCATGACTAAAAACATAATGCTGAAAAGCAGGAGAGTAAGCACTTAGACATGCTTCACTCCATTGGTGACTGTGAAAAGACAAGAACATTGTCCATTATTCAGAACCCAGGCAAGCATGACCTCATGAAACAATATTGATTAAAGTCTCCAGGAAACCAAATTTTGCCATGATCTTCTCCAAGCTCTCAAGTATCATGAAGTCTTGGTCAGATCTACAAGCATTGTGTACTAAACTCTGTTCTTCTCCTGGCATTTCTTCAGGAGTTATCAGAGAACAAACATCATATAGACAGTTCCTCACCCCTTTCTGAAGTCACACTGGCTCTAGGGTAGATGACCATCTTCCAGGTGAAGGATCAGCTTATTAAGGAGCATTCTAGTAAGAATCTTGTTGGCAGTGACAAAGAGAAAGGCCAAGTTGTGATTATCACAGGGCACATTATTTCCTCTTTCTTTATAGAGATGAACAATGGATGCATCCTTGAACTCCTGGGGGATAATGTCCTCTTTCCATATAACCTGGATGATTTTAATCAGCTTTTGTATGAGCAGTGGATCCCCTGCCTTGTAAATCTGAGCTGGAATAGAATGATCACCAGGCATTTCATCACATGAGAGTAAGCTAATGGGGTTAAAAGTCCCTTCTTTAGTTTGAAGTTCAGTTTGAGAGAGCTTGACTTCAACCTGAGGTATATATGATCAATGGCTTCAGCATTGGTTGATTGCAGTCTGTTGAGGACATTATGGAAGTATTTAACCCATCTCTAAAGGATCATGTCCTCATCACTAATCAATGTAGCTCCATCAACATGGAATAGTTGAGATGCACTTAATTAAGTGTTATATAAATGCTTATTCCTTTTCTCCCATAAACAGTATCTTTCATGTATACCAAGGAATAGATTTCAATTTATGTGGCATTAGGATTCCAATCTTTGAGCTAGAAAAAAATGCAAAGTCATATATATATATATATATGTATATATATATACATACACATATATATTATATACAATACCTAACATCATATAACAATTTAAAGTTTATAAAATATACTATTTCTGTCTCATATGATCCTTGCACCAACCCTTGGATATAGGTGCTGTCATTATCTTCATTTAACATAACAGGAGACTTTTGTGAATAGAGGTTAAGCAACTTATCCCGGGTCACAGAGCCAGTGACTGACAGAATGTTTGAATTTGCCTTCAGGCATCCAAGTCAAATTCTCTCCTTTGATCTATCTAGCTGCCTTATATTTATGAGTTTGATTGGTTGAATACTGAAAGAAAAGGTTGTGTTTGATTAGGTAAAGTGGAACGTGAACTAATTTCATATCTAAAGTTTAGATAAAAAGAGCAAAAAATCCTATATTTTCTTTCATTCACATTATTGTGTGCCTGTCATGTACAGATAATTTTGCATGATGCCTGAGACAGAAGTATATAAAATAATTATCTGGTAGCAACAGAGAAAAGAAGACATACAAGTGGTGTAAAATACTCCACAAAACCCTGGATTTGATTTACAGGTTACTTTTGTTCCTTCTTTCCTATCCTTCGTAATAGGGAATGATTCTCTGAAAGGAGAAGCATGAACTTATTGAGAAATAGAAGTAATTTTAAAATAAAATATATCAACAACATTTAAAAAAACAATGAAGAATAGTAAAAGGATCCCAAAATAGTTACCAGGCATTATCACCAAGAAAATCCAATCCATGTCAATACAAACCAGTCTAATCAAACCAGAAATTATTTAGACCTTGTTACAGCTCAGGTTCTGTGTTAAAGGCTGAGGATATAGAGATTAAAAATAGTCCCTAACCTTTTGGAGTTAATATCCTATTGGGGAGAGAGGTGAAATATAACATATAAGGAAATATGCTTATGTTTTTTGATGAAGGAGATAGCATTAACAGGGGTAGAGAGAAGACTTTTCAAAGAAGGTGACACTTTACTTAGTCCTTGAGTAGAGCCAGGTATTCTAAGAAGCTAAGATGAGATCAATTCATCCTTTAAAAAAAGAAAAAGAAAAAAAAACCTCTGCTACACATTGCCTTGGTATGCGCTTAGTAGTGGAGAAAAAGCAGTTCAGTATGAGTAGCTTACTGCTGTCCATTGTCCTGAATATGACTCTGCTACCTCTATTTAGTAATTATTGATCCTGGCCAGGGTGTGATTTGTTGCCAGGCACTTTAATTAAAGCACTCCAGAAATGAGGTCCAGAAATGCTACCCAAGGCACATACTTTGATTCCAGACTGGCTGTGGTCCCAAGCTAATAAATCAAGTGAACCAAAGATCAGGAACCCCAGCAAAAAGACTATTGAATAAAGTATCCTGACACCAAAGAGTCAGGAGCCAAGAAGAAAGCAAAGAGTGGGATCTAAATATGCATTTTTGATAATAGGCATAGGGAACGGGAGGAACTAAAGACATGAACATTAAGTTCATTTTTTCTGTAGTGTTTTATAATTATACAATTATAAATAAAGTATTTTACTTCTGTCTCTCTAAGAGGCATGAAACATGATAATATAAGTGAAATGTAGTGTGGCATATGGCAAAGAAAACTGACTTTGGAGTTCTCAGGAAAGAAATGAGTCAGAATTATGGATCCTAAACTTAACTTGTATCACTTTGAGCAAGTCCTGTCCCCTTCCTGGACCTCAGGTTTCTGAAATGTAAAATAAAGAAGTTGGGATAGATGGGCTCTAAGGTCAATTACTGCTCTAAATATTAGCAACAAGCACTTTTTCTAGCAAGGACTTCCATTATCTTACCTTTCTAGGGTCATAATTAGTTTTAGAGTCAAGTATCAAGGCTTGAGATAGCAAGCAGGAACAAGTAGGCACTCATGGTTGAAGAAAGAGAATTAGGTAACAAAGAGCCAGGAATTTTTGATATTTTTCTATATAATAGAATGCACTTGGCCACTCTCTTATAATTAAATAGGTTACTGAATCTATATGTATTCCTTAGTCCTGGTCTTCATAGTATCATAGATCTAGACCCCAAAGGGCTTTATGATATCAACAAATCCAACCCCATAATTTTATAGACTAGGAAACCGAGATTAAGGGAGCTAAAAGTACTTCACATGACCATAGATCTAAAATTGTAATGGACTTCACAGGCCAACAAGTAGACCTCTCATTTTAGAGATGACTAAACTAAAGCCCAGAGAAGTTAATCTTAACCATTGTCACAGAGCTAGGAAATATCTGAGGCAGGGGCTGAACCCTGGAATTCTTGATTCAAAGCTCATCACTCCATTCACCATGCCACAGAAAATTCCCAAATGGTAACAAAAACAGCACTAATGATCATGGTGGTGATGACAAGGATTAATTTTGTGTACAACCTTTTGGCTTGCCAAGTGGTTTCTGAGTCCTTGCACATATGCATCCCACAAACAACCCCATGAGTTAGGCATTGGAGATATCATTGCCCACGTTTTAGAGATGAGGGAACTGAGACTCATAGAGTTTAAATGACTTGCTCATGGCTTTGCAGGTAATAAGTCTCAGAGGCAAGATTTGAACTCAGATTTCTACTCACTCAAAATTCATTTCTCTAGAAAGAAACACAGTGAATGAGGAGAATTTGGAAAGAACTATGTTTGATTTATTATATATTTTTGTTGCTGGCTAATGCCAGATTTGCTCTAGACCAGAGGTTCAATGTTTCTCTTGTTTAAGATGCAAGAGGCTTTATGGATCATAAAATCCAGTTAAATTACTTTAATATTTACAGTGTCAAAATAGCTAATACTAAAATTAAAGGATGTAAAACACAACTCCATTTTTTCAGGGAAGTTCCCTGCAGCTAGTTGAGGTCAGAAAAATACTTATAAAGACCTTCTCTACCCCAGGTCAATGCTTTTATAATTCAAAGGACCAGTGGAGCAGAGCAGCAGCAGGTGGGGCTGAAATGAGGGGTGGGGTAGAACAGTGGCTAAGGTCACAATAGCAGGAATAGCCCCAGGAGTCCACCCAGGCTCCTACCACACTTTTAAAAAAGCAAGCTATATATAACAGAGATTCACAATTTCACTCCTAATCTTTTTTTTTCTTCTTTGCTTTGTATATGGAAATGTTCTTTTTTGATAGGCGGTGTTCATTAAATGCAGAATGAAAGAAATAAACTTTTAATATACTATAAAAAGAGTGAGATAACAGGAAAAATGCCAGGCTCTTCTTCTAAACCAGGTGATGTCATGGCCTCCTTTGGTTCCTGCTTCTATGCTGATCTTTCATTAGCCAGGCTCCCTGGGGACTTTTTCAACCTTAGGGAATAAGAAACAGTGAAATCTGGGTTTCATGTACTGACCAAAAGTAACTGAAAGAAGAGTTCCAATCTATTTCATTCTATTCCACAGACATTTGTGGGACATAGTATGTTCAGGATCCTGGAATTTGCCATCCAATGGAATTACTTTCTAATTAAGACAATCTAACAAGCATAATGTTTAAAAATGTGTCAGCTGAGGGCAGGGAGATTTAGCATGTTTCCCAATAAGAGATCCATTGTTAGGACCCACATTCCAGGGCTACTCTTCTTTATGATTAGTGATTAGAATTTTAAAATGTTACTATTGACTTCTTCTTTCTTCCCTTAATTAGAAGGATGTAAGTAAATAAATTTCTTTCAGCTAGAAAAAAGCAAAAAAAGAGCCTTTGAATTTAACTTTCAAAATTGTCATTTCAATATTAGTTTAAAAGCATGAAGACATAATATCCCATCTTGGAATCTACATCCATTGAGTCTGAAGTAATTTTGTTAGCATCCCAGTTGACATTGAGAAGGTACTTCCAGATGCACTTGAATACTCAAGAGGTGAATTGAGATTTAAAAAAGAAGAAAAAACAAAGTAAAACAAAGCACTTGCCTTCAGCTGGTACCTTCTGTTCCTGCCTTCAGCAGCACCTGTGCCACACTGGGAATGCATACCCATTGATATACTCCTGTATGAGATTCTTTTCTTTCTCACTGTTCATCATTCTCAGCCCTTACACCGCTGTGTGGTTCATGCACATTTTCAAGCAAGGTAGCTTTTCAAATGGATGCATCTCATTAACTGCAATAAAGTGACCCAGCTTGGCCTCTAGGGATAGTGTTCCAATCCTTTGGAGGCATATGGGCTTTTATAGGCATATTTATACTGGTCATGTACTCAGTGGAGTATTAAAACATGCAACTATTCTGCTCTTGGCTTTTGTTAAAAATAGTGATTTTTTTTACAGAAAAAGACATCCTATTAGTGATCGTTATTTGCACTAGTAGGTTTCTTCTGTCCCCAAAGAGTTTTCCTCTTTCTGAACAGAAAATTGTTTCATTACTTGGATGGGCTGGATCTATAGTGAGGCAGGGAGAGAGCAATTTTTCAGACAGAGAAAAAGAAATTCTCAATGACTCACCAAATAATGCTAAAAGGGCAATGATGATGATGAGATAAATGGATCAGTCCCTCAACATGTATTTTTAAGCATAAACTATGTGCTAAGCACTGTGAGAAGATGACAATAACAAAAGGTAAACACATCCTACCCTCAATAATCAAATTCTATTGGGGGGGAACAATATTTACATATGTAATATATGCCCAATAAGATACTAATTATGAATAGCATTTTAATGTTTGTAAAACACTTTCTATACAGAATCTCATTCCAGCACCACAGAAATCTTGAAACATAGGGAATACAGGTATTGGTGTTGTTAACATTTAGCACAGGAGGATATTGTGCCTCTGAGATGTGATGTGACTTGCCCAAGGTCACAGTTAACATGGGAGATAGGATTCCAACCCATTCCTGATTAGGAGTACTGAACTGCATTAACTATGCCAAAAGACTCACATTTTTACAATGTTTTAAGATTTACAAAGGGCTTCAATCACTCAATCTTGCAGGGAATATGAAGAGAAAACTTAGTTATTCCTATTTTTAGTTAATAAAAGCTAATATTTATGTAATGGTTCAAAGTTTCAAAGTTATAAGTACTATCATATTTTATCCTCAAAACAACTCTGGGAGGCAGGTGCTATTATTATCCCCATATTACATATGAGGAAATAGAAGTAAGCAAAGCTTAAGTGACATAGCTACCAAGGTTCTGAGACTGCATTGAACTCAGGTCTTCCTGACTTCAGATGCAGCAGTCTATCCACTGTGCCAACTAGCTGCTTCTATTTTTCAGTGGAAGAAGCTGAGTTGGAGTGACCTCCATTAGCCAGTTCCTTCATTTGTTCATCTATGGTCCCAAAGTATGATCCCAAAGCCTTTCACCATAATTATCATTCCTCTCTCTGAGATAAACTGTAACTTACCAATGAGCTTTAAAAAAATATGTCACCCTAAACTGAAGACAGTATTCCGAATGTGGTGTGCCTAGTTTAATTTTATAGAAAAATGCATAATGACAACAAACTTATCATTTCAAGAATAATTTCAAATGGATTTCGATTTCATTAATCACAATACCATCTATGTATCTATCTCTATCTCTATCTCTATCGCTATTGCTATCTCTATTTCTATCTCTATCAACATATCTATAGCTATATCTCTATCTATCTATCTATCTATCTATCTATCTATCTATCTATCTATCTATCTATCTAGTACAGATTCCTGGACCAATGATTTCATTGGTGTTGGGAACTCCCAGTGAGGAAACACTTTCCCTAAGTTCTGGAAATTACAATCTTGTAGAATTGCCTGAAACATTGAGACATGATTGACATGCCCAGCGTTCCATAGCCAATCTATGTCACAGGTGATGATGAGAAGCATTCAGAAAATATATCTATGCATATTACACATTATTATGTAGGGAGTATGTACACTAATGCATTATACAGATTCAGTTAATAATACTAACCTTTTGCCCTAAATCTACCCAACCCTTGCTCATGCTAAAATGGGTCAGCAATCCATTGATTGGAAACTTTCAATCAATGGGAAAGAGAAAGGGATTGAGTACATGAACTCCTACATCCCAGACCTGGCCCTGTTGATAAGAATTTGTTCTATGACATACAGTAATTTGTTATAAATTAATGTATGTTGCTTTCCTCTGGGAACCAATTTCCCCATCTCAAAATGAGGTTATTGAATTAAGGAATTTTTATGACCCCTTCTGGCTCTATCCTTTTGTGATTCTCAAAATAGTATTTCGCCTCCTCCATCATTCATGCTACAAGGTAACTGCAATAAAAAATATACAACCTTCAAATATTTATATATCTCTTTCTATATATTGGTCCTCCATCCCACCAGGAATAGTTTTACAGCACTGATCTACAGGGGAACTGCACTTTAGCACCTGCTCAGTTCTCATTCTTGAGGATCTGTATCGTTTCTGTTGAAATTAGTCAGCAAACCAACAATTTGCAAAAAAAAAATAGCATTTCTCTATATACCATCTTGGAAGAGCAATGTATCAATCCATTTACACAGCAGTTCTGTTGTTGAAGATTTGGAAATTTAATAGACCCCAAACTCAGTAAGAATCAATGGTGTCAGGAGAATTCCAAAAGAACTCATGTTGGAAAGTGCTATCCACATCCAGAGAAAGAACTGATGGAGCCTGAATGCAGATCAAAGCATGTTATTTTGGCTTCCTTTTCTAATGTTTTTTTTTTTTCCTTTTGGTCTGTTTATTTTCATGCAATGTGACTAATATGGAAATGTTCTACATGATTGCCCATCTGTAACCTATATCAAATTGCTTATTATTTTAGGGAGGAGGGAGAGGAAGAATGAAGGGAGAAAACTTTGATACTCAATTTAAAAAAAATATTAAAATTGTCTTTACAGGCAATTGGAAAAAATAATATTAAGAATCAGTGATGTCAATTACAGCTATGAAAGCTAATATAATTTTTGAGATCTACATTTTCAGGACTAGGGAAATAACATCCTACATTTAATTCTCTTCCCTGATCAGATCACCTGTGGAGCACTGTGAAGCTCAAGGTATCACATATTAAAGAAGAAAAATAGTATTCATGGGGGGATCAACCAGGAAAAATGAAGGGAGTGAGATCTTATCATGGAATATCTGTTGAAGAAATTTTGTATGTTGACACAGAGAAGAAACGAACTCAAGAGGACAGGGAAGTTTGGAATCCTATCATGTAGAAAGAGAGGCATCTTGGCCTACTGATAGAGAGCTAGCCTCAGAGTGAGGAAGAACTGAATTCAAATCTCTTCTGCCAAACACTAACTGGTTGACCCTGGACAAACTGCTAAAACTTTCAGGCAACTGAAAGTTTAAGTGAACAGGCATTTATTAATCTTGAACCATGTAGCAGAAACTGGGCAAAACACTGGAGATACAAAGAAAGGGAAAAAAAAAAACAGTTCTTGCATTCATGGACCATATAAAATAATGTGAGAGATAATAAATAAAATATGTACATGAAAAGAGGAAATAATCACAGAGGGAAGGTGCTAGATTCAAGGGGGCTTCAGACTGTCTTATAAATTGTATACAAAGTGCTAGTAGTATGAATTGGGAAAGGAAGCTTCTCTCTGGGTGATTGTTACACCAATGGGATTGCGGATCCAACAAAAAATCATTCAGAATAAAGATTTTTTTTTCTGAGAAAAGGAGATTATGAGAGTGTGTGGGGGTATTGCAAAAAGGCAAATGTAGATTTAACATAAGGGCAATATTTTAATGAAGGGGCTTAATAGAATAGAAAGAGCCATGGATTTGGAGTCCAAGGACCTTGATTCATACCTTGACTATCCTTCACTATCCATTCTATTTTAATAATTTAATATTCTTGAGTATCAGTTTCCTTATTTGTAAAATGAGAGAGTTTTATATTTTTTTAAAAGGAAAAAAACAAACGAACCCTCTATATTCCCTTTAGACTCTAAATCTGTCATTTTTATAGGACTTTCTAACAATTATAGCTTTTCTAAAGTTAAACAGGCTTCCTTGGGAGGCAATGGGGGTTGCCTTTATTCAAAATCTTTGAGCAAAGACTTGACCTTGCAAAAGTACAATGCAGAGGCTACTTGTTTAGGTATGGCTGTAGCTACATGGCCTTTGAGGTCTTGTTCAACCTTGTGATTCTATGTTACAATAATCATCATGGTAACATCATTCTTTAAGGACATTTCAAATGCCAATATTACTGTGCCTTATATTTATCTGCATGTGTATTTCATCTTCCAATCAGATGTTCTGCTCCATGAAGGCAGGCACCATTAATAGTGAATTTCTGCCAGCAAATAACATGGTGTTCTGCATATTAATATGTATTTGTTAACAAAATTTGCCATGCATATAGAGCTTAATTTCCTCAATGAAGTATCCTTGTGATAAGCTGATTTATAATCAGTGGTTAACAGGTTGCAAAGCATTTTACAAAAGTGATGAATTCTAATAAAAATAAAACGTTAGCAATGTAAAATACCATGATATTAAACCTCAGCTGAGAAGTGGGATGAGATTACTTTTTATGAGAGAGAATAATCAGGTTTGGCAGATTAGTGAAATGAGAATTATAAAAATTCTCTGACATTTCCAATTGGATTTTTACATACCCATGCTTGTTAAAACACAATGACTGCTCTTCCTTAATTACTATTTCTAAATGAGTGACCCTTTTTTTTAACCTCAGGTAATTCAGACACTGTCCAGCTGCAATCTGCCTACTCTGAAAATTCACAAATATTCCAAATGAAAAATTAATACTTGGGGTCTGAAGTTATTGAAATTCCTATATGTAAGCAAACAAAACTTCAGTTTTAATTGCAATATATCTGGGAATATATCTTGCCCAAATATCTCAGATAATCTAATGTCCACAGTAGGGAAGAATACTTAATAAATTAATGGCTTAGAATCCTGTCCACTATTCTATCATTATGGCAATTAATTCCTTAATTCTAGAGAAGACATTCTGCATTTATTAAAGATGGTAATGATCATGAATAAATTTAAAGGCATTTGAATTTCAACCACCTTATATTTTCCAGCAAAACCCCAGGTTCTACTTTCTCCTAAAATAAGGCTCTCACCACATCACTACCTCATCATCACTGTCATAATAACCATCCTCAAACTTATCAAATGTATAACATAGATCGCTACTTTGTGACAGGCATCATTGTTTCTATCAACACCATTACCAATATCATGATCATCTTCCTCTCCACCAATGCTTATGCCACCCCCATCTCTTCAACCTCCTGTTACCTTTTTTGTCATCAACTCTATTAATGTCATCAACATTGTCATTAGTGCTATGAAAATTTCCTCTACCAGCCTTATTATTGTCATCATCATTAACACGTTCCCAAACATTAATACCATAGTTCTCTTTTGTGTTGTCCCCTTCCTCCCCATTCTTCTCATATCACTAAATACTCTCTATTTGCAAAACTCTGTAGCTTTCTTATAGGTATCGACCCTTGCCTCTCTGGTTGGGCATGTGTTTCTCACCATTGAGTTAAATAGCTTCCATCAAATTACTCCACTTCACACTTCTGACTCCATTTTTCACTGCTCCTCCAAACTAACTGTATTCCAACTAGACTGAAATTCTAAACAACATACCAACAATGGTCACCATGCTCTGCTCACTACAAACTCTGGGACTCATGATGTTTTCCCAACTGAAGTAGTTCTCTCATACTCTCCACAAATTCTAAATGAGTAGTTTTTCTCTTTTTCCAAAAAGGCAGAATTAGATGTAATGATCAAGAATTGAAAAGAGGTCATTTTAGATTTGGTAAAGAAAATATACACACATATATTACAGAAAGCAATTTACCAATTGGTCGTCAGTCATGTGAAAGTCTAAATGACCTTATGGATCATACTTTCCATGGGGTTTTATTGGTAAAGGTACAGGACTGATTTGCCACTTCCTTCACAAAAGGACTAAGGCAGTGACATACACTTATACAGCTAGTAAGTGTTTGAGTACAGATTTGAACTCAGGTCTTTCTGACTCCAGGCCCACTGATTAATCCAATGACTCATCTAGCTTCCTCCTGCCAATTACAGCTGTCCAAGGTCAGAGTGAGCTGCCTCAGGTGTTTCTAGATTCTCCTTCATTTGCTATTTTCAAGTTAAGGCTAACTGATAATTTTCAGTATGTCTCTAAACCTGGTTCAGACCATGAATACTCAGATTCCTTCACCTCAGCAACCTTATTCATGCTACAAACATCTTCAACTCTATAATCTCCTCCTCTGATTTATGAGTTTATCTCTGAAAAAAAA
>CM053625.1:305343618-305410140 GCA_028646595.1 Phalanger gymnotis
GGGGGGGGTAGAAATGGGGAGAAAATTTGTGATTCAAACTCCTATGAAAATCAGTGCTGAAAACTAAATATATTAAATAAATAAAAAAATATAACTGATTGCATTCAATGAATCCTGAGTCTTGCATCACTCCCGCTATTTGTGCCCTTTTTACTTAGACATTTACATAGAGCAAAGGTAGAGAAAATCACATAACTGTTCTGATTGGGTCAACTACAAATTTATATTACATAATCTCAACTGGGTTTTCCATCCTGCCAGCAATCTTACTATATTTCCTTCATGCATTCAGTACACCATATTGGTTCTTCCAAAAGATTTCATCTCTCCTTAAATCTTCCATGGATTCCCATCCCCCTCCACTCTCTAAGCTAACAATTTTGACACATTTTGCAGGAAATAAAATGAGACCATTAACTGTGAACTCTCTCTTCTTCCTTCTTTTTCATCTCCTATCACCCAGGTATTCTCTGCTACTTTCTCCTTCTTTACCCCATCTCACATGATAAAGTGGCCTTACTTCTTATCAAGGCTAACCCTTCTACTTGTTCAATTGATCCCAATTGCATCCCATCTCTAATAGATTGCTGCCTTTGTCATCCCCATTCTTTCACTTATTTTCAGTAACTCCCTTTAAACTGTATTTCTTATTACATGTAAATATGCCCATATCTCTCCTATCCTGAAAAAAATGAATGAACAAATATCCTTACTTGATCCTTCAATCCCTGCTAACTCTCATCTCTATAGCTGAACTCCTTGAAAAAGCCATCTACAATAGATTATTCTACTTTCTTTTTTCTTAGGTTTTTCTTAACCCCTTAAATTCTGCCGTTTGACTTTATCATTCCATGGAAACTGCTTTCTCCAATGTTACTAATGATTTCTAAGTTTCCAAATCCAATGGCCTTTTCTCAATCCTCATTCTCCTAAACCTCTCCGCTGCCTTTGATATGATTGATCACTCCCTCCTCTGATACACTCTCTCAAGATTTTTGGGCTACCTCTCTCTCCTGGTACTCATCCTACCAATCTGATAACTCCTTCTCTGTCTCCTTTGCTATATCCTTCTGCTGATCATGCTCTTTGACTATAGATGTCCCTCAGGGCTCTATCCTGCATGATATTCTCTTCCCCCTTTATAGTTCTTCACTTAGTGATCTCATCAGCTCCCATAGTTTTAATTACCATCACTATGTTGATGATTCTCATATCTCTTTTCTGCTCTATTCTTTAGCTGACCTCCAATCTGACATCTCCCACTGTCTTTCAGACATCTCAAATTAGATATATTAAACTCAATATGTCTAAAAGAAACTTATCTTCACCCCTAAGACTTCTTTTTCTCTTATCTTCTGAACTACTATAAAGGGCAACACCATCCTCCCGGTTCCTCAGTTTCATAATGTGAGAATCATCCCGGATTCCTCACTATCTTTCATCCCACCAGGATATCACTTGGGTATATTTAGTACATTGGGTAAGAAGAGCCATTGCTCTGTGAAAGATACCTCTTGGAAGGTATGAATGAACTAGAGAGTGAAGACCTTCCGATGCCTGATGAAGAAATATGGACTTTGCATACATTTAAGCAATGAGGCACCACTGAAAAAGTCTGAATGAGAAGTAGAATAATTAGGTATGGTTATAATACAAATTGCCACTAGAAGGTACAGTAGATAGAGCACTGAGCTTGGAATCAGGAAGACATCTTCCTGAGTTCAAATTCAGCCACAGAAACTTATTACCTTGTGTGGCTCTGGGCAAGTCGTTTAGCCCAGTTTGCCTGAGTTCCTCATATGTAAAATGAGATGGAGAAGGAAATGGTGAGCCACACCTGTATCTTTGCCAAGAAAATACCAAAATGGGGACACAAAAAATTCTATGACTTAAACAACTGAATAACAACTTAAAAAAGTACATATTAGTTAAACTACTTTGGATTCTTGGTAATTAATGGTATTGAAAAGGAACAATAATACAGATAATCCCAAAATATATTAGTCAGATAAATTTTAAAAAAGCAATTTCAAGAAAAATGCATATAGCTAAATTTCAGTGGAAGGAGAAAAAAAGGATAACCTTTGAGAGGATGTTACAATGGCTATGAAATGCATAATATCCAGGTTCCCTTTTCTAATACAAAATGATTTTGGATTCCCAGACTAAATACCACTTGTCAGAGGAATTTAATTCCAGTGCATGCTGGTCACAAGGTGGAACTTGCTAGCATTTCAGATTTGCTACAGTTAATCTCATAGATATGGATATCAAAATGATCTTTTATGATAAAAATACTAATACTTAACATTCTAATGGAAGACAAGGCTTATATTAGGAAAGATTTTCCTTTGGCTAAAGAAAGCATTTATAGGTTAACCAAGAATATATGATCCTTTAGGACAATCATTTGTAAATATTCTTTATTCCCCACATAAAATTATAGTTTTCTTGGAGACTAAGATGTTTTAGCAACATTCTACCTCTCTAGCCTTATCTTATCCTATCCATGCCTTCCTCTCCCAGGCTTTAGCTATATTGGGCTATTCTATTCCCAGGACATGGGACCCAATATTCTAACCAGAATGGGTCTTAGAGATCATCTAGCCCAATGTCATCATTTTAGAGTAAAAAAAAAATCTTCAGGCCTAGATAAGTTAAATGACTTATCCCTATCTAGGTCACACAAATGGTAAGAAATAGTGGCCAGATTTTGATACAGATCCTCTGACTATAGAGTCAATGCTCTTTCCACTGTGCCAATGTGATTGAATTTTCCTGGTTCTGTGATTACTTGCTCACCATAACTCACTGTGCCTGTTATGTATTCCTCCCTTCTCCTCTTCTTTTTCCTCCTTTTCCTCCTCTCCCATTTCCTCTTCATCTTCCTCCTCTACTTCTACTCCTCCTCTCCTCCTCCTCTCTTTTCTCTTCTGTTTCTTCTCATCCTCTTCTCCTTCTTTTGCCCCTTCCTGTTGGATTCCTCTCCATCTTTTACAGCTTGGTTCCTATGACACCCTCTCAAAAAAGTCTTCTCTGATTCCCCTTGTTGGTGACAGCCCCTCTGCTTTCTGCCATGAACCACACAAAGTATTTGGCTTTGTATGACTCAAGAGCCCTTCTTATGTATTGTGTTGCAATATAGTTAACTTGGTTGGTTTCTTTACTCTCTACTGGACTACAAGTCACACCAAGACAGGGCCTGTGTCTTATTTAAACCTTCTATATTCCAGGGTACCTAGCACAGTGCTTGGTGTAGAGGATATGGTCAATAGATGTAGTTTTAGTGAGTTGGATATTATGAGGGACATTGCCATGCAAGTACACATCCTTGACTCCTTGACTCCTAGATTCAGGGAAGTTTTCAGCCATCACTTGACCCAATTTGACAATACTTGATGAGTACAATGTGCAAGGGGATACAATAACTTAGGTGATGGCATGGGAATACCAGAGCAAAACAAGAAGTTCCTGCTGCAAGGAACTTATGTTCTATTGTGGGTTTGCATCATGTGCCTAGATAAACAAACACAAGATATATACTAATTGATTTCAAGAGGTGGTAGACCCTAAAAATGTGTAGGGAAGAAGTGAGGAAGAGATAAGTAAAGGTGTCCTACAGAAAGGTACACCCAAGCTGTGCATTGAAGTCAACCAGGGATTCTAAAATGCAGAGTGAGAAGAGAGCATACTCTCTCAAGGCATGTGAAAGTAGGAGATAAAATGTTGGAGAATAACTTAGAATGGAATGAGGAGTACACAAAGAGAGTAATCTGGATATGAATGGAGAAATGATGCCTGGTTTTAGAATTGTGAGCAACATTAAATTTCAGGCTACAGAGTTTGCATTTTATCCTAGAGACAATTGGGAATGACTGAAGATTTTGAGTAGGAAAATGATAGGATCAGCTATAGGATTTAGAATTATGAATTTTGAATAAGATACATTTATAGGTATATATACACATGCATATTATATGTGTATATACAGACACATTCTCTCTATATAAAAATGCATACATGTACATGTATGTTTATTATATATGTAATGTGTATACATACAGAGATAAACACACATGTGCATATCTATGTCTGTTTGTTTGTGTGTTTATGTTAAACCCTTAATGGCACAAGCTGCTTCATTACTCTCTGTAACCCCATGCCTACTTCAGCGCTTCTTAGTACATAGTAGGTGCTTAATAATATGTATCCATTACCTTTTTTGGAGTGAATCAATTATTGTAGACATTTGACATATAACTATTAGAAATAATTTGGAGTGTGGAAAAGAAGAGGGGAAGAGAACAAAGACTCAATATAGGAGTTATGTGCATATATAACCATATACATTTACTAAATGCATAACTATATATAACACTCTATACTTATCTGTCTGTCTGTCTCTCTCTCTAGATCTATTTTATCTCTCTGTCTCTATCTCTCTATTTCTCTCTCTTTATCTATCTTTCTATCTAGTTAGCTAGCTATCATATACTTATAGTTTCATAGATTTAAAGCTAGAAGGAAACTCAGAGATGAACTAGCCCAATCCCCTAATTTTATAGATAAGGAAATTGAGGCCAGAGAGTGACTTACCTGAGGCCACACAGTTAATGAGCCATGGACATGAGATTGGAATTATGGTTCTCTGACTCCAAATGCAAGCCTATTTCCACTGCACCATAATTTTTCACAAAAATGATGTGTTTGATAGTGCAAGTATTATCATTCCTGTTGGACAGGTAAGGAAACTGAGGGTATGAGAGATATTATGAATTATCCACAGTGGTGGGATCAAAGAAACAGACGTGTTTGAAAATGACCATAGAGGTCAGCTAGATTAATATAGATGATTAAAACTAAGACTTAAGGAGATAAAATAATTGGCCACAAGTCACACAGTATGTTTCAGAGCCAGATTCAAACCCAAATCTTTCTGAGTCCAAATGAAGCACTAAAAACACAACTATTAACTGGATGAACTGCAATTAAACTTCAAACTTGAATTAAAAGCCAACACTTGTCAATTCCATCTCTATGATTAATGGCACGAGAGCATGGTTAATCTGAGAGTTTTTGTTTGTTTATGTAAGTATGAGTGTGTATGTACCTGTGCATAACTCACATTAAACCAGATGTGTGAGCTGTGCATAATCACTTCAGTGCAGCTCTCTCTCTCCCTCTCCCTCTCCCTCTCTCTCTCAGAAAGGACTATAGAGCCTGAGCATATCATTCTGCTATAACACTCAGCTTCATTCCATTTTATTAAAACAGAATGACCAGTGCACAATTCATTGCTGGAATTATCCCGATTTCACAAATTGAAATCCTTTGCTTAGCTACCAGCCATGTGGAAAGCTTATCAATATTAATGAAATGTTCTGAAATTTTCATTTATTGTCCATGAATAGTTGCAAGAGGTAGTAAAGGCATTTAATTGAAAATCAGCCTTAAAAAACTTATGTAATAAACATACACTCTACTGCAACTTTTCATATAACACTATGGGCCCATCCTTTGGTATGATTTTTCATGAGTGATATACAGTATAGTCATGAGGGCAAATAATAAGTCTGGTAGGAAACAGAAAATAAGAAAAAGAATGCAAAGCTCAATGTATTGGAGACATGAGGTCTAACTTGCCCATATATTAATCCATATTGTGCAAGTATTGGTTTCAGAATAGCAAATGTTCACAAAATTACAAAATCTTAGAACTCTGAGAGACCTAGACACCATTTAGCCTAATACACAATTGAAGAGCAAGCCACTCTGCAATATACTTAATACTTTGTCTCTTTGCCTGAAAAAAAATCCAGTAAGGGAAAACTATACACGTCAAAACAATGTTTTCTAAATTTGAACTGCCATAACTATGTTTTTTTTTTCTTCCCCTGAAATTACCTCCAAATATTCTTCATAACTTCCATTTTTCCTATTTCTGTACTTCATGGACAAATAGAATAAGTCAAAGCTTTCTTCCAGGTTATAGTTCTCTAAATATTTGAAGGCATTTGTCATGACCACTGAACCATCTCTTCTCCAGACTAAACATTACCAGTTCCTTTAACCTACACTTTGTCAACAAGCTTTTATTAAGCACCTACTATTCCAAGCACTGTGATAAGCCTGGGAGGATACAAATAAAGGTGATAGATAGTCACTATTTTCAAGAATCTCATCTAATGAGATTGAGACTTTTTACCATATATTTCTTAGAGCAAGCACTCTTAATCATTTATAGAACTGAGTTAGAAGGTTCTGGAAAAGGTATCAGAAAGGTCTGATGAGCAATAATATTGTTGTCCAAAAACATGAGTATTTGGAAGACCATTCCATTTATAAGGAATCACACTTCACCTCAATGGATCTTTTGGATTTATGCCTTATTTGATATTGGTGCTCCAAGGATCCAGAGGAGACACCTGATTGGAAGAGAGCTTTTAAGATTGTGTTTTACTCCACAAATTTTCCATGCTTGCCAAACCATATGCTTTTTACTGTCAAACTATAAGTAGAGTGGGAATGATAACAGCACATTCTCTATTCTTTTCAGTTACTAATTAAAGACTTGTTGATTGAGGAAAATTTTGTTGATCCTTTAGTCATTTATGTGATGGTAAAGATTCAATCTACTGTTGAATGTCACTGGAGAACATGCTTGTTCCATCCTAACACCTATAAAGAATGCTCTTGCTATAACAATAAGTAAACCTTTAAAATTGTATAAGAATAGGACCACAGGCATGTCAGTCTTGATGCTTTCTCAGTCATTTTTTATGTCATAGTAACAAAGTTGGATTTTTCCATGTCCTTATTATCTTTCTGTACTTCAGCTACGTTAAAATTGATCTCTCAATGTTTCCACAAGTGTGTACATCTATCATAGACTTTCTCTATGTATACTTAATTTAATGTAGCCATTTTCCCTACTCTTATTTTCTTCAGTGTCATTCCAACTTCTAAAAGTATATCTTAGACTAGGAAGTTAGACTCCAAATCTGGTGGCTTTGAGATCTTTGATGGTGAATAGTGTTTATCATAGGCAAATACATGGCATGATAGATAGAATATCATGTCTAGAGTCATGAAGAACTGAATTCAAATCTAGCCATAGACATTTCTTAGCTGTGTGACTTTGGGCAAGTTGTTTAGCCTCTGTTTATCTAAGCTCTCCTAATTAAATGAGTGATAATTATTGCACTTACTTTCCATGTTCACAGGGATGATTCAATAGATAATTTTATGAGCATTTAGCACAGTGCCTGGCTCATAGTATGTGCTATATAATTATTTGCTCTTATTATTAAGGGCAAGAGAATAAACAGCACCACCACCATCACTACCACGCCTACTACCACCACGATCATTTGAAGATCTTTTCCATCCTTCATCTGTTTTTGGCTTTCTTCCAGGTTCCTACTCGAATGGTCTGAGGACGATTTTTTTTAATTCAATCTGTTGCCAAGGACTTTTAAAAATACTTTCACTCTTGATTACTTCTCAATGTTTTATTTATTATTTGTTTTTAATTGGTGTTGATGTCCCATCTAAAATTCTTTACTCTTTCCTCTCCTGATGCCTTCTCCACAGTCTTTTTATCAATGTCCTTGATGCTCACCCCAAAATTTCTACCCCAGGTCTTTTTCTCCCCTGCTTTGTGTCTGACTCCTCCTGAATAGTTTTTTTTCAGGAGTCTTTAGCTATAATTCACCTTCTGTCCTTCTCTACACTTCTCCATTACCCTCCCCCAGATCTGCAACATAAACAAAATCAAAACATGTTTTCTATTCTTCCTGGAAAGGATGTTTTAATATGAACCCCAATACATAATTCATGATCACTATAATTTTATGGACCAAACTCCTCTTCTTGGTCATTACTTCCATATACAAGTTTTACCCCATAAGACTAAATTCTTTAAGGACTGAAATTAGGTATCCTTTTGCGTTTTTACCCCAAAGCTTAGCATAGTAAAAGAAGGACAAAACTCCACCAAAGAGAAGAATTCCTTAAAAAGCAGAACTGGCCAAACGAAGAAATAATTTCTTAAAAATTAGAATTGAAGGAGTGGAAACTAATGACACCACGAGACATCAAGAAACAATATAACAAAATATTTTTAAAAAGATGAAGGAAAAATGTGAAATACTTCATTGGAAAAAAAGTAACTGATCTGGAAAATAGATTGAGTAAAGATTATTTAAGAATTATTGAACTACCTGAAATCCACAAAGAAAAAAAAAGAACCTAAATTATATACTTTAAGAAATTATGAAGGAAAAACTTTCCTCATATCCTAAAACCAGAAAGTAAAATAGAAATTGAAAAAAAGAACACTGAATATTTCCTAAAAGAGTTCCCAAAATGAAAAAAAAATCAAAGGAATATTATGGATAAATTTCAGAGCTCCTAGGTCAAAGAGAAAAAAGCCAGAATATCATGGAGCCACAAGATACCACAAAATTTAGCAGCTTCTATATTAAAAGATAGGAAGGCTCAGAATATGATATTCCAAAAGGCAAAGTGAGTAGGATTATAACCAAGAATCACCTACCCAGTACATATATTGAGTGCAATATTTCAGAGGAAAAAAATTAACTTGTAATGAAATTGAGAACTTTTAAGTTTTCCTGATGAAAAGATCAGAGCTGAATTAAAAAAAATGACATTCAAACATAAGACTCAAGATAAGCATAAAAAAATAAACAACAAAGAAAAATCATAAAGCACCTAACAAGGTTAAACTGTTTACTTCCTTTATGCAAAGATGATATTTGTAACTCCTAGGAATTTTTTTTCCTTAACAAGGGAAGTTAGAAGGATTGTACATAGATGATGGGCATGGTTGTAAGTTGACTATGATAGGGTAATACCTAAGAAAATTAAATTAGAGGTGAGAAAAAGGTATACACTGGTGAAAGGGAAAGGGAGTTGTAGATTAGGTTAAATTGCTCACATAAAAGCGTCACAAAAGAACTTTTAGAGTGGAGAAGAAGATAGGGAGGTGAAGAGGAATGCTTGAACTTTACTCTCATTGGAATAAACACTCACTTGGGTATAGAAATCTATTTTACCCGCAGGGAAATAGGAGGGGAAAGGGAAAGAAAAAAGAGAAGTGGCTGATAAAAGGGAGGGAGGATTGGGGGAAGTGGTCTGAAAAAAAAACACTTTTGAGGAGGGACAGGACAAAAGGAGAGAGAGAAGGATAAGTAGGGGGAAAAAGAAAGATGGAGAGAAATACACATTTAATAATCATAGCAGAATATGAATGGAATGAACTCATTCATGTTCTTGTTTGTCTTTCATTCTCAAAGAGGAATATAACATGACAAAGGTGATGCTATGACTTGCAAGTAGATTGGATTTAAGTGACAAGGGCTGTGTAAAGTCATCAGCCTCACTTTCTCCTCCAGATCCATCTGGGTCCAGTGGCAAGATACAATTCTGGGCAGAGGTGAGGGTATGATATCCTATGTGTACAGAGGAAGAGGAAAGAGAAAAGGGAAGGAAAGAACTTACTTAAACAGAAACAGATAACACAGAAGTTTTTTTTAATCAGAATCCTATGATAGGTTGTTTGCAAGAAACATACACAGGGAGACACACATAGTAAAGGTAAAGGGCTAGAAAAAATTATTATACTTCAAATGAGTTTTAAAAATAGGCATAACAATGATGTTCTCAGACAAATCAAAAGCAGAAACATCTAATCAAACTGGATAAGCAGGGAAGCTACATTTTTCAAACAGATACTATAGAAAATGAAATAAAAGCAACACTAAACATGCTGGCTCAAATGGTATACAATCCAGATTCTTAAAGGAAAAGTTAAATTAGTGGAAGGAGGAAATAGACAGTAAAATCATACTAGTGGAAGACCTCAAGTATTTCCTTTCAAAACTATATGAATTTAATAAAAAAGAAAAACAGGAAATAAATTGAGGAAATATACTTTTGGAAAAAGTAGATATGATAGGTCTCTAGAAAAAAAATGAATGGAGATAGAAAGGAATGTACCTTTTTTGTACTGTTACATGGCACCTACACAGAAATTGGGCATGTGTTAGGACATAAAAACATCACAACCAAATGCAGAAAAGCAGACATACTAAATCCATACTTTTCCAATTATGATGCAATGAAAATTAGATTTAGTAAAGGGCCATGGAAAGATAGATTAAAAATTAATTAGAAACTAAGTAATCTAATCCTAAAGAATTAGTGGGTCAAAGAACAAATCATAGATGCAATCAATAATTTCATTAAAGAGAATGACAATGGGACAACATGCCAAAATTTATGAGATGCAACAAAGCAAAACTTAGGGGAAAACATATCTCTAGATGCTTATGTCAACAAAATAGAGAAAGAGCAGAAAAATGAATTGGGAATGCAATTAAAAGAAAACTAGAAAAATAATAGATTAAAATCCCCACTAAAACACCAAATTGGAATTTGTGAAAATTAGAGTTTAATAAAATTGAAGGCAGGAAGACACTTAAACTAATAAACAAAATTAAAAGCTGATTTTGTGTGGAAAAATACAATAAAATAGATAAATCATTAGCTAATTTGATCAAAAAAGAAAGAAGAAAACCAAATGTTGAATACCAAAAATAAAAAGAATGAATTCACCATCAATGAGGAAGAAATGAAAACAATTATTGAGAGGTAATTTGTGCAATTATATGCCAATAAATTTGACAATCTAAGTGAAATATATAAATAATTATAAAAGTATAAATTGTCCAGATTAACAGAAGAGGAAATAGAATACTTAAATAAACCCATCTTAGAAAAGGAAATTGGATAAGCCATCAATGAATTCTATAAGAAAAATCAGAAGGGCTAGCTAGATTCAAAAGTGAATCCAACAATCATTTAAAGAACAATTAATTCTAATGTTATCTAAACTATTTGGGAAAAAAATAGGCAAAAAAGTACTACTAAATTCCTTTTATGACACAAATATAGTGCTGATTCCTAAACAAGGAAGAGTAAAAACAATGAAAACCATTGTGGGAGATGATGGTCAGAGTTTTGTTTCCACAGGATTAAAAGTATTCTTCCTGGTTTTAGCAGAATGTAGGTCAGGTGAGTGGTTCTAATCAGAGCTGTGATCTAGCAGAATCAGGCTTCTTATCAGATGAAAGGCTAGAAGCTTGTATGAATGCCTAATAAGCAGTTTGAGGATGGGATGACTTGGGCAGTTAAGGAGGTTGCATCTGGCCAGCAAAGAGCAAGATGGGACATTCTAAGTGAACGCTATAAAAAGGCTAGCATTTGTCTGAATGAATTGTACTCTCCTGTACTCTGTTCAGGGAACATAAGCATTTTTTTCTGAAAAAAAATGTAAAATCTAATGAAAATCTTCCTGGCATTCCAATAAGTATTGTTCATTCCTAGACTGTGTATGTTTCTTTTATAATTATAAATTTATTTTCTTATTTTTAGTTTGCAACACTCAGTTCCACAAGTTTTTTGATTCCAAATTTTCTCTCCTTTCCAAAACACAGTATGTAATCCAATCTAGGTTCTACATATGACTTCACATTGAATTTATTTACATAATAGTCCAGCTATAAAGAAGAATTACAACCAATGGAATGAATCATGAGAAAGAAGAAAATAAACCAAAAAAAGAAAGAAAAAAGAGAGAGAGCAAATAATTTCCCTCAATCAGCACTAAGATTGCATAATTCTTTCTCTGGTTGTGCATAGCTTTTTCCATCATGAGTCTTTTTTCAGCTGTCTTTGAAGCTTGCATTGATGAGAGGAACCAAGTCTATCAAGCTTAGTCCTTAAAGATACCCTGTGTCTGTAATCATGTATGATGATCTCTTGGTTGTGCTCCCCTCACTCAGCATTAGTACATATAAATCTTTCCAGATAATTATGAAATTCTTCTGTTGCTCATTTCTTATAGCACAATAATATTCCATTATGTTCATATACCGCAATTTGTTTAGCATTCCCCAATTGATGGACATCCCCTTGATTTCCAATTCTTTGCCACCACTAAAAGAGCTGCTGTAAATATTTCTGTACATACTAGTCCATTTCCTACTTGGCCAATCTCTTTTAGTTTTGATCCCTAGAAGCTGGGTCAAAAGGTATGCACATTTTTATATCCCTTTGCACATAGTTCCAAATTGATCTAGAGAATGGCTGGATCACTTCACAACTCCACTAAAATGTAACAATGTTCCAATTTTCCCCTTATGTTCTCCAGCATTTATGATTTTCCTGTTTTGTGTTGTTAGACAATCTGACAGGATAGATGTGGTAACTAAGAATTGTTTTGATTTGCATTTCTCTAATCAATAGTGATTTTGAGCATTTTTCCATGTCACTATAGATATCTTTAATTCATCCTCTGAAAACTACCTGTTCATATCCTTTGACCATTTCTCAATTGGGGAATGTCTCATATTCCTATAAATTTGACTTAGTTCCCCATATATTTTAGATATGAGGCCTTTGTCACAGACATTGTTTGCAAAGATTCTTTCCCAGTTTTCTGTTTACCTCCTAATCTTTGTTGCATTGGCTTTGTTTGTACAAAATCTTTTCAAATTAACATAATCAAAATTATTCATTTCACATTTTATAATGCTCTGTATCTCTTGTTGTGTCATGAATTCCTTGCTTTCCCATAAATCTGATAAGTAAAACATTCCTTGCTCTCTTAATTGCTTGCAGTATCAGCCTTTATTCCTAAATCATGAATGTATTTTGCCTTTATTTTGGTATATGGTGTAAGATATTGGTCTATACCCAATTTCTGCCCTATCTTTTCCAATTTTCCCAGCAGTTTTTGTCAAATAGTGAATTCTTAGCCAGGAAGCTGGATTCTTTGGGTTTATCAAAGAGTAGATTGCTATAGTCATTGACTACTGTGTCTTGTGTACCTAACCTATTCCACTGATCCAAGAATCTCTTTCTTAGCCAGTACCAAGTAGTTTTGATAACTGCTGCTTCATAGTACGGTTTAATATCTGGTATGGCTAGGCCACCTTCACTACTGTTTCTTTTTCATTAATTCCCTTGATATCATTTTGATAAACCATTTGTTCTTCCTGATGAATTTTCTTACTATTTTATCCAGCTGTGTAAAATAATTTTTTGAAGTTTGATTTGTATGGCACTGGATAAATAAATTTAGATAAAATTGTCATTTTATTACATTAGCTCAGCCTAACTACAAGTAAATGATGTTTTTTTTCCACTTATTTAGATCCGACTTTATTTGTGTGAAAAATGTTTTTTAATTGTGTTCATAGAGTTCCTAGGTTTGTCTTGGCAGGTAGACTTGCAAATATTTTAGAGTGTCTATAGTAATTTTAAATGGAATTTCTCTTTCTATCTCTTGCTGTTGGCTTTGTTAGTAATATATAGGAGTCCCAAGGATTTATGTGGGTTTATTTTATATCCTGCAACTTTACTAAAGTTATGTATTATTTCAAGTAGAATTTTTTGCTAGATTCTCTAAGTAAATCATCATATCATCTGCCAAGAGTGATAGCTTAGTTTCTTCTTAGCCTCTTCTAATTCCTTCAATTTCTTTTTCTTCTTTTATTGCTAAAGCTAACATTTCTATTAGGAAACTGAATAATAGGGATGATAATAGACATTCTTGTTTCACCCTTGATCTTATTGGTAATGCATCTAGCTTATCCCCATTACATATAATGCTTGCTGTTGGTTTTAGTTAGATGCTATTTATAATTTCAAGGAAGACTCCATTTATTCCTATGTTTTCTAACATTTTTAATGAGTGGGTGTTGCATTTTGTCAGAAGCCATTCCTACATATATTGAGATAATCATATGGTTTCTGCTGGTTTTGTTGTTGATATTATCAATTATAATTTTCCTAATACTGAACCAGCCTTCCATTCCTTGAATAAACAATATGTGGTCATAGTGTATCGTTCTCATGATAAGTTGCTGCAATCTCTTTGCTAATATTTTATTTAAAACTTTTTCATCAATATTCACTAAGGAAAATGGTCTATAATTTTCATTCTCTGTTTTGACTCTTCCTAGTTTAGGTATTAGTACAACATTTGTGTGATAAAAAATAATTTGGTAGGACTTATTTTTCACCTATTTTCCTATATATATATATATATATAGTACAGGAATTAATTGTTCTTTAAATGTCTTATAGAATTCACGTGTAAAACCATCTGGCCCTGGAGATTTTTTTCCTAGGGAGTTCATTGATGGCTTGCTCAATTTCTTTTTCTGATATGGGGTTGCTTAGGTATTTTATTTCCTCTTCTGTTAACCTGGGGAATTTACATTTTTGTAAATAAACCTCCATTTCCCTCAGGTTGTCACATTTATGAGCATACAATTTTGCAAAAATAATTCTTAATTTTTTTTTAATTTTCTCTTCATTGGAGGTGAATTCACAGTTTCCATTTTTGATACTGCTAATTTGGTTTTCATCTTTCTTTAAATCAAATTAACCAAAGCTTAATCGATTTTATTTTTTTCATAAAACCAGCTCTTAGTTTTCTTTATTAGTTCAATAATTTTCTTGATTTCAACTTTATTAATCTCTCCTTTGGTTTTCAGTATTTCTAATTTGGTATTTAATTGGGGATTTTCAATTTGTTCTTTTTATAGCTTTTTCAGTTGCATTCCAAGTCATCGATCTCTTTTTTCTCTATTTTACTCATGTAATCATTTAGGGATATAAAACTTCCCCTAAGAACTCATTTTGCTGCATCCTATAGGTTATTATATGTTGTCTCATTATTGTCATTCTCTTGAATTAATTGTTTCTATGATTTTCTTTCTTTGAGCCATTCATTCTTTAGGATTAGATTATTCAGTTTCCAACTAATTTTTGGTTAATCTTCTTATGGTACTTTGTTACAAATTATTGTTTTGCATCGTGATCTGAAAAATGATGCAGATGCATTGACTATTTCTGCTTTTCTGCACAGGATTATGAGGTTTTTAAGCCCTAGTACATGGTCAATTTTGGAATACGTGCCATGTACCACTGAGAAAAAAAAAAGTATTTTCCTTTTTGACCCCATTAATTTTTTTCCAAAGGTCTATAATATCCTTTATTGAATTCTATTCACCTACTTAACTTCTTTTTTGTTTATTTTGAGGTTAGATGTATCAAGTTCAGAGAGAGAAAGGTGGAGGTTCCCCCACTAGCATAGTTTTGCTGTCTATTTCTTCCTATAACACCTTTAACTTCTCCTCTAAGAATTTGTATGCTATACCACTTGTTGCATATATATTAAGTAATGATATTGCTTCATTATCAATGGTGCCATTTAGCAGGATAGAGTTTCCTTCCTTTTTTACCTCTTTTAATTATATCTGTCTTTGTTTTTTCTTTGTCTGAGATTAGGATTGCTACCCCTGTGTTGTTTTTTTTTTTACTTCAACTGAAGCATAAGGTATTCTACTCCAGCCTTTTGCCCTTGCCCTCTGTGTATCTCCCTGTTTCAAATGTTTTTCTTGTGAACAACATATTGTAGGATTATGGGTTTTAATCCATTCTGCTATCCACCTCTATTTTATGGGAAAGTTCATCCCATTCACATTAACAGTTATGATTGCTATCTGTGTATTTTTCTTCATCCCACCCCCCCTTTTATGCTTTTATTTCTCCCTTCTCCCTTCTATTCCTCAAAGGAGTTTTGCTTTTGACCACCACCTTCATCAATTTTCCCTCCCTATTGACTCCCCTCCCTTATCTTACCCTTTTCCTCTTGCTGCTTCTTCTCTCTCTTCTAACCACCCACCTCCCTTTTTTTCCCCTTTCCCCTCCTACTGCCTGTAGGGAAAAAAAAATTATTTCTATACTTTTCAAAGAATTTTATTTCTTCCTTGAACCAAATCTGATGAGAATAAAGCTCAAACACTGCTCTTCTCCCTTCTTTCTTTCCCTCTATTATAATGTTTTGTGACCCTTTATGCGATGTAATTTACCCTTTTCTACCTCCTCCTTACCTCTTCTCCCAAAACAATCCCTTTACACTCCTTAATTATGTTTTTTTATTATTATATCAGTTACTTTATATTGACATCCTTAGTCTATGTGTATCCCTTTTAATTTCCATAACAACTGTACCATTTTTCAAGATTGACACACACACACATATATATACATATATTTATATACACATATATATACATATATATAACATATATAAAATAATATAATCCTTTATAAGGATGTAAACAATTTGCCCTTATTGAATAATAAGGTTTTATTCCCCTGTTTACCTTTTTATGTCACTCAGGTTTTGTATTTGAAGATCAAATTTTCCATAGACCTCTGTCCTTTTCATCAGGAATATCTGGAATCCCCTTATTTCTTTGAATGTCCATGTCCTTTCCTGAAAAAAAAATATGATCAACGTTGCTGGATAGTGAATCCTTGGTTGTAGTCCAAGTAGCTCTGCTTTTTGGAATATCATATTCCAATTGCTCCAATATATTAATGTAGAAGCTGAAAAATCCTGGGTAATCCTGATTGTAATTCCACTATATTTGAATTGTTTCTTTCTGACTGCTTGCAGTATTTTCTCCTTTACCTGACCATTCTGGAATTTGGCTACTATATTCTTTGGGGTTTTCAATTTGGGTTCTCTTTCAGGGGTCATCAGTGAATTCTTTCTATGACTATTTTACCCTCTGGTTCTAGGACCTCGGGGCAGTCATCCTTGAAGGATTCTTGAAAGATACTGTCCAGGCTCTTTTTTTTATCATGGCTTTCTGATACACCAAACATTCTTAGATTATCTCTCCTGGATTTATTTTCTAGGTCAGTTGTTTTGTCTAATCAGATATTTCACATTTTCTTCTATTTTTTTTTTATCCTTTAGATTTTGTTTGAATGACTCTTGATGTCCCATAGAATCATTAGCTTCTACTTGTCTAATTCTAATTTCTAACAAATAGTTTTCTTCATTTGGCTTCTGAATCTCCTTTTCCATTTAGTTAATTTTACTTTACAAGGTATCATTCTCTCCAATTAGATTCTTGACCTCTTTAACCATTTTGCCAACTTTACTTTTTAAATATTTGTTCTCATCAGTGATTTTGTTTTCCATTTTTTTTCTTTTACCTCTCTAATTTGGTTTTTAAAATCCTCTTGAGCTCTTCCGAGAAAGCTTTTTGGGCTTGAGACCAGTTCACATTCCCTTTTGAGGTTTCAGATGTGGGTATAGCATCAGTGCTGTCTTCTTCCGAATTGGTATTTTGATGTTCCCTGTCTCCATAAAAGTATCAATAATCCTTGGTTTTCTGGTTTGTTTCTTCATAGTCTTTTTGCTGGTTTTTAAAATGTATCTCTGTTTCTGGGTCCCAGGAGGCTCTGTTCCAAGCTTCTTGTTCTGGGAACTGTTGAACTGGTTACTGGCTTTGTGCACTGTGCCCTCTGGTTTTATAAGGTTTTGGGGAAGGGTATTCCGACTGCTAGAAGTCTCCTCTTCCCCTAGGGCTGTGCTACAATATGGGTGGTTTCATCAGTTGTCTGTGCTTGTGTCTGCCACTTACCCTGGCTGTAAGAAGACAACTCTGGGTGCATGGTGTTGACTTTTGCTAGCTCCACCACTCTGATGCTCAGGAACTCCTGTTGTTTGGCTACTGAAGCCCCGCTCCTTATTACTGTGTCTCAGGAGTTCTCCCAAGAGAGTATTATCTGTGTGAGGAACTGAGGGAAGAGGACCATTTTACCTAGTCATCATGGTTCCTGGAACTTCAAGAAGGTGAGTTTCAAACCTTTAGACTATTGGCTGCAACCCTCAGGAGTAGTTATTTTTGTGGCCACAGGTGCTGCCCTGTTGATTCCCATAGCTCTGAAAGACTCCCATCCTGGGCTGAAAAGCCTGGAGAATGCCATCAGTTTTGTGAGCCCATCACTCTCCCAGCCTAGTTCACTGACTGTGTTCTGCTGGAGCTCCTGTTCTGGTGTGGTCTGGTGCAGTTCTACAGGACAGTCGGTATCCCAGGCCACAGATCTGACCTGTAGAATTTGCAGACTCTCCTGGCTTGGAAATTTGCTCCACTCAATCTCTTAGTGGCTCCTATCTCTCTCAAATCTGCTCAGATTCACTGTTTTAGAGATATCTGCCAGAATTTGTAAGAGAGCTCTGGTAATTCTCTGCTTTCACATTTCTCTTGGCTCCAGCCGCAACTAAGTATGTTTCTGGCAACCAAAGACCAATTTCCCTAATGAATATTGATGCAAAAAAATAAATAAAATATCAGCAAAGACATTACCACAATATCACAAAGATCATGTAATATAATCACGTAGAATTTCTTCCAGGAATGCATGGCTGATTCAACTTTAGGAAAACTACCAGAATAATTGCTGATATGAAGAAAAAAATAATAACAGAAATCATGTGATTATCTCCGTAGATGCAGAAAAAGTTTTTGTAAAAATACATCTATTCTCATGGAAAAAAAACTCTAGAAAGCAGAGACATAAATGGAGCTTTCCTCAAAATAATAAATAATGTCTCTCTAAAACCTATGGCAAGCATTATTTGTAATGGGGATAAGCTAGAATCTTTCTCTATAACATCAAACATGAAGCAAGGATGCCATTATTATTCGATATTGTACTAGAAATACTAAAGATAGCCAGAAGAGAAGAAAAAGCAATTGAAGAAATTATAATAGTCAATGAGGAAACAAAATGATCACTCATTGAAATGACATAATGTTATTCTTAGAGAATCCCAGATAGTTAAGTAAAACTAGTAGAAATAATTTTAGCAAGTTTAGCAAAGTTGCAAAATATTAACTAAACTGATATAAATCAACAGCATTTCTAAATAATGCCAACAAAGTCGAGCAACAAGAGACAGAAAGAGAAATTCCTTTTAAAATAACTGTAGGACACTACAAAACAATCAGGAGTTTAACTGCCAAGACAAATTCAGGAACTATATGAATATAATTACAAAATATTTTTTGCAGAAATAAAGTCAGATCTGCACAACTGGAAAAATATTACTTGCTCTTGGCTATATTGAGGCAATGTAATAAAAATGATAATTCTACCAAAATTAATTTATTTATTCTGTGCCATGGAAATCAAGCCACCAAAAATTATTTTATAGACTCAGAAAAAAAAAAACAAGAAAATTCATCAGGAAGAACAAAATGTCAAGAAGATCAAGGGAATTAATGAAAAGAAGAAAAAAAAACATGAAGGAGGATGGCCTAGCCATACCAGATCTCAAATGGTAAAGTGTTAATCATTAAAACAATCTATTACTGAGGTGGAAACAAGATGGCAGCATGAAAACAGGGACTCGTTTGAGCTCTCCATCGTATCCCTCCAAACACCCATAAAAATTAACTCTAAACAAATTCTAGAGCTATAGAACCCACAAATGACAGAGTGAAACAAGTCTCCAGTTCAAGGCAGCCTGGATGGTCAGTGGGAAGGGTCTATTACACTGTGCTGGGAATGGAGCACAGCCCATCTTGGGCTGCTCCAGGACAGACCAGGCCAGAGTAAACTGGGTGGAGTAGGGTTCCAGACAATGAATGACTGGCAGCTGTGGCATTTTCCTGATTTCTTAACCCACAAATGACAAAGACAACTTAGCAGGTCAGTGGAAAAACTTTTGGACCAGGGTGAGAGAAGTTCTCCATCCAGCCCAAGCCCTGGGGCAGTGGAGGTGACTGAAATTGCAGCAGCTGCTTCCAGAGTGCCACACTCTAAGACCAAGGGGGAGGAGGGGGAATCAGGTGTCTGATCAAAGCAGGGGTAAAAGGATCTCTTTCCTGGCACTAAGGCAGAATTGTCTTGCTTTGCTCTGCTTATATCCCATTACATTCACATAACACAATTTCTTTAGCCATTCCCCACTTGATGGGCATCCCCTTGATTTCCAATTCTTTGCTAATACAAAAAGAGCTGCTACAAATATTTTTGTCCCTATGCATCCCTTTCCTACTTCTGTGTTCTCTTTGGGATACAGCCCTAGAAGTGGTATTGCTATGTCAAAGGGTATGCATATTATTAGAGCCCTTTGGGCATGGTTCCAAATTGCTCTCCAGAATGGCTGGATCCATTCACAACTCCACCAACAATGTACTAGTGTTTCAATTTTCCCACGTCTTCTCCAGCATTTATGATTTTTCTGTTTTGTCATGTTAGCCAATCTGAGAGAAGAAATGTCGTACCTAAGAGTTGTTTTAATTTGCATTTCTCTAATTGATAGTGATTTAGAACATTTTTATATGCTTATATATTTCTTTAATTTCTTCCTCTGAAAACTGCCTGGTCATATCCTTTGACCATTTTGCAGTCAAGGAATGACTTGTATTCCTATAAATTTGGCTAAATCATCTGTATATTTTAGAGATGAGGCCTTTGTCAGAAACACTGGTTGTAAAGATTTTCTCCCAATTTTCTCCTTTCCTCCTAACCTTTGTTGCATTGACTTTGTTTGTACAAAAATTTTTCAATTTAACATAATCAAAATTATCCATTTTGCATTTTGTAATGCTCTCTATTGCTTGTTGAGTCATGAATTCTTCCCTTTCCCATAATTCTTACTAATAAACTAGCAATAGTAAACTATTCCTTGCTCTCCAAAACTGCTTATGGTGTCAGCCTTTATTCCTAAATCATGACATTTTTACTTTGTTTTGGTATACGGTGTAATATATTGGTCTATGCCCACTTTGTGCCATACCCTTTTCCAATTTTCCCAGAGCTTTTTGTGAAATACTGAATTCTTAGCCCAGAAGCTGGATTCTTTGAGTTTATCGAACAGTGGATTGCTGTAGTTGATGCCTACTGTGTCTGGTGTACTTAACCTATTCCACTGATCCAACACTCTGTTTTGTAGCCAGTAGCAAGTAGTTTTGATGACTGCTGCTTACATCTGGTATGGCTAGGACACCTTCCTTAGTATTTCTTTTCATTAATTCCCTTGATATTCTGGACCTTTTGTTCTTCCAGTTGAATTTTGTTTTTATTTTACCCAGCTCTGTAAAACAATTTGTGGTAGGTTGATTGGTATGGCACTGAATAAGTAAATTAATTTAGGTAAAATTGTCATTTTTATTATATTAGCTCTACCTATCCATGAGGAATTGATGTTTTTTTTTCCATTTATTTAGATCTGACTTTACTTGTGTGAAAAGTGTTTTGTAACTATGTTCATATAGACTCTGGGTTTGTCTTAGCAGGTAGATCCTCAAATATTTTATAGTGTTTACAGTAGTTGTAAATGGAATTTCTCTTTGTATATCTTGTTGTTGGGCTTTGTTATTAATATATAGGAATGCCAAGCATTTATGTGGGTTTATTTTATATCCTACAATTTTGCTAAAGTTTTTTAATTATTTCTAGTAGTTTTTTACTTGATTCTCTAGGATTCTCTAAGTAAATCACCATATCATCCGTAAAGAGTAATAACTTAGTTTCTTCTTTGCCTATTCTGAATCCTTTAATTTCTTCTTCTTCTGTTATTGCTAAAGCTAACATTTCTAGTATAAAATTGAATAATAGGGGTGATAATGGACATCCTTGTTTCACCCCTGATCTTATTGGCAATGGATATAGCTTATCTCCATTACATATAATGCTTGCTAATGGTTTTAGGTAGATGCTACTTATTATTTTCAGTAAGACTCTATCTTTTTCCTGTGCTTTCTAGTGATTTTAATAGGAATGGATGTTGTATTTTGTGAAAAGCCGTCCTCTTCTGAACTGGTATTTTGATCTTCCCTATCTCCATAATAGGAAACAATAGTCTTTGGCTTTTTAGTATGCTTTTTCATGGTGTTTCCTCCTGCTTCCCCCACTCCAGGCTTCTAAAGTGGATGTCTGCTTCTGGGGCTCAGCGGGATCTGACCAAAGCTTCTTGTGATGGGAACTGTGAGCCTGCTCACTGATTCTGTGCACTATGTACTCTGGTTTCATGAGGTGTTGAGAAAAGGTTGTCTGACTGCTGGAAGTCTCCTCTTCCCTGGGACTTCTCTACAGCACAGGTGGTCTCAGCTTTTGTCTACGCTAGTTTTGTTGTTGATGTGATCAATTGTGCTGATTGTTTTCCTAATATTGAACCAGCCTTGCATTCCTGGAATAAATGCTACCTGATCATAGTGTATTATTCTCAGGATAAGATGAGGCAATTTTTTTTCGTAATATTTTACTTGAAATTTTTGCATCAATATTCATTAGGGAAATTGGTCTATAATTTTCTTTCTCTGTTTTGACTCTTACTGGTTTAGGTATTGGTACCATATTTATGTCATAAAAATAATTTGGTAAGACTCCTTCTTCACCTATTTTGCCAAATAGTCTGTAAAGTATGGGAATATTTAGAGACAGAGGGCACAAGATGAGTTGAATATGAAGGGATGATATATAAAAAAATAAAATTAAGAGGGGAGAGGCAAATATATTGGGAGAAGGAGAAAAGGAGAGATAGAATGTGGTAAATTATCTCACATAAAAGTGGCAAGAAAAAGCTGCTGTAATGAAAGGGAAGAGGGGGTAGGTGAAAGGGAATGAGTGAATCTTGCTCTCATCAAATTTAGCTTAAGGAGGGAAAAGCATACACGCTTAATTGCACATCTCACCCTACAGGAAAGTAGGGGGGAAGTTGATAAGGGTGGTAATAGAAGGGAGGGCAGATTGGGGGAGGAGGTAGTCAAAAGCAAACACTTTTGAAAAGGGCTAGGGTAAAAGGGGAAAATTGAATAAGGGGGGACAAAATAGGATGGAGGGAAATATAATGTTTCACAACATTACTATTATGAAAGTGTTTTGCATAATGAAACATGTATAATCTATACTGAATTGCTTGCCTTCTCAAAGAGCATGGGTGGGGAGGGAAGAAGGGTGAGAATTTGGAACTCAAAGTTCTAGAAAGAAATATTTTTTTAAAAAAAATTACTCTTTATATGAGACTGGGAAATAATATATACAGGCAATGAAGTAAAAGGATCTATCTTTCCCTACAAGAAAGTGAAGGGAAAGGGGATAAGGCAGGGAGTGGGGTGATAGAAGGGAGGACAGACTGGGGAAAGAGGTGATCAGAATACATGCCATCTTGCAGTGGGGTGAGGGTAGAGATTGAGAGAAAATTTGTAACTCAAAATCTTGTGGGAATGAAAGTTGAAAACTAAAAATAAAAACAAAATTAAAAAAAAAAACTCCAAATGGGGTTGTGAAGAGTCAAACTGAACAACAAGAAACTACAGACTTCAGTTAATGTATACTCAGTCATGCAAGTCTGAAGGAAGATTCACTAAATCTCCAGACATATGATCAAAGTGAAGGAAGGAATGTTGTGCATGGTAGATAGTAGGTGCTTAATAAATGTTTGTTGGCTGACTTATGTGTATGTGTAAGACAAACCCACGCATGCTCTAAGAACAGAGTCCTCATTGGTCAATTCCCTATTATACTTCATCCGCTCATGCTTTTACCTTTTTTACATGAACTCATTTTAATGGGTCAGTTATCTAATTTTCATTCTTTCTTCTGGCTTTGTATCAATTTTAATCTTTACTCTAACAAGTCATTGATCTGACTGTACAAAGACAGCTAGTTCAGAAATGACTTCCAAATCAGTAATGAGTCATTTCCTGTCATTTGCAATATAATTACTTTTTTTTTCTTTTTATCATGTTATTCAGTACTTGTCATGGCCAGTGCTTTCAGATCCTTTTTTTTCCCCTGTGACAGCATTCATGATGTATGGTATGAAGTTTCTGGTTAAGCTACACACATTTTTGCTCTTTAATTCTCAATTCCTAAACTATACTTCCCAACTTTTATTGTCATTCTTGACAAATTCCCCTTTGCATTTCAGTGATTGGCTATCAGTGCATGATTTTAATTATTTCATTCCACTTAATCAAAATCCTGCTAGCTATTGTCTACAGGCTTCCAGCACACTCCCTTTTACTTATCTCCCCAATGAGTTCAGGAGTTTTTTCTCCTCTAGTCTTTATCTCCTCCTCAACTCATTCCAGGCTATTTCAACATGCATATTGACACTGCCTTCAACACCTTAACTGCTCAGTTCCTCAACCTCTTTACTTGCTGTGAACTCTTTTTCTACCCCACCTCACCACACACAAACATGGTCACATTCTTTATAGTGTCATTACTCACAATTAATTCCTTGGTCCATTCAGGTCCCATCTGAATTCCCATTTTCTACAGAAAATCTTTCCCAAATTCTCTTAATTCTAGTGCCTTTCATCCATTATTTATTTTCCATTTATTCTATATTTAGTTTGTTTCTCCGGATTTGCTTGTTTGTTGGCCTCACCATTAAACTGTAAGCTCCTGGAGAACAGGGATTTGTTCTTTGCTTTTCTTTTTACCCCTAGTCATACACCAGTGCCTGGTACATAGTAGGCACTTAGAAAATGCTTGTTTCTTTCCTTCACCTGAAACAGAACCTAGCAAGTGCAGAGGCAAAGTACTGTGACTAATTTCCTAAAGCCGTGTAGATCTTAATGGGGACATACAAGAGAGATGATTTAACCAGCTTACAGAAAATCCAGGACACACACAAGTTTAAGTTGTATCATGGCCACTTTCTCCACATTCTCAAATCTAGAAAATTAATAAAACAATAACTCAAACTTTATTAATAGCATTTGCCAACTTGGAGAGCATAAATGTTTTTTTTTTTTTTCCTGAACATTTAACAATTGACTCTTGCAAACCTATACCAGCTGGCTTAATGGCAACCCTGGGAGAAGTCCTGAGGGCTCCTCTCTTACCACATTGTCTCTCACCAGACATTTCACTTGAGTGAATCAAACCAAGAGAGAGAGAAGCCAAAGAAAACTCCTGAAGGTCACCAAAGACTTTTGAAGGCATCCTCAGTTTTAGCTACAAAGTCAGTTGTGGGGGCAGGGTACTTTTTATATCAATGGGGTTAGTAGAACAGAAGCAGTTTTAGAATGTCTAGGTGTGCTCCATGAACTATGAAGAGCCTGTCTATTCAATGTCATCTCAATTCTTCTGAACAGACTTCCCTAGCCTTCTTAACATGGGCAGGTGGCACCAGATGGCTAATGTGCATTTGCTAGTCCGTGTTACATATGGATAGTCCTCTTCAAACAAGATTTACATTCCTAAGGTTTGAGTGAAATAGGTTCTTTTAATCTTAAAAAAATCTATTTCATTCAAGGGCAATTTCTATTCTTTTCCATTTCAAAAACATTTATTTTTACTTCCTCTCCTGCCTAAAGCTCTATGTCTGCATAAAATTTCAATATTAATTTTGATTCAATTTTTTATTCCTTCTAAACCACCTAAATTTTCTTTTTCTTCTGTCTCTGGGTTTTTTCTGTCTGTCTGCCTCTCTCTCTTTACACGTTTAATGAATGTAAGTTAGCAATGTTCTATGGGACAGAATGATTCTTTGTTCTTTTACTTTCTTGGTTGTAACTTTCCTTTCTTTCTTCCCTTTTGTCCCCCAAATAGTCACATTTCTTTTAGTGAAGTGAACAGACTGTTATGCTCATTAGGAACTCTCAATTAATTTGCTTTTCTTCAGGTGAAGTCCTTGAACACTGATTTAGGACATGGTACTAATGACAAAGGCCTCAGTGAAGCATTGGGAAGGTTATTTATTCAATGCTTAGCATAATAAAAGAATCAAAGACAATCTGAGGCATTGGACTGGATGGATTGCTTGAGCAACTTATTCCATTCTCCTTTTTTTTTAATCAAGTGTAGAGGTGACTTTTTCTCTTCTTTTTATGAGATGGAGGTAGGGACAAAGTTCAAAGTCACCCTAAAGTCCCAGTCTTCAATATATACTCAGTATAACAACAGGATAGATAAAACAGCCTTTGAGTCCACTGGGGTAAAATTCTACTCAGTTTTGTTGTTGTTTTTGAGCTTTTATAAATACTCATGGATGAAAAATAACATTAAGCAAAGGGTAAGAGAATGTGTTTGATTATTTCTACATCCACGTGACCTCCAAAATTTACTAGGACAAGTCTCATACCATAAAAGAGAACATGGAAGGAAAAAAAGCTAAACTAAATATTTAGATCATAACTGGAGGTCATTCTTATTTATGAGATAATTGTGATCCTAAAGTGACAATTTTTAAATACTGGAAACCAAAGGGATGAGAGTGGGGCAGGGAGGGATGTATTGGAAAAAGTAGGTGACATAAAACCAAAAATTAGAAATTAGCCTTGGAATTTAACTGGTGTAGTATGCTCCCAGGTGAGGAAATTTCCTGTACCAGTGATAGCTGACACCTCAGAAATAGAATTGTGTGGAGCATTGAGAGGTTAGATTTCTTGTACTGGCTCACACAACCAGTGCACTTCAGAAGTAATTTTTGAAGCTACGTCATCCCAGCTTTGAAGTCAACTCTCTGTCTACTAAGCCATGATGTTTTTCTATAAACAAAATATATTAATAAGATGTATTTATAAACACTAGGCTTCTTTTGTAACACCAATATTTTCCCACTTATGCTACATAGTTAAGAATTAGGGGATACTGGGGCAGCTAGGTGGTGCTGTGAGTAGAGCACTGCCCTGGAGTAAGGAGGACCTGAATTTAAATCTGGCCTCAGACATGACACACTTACTAGCTGTGTGACCTTAGGCAAGCCACCTAACCCCAACTGCCCTGCCTTCCTTCTCCAAAACAAAACAAAACAAAACAAAAAGAATTAGGGGGTACTCAGGTCTCTAACATGAGGTTGCAAGCTACCCAACAGTCAAAGGAGAAATACACAGGATCACAGAATAAGAGCCGGAAGGGACTTCCAAAAAGGTTATACAACCAAAACCTCTCATTTTATGAATGATGAACTGAGGCCAAGAAAGATTAATTGGCTTGCCAAAGCTCACACAGACAGTAATTGCAAGAGATGTGATTTGAACCTCTGTCCTCTGCTTTCCAATGTCAGGGTTCTTTATGCATGAGTGCACTGAGGCACAATGATGAAATCCATGCAAGACAGTTACACTGTTTTGAAAGGGCATTAATAAGATAGAGAAGGTCCAGAGAGCAGCCACAAAAGCCTCTTAGTCCATTTTTTGAAGTAAGTAATATGTAAGTAAGTAACTAAGTAAAGGGATATGGGAGGTTTAGGCAAGAAAGGGAAATGTCCTCCTTTTAGGTGAAGCAGCTAGGTGGTTCAGTGGATGGAGCACTAGGTCTGAAGTCAGAAAGACCTCAATTTAGATCTGGCCTTAAACATACTAGCTGTGTGACCCTGGGCAAGTCACTTAACCTACGTTTGCCTTAATCGGCTGGAGAAAGAAATGGTAAACCACTCCAATATCTTTGCTAAGAAAACCCTATGGACAATATAGTGCATGGGTTCATAATGAGTTGAACACAAGTGAAAAAGAACAACAAAGCAAGAGAATGGACTACTCAGGGACACAAAGGAGCTATGTTCAAATAGTTGAACAGCTGTCATTTAGAAGAGGAGTTAGATTTGTTCTATTTGACAGTAGAAGAAAGAAACAAAGGAATGGTGAAAGTTAGAAAGAGGAAAATGCAGCCTTGACACCAAGAAAAAAGAAACTTTCCAGGAATGAGAGACGACCCCAGAGTGAAATAGGTGACTTCTTGGAGTGCTTCAAGAAAAAGCTAGATGATCTCTTTTTGGGTAGGCTACACTGGGGAGTCCTTTGTAGGCCAGCATTGTTCTAGATGTATTCTGAAGCCCCTTTGAACTAAAATTTTTAGAACTTTTGAGTAGCATAAAAAAAAATTCCAAATGTGAGAGGTGGCAGCAGCGGCTGCAGCAGCCACGACAGAGGCAGCGGTGGCGGCAGCGGCCACGATGTCAACTAAGAAGTTGCGAGTTAGCAACGGCAACTGGATCTGCCCCGATAAAAAATGTGGAAACATAAACTTTGTCAGAAGAAACAGTTGAAATCCGGTGTGGTTGAGAAAAAACAACTGAAGCCAAGATGATGAAAGCTGGTGGGACTGAAATTGGAAAGACCTTCCCTGAGAAGAGCTGGGGCCTATTTAGTGCTAATGACTGGCAATGTAAAACCTGCAGTAATGTGAATTGGGCCAGGAGATCCCAGTGTAATATGTGCAACACTCCGAAGTATGCCAAGCTGGAGGAAAGGACAGGCTATGGTGGAGGTTTTAATGAACGAGGACATGTGGAATATATTGAACGAGAAGAATCAGATGGAGAATATGATGAGTTTGGTCGGAAAAAGAAAAAGTGTAGAGGGAAAGCAGTTGGACTTGCCTCAATCCTAAAGGAAGTTGAAGATAAAGAATCAGAGGGAGAAGAAGAGGATGAGGAGGAAGATCTATCCAAACATAAGTTGAATGAGGATGAGGATGAAGATGATGCAGATCTATCAAAATATAATCTTGATTCCAGTGAAGAGGAAGATGGCAATAAAAACAAATCCCACAGAGGAAGTCGATCCAAGTCTCGGTATCCCCAGTCTTGATCTTCCTCACGCTCATCTTCCCACTCAAGCTCAAGGTCTAGGTCCAGGTCCTGCTCAGGAAGCTCCTCGAGTTCCCAGTCAAGGTCTGGGGCCAATTCCAGAGAACTTTCGAGATCTTGTGGGTCGAAATCCAGATCCAGCTCCAAGTCCCACAGGGGGTCTTCCTCCCCACGAAAAAGAGCTTATTCGAGTTCCTCATCATCTCCTGAGAGAGGCAGAAAACGAAGCCTTTCTAGATCTTCACCCGGTGATCGCAAAAAAAGACACCAGATCACAGTCACCAGAAAGGCTCCGCAGGTCATCGTCTGGATCATCCCATTCGGGTTCCCGTTCAAGCTCTAAAAAGAAATAACGTACTAAAATTTACATGTAAAAAAATTCCAGTACAGTGCATGAAGCATATTTTTAAGAAGTTTGGTGTCTTACTTACTCAGAAGTGCTAAATCTGCTAGTAGAGGTGCATGTCTGTCATTGCTTTCTGGGAAACTACAGTTGTGTTCATTCTGGAAATTAAAAGTACATTAGCATTTTAAGCCATAATACCCTCCTCCCAATAGTTGTTATGTATTTGTCATTCTATTATTTAAAACTCCATGTTTTCTCTAAAAAAAAATCCAAATGTAATGGGGTGTGTATATATATATCTGGCAAAGGATGTAAACTAGTTGTATTAGAGTAACAAGGGATACCTGATGGATAACCCAGTAGCATCCAATAAGTGTCCAGAAAGGTATCCAGAAAATTGGTAGTACTGAAGTAGTAAAGAATAAATGGGAGGACATAGACAAGAGCTGCCCAAGAGAATGCATGGGATCACAAATTTAAAACTAGAATGGGCAGTAGTAGTCATTTAGACAATTTAGACATTTTCTGTAGAATGAGTAGTGTCTGAGTCATGCTGGGAGCACGTGCATCCCTGGAACCTCAGATCGACTGAAATAGTGAAAGATATAATTCAAGGACAAAATGGTAATAGTTGCTAATATCGTTATCATCCATTAATAAAGTGCACACCATTGTAACCACAATATAACTATTAGAACTATCCAAAAAGTAGATTAATCCTCCTCAGGGGGTAGTGAGTTCCCCTTCATTGAAAGTCTTCAAGTAAAATCTGGATGACCCCTTTCCAAATAGGCTGCCAAGAGGATTTTTAATTAGCTATCATTCTGTGTTGACTGAGATCCTTCCACCTCTAACACAGTGTAATTTTGAGGTATACATAGTCCTTTCTTTCTCCCATATGGATGGTAATTATAGCTTTATTCACATTTCTAATCCAGATGTTTCTGATTTTGTTGTTGGCCTTCTTCTTATTATTCAACATTGCAATTTTCTTGCCCTTTGAAGATTTTATGATTGGATTGGATTAGATTTAGGATTAGGCTGGATTAGTTTGGCTAAGGGAAGAAACAAGATGGTTAATCTTCTGAACAAGTTCCTTTCCTTCTAGACCTCAACCTTCCAATATGTAAAATGAGAGAGTTATATTAGATAATATATTTTTGTTCAGTAGTTCAGTCAAGTCCAATTCTTTGTGACTCTGTGGATAATAATGTCTTTGGGGTTTTCTTGGCAAAATAATGGAGTGGTTTGTTATTTCCTTCTCCAGTAGATTAAGGCAAGCAGAAATTAATTGAGTTGCTCAGGGTCACACAGCTAGCAATTGGACTTAGATCTTCCTGACACCAGGCCCAGTGCTATATCCACTGAGCCAACTAGCTGCCTCCTAGATAGCATATAAAAACTCTCACATTTCTAAAATTCCCATTTTCGTTGTATTTGTTCCACAAAATCAGCGCTCGGCTGGTTGAGAATATGGTATAGTCAGTATCATGTTTTGTACTTGCTTCTCTTCATTTGTCCCGCTCCAGGATTCCATTTCTATCTTTGGCTGCCAACCATTCTACTCCTTGTGATTGCAGACTAAGAATGTTTTATGAGAGGAGAGGCAACCAAAAGGCAATCACAGCTCCTAGGACCTTGATCCTCACTTTCCATTTTTTCCTGTCACTTATTGTACCTACAAGTAATACCAAACCATGGCATGGCACTAGAATAGCCTGCTTCTTACTGAATAAATAATATAATCTATGCAGAACTTTATTTAAAGACTTTAGTGTATGTAAAATGAATGTTTCCCAGTTTATTACTGAGCTATGTGCATGTGGAATATTTGTGAGTATGCACAGAATAGTAAATTTAAATCTGTGAAGTTTACATGTGATTTTGATGAAGAATATATGTAAGCATCTAGAATTAATGGTTGAATATTGTCTGGTATTCTGTATCTGGGGAAGGGAGAGGAGGAAAAAGACAATTAGATCCAAGCTGACATTAGGGGACTATAGAGATGACTCTGGTGACTTGGCTCCCCTTTGAGCCTACATTCTAATATAAAACCCATGTAAAATATGCCTTCATAATTAATTATGTATTGCCTTAATGGTGACTGAGCCTAGGTCCCTTAATGAGAAATGTAAAGAAATTAGAAATGTTCATTTAATAATAGTCAATGACTAATGAGTTTACTAAAAGAAGCTCCTGGAGGGCAGACACTCTCATTTTTTCTTTGTGTTCTCGGTGCCTGGCACACCTATTATGTCTTTAATACATGCTTTCCTCTCCACCCCTTTTCATCAATTTATTGAAATCAGAGCCTATTATATGTAAATATATGATGAGGCTTAACACTGGGAGCTTAAATAAGAACATAATACAGAAGTTTTTGACAAATTTTTCTCTGCTATATTTGACCTACGACTGCACCATAATTAAATTTGTTTAAGTATATGAATGTATACCCAAATATATATTTAAGCTCTAATGTGTACTCTAAGGCTATGATGGAGATATGGCATCAATGATAGGGTTACTCCCTCCAGTGGCACAGATGGCAACCCTAGTTTTTCTTCTCAACCCTTATTTCTCTTCCTCTTGCTTTATCATCAAATCTCCATACTGGGTTTATCTGGCATGCTGAAGGCCTCCCTCTAAATACCAAGACTTTTCATAAATGTGCCATGACACCCACCATACAGAGAACTGAAAAAAAAACCTCTGTGTGTGTGTGTCTTAAACTAGGTCCCTTGCTTCTAATGTCCTAAGTGCTCAGTAAAATGAAATTTCTTTCATCTCTTTCATTCTTTCTTTCAAAGTAAAACATAATATATTTTACCTGGGTTCCCATTGGAATCCTTTCCTCCCAATCTACTCTGCTATAGACTTGCTAGCATTTCTCACTGCCCCTGAATGATGGAGATGAGACCACTTTATTTTTCTTTCATTGAAAAGCTAATCTTTTTTTGCCATCTGTACAGAGAATGTTGGGCAGTCACCTTTGAAACACAAGGAATTTTGCTATCAACAAGATTTTTATTTAATAACTTTAGTTTTCAACATTGATTTCCACAAGATTTTGAGTTACAAATTTTCCCCCCATTTCTACCTTCCCTCCCCACCCCAGGATGACATGTATTCTGATTGCCCTTTTCCCCAATCTGCCTTCCATTCTGTCACCCTACTACCCCCCACCATTGCCTTTCTGCTTACTTTCTTGTAGGGAAAGATTCCTACAAAAGCATTGACTGTATATCTTATTCCCCAGTTTCAGGTAAAAGCAACTTTTTTTCTGAGCATTTGCTTTTAGAACTTTGAGTTCCATATTCTCTCCCTTCTTCTCTCCCCACCCACCCTCCTTGAGAAGGCAAGCAATTCAACACAGGCCACACACGTATCGCTATGCAAATCTCTTCCATAATAGTTACGTTGTGAAACACTAACTATATTTTTCTCCATCTTATCCTGTCCCCCTTTATTCAATTTTCTCCCTTGACCCTGTCCATTTTCAAAAGTATTTGCTTTTGATCACCTCCTCCCCCATCTGCCCTACCTTGTATCATACCCCCTTTCTTATCCTCTTCCCTGCTACTTTCCTGTAGGTAAGATACCCAGTTGAGTGTGTATGTTATTCCATCCTTAGGTCAAATCTAATGAAAGCAAAATTCACCCATTCCCTTTCACCTGCCCCCTCTTCTTTCTCATTAGAACTGCTTGTTCTTGCCATTTTTATGTGAGATAATTTACCCCACTCTATCTCTCCCTTTCCCCCTCTCTCAATATATTCCTCTCTCACCCCTTAATTTTACTGTTTTAGATATCATCCCTTCATATTCAATGCACCCTGTGGCCTATGTCTACATATACATGTATATGTATATATATACATACACACACACATACACACACACATATATATATGTATGCATATAATATTCCCTTCATCTACCCTAATACTGAAAAAGGTCTCATGAGTTAATATCATCTTTCCATGTAGGAATGTAAACAAAATCATTCAATTTTAGTAATTCCCTTATGATTTCTCTTTCCTGTTTAACTTTTCATGCTTCTTTTGATTCTTGTATTTGGAAGTCAAATTTTCTATTCAGCTCTGGCCTTTTCATCGAGAAAGCTTGAAATTCCTCTATTTTATTGAAATTCCATATTTTGCCCTGGAGTATTTGTAGTAGCAATTAGATTTGAAGATCTTTACCACTCATTAATTAAGCCATGTGACCTGCTTACATCACAGGAAGCTTAAGAGACATGTGGTGGGAGGAGCAAGCTGACAGGAAAAGGAAGTTATGCCACAGAAAATGCTAGGAGAGAGAAAGATGTTATGGCTACTAATGGCTGCTAATGGCTGTTGTCATTATTGTTAGAAATGAACAGGCTGACTTAGCTGTACTGCGAGTTTGTTTTGGGGAAGACCCCAACACGGGGTCGGAGAGGTTTTGGGATGATGGGGCTCCATGTTGTGGTATTCTGTATTGAATGTTTTGGGTTCCTTGCTGTTATGATGAAGTGGACTGACTGGCTGTGACTGCTCAGCATTTGGTTATGGGATATATTTCTCTGATGTCAGAATAAATGATTAACTTCTTCTACCTTCTATGTGGAAAGTCTCACATACTTTGTGATACAGAACTACATAAGCATTTTGACAATTATCATCCACATTTTTATCATTGTTTTATTGTTACAGTATTATACTCAGTTTTGGGGGAAAGGTGATTCTTGGTTTTAATCCTAGCTCCTTTCACCTCCAGAATATCATATTTCAAGTCCTTTAGTTACTTAATTTAGAAGGTGGTAGATCTTGTGTTATTCTGATTGTGTTTCCATAAAACTAGAAATGTTTTTTTTTCTGGCTTCTTGCAATATTTTCTCCTTCACCAGGGAACTCTGGAATTTGGCTACAATATTCCCAGGAGCTTTGTTGGGGGGATTTTTTTTCAAGAGGTGATTGGTGAGTTCTTCCAATTTCTATTTTTACTCCCTGGTTCTAGAATATCAGGGTAGTTTTCCTTGATAATTTTTTGCAAGATGATGTCAAGGCTCTTTTTCTATCATGTTTTTCAGATATGCCAGTAATTTTTAAAGTTATGCCTCCTGGATATATTCTCCAGGTCAGTGGTTTTTCCCCAAGAGATTTTTCACACTATCTTCTATTTTTTTTCATTCTTTTGGTTCTGTTTTATATTTTCTTGATTTCTCATAAAGTAACTAGCTTCCACTTGCTCCATTCTAATTTTTAAGGTAGTATTTTCTTCAGTGGTCATTTGGACCTCCTTTTCCATTTGACTAATTCTCCCTTTTAAGGCATTCTTCTCTTCATTGGCTTTTTGGAGCTCTTCTTCCATTTGGGTTAGTTGATTTTTTAAGGTGTTATTTTCTTTTTTGGGTCTCCTTTAGCAAATAGTTGACTTGTTTTTCACGATTTTCTTGAATCACTCTCATTTCTCTTGCCAATTTTCCTCTACTTCTCTTATTTGATTTTCCAAATCCTTTTTGAGCTCTTCCATGGTCTGAGACCAATTCATATTTTTCTTGGGGGCTTTTTATGTAGGCTCTTGACTTTGTTGACTTTTTCTGGATTTATGTTTTTATCTTCTTTGTCACCAAAAAAGATTCTATAGTCTGAGTTTGAGTCCTTTTTGCTTCCTGCTCATGTTCCCAGCTAACTACTTGACTCGAGCTTTTTTCAGGGTATGACAGCTTTTAAAGTGGAGAATGTTTTGTCCCAAGCTTTAGGGGCCTTGTGCTGCTGTTTTCAGAACTACTTCTACTCCATAGTCACCACAAGCTCTGTCACCCCAGCATTCCTCCTCCCCCAAGAAGCACCAACCAGGACCACTAAGATCCAAGCAGGGCAAAGCAAGAGAACCCTGATTCTGCCCCAGCAAAGCATTGCCCGCACTCCCACTCTCATCTGCCACTTGATTCCACCCACTGTTTGGTCAAGGGACCCTGGAAGCAGCAAAAGGTTTTTGTTTTTCTTTTAAACATGGTAGAATTTTTTTTTCTGAATTCATAAGAACATGGACCAGCATTTCCTTCTGCAGATCTGGAACATAGGGCTTTAATAACCACATTTTTTATTTTCTTTAGAATGACACAGCTGGTGATGCTGAGATGTTAAACTTCATTTGAAGGACACTCTGACAGATGGAATGAGTCATAGATCAAATATCTCTCTCTTATTTTACCTATGGTTTGCAGTTTCCAATTGTGTTGAGGATGCTTTGAGAATATGTGGACAGGTCTTTAGGAACCTGAATGCAAGATGGACAATGCATTATTTGTTCTCTTCCAAACTTGACACAAACCAGGAAGAAAGGAAATAGTGAGCACAAGTCACTTGCCAGGGCACAGCAATGCTTCCAGATGCCCCCATTCACTCCATTTTTCCTTATACTGCACATTGGCTATTTGGTCCAGAGAGGTTCCATGTCTTCCTGCTTTTCCTTGACATTGTATCATTGAGTGATGGCAGGAGCCCAGCAGCATTCAATGCTGCTTTGATTTCTAGGAAAGAAATCTTGCAATTCACAAGAGTCGGGGAGTCCACTGGGAGTGGAAATGATGGTTTCTTTTCATGGGTCATTACTTTTCCTGACCATTTACTTCAGACACATTGAATGTTCCAATTCAGTGAAGATGAATTTCAAGGAAACCTCATGATAAAGGCTGAAAAAAATCTAAGCCTGACACTAGGTTTGGTGTTTGGGTATCAGAAATGAGAATCTAGGAAGATAATGAGGGTTTAGAGTGTTTTAGAAAACATTATTTACAAAATATTTTCATTAATGTCTTTTTAAATATGCATGCTGAATCCATCCTTCTACTTTTCTCTATTTAGTGAGACTTTTCTTATAACAATGATTTTTCAAATCCTTTAAAAAAACCGTTGAGGAAAACCAACCAATATGTTGACTGCATCTTACAATATATGTAATATTCCACACTCATTTTCTCTTGCTATTTAATAGAAAAGAAGAAGGTGCATTTCCTCATCTCTTTTGTGGAAACATAGCCCCAAATTTAGTTTTGGTAGTCTTTCCATTTACATTACTATTGTCAGTTTGTATATCGTCCCCCTTGTCTTAGAATCTAGATAACAAAATTATAAATCTGCTCAATCTCGCTCCTGTTTTTTTTCCCTTAATAGGAGAAAAATTAATAGATGATTAGAGTTGAGATCAAATTTGGACATCATAAAATTCAACCCCTTAATTTCTGTAACAAATTAAATCCAAGTATTTTTTTAAAATTCTTTATCTTTTGCTTTTGTGCTGCCTACATTTCCCAATGCATACTTCCCTTCTCCCCTTTCCAGAAAACAATCCTGATAAAATTATTTTAAAAGAGGGGAAAGTCTTGTTTAATAAAACAGACCAATATATCAATAATTAGCTTCTTCTGGTGGGGAATGCATCCTTCCTCCAACTAGGCACATGCATTGTTATTTGAGGACAAAGGATTGATTATAAGGAAGGGGTACAGAAAAAAAAATTCCTTTATGAGATGTTACCTGCACAGATACTTGAAGAAAGTTAGTGTTCTAGGAAGTGGAGAGGAGGAGGAAGTATGTTCTAGGAAATGATTTTTTGGGGACCAACCTCTGGAATGTTATAGGGACAGGAAATACAGTGCAATGTTTAGGTAACATCAACTGCGCAAGCATGACTGGAACATGCAGTGCATAAAGGGGTATAATAAGCAATTGGACTAGAAAAGCAAATGGTTCTGATCATGCAGCACTTTAAATGTAAGTCTAAGGAGTTTATATTGTATTTTATAAGCAATAGGAAACCATGGAAAAGTTTGTTCTGGAAAATGACATGGGCAGACATTTGCTTTAGGTTTTCTGAGGAAACAGACCCAATGTCTGAGAGACTTGCTCTAGTACCCATTGCTGGTTTGTCATCAAGCTTGGATTGCCAACCAAGGTGTCTTTGCATCCTTTCAGCAAAACGCAAAACCTTCTTCTTCTTCTTCTTCTTCTTCTTCTTCTTCTTCTTCTTCTTCTTCTTCTTCTTCTTGTCTTTATCTCAGAAATGTGCATGCTAAGCATGTCTTCTTCATGTGAAAAATTTTCAGGTCATGATTTGAAATAAACTGAATTTAGGAGAGAGTCACAGAATGAAGAGTTTGGGAGCTTGGGAGCTATTGCCATAAAGAGTGCTCAGAGTAGGTGGGAAGGATACACAGGAAGAGGCATGTGGGAGGAATCCTGTTTCTATTCCCTTTAAGGAGAGTGGCTGTTAATTCCTGGCTGAGGGGCACAGAGGCGGCCATATGTCAGGCTGCCTTTGCTGATTGGGGGTGTAATGTCCTCCTGGAGTGTGTATGTGAAAGGCACCAGTGTGCCTGCCAAGACTTGTCCAACCCACCTACTACTACCCAGTTCTGCTGACTCATGTGAAAACAAATGACATAGTCATGAGAAACTGGGATATGTTTCTAGCAACTCTGACTTCCTGAGTATGAAACTGGAGGAGTTTTTTTTTTTTTGGCCAGAGGTTATGCTTCCTTTTTTGAGATGAAAATCATGATTTTGGAAAAAAAGGAAAAAAAAAGTATCGGGAGTTAAGAACCAGAGGAAAAGATGATATCCAAGGTGATTGGGATTCTGAGACCATGGCTGAAAGCATTAACAATTGCTATTTGTATTCTTTGAAATCTTTCAGGTGCTTTATGTATTATCTCATTTCATCCTTATAGCAAGCCTGGATGACAGGTACTCCTGGTATCATTGCCAAGATTCTAAGGGGTTATGTGATTTTCCCATTGTTACACGGAAAGGGGATTCGAATGTGGTTCTTCTTGACTGTCTGTAATTCTAAGTATCATACCATTAAATCACTGGGATGCTGATGATACCAGATGTACCCCCTAAGGACTGAGAAGAAGGAATATAGAACACTTCCCAGTGTGACCAAGAAGCTTACAAACTGAGATCTGAGGTAGATTTAAAAACAATGATTTGATGTAATTATAAAACTGCAGGAGTAATGTAGAAGCACAAAGAACAAAATGGATGTGATTAAATAGAAAATAACATATATGACAGGTGAGAAGATGAGACAAAGACCATGCTTTGAATGAGCTCAGATTTCCAGGACTTACATTTTCTGCCCAACGCACCTTGGCTCAGGCCCTAGCCTTTGTCTGAAACACCTGTCAGTCAACACTCCACCAGAACTTCAAGGCCCAGCTCAAATATTGACTGCTTCAGGAATGCTTCTTCAATCTGCTATCCAGATGTGATTCCACCCCCCGACTCCCGCCCATACACACACACACACACACACACACACACAGAGTCATTATGTAACATTATTATGCTGTTAATTGCATTTGTAGAAACTGATGTAGTTTTCTTGTAATAATTATGGTTAATGTTTATATACCATTTTGAGCTCCGAAAAGCACTTTACATATATTTTCATCTCATTTTCACCCTTACAACTACTCTGGAAAGTAGGTGCTATTATTATCTCTATTTTACTGATAAGGAAACAGGTTGAGGTTAAGTGACTTAACTAGGGTAACAAAGCTGGTGCCTAAGGTAAGTGTGAAACTCTGATCTTCCTGATTTCAAGTTCTGTGCCCAAGGTAAAACAGCTTTTAAGTATTTGAAGTTGGATTTGAATTCAAGTCTTCCTAACTCTAGATATACTATCTACTGCGCCACCTGACTGATGAATTTCTTATTAGGGAGTCAGCCTAGATTTCAAAAAGACCTGGGCTCAAGTCCTGCTTTGACTTGCCATGCCTCCATGACAGTCCTCAAGTCCCTTCACTGCCCAATACTCTGAGCAACTCTCTTAAAACTATAATTTCCGGAGAAGGTACTAACATGCCTTAATAGAATGTATTTCCTCACCAGAGAGTTCCCTATGTCAGCAAAATGTTATGTTCATTTTCGATTCCCATGTCGTTTTGCACAGAGCCCAGATTGCACTGTAATTTTGAATATTACATAATAATCTTGACTTATAATGAACTTGTGGTCCACTAAAATCCCCAGACCTTTTTCAGACAATTAGAATTCAATGCCATATAACTATTTTTTTTGATTCATTTATTCAACATGCGTTCATTTAATAACAACTATAAGCCAGATGCTAAATACCCAAAAACAAAAATGAAAGTCTTTGTTCTCAAAGAATTTAGATTCTAACGAGGGTAAAAATAAACACAAGAAAGTTAATACAACATATGTACTTAGCAGATACAAAGTTATCTTTACTGAGGCATGGCATTAACAACTGGCCTGATCAGGACTTCCTGTAGTTGGCAACACTGGAGGTCAACTTTTAAAGAAGTTAGGGATTATCTGAAGTGAAGATGACAAGGGACAGGCAGACTATACAAACATGTAGAGATGGAAGTTGGAATGTCTTCTAGGTGGGATAGCAAGCAGCTCAGCTATGTGGTAAGATAGAGTATACGAAGGAGAGTGATGTGTAAGCAGCTTGGTAAAACAACTCAGAATAAGATGGCAAAAAAGCTTTTTTTTTTTCCCAGCTTTGACATTGATTCAAAAAAGACCAGATAAGGGCACAGAGCTTGGAGCTCCTAAAGGCCCTGTGTCTGAGATACAGGGCAATAAGCCCAAGCAGGACTCAAACTTTCTTCCCTTCCTATTTCTTCCACACTTCCCCCCACCTAGAAACCAGCTCAGAGTATAGAGGCATGGGGACCAGGGAGGAACAACAGGCCAGGCTTAGAGAGGATTAAATTATATTTGATTTTGTTTTATAAAAGAACATTACACTGAGGTTTGGACATCCCCCTGGGTGTCCAAGACCCCCAAGAGGAGCCATGATTTCTGCACAGTCATCCCTCAGAAGCCCAGGGAGAGCTCTTTCTTGGCTTGGCTGGAGTTGTGGGGTGAGGTGATGGGGTGGCCACAAGGATTTAGGCTATTGAATTGCCCATGTTTCCCTTTATTCTTGTCTGCATCTTCAGATGCTGATGGGGATCTTCAGAGAGAATGGGGCTAGTTAGGGGGGCCATCCTGGGGAGCCTTGTCCTTGAATTTTCTCCTGCCTTCCAGCCCTGGGCTCACTCACCTGAAAAAACACTAATCCTGGTACCTAACATTGTCAAACCTGCAACAGTAGTTAGGGGCAGAGAAGAGGGTCACCTGAGCTGCTTGGCAAATAACTCATAGCTGTCTTCTACTACCTGGTGCTCTTGGCAAATGAAGTCCACGTCATGCTTGTGCAGAAACTTGGCCTCCACCATGGCTCTACAAATGAAGAAGATGCTGAGGTCATGTCTCTCCAGCCTTGCACATCTTTCTCAGGGTCTGAGCACAGGAGGTCACACAGCAGCTCTTGTTCTGACACACTTGTGGGCCTCATGATGAACCAGATCTGCTCCATGAAATGCAGGTCTGGGGACAATCCTCTGTGACAACAGGAAATCTCCTCATGTGTGATGAATGTGATGGGCAGGTAGTTGAATCAGTCCATGAAGTTTTTCCAGAGCTTTATGTTGTAGTCTCTTGCATTTATCAGACAAGCAGTTGATGCTGACACACTCATGGGTGCCATGGAGGAGGAAGAAGTTCTTGGGGAAATGGACCTTGTAGTCCAGCAGCTGAAAAATAATTCCCAAGGACTATTTGCCCCAGTTCACACAGTCCCCTAGGAAGAAGTAGTTGCTCTCAAGGGAAAGCCCCCATAGTCCAACAATCTGAGCAGGTCATAGTACTGGCCATGGATGTCATTGCAGATCTTGAGCAGCTCAAGCTCCAGAAGGATAGTCTGGCCCAGAAGGATCTCCCAGGACATGAGATACAGGCCAAAGATCTTGTTCTCAATTTGCTTTGCATTCTTGCTGATCTGGGAGCCCTCCACTGGATACTGGCCTCAGAGCCCTCCAAGCTCTTCAAATACAGTCCCCCTCCCTAAGAGCTTTAAGTGCCAAAGAGGAGTGTGTATTTTGGTGGTAAGAGGGAGTTTCTTGAGGAGTGGAGTGGCTTGATCAGACCTGTGCTTTAGAAACATCAATTTGGCACCTCTCTAGAGGTTGGATATTAAACAAAGCATTTAACCACTCTTTTTTCTTCTTTTTTTTATTTAATATATTTAGTTTTCAGCATTGATTTTCACTAATTTGAATTACAATATTTCTCCCCATTTCTACCCTCCCCCCCACTCCAAGGTGGCATATATTCTGGTTGCCCTGTTCCCCAGTCAGCCTTCCCTTCTGTCACCCCACTCCACTCCCATCCCTTTTTCCCTTCCTTTCTTGTAAGGCAAGATAAATTTCTATGCCCCATTGCCTGTGTATCTTATTTTCCAGTTACATGCAAAAACTTTTTTTTTGTTTTTGAACATCTGTTTTTAAAACTTTGAGTTCCAAATTCTCTCCCCCGCTCCCTTCTCACCCACCTTCCCTAAGAAGTCAAGCAATTCAACATGGGCCGCAAGCATATCATTATGTATAACCCTTCCACAATACTCATGTTGTGAAACACTAACTACATTTTGCTTCTTCCTAACCAATCTCCCTTTATTGAATTTTCTCCCTTGACCCTGTCCCTTTTTGAAAGTGTTTGTTTTTGATTACCTCCACCCCAATCTGCCCTCCCTTCTGTCATCCCCCCTTTTTATCTTCTTCCTCCTTTTTTCCTATGGGGTAAGATACCCAACTGAGTATGTATGGTATTCCCTCCTCAGGTCAAATCTGATGAGAGCAAGATTCGCTCATTCCCCCTCACCTTCCTTCTCTTCTCTTCTTACAGATCTGCTTTTTCTTGCCACTTTTATGCAAGATAATTTGCCCAATTCTATCTCTCCCTGTCTCCCTCTCTCAATATATTCCTCTCTCATCCTTTAATTTGACTTTATTTCTTTTAGATATCTTCCCTTCATCTTTAACTCATCCTGTGCCCGCTCTCTCTCTCTCTCTCTCTCTCTCTCTCTCTCTCTCTCTATATATATATATATATATATATATATATACGATATACATATATATACACACATACATATATACATACATATACACTCAAATATACATATATTTATATATATACACAAACATATATATGCATATTCCCTTCAGGTACCCTAATACTGCGGTCTCATGAAATATACACATCATCTTTCCATGTAGGAATGTAAACAGTTCAACTTTAATAAGTCCCTTGCAATTTTTTTTGTTCTTTTTCTTGATTACCTTTTCATGCTTCTCTTGATTCTTGTGTTTGAAAGTCAAATTTTCTATTCAGCTCTGATCTTTTCACTGAGAAAGCTTGAAAGCCCTCTATTTTATAGAAAATCCATATATTGCCTTAGAGCATGATATTCACCTTTGTTGTGTAGGTGATTCTTAGTTTTAATCCTAGCTCCATTGACCCTTGGAATATTGTATTCCAAGTGCTTCAATCTCTTAATGTAGAAGCTGCTGGATTTTGGGTTATTCTGATTGTGTTTCCACAATACTCAAATTGTTTCTTTCCGGCTGCTTGCAATATTTTCTTCTTGACCTGGAAATTCTGGAAAGTAGCCACAATATTCCTAGTAAATTTCTTTTTGGGATCTATTTGAGGAGGTGATTGGTGGATTCTTTCAATTTCTATTGTGACCTGTGGATCTAGAATATCAGGGCAGTTCTCCTTGATAATTTTTTGAAAGATGATATCTAGGCTCTTTTTTTGATCATGGCTTTCAGGTAGTCCAATAATTTTTGAACTATCTCTCCTGGATCTGTTTTCTAGGTCAGTGGTTTTTCCAATGAGATATTTCACATTGTCTTCCATTTTTTCATTCTTTTGGTTCTGTTTGATAATATCTTGATTTCTCATCAAGTCACTAGTTTCCACTTGCTCCAATCTAATTTTTAAGGTAGTATTTTCTTCAGTGGTGTTTTGAACCTCCTTTTCCATTTGGCTAATTCTGCCTTTCAAGGCATTCTTCTTCTCATTGGCTTTTTGGAGCTCTTTTGCCCTTTGAGTTAGTCTATTTTTTAAGGTGTTGTTTTCTTCAATATATTTTTCTATATTTTTGGGGGGTCTCTTTTAGCAAGTCATTGACTTGTTTTTCATGATTTTCTCTCATCCTTCTCATTTCTCTTCCCAATTTTTCCTCTACTTCTCTAACTTGCTTTTCCAAATCCTTTTTGAGCTCTTCCATGGGCTGAGACTAGTTCATGTTTTTCTTGGAGGCTTTTGTTGTAAGCTCTTTGACTTTGTTGACTTCTTCTGGCTGTATGTTTTGGTCTTCTTTGTCACCAAAAAAAGATTCCAAAGTCTGAGACTGAATCTGGGTGCGTTTTTGCTGCCTGGCCATGTTCCAAGCCAACTTACTCAACCCTTGAGTTTTTCAGCGTGGTATGACTGCTTGTAGAGTAAAGAGTTCTACGTTCCAAGCTTGAGCGGATGCACTGCCACAGCAGCACTCCTCCTGAAATGCCCCCTTGCACAGGGGCGTGCAGCCCCCTTGCTCAGGGGCGTGAAGTAACACTCCACTTACTGGAACACTGTGACCCCTGAGTGAACCCAACTTACTGGAACAGCACTGATCAAACACCTAACGTAAATCCTCAGATCTTGCTCAAGATGTGTTTGGCACCCGATGGGCAAAACTAGATACGCTCTGCTAACCACAATACCCTGCTTTTGTAACAGCTTGCTTACACCTGCTCAAGGCTCACGTATAAGAAGCTCTAGATTCTTGAGCTCGGGGTTGCTCTCCTCTGGACTTGTGGTCTATGAGGCAGTCACTGGCTGGCTAATAAATGATGCTCAATATATTCTAATTTGGCTCGGTCTGTGTTTCTCAGTCCGTACATTTCACTCCTTCCCCAAGAACCCCCAACCCAGACTGGACTTAGATCTTCAGCAGTCTCTGCACTCCTGCTCTGATCAGCCACTTAATTCCTCCCACCAGGTGGGCCTGGGGCCTGAAGCAATTGCAGCTGTAGCTCTGTAGCTGCCCCACCTCCACTGCCCCTGGAGCAGTGGCCAAACCACAAAGTCCTTTTTACACTCTGTCCCCAGCAGCTTTTCCCACTAACCTCCTCTGTTGTCTTTGGTGATTATGGGTTGAGAAGTCTGGTAACTGCCACAGCTCATTGATTCAGGGTGCTTGGGTACTACCGCTCCAGCCGGCTCCTTGTCTGGTTGGTCCACACCACCCATGCTGGGCTCTGCTCTGCTCCCAGCTCCATGCGCAAAAGACCTTACCTAGAGACCATCCAGGCTGTCCTGGGCTGGAGACCTGCTTCCCTCTGCTAATCTGTGTGTCCTGCAGCTCTAGAATTGGTTCAGAGCCATTTTTTGTAGGTTTTTGGAGGGACTTGGCAGGGAGCTCATGCCAGTCCCTGCTTTCCAGCTGCTATCTTGGCTCCGCCCCCCGCATTTAACTACTCTTGCTCTGAGTTTTCTTTGCTGTTAATATGAACGAGAAGAGTAGATGGCCAGAGAAGTTCCCTTCCACCTGTAAATCCCTGACTCCATGATTCTTTCGAACAATCTGTTCAGTTTTCATTCCATTATATCAGCTAAATCCTCCTGTAAAAACAACATTCATGCAGAGAGATCTCTGCCATTCATCTCCCTTACTTCAAGCAGTAGATATGGGATCTAATTGGAAGGGCTGGGGTTTCAATTCTGCACCAAAATTAGTGTAATCACAGAAGGTCTGGGATTGATTGAATCAATCAATCAGATATGTAAACAAGGTATGAACAAGTCTTTAATCAATTTGAGAGGAATAACATGCTTTGATTATTGGATAAATATAAACGGTGTTAGATAGGAAAGAGTTAGCAATTGAATAAACAGATCAGACATATGTCTGGGCCTATGTGTACCCCAACAAGTGAATTCAGAGCTGAGCATTTCAGAGCAATTCTGTAAAGCACTAGTACAATCATGCAACATATGACCCTTGAGAAGTAATTGCCCTTGGGGACACGGGGGTAGGGGAGTTATTTTTTTCTTTTTCCTCCCCAATGACAAAATGATAACCTTGGGACCTATGAAAGGTCAGACATTCTGGATGTCCCATTATCTCCCAATGTCTCCCCAGAAAAAGTTTGAATACTTGCATCTGCATTAAGACCTGAGAGAATCACTGAGAACAAATCTAACAAAGAGACTTTAAGTATTCTTCAAGGACACTAACCCTCAGAGTTCAACAGAGAGTGACACCTAAGGGTAGCTTTAGGAGGATTCCATGAAGGAAGAAAAATACTTCCAATAATTATCCTTTGTATGCAGATGCTTTCTGAATTTGAACCCATATTGTGTAGATAAATTGTGTTCAAGGGGAGATTGTGCCCCTGATTTGGGGAAATGTATCCAAAACAACTGCATTTAAACATTTTAAACATCCTTTTCCAAAAAACTATTTAACTCTAGCTTATAATTAATTGGGGCTTATAATCAACAGTACTAGAAACTTCAAACCTTCTGGGTTACCCCCTGTAACCCTGAGGGCCACTTTCTTGGGACCCGAATGGCCAGTTTGTGTGAGATTTCAAAAAACAAATCATTGCTCCAGAGGATGTGTTACATAATACATGATCTTTTTGACTTCAATTGGCCATAAAATAAATGGGAACTCTCTCCTGTGTTACAGATATGTTACCTGAGATTGGCCTTGAGGTCCTGAGAGATTAAGTGACTCACCTATGGTCACTTAACTAGTGTTGACTCTGAGCCTACATACCATATTGGGCTTACTCTCTGAATATAATTTTCATGGCTGTGAAAGGGAGAGTGGACAGTGGATTTTAGGGCACGTAATTATTAAAGGTAAAAAACAAATTAACAAACAAAATACCAGACAAATGACTGGATTTTAAACTTAGTCTTATACAATGAAAAAGGCATTGGCATTAAGTTCAGTGGAACTGGGTTTGAATTTGTGACCTTAGGTAGACAAATTCTTCTCTTCAAGCCTTAATCAAATGAGGGGGGGTCAGATTGCATGGCTTCTGGTGTTTCTTCTCTTCCTAAATCTATGATCCTATGAAAAGAAATGAGGTTCTGGCTTACCTCCAAAATAAGGGACTCATTTGGTCAATGGAAATACATTATAAAAGTGTGTGAGATTTCTGGGGACATTCTAGGTGTTTTCTATACCTGTAAGTGGGTGACCTCCACTTTTGCCCATTTGAGATTTGTTTGTGCTGGCAAAACTGGCCAAAGAACTAGACCTGAATCAGATGTGCATTTTACCCCTTTATCCCTGAGATCTCTCCACTATTGGAAGGCAGGTTAACCTTGAGAAATTTGCTTTGCTCATTGAAAAAAAATAAAATAAAATAAAAATGTGGCTTATTCAGAAAGTGGTAATTAATTTTCTGCAGGGACCAAAATCACTCTGCCTAAAGCAAAATCCTTCTGACATTATGAAATGTCACCATGCAGTTAAAGCACAATTAGAAAGCCATTCTCAGAATAAATCTCATTAGTTTCCAGAGGCCTCATGAATAAAGGGAAAGGAAATGTTATCATGTTTGACTTTTATCCCTGTTTTCCCAAACAGTTGTATACTCAGGGAAACACAGATACACACATACACATACAGATATATACACATGTGTGCACATATACATACACACATACACACATCCCTGATTTTAATAACAATGAATGATTAAAAATAAATGTTTTTAGAACAGGAGGAATATCTCAAAATATATCTATGTAGACTTTGTCTCTCACACATCACTTGCTTGTTTATTTTCTAGATAGAAAGTACAATGTTGAAAGAAATCTTGTGAATTTCTTAATTGAGATCTTGTATTTAATTGTGGGGTCATGAATCAGTGTTTATTCTATTAGGAGGTCTTAAGATATCAGTCATGGGAAAAGCTCATAGATTTAGAACTGGAATGGGCCTTAAGGATTGTTACCACCAGCACCTTACAGATGAGAACTGAGACACAGAGTTTAAATGATTTTTCCCCACGTCATACAGCCAGTATGTGACAGAGACTAGATTGAGACCTTGATTTTCCTGCCTCCAATTCCAGAATTTCCCAATTCGTTCATTCACTTACTTATTCTTTTAAGCCCAACACAAAAGCAATCTTCGCGGGAAGTCTTCCCTGATGTTACTGGTTGGGAATGGTCTTTCCCAAATGACTTCAAAGAGCATTTTGATTTGCATCCTTTTGCTACATTTACAATTGTGAAATAAGAGCTATCATTGTCCTGGTTATATAAATGAGGAAACTCATCACAGAGAAGTAAAGTGACTTACCCAAGATCCCCCAGCTAGTAAATGGTCATACAGTATTCTAAATCAGGGCTTCCTGATTCCAAGCCTCATGATCTCTCTAATGTACTGCATAGCCACCCATCTAAACTTTTTGAGTACAAGAACTATGTCTTTTGCCTTTCTTTCCAGAGTGTATAGCATACCTTTTGGCACATAATAAGTATTTACTACAAGTTTGTTGACTAATTGATTCTATTTCTTTTCAAAACAATGTGTGATGGGTGTTCTAAGTAGAAAGTTAAGTAAGGAGAATAGTGAAGCCTTCCTGCAGGTGATGTTGAAGTTGGCTTTTATAGAATAGATATGAAGTCAAGAGTTAAAGAGATATAGAGAATGAAATCCTGCCATAATTAAAAAGATGACTAAAAGCACCCAGGTGTGAGAGCTCAAAGGTTGATGGATAGTCATAGGTCAATAATGTGTCTAAGTTGGTTGAAGCTAGAGTGCATTTAGGTGAATAGCATGACATCCTTCAGGGAAGGGAAGATTTGCTAGGTTGTGGAGGGACTGGAAAGGAGGGCAAAATAGATAAAATCAAAACATATATGAAAATAGTGATATAGCTAGAAACAGAAATAATTGTCAAAGAAAGAGGATTCTGGATTATTTGGACAAAAGCAGCATATTCCCTTTCTGATAATGTGTAGGTCATGGTAGCAAACATGGAATTGTCTTCACGCTGTGAATTCGGTTTCAGTCCCTTGAACATGATTAGTGTGTTTGTGTGTCTGCATGCTTGATCCATTTGGGCTTTTTCTCATTTGTTTATTTTTCCAGATCCTCTGCTGAACCAAATAGGAAGATATATTTCTTGTTTACCAGTTGTGGGAATATTTATTTCCAAATGTGTTGTTGAAAGAAAGGATTCAGTGTAGTCCAGCAAACCCTGGAGCATCTACTTTGTTAAATATTGTCTCTGTTCCCAGCATATTCAGGTTTGCATTGTTAAACATTGATAAATATGAAAAAAATAAAGAAAAACTCCTGTAGCAAGGTAAAGAGGATAGTTGAATTAACTCCTAACAAAACCCAGAGGGAATGCCTAAAATTGGGGGAGAAATCAAAACAGCAGGCAGAAACCAGCCCAGATCCCCCAAGACAAGGAGCAAGAGGAGAATCCCTGGTTTTCATTTTTAATTTTAATGATCTGTCCAGTGTCATGAGCTCCATGTCATCTCTAACATACAAAAAGGAAAAGAAAAAAAAAAGATTCAACCAATCCCAATAGGCCCAGCACCACTAAGATTGTGAAGGGGTAGTGAAGTTACTTTGTTTGCCGTGGAAAGACCTCTGGGTTTGAAGTGAAAACATGGATACAAGTTCTTGATTAATCTCTCTGGGACCTTGGGAAATCATTACCTTCCAAGATCTTTCATTTCCTCATTCATAAAATGGGCTTAATAATATATGCCCTACCTGAAACACTAGCTTTTGAGGATAAAATAAGTTTCTCTATGGAATACTTCTCAAATATCTAGGCTATGGCATACACATGGGGCCCCTCTAAACTCCAAGTGTGAATAAGCCGCCTCCAAAAAACATAGCTCAAGAGTTTCTATTATTTTTCTCTTAGAAGACAAACAGGATACATTAATTGAAGACAAACAATACTTAATTAAATAGCAAAATAGTTGTGATGAAAGATTTCTCACATATTCACAAGGGAATATTCTCTATATGGAGGATCCAAGAATGGGCCATAATTACCCCTGATCTTAAAGAAATCATAGTGGTTCCCAGAACAGGTTGAAACCAATTTTTTTTCTTTATTTTTAAAAAGTTTTAAATAACTCAAAATTTTAGAATTAAAAATTAACTAAAATTTAATTTTAAAATTTAAATTTTAAAAATTAATTTTAATTACAAAAATTGCTCCCCTATCATAGATATTTGAAAATGAAAAAAAAAAGATCATGTTTTACCCCACTCGTTTATGTACAAAATATAATTTGACATGGAATTTTAAAAAAAAATCAAATAAAGACTTGTGGACCTTCTTTGTAATTTAGGTTCTAGTTGCTTAAATCACCTGAATGTATTAGACCACTTCCCTTCATTGCTCCAATCTGTCTCATTGCCTTTTTTTAAGCTACTCTCTATGCCTAGGATGTACTTTCTCTTTCTTTTTGCTTGAAGAATTCCTACCAATACCATCAAGCCAAATTCAAAGGAAGTCTTCCCTGGCCTCCTTCACTACTTAGTAGTGTGGCTTTTGTTGTCTTAGAACTCATTCTCTCCTTTCCATCCAAGCTTGTTTACTTTTCTGACAGCTAACCTTGCCTTGGAAACTTTGCATTTTCATTTCCCCTCCAATTTCTTTTGATACTGTTCTCTTTGACAATGTAATTTGTCCCAAGAGGACAGTATCTAGCAACATCAAGCTTCAGGCTATATGGAGTTTGTGAGTCTACAACCCTCAACCTATTTTCTATGACTTCTGACTGAGGAGCTTCCCTTAAATACTCAACCAGTAGATAGAATTGGCCAGCTAGGTGGCACGGTGGATAGAGTACTGGGATTAGTCAGAAAGATTCATCTTCCTGAGTTCAAATCCTGCCTTAGCACTTTCCAGCTGTGTGACCCAGGCCAAGTCATTTAATCCTGTTTACTTCAGGTTCCTCATCTATAAAATGGAGAAGGAAATGGCAAGACACTCCAGGATCTTTGCCAAGAAAACCATAAAGGGGGTCAGGAAGAGTCAGACACAACAGGACAACAGTAGATCTAAAAAGCTAATACAAAGCAATTTACTAAGATGACGTAGTAATAACAGTAGCTAGAATTCTTCCCTCTCCAATCACTATCATAATGCTGTCCCACATTCCTCTACAAATGCACAAAGTTTTCATGGAAAAATGTACACAATTAACATTCAGGCTAGGGATGGGGAATCTGCAGCCTCGTGCCCACATGTGGCCTCCTAGGTCACTGGGTATAGCCTTTTGACTGACGCTAAAGTTTACAGAAGATATCCTTTTATTAAGGGGATTTGTTCTGTGAAGTTTGGATTCAGATGAAAGGCCACATTTGAGGACCTAGAGGGCCACATGTGGTCTCAAGGCCACAGGTTCCCCACCCCTGATCTAGACCACTAGGATCATTTTAAATCACCATTTTGGCATTGTGTTTATTTGATAGCTTCCCCAGCTCTGTGTCTACCATTTGTATCTGTGTCCTTTTTATTGATGGAAATGCTAAAAGAATGTCCGAAAAACAATGTTCAAACTCATTTACCTGTGTGAACCAGGGCACCCCTGTTCTTCCTGGCCCTTTCCAAACTATATAACTACCCCTTCCCCAGTACTCCCTTCCCCATTACAATATGAGGTTTTTGAGAGCAGAGACCATCTTACTTGATTTGTTTATTTCCATAAAGTTTAGCACATACCTGGGACACAGTAAGTGCTTAATAAATGCTTTTCATTCTTTGCTTCCAGATTTGGTGTCCTTTCTACTAGAATGTCATCTGTGAAGGATAGCCCAAAGGTTAGTATAGTTGAATTTACAGTAGAGACAGGGTCATAAAATGTATTCAAATTGAACAGTGTATTAGGGACAAACTATGAAGAGCTTTAGATGCAAAGCAGAGGCACTTATAATTCATCCTAGAGACAACAGGGAACCACTGGAGTTTACTGAGTAGGGACAAGGCATAATCAGACATGCTCTTTAGGAAAGGCACTTTGACAAGGATTTAACACATACCAGACATTGTGCCCTTAGGACAGGGGATACAGAAAATTCCTATCTGGAAAGAACTTATATTTTACTGGAATTCCTTAGAAAATCTTGGGCAACAGTTTCTATTTTCCTTCCATTTCCCTTCTTCACATTGAGCTTCATCATCTTTGCTTCCTGACTGTTGCACAGGTGTTCAAATTGTTACTACTTAGTGTAAGAGAGACCGAGTGTCAACATTGCCTATACAATTCATATTCCTTGCAATAGAGGATTTTCTTGAACAATCAGAACAAATCTAAGTTCCATGACCATTGAGGCACTTTCAGGCAATGATTTCAGGTCTCGAGGTTATTTGTCATAGATTATAATGTTCAGAGTTTTAACTAGGTCTGGGCAACTGGGACTGTGCACAAGGGCAGAGGAACTTAAAAAGCATTGCCAATTCTCCTAATCCTTCTGTAAATAGAAACAACTGAACTTATTAAGTAGTTGTTAAAAATAGGAAACTAACTGATACTCTGCTTCCTTTTCCTATTTTCTGTCTTTTAGATAAGATCCCCCTCAAGCCCAACTTACTCGCTATCCTGTCTAACATGGGGGTTTCCCCCATTCACAGTCTCACAGTGTTCTGATCTCTCTTTTCTCTTGCCTCTGAGAAATGACTTCTGTACCGCTTTTGCTCCTTGTCATTGATTTAAGAGATATATCTGCATCAAGACAACTAGGACTTGCCCTCAGATTGCTGAAATTAAAAAATAAAACAAAACACTAACAGCATTTGAACTCCCTGGGTAGGTGCAAGTGTCTCAACTTAGAACTCAGTGGGCAAGATAATGGGTGGGGAATCAACTTATCATGTTATTGCTACAGGGGACACTTTTGATGAGGATATTTATCCTACTTATGTAGGACACCATGTTTGCTGAGACTTTGACTTTTGGAATTTTGAGAGGCTACATGAATCACTGAGGATTTTATATAGCCAATATATATCAGAGGTAAAACTTGAACCCAGATCTTCTTAGCTCCAAGGCCAGCTCTCTAACCCCTATTCTATGTTCATTCGTAGAAGTCGTGAAAAATGACTTACAATAGGCGTCTTCTACATTTTCTCTTTCTTCCACCCCTGGTGAGCTCCTTCCCCTCATGCTACCCTCCTCCAATGACAGTCATACTGGCAAGCAGGCTCCTAATGTCCTGGAGTCTCTTCCCAATGGAATCTTAGTTTTGGGGGTTCTCCTACCATACCCTATTACTTTTTTCTTAAAAACATTCATTGAGGGCATGTTTCCTGCTACACAGTCCTACCCTAGGCATATCTCTGAAAAGTCTTTTCACATCTTAAACAAAACACGAATGTGTTCTTAGGCCCATTCCTTTAAATCTGTCTTTTTAAAAGGTACCACCACACCCATCCTCACTTAAGACTGTCTTTTCTAAAAGGAGAGCTAATATTCCTTCCAGATTTGAGTGGAAAAGTTGCTGTTTGTGACTTTGCCATTGGTAGACAATACCATGATTATGATGTCACAGAGGGAGGCTGGATGATTTCAAGTGAACAAGCAGCAGCTGGAACAGATGTACTCATAAGAGAAAATACATCCTCCAGTTAAAAAATATTGCCTCAAAGGATATTCTCATAAAAACAAAAGAAGAGGGACAAGAGGGGGGTGACACAATCTGGGCTTGCTGAAGACATGCTGAAAATGTTGAAGTGTATCTTTTTTTTTCTCCATTAGAAATGAATTTCAAACTAAAAGAAACTAATGAGTTTACTCTTGTCCTTGAGAAGCAGCATGGTGCACTGGTTAGGGCTGTGGACTTAGAGACAAGAAGACTTGGGTTCAAACGTTGATTCAGATACTTACCAGCTGTGTGATATTTGCCTCAATTTCCTCATTCGTAGAAATGAGACAAATTGAACAGCTTCTGAGGTCCCTTAGATTTCTAGTACATTGCTCCATATAGCAATACATTTTAAATATTCCCTGATAAACCATTTTCCTTGAAACACCTGGTAGAGGCCATCAAGCATTTGCTAAATGTCTAGGAAAACAAAGGCAAATTCAATTCTGACCTTAAGGAACTTTTATTCTTATGGAGGAAGACAACCCATAATTGGGTATTTACAAGACATATACAGAAAAGAGGGAAGGTCAAGTAATGCAGAAAGACCAAGGAGACCAGTATAGGCCTTCCTCCCAAAGATGGTGAAATCAGAGCTCAGATTTAGAGTAATCCAGGGGAAGTAAGAGACAGAAGTGAAGGAGGAAAATAGTTCAGGAAATAAGCACAAAGGCCAGAAGAGGGGATATGGAGTTTTGTGTAAAAGGAAAAACAAATAAACAAACAAACAAGAAGACCAGCATAGTCAGGTCACAGGGTTCATGAAGGAGTCAGAAAACGGAAAAGGTAGGGACGTTATAAAATATTGTAAAGGACAAACTGAAGAGCTAATTTTTGATCCCGGAAGTAAATGAAAAACTAAATGTTGCAGAGTAGGAAGGGGACATGGGATGAACTACACCTTAGGAAAGCTGAGCAGAGAATGCATTGGATTGGATTGAAACCTGAGACAGGGAGACCAGCCATAGTCTAGGTGAGAAGAGATAAAAGCCTGGACTAGTGGTGTGAGTGAAGAGGAGGGATATATATGAGAGATGAAGGACTTCTTGCAGCAGACAGATATATCATCCCCATTGGACAGCTCTTTTTGTTAGATTGCTCTTCTTATCAGACTGAAATCTCTACCATCTGCCTCTATGCTGAGTCCTTTCCATATCTCGAGCCATGACAATGCTGGTTTCTTTTCTGCGAGACAGACATTCACCTGCTCCAGAATGTTTATACATAAACACACACACACACACACACACACACACACACACACACACACACACGCGCGCGCACACACACATCAGCTGTTTTTGTGGTCGCCGAGAACTGGAAATCGAGGGGATGCCCATCAATTGGGAATGGCTGAAAAATTGTGGTACATGAATGTAATAGAATACTATTGTGCTATAAGAAATGATGAGCAGGAGGACTTTGGGAAAACCTGGAAAGGCTTATATGAACTGATGTCGAGTGAAGTAAGCAGAAACAGGAAAATATTGTACAGAGTAACAACCACAGAGTGCAGTGACTGATTTTGATAGACTTAGCCCTTCTCAGCAATTCAAAGACCTAAAACTTTTCCAAAGGACTCATAATGGAAAATACCATCCATATCCAGAGCAAGAACTATAGAGTTAGAATGCAGAGTGAAGCAGACTCTTTTCTCTTTTATTTTGTTTTGTTTCTCATGGTTTCTCCTTTTTGTTATAATTCTTTTATGCAGTATGACTAATGTGAAAATGTGTTTAATAGGAATATATGTGTAGACCACATATCAGATTACATGCCATCTTGGGGAGGGAGGGGAAAGAGAGGAAGAGAAAATTTAAGACTTATAGAAATGAATATTGAAAACTGAAAATAAATAAATTAAATAATAAAAAACATAATATTTGACCTGGGCTCAGGAAGAACTAAGTACAAATCTCATCTCCGATGTTTATATAACAGCTTTATGATCTTGGGTAAGTACTTAACTTCCTTCAGCTTCAGTTTCCTCATCTATAAAAAGGGGATGATAATAAAACATACCTTCTAGGGTTGGAGGGGTAATAAGATAATATTTGTAAAATGTTTTATGAACCAAAAAGGGTTATATAAATGCAAGCTGTCATCATCAACATCAGCATCACCAGTGCAGCACCACCACCACCATTATTATCATCATTGTCACCATAACCACCATCACTACTACCAACTACCAGCAAAACCACCACCACCATCATCATCATTATCATCATCATCATCATCATCATCATCATCATCATCACTATCATCACAACCATCACCACCACCACCACCATCATCATCATAGCCATCATCATCATCATCATCATCATCACTATCATCACAACCATCACCACCACCACCACCATCATCATCATCATAGTGGTTATCATCATCATAAGCTGCTCTATTTGGAGTCAGAATTCACAGTCTAAAGTCCCTCATCTTCCACCTACTGCCTGAGTGATCTAGGTATTGCTTAATCTCTGCAAATCACTTAAACTCTTCAGGCCTCCGTTTCATTTGCTGTGGTCTCAAGGCCACAGATACACAACCCCTGAGCTAGACCACTAGGATCTTTTTAAATCACCATTTTGGCATTATGTTTATTTGATAACTTCCTCAGTTCTGCATTGTCTGCAAATTTGCTAAGTATGCCATTGTATTTGTCCATTTTATTGATGGAAAGACTAAAAGAAGGTCCCCAAAACAATGTCCCAATTATTTTACTTGTGCAATCTTATGTAAGCTATAGAAATTCTTGTAACCCCAGTCTTTGGCAGTCAAAACTGGGCTTTGAATAGAAATGGCCCCCTATGTGGTCCATTTGAGCTCTAAATCTATGATCCTAGAATCCCATTATACAGCAAACCACCACAGCATAGTTATTAGAACATAAACTCTTTGAAGGAAGGAATTTTTATTTTTGCATTTGATTCTACATCTAGCTCAACATCTGAAATATGTGTTTATTGAAATGGGTTTAATTGAATTGCATTTATTGTGTGACCCAATTTAGATAAAATATTGCTTTTCCTGAAACCTATGATGGAGTTTGGGTCAGTTGAGTCACCTTGTAGTTTGAAAAATAAGCTGTGCAGTGCAGGGTATAGATTCTAATATAGATAAAGAAATAAGGGTCTCCTCATTTCAGACATTATGTAGAAATAAATTCTACCAAAGTCAAGGAAAACCGACTCGTTGCAAATGACACAAAATTGGCTCCAGATGCTTCGTTTCATTAATACCTTCAGGAAGGAAATTTGACAGCTTAACCCCCATGTCTCTTAAAGGCGAATGTCACCTACATAGCAATGGTATAAAATATAGACATGCAATTTTATTTCTTGGCCATACTCAGACAAAGAGCAGCCAAATAATTCCAGGAACCACTTCCAATTTCTAAGTTCCAATTAACCAAATCTGGGCAGTTCTGACAAAGACCTAGCTGAAAGACGGCAGCCATGTTGATGGTGCTTTGCTTGCAGATAATTGGGGAGGATGGTGGAAAATATGGCCTTTATCTTCTATCAGGTCAAGGCAAGGCTGAAGACAGTGTCTTTGTTGAGAAATGCTGAGTCATACAATACATCAGCTCCTTGATAACTCCTGTATCCTGCTTTCCAATCTCTTAATGTCTACCTCAGCCTGAAACAGCTTTTTCTGCTGACTTCTCACTTACCTTATAATTATGGATGTCTATCCTCTAGAGAAACCAAGTTTCCAGACTTAGCTTAGCCCTCTTGATTATACCCACTTGGATCTAAATTGGGATCCAAGTTAATAAGTCAAGAAGCATTTATTAAGTGCCTATTATGTCCTAGGCACTGTAGTAAATTCTAGGGATACAAAGGAAGGTAAAAAAACCTGTCTCTGACTTCAGGGAACTCACATTTTAAGTAGAGACACAATAAGCAAGCCACTATCTACCCACAAGAAAGATACAGACTCCCAAAACTCTTTCCATAGGAACTGATTGCCTCTCTGCCAGTCTTGTATTTTGACCTAATCACTGGCATCTGTCAGATCCTATGTGAAATATTAGACATTTCTTTTGAACGTATCATTATTGGTATGAACCATACTGATATAACTGAAAGTTTCAGTCATGACTTATCATGCTGGAATCTTGAATGCTAAAGAGACCATCTGGAAAGACAAGACCAAGAAAGTTAAGGTTGGTAACTGGGAAGAGAAGACAGAAGACAAGCACAAGACCTGGAGCTTTCTTGAAGTCATTTGTCAAAAAAGAAATACTGAGTCAGTTACAAGGTCAGCAATCAATAGCGAAGATGATGATGATGATGATAATGACAACGATGATGATGATGAGGGGTGTGTGTATGCATTTGTATTTAGTATTATATATTTTAAAATAAAAAAAGAACCTTCTAGATTCATTTGCGATGCTTTGTAATGATCTAGACCAAATTTATGATTTTGTAGTTAAGGCAATTTGGGTCCACAGAGGCTGATTGATTGGGTCAAGGTCATATTATAGTGAGTGGCAGAGCCACTCATTGAAACCATATCCTCTAGCTTCAATCCCAGCATTACTTCCCCTGCACCAAATTGATGCATGCTTGAAGTAGGGCATGAGAAAGAACAATGAGCAGACTTCTGTTCGTGTTCTCTCACCCTGCAGTCTGGAAAGCAGCATCAGGTTATTTCACAGATGGAACATCTGGAGATTCAGTCTTCTTCAGAGAATAGATTTCCTTCTATCAGTTCAACAAAGCCTGATTTATTTTCCCAGAAAATTATTCCCTACTGACACCAATAGGCAACCAATTGCCCGTGCTTTATGTCTCCTTTAAGACTTAAAAAGTTAAATTGAGCATAGACCTAGGGCTACAAAAGTTTTATCATGTATTCAATTCCACTCAGTTCAGCAAACACTGAATAAGCAACTGGTATGAGCAAAGTCCCTGGCTTAGCTCTGGAGACACAAAAAAGAACATCAACATAATACTTTCCTTCATGAAGCTTACACTCTACTGAACAGATAAGCACTGTATAGCAATACTAATAGTTGATATCTATTTAGGACACAACTTATAATTTCAGTGCTATCAGAAATTTCCAGTGAGGAAACTATAGCAATGCAGATTAGTACTAGATCTGTTTTTATTGAGCAGTGTTAGAGAAGATCCAATTTATAGAATTCAAGGAAAAAAATAAAGGAGAGATTAAATGATGGACCAGTGTTGCCCATGGTCTGGGAGTCTGGCTCTCTATCACAATGCCTTAAAGTTCCTAAGCGTTTGATATTTTTTTTCTTTCACTTTAACCCTAAAACAACTTTGTGAGATAGACGCTTTGAGATTTAACATCTAAATTTTTAATATGGGGAAACAAAGTTTGAAGAGCATAAGTGACTGCTCCAGGTTCACACAACTAGAAAATGTCAGAGGTAGAGTACTCTGGTATTTCAGTAAAGCACTTCTGTCCCTTTGCCATGCTTTTTTTTTTTTTAAATTGATGAAATAATACTGTGTTAAACGCATAGAAAAGATATAGAGGTGAAGGCTATTGAAGTCACTATCTGATGCTGGGGGAAAGGTGAGTGTTGTGGACAACCAGAAAGTTTCCTGGAGGAAGTAGCATCTGAGTGTCACCCTAAGGGAAGGGAAGGATTTCAGCAATATGTACACATATACCTATACATATGTATATATGTATACATATATGTATATATACCTACACATATCTACACGTGTTATACATACACGTGTATATATACACAAAAACATACACAGTGAACCACATTGGTTAATTACATCTTATTACTCAATTCTGCATCTAGCTCAATTTGCTTTCTATTCAGTTATGGGTCTAGTCCAATTTGTATCTCATGAGAAAATGGCATGCAATTATGGGAATTGTAAGAAAACTCTCTGAAATTAGCCCTGTGAAGCTGAGAAGCAGACTCCCTCTAACTTATGTTTAAAGACCCTTAACTAAGAGTCTAACCTAGGTTATACAGACCAGAAACCCAGGCAGATCTGAAGGGGTTTTCTCACAATTACACATCTCAAGCAACCCATGTGTCCTATTTGAAAAGGAAAACCATTCTGACCAATCAGTTACTGTTTCCACATTCTTTTGATTGAATATAGATAAATGGGAGGAGTGGAACACCCCATTTTTCTGACTTCCAGGAGTTGCATTCATTCACTCTCCCCCCTCCTAACTCTCAAAATTCACTACTCCTCCCCAGAAAGCCCCTATTAGCCCTATTAGAAATCAGAATGCCCAATCTTGTATCCTGGTTTATATATTGTTAATTGTTTTCTTTTAATGCACCAAAAACATTTCTCCCTCTGTATTAAGGGTCCAGGACCAAGCTGAGGAAGTCTGGTCCCAATCTCCTATGCAATTGGCATATGTTATTTAGTAAAGTGATATCCTCAGAATCATGAATCTTTTTTTCCTCTGTTATTTCAGATTTCACCTGTAACAGTATCTCTCTCTCTCTCTCTCTCTCTCTCTCTCTCTCTCTCTCTCTCTCTCTCTCTCTCTCTCTCTTTTCTGTCTGTCTATCTCTATACACAGACACATGCTAGCTATTATATACACATGCATACAATCCAATCCAATAAACACTTTTAAGTGCCTACTATACGCTAGGTTGTGCTAAACGCTAGGGATATAGTTAATAAAAAGGAAAGATAGTCGTTGCTCTCATGGAGCTTGTAATCTAGAAAGGGGGCCATTATACAAAAGGAGGCAGGACAAGAGACAGCAATATGATGTCAGGGGGTACCATGCCCATATTGTTCCATGGATTTAAAACCAGGTGAAGTAGCTGGTACAAAGTGGAGTGAGATGAGTATCTGCTCTCCAAAAAGAAAGGAATTGGGAGGAGTTTGGTACCCTGTACTTCAGCCCTCCAGAGGGGAGAGGAAGCCAAGGGAGGTAGAATTAACTCAAGGTTTGAGTTTGATCTGTGGTTGTGAATTTAGAAGTGATGAGCTTATCCTGGGAGAGACATTTTGTTCCTTGGAATTGAAACCGAGCAGAGAAACAGATGCAAAGTAGAGCATATATATGTACACACTTATGCACATGCATATATAATTTTTATACCAGTGTTTATATAGAACTTCAAGGTTTTTAATGTGCTTTACAAATACTATCTCATTTGATTTTCATAGGAAGCCTAAAGCATGTATATTATTATTATCCTGATATTACAGATGAGGAAATTGCAGCAGAGGTTAAGTGATATTCCCAGGATCACATAACTAGTATCTGAGAACAAATTTGAACTTGTATCTTCCTGATTCCATGTTAGTCTCCTTTCACAGCATCCCCCAGCTGCAGTGTCCAATAGACTAAAGACAAGAAGTCAAAATTCAATCAATCAATACTTAATATTAAGTTCCTACTCTGGGCCAGGCCATGTGCTAGGCAATGGGGATACAAAGACAAAGTGAAGCAATTCCTGCCCTCAAGGAGTCAGCACTCTATGGGGAGATGATGTGGATATTTACAGACACTTATGAAACAGAAACAAAAAGAGAAGCATGATAATTTAATGTTAGGGGAAAATGCTATCAAAATGGAAGGAAGGAAGGAAACAAGGAAGGAAAGAGGAAAGGAGAGAGGAAGGGTTGAAGGAAAGGAAGAAGGGAGGAAGGAGAGGAGGAAGGAAGGAGGTAATTGAGGAAAGGAAAAAGGAAGGGAGAAAGGAAGGAACAAAGTAAAGAAGGAAAAAAGGAGGGAAGGAAGGAAGGAGGGAAGGGAAGAACAGAAGGAGGGAGGGATGAAGGAAGGAAGTAGAAAAGGGAGAGAGGAAGGCAGGAAGGAAGGAAGGCAGGAAGGAAGGAAGGAAGGAAGGGAGGGAGGAAGGGAGGAAGGAAGGGAGAAGACTTTATTAAATGCTTAATGTGCTAATCATTATACTAAACTTTGGAGATCCAGATATAAAAAGTCTTTCTTGATTCACCTCTGTGCTAGACTTTTTTTCTTTAGAATACCCAGTATTAATTTTCTTTGTTTATACATACACGTACACATGCAAACTTCCTCATCAGAAAGTAAGTCTGTGGCATTGCCTCTACAAGACCATGTCTTGAAGACTGGAGCAGGTAGACAGGAAGAATCAAAATATTAGGGGAGTTTCAAGAAAATAAATCTCATAGAAAGGCTCTCCAGGAATAATGGGAAGCTTCCTGTAAAATAGGAACCTTAACCACGTCATCAATTCTTCCCTAACAATGGGAGTTCTGGAAGTGGGGTGGGAGGGAAACTCTACTTTTGGCTCTTCTCTCCAGAAAGGGCTGGACAGAACTTCTGGGGAATGTGATAAGGGAAGTCTTGTTCAGTAAGGGTTGGACTGGATGGGTCTGAGGATCTTCTTGTCATCTGAATTGCCTTGTCTTTTCACCTTTTACCTCCAGAAATAATCCTGAAAATAATACAAAATAATAACCATAATTGACAGTTACCTAGAAAATTAAAAGTTCAGAAAGCATTTTTAATGTTTTCTAGTTTGATCTTCATAACAACCTTATGGGTGGAGAAGAAAATGACAAACCAATCCAATATCTTTGCCAAGAAAACCCCAAGTAGAGTCACAGAGAGTTGGACGTGACTGATGTGACTGAACAATATCAGAAACAACCTTGGCAGGCAAGTGCTATTATTTTTCACATTTGAGAGATGAGAAAACTGAGACCAAGGCCTTTTTAAAGCACCTACTGTCTGCCAGGCACTATGCTCAGCATATTACAAATATTATCTCAGTTGATCCTTACAGCAACCTTATAAGAGAAGAGCTATTAGTATCATTTTCAGTTAAGGAAACAGATTTTAAAAAGACTAAATGACTTATCTAGGTTCACACAATTCCTAAGGGTCTGAGGCAAGATGTTCCTGTGACATACTTCCAAGTCTAGAATTTTTGCTACCTAGAGGTCTAATAACTGATTACAAGGACAAGCAATGGCAGAAACTTGATTAGACATCAGGAGGCCTTGTTTTATAGGTTAGACTTAATGGTCTCAGCCCCCCTCAGACTGAGGTGACTTGACATAGACATCAACAAAGACTTTACAAGAGTTTACAATTTTCCTTCCTAAATGCACGTGTGTGTGTGTATGTACAGCATGTATGTTTATATGTATGTATCTATACATGTATATACAAATATATATTTTATACAAAATGTTCCTTCCACATTGTAGGGTTTAGGGGTGTGGCACCTCCCATGATCTGGAAAATCCCTGTAAAATTTTTTGGCCTTCCCTAAGAAAGCTGGATTTTTTTCCTTTTATGGGTTGTTTATCTTATTGTAAAATTTGCATTAAATATTTGGTTATAAGCTCTGTTCATCTGCTGGCCTTCACATATCATCTGTGGCTTCCGCAAAACTCCCCCAAAATTCCCATTCAATTTTTTTATGCAAACTGGCAATACATCAAAACTATGATGGAGAAAGTCATGATATGGAAGGGATGACTGTACATACATGTGCATATAGTCAGGAAGACCTAAGTTCAAATCCTGCCTCAGGCATTTACTACCTATGAGTCCTTGGGATATTTACTTAACTTTTGTATGCCTCAGTTTCCTCAACTGTAAAATAGAGCTAATGATAGTATCTCCCTTGCAGGGTTGTTGTGAAGATCAAATGACATAGTAGTTTTAAAGCACTTAACACAGTTGTAAAGCACTTTGCCTAGTAAATGCTATACAAATGTTTAGTCCCTCTTACACACATATCAATATATGTGCATATGCCTGTATTGTGTACGCAAGTGCACATGTGTGTGTGTGTGTGTGTGTGCTTGTGTGTGTGTGTGTTAGAGGAGACACAGGCATAGGCATGTCTGTAGGGTTATTTCTTCATCTAAGGTAAAGAGTGAACTAGGAGATTGTTGGCATCCTTTCCAAATTGTGGTATGTAGTCCTAGAAACAAAAATCCAGACTTGGTCTGACAAAGGTATGATCAAGCAGGTTTCCCCAACACTTAATTCTGGACACTATACCTCTATGTGATATGGGCAACCATGAAAGCTAACTCCATTTTCATCTGCAGTAAGAAAGACTAACTATCTAGGACTATGGAGGTGTTATTCCTGTTATACTCTGAATGGATCAGACTGCATTAAGGGTATTGTGTTCAGTTCTTGGCACCTTACTTTAAAAAGCACATTAATTAGAGGAAGAAAATTCATAGGAGGCCAACCAGGATGATGAGTATAGTAAAATCCCTCCAGTACATGCCTTATATTTTGAGGTAACTGATGATTGATTCCTAAAGAGCTGAGCCTGAAGAAAAGAAGTCTTAAAAGTACCATGTCATTGATCTTTATAAATTTGAAAAGCATTTATGTAGAAGAGTGATTGAAATTCTTATTCTTAGCCCTGTAGGGCAGAACCACTACTAATGCATGCAAGTTAATAAGGTATATTTAGATTGGTTGTTAGGAAAATCTTCCTAACAATTAACACTGTCATCAGATGGAATGGGTTGCTTTTGGAAGTTCTAGGTTCCTTGTCTCGATGTCGTGAAGTAAAAGCTGGATGGTTATTTGTTAAGTATGTCCTAGAGGAGATTCCTTTTTGGCTAAGTCCTGGATTAGATAGTTACAAAGGCCCCTCTTACTCTTAGATTCTCTGATTTACAATAAGGCCTAAGAGTGTATTGATTTTTTGAGACCATTTTCTCATTGCTAATTAACATTGAGGTTTTCTTTCAACATAACCAGTTAGCTTGTGATGGCTCTCTTATCCTATATTTGTGAAGTTAACTTCCTAACCCCAAAATAGAACTTTATATTTGCTCAATTCAATTTTCTTTTATTAGATGTGGGTCAATGTTTCAGGCTGTGTCATGGCCCCCACATCTCTCTTTTTCTTTTTTTTTTTGCATTCTGATTATCGTCCAATGTGTGAATGATTCCTCTAGCATGTATAATATTCACAAAGTTAGTGAGCAGGCTATCTATTCTGTTACCAGTAAGAATATTAAAAACCTATTTGCTCGCAGATAAATCACTTTGTTTTACACTTTTCTTGTACCTTCTTCCTGAGTCAGAGCTCAGTTACTGGGACTAAACATAAAAATTCCTCACTTGTACAAGAAAGTATAAAACCTTGTGCCTGGACAAGTCGTGGTGAGCACATTTATGAGATTATTCGATGTGAAGGGGACATAAGTAACTGAAAAATGGAAGGCTCATAAAGAATAATCAGCCCTATTTATGGGGCTTGTTCTTGCTCCTGAATTGATACGTAGAGATGAATTTGGCCCATAATGAAGTTAAGCCATTTTTTCCTGCCTACTCTTTGCCCCATCCCATGCATTTATATTTTGCAAAATGAGAGGGGATTGTTCTGTAATGTACTTTCTTGAGGAGTACTATTTTCTTTCCATTTCCTGTCTCTAGGACTGAATCAGCATAACTTTGGAGATACACGGTCTCTTTGAACCTTTCTTCTTACATCACTTTAATGAGTCTGTGCATTTTACCTAATAGTTTGAAAGTATTTTTTCCTTCTAATGAAGCATTCCAAAGGGTCCTTATGATTGGGTTTGATTTCATATATCCTATTGTTTTTTTTCATGTATTCATGCAATCAAAGATCTTAAAGGAGTCTCATTATGACCAGATTAAAAATCCCCTTATTTGACAGATTAAGAAACTGAGATCAGGTGCTTTTAATAGATCATGTAAAATTAGCTTCTTGCCCTGGATTTGCAAAAGCAAGTAGCTATGGAATCCAGATCCTGCCTCAGAAACTTAGTAACTGTGTGATGCAGGCCATGTTATTAATCCTCTGTTAGCATCAGTTTCTCATATGTAAAACAAGAATAATAATACAACTTACCTCACAAGGTTGTTGTAACAATCAAATGAGATATTCTACTTAAAGCCCTTTGCAAATTACAAAGCTTTCTAACAATGCCAGTTAACATGATTAGGCAGAAAACAAAGAGACTGAGAGAAACTGAATAGAATGAAGTGGGAAACATATGTGACCTAAAATCAGGAGACCCTTGGTGAGGTCCTGACTGTGGACTTTCTGGCGAAATTGACACACCACTCAGTATCAGATAGTTTACACTTCTTTGGAAAGAGGAGGTTAGCACTCAAGTTACTTACTCTAAGGTATTTGTGAGAAGAGTGCTTTAAACTGCATTAAAACTTGTTATTTCTTTCTCCATGGGCCTTTCTAGGGGCTTTCTCTGTCCCTGGTTCTTTAGGTTCTTTAGTTCATAAGATTTCCAATTATAAGTGACTTAGAGATGGCTAGACCCAGAAGCTTCAAGTGATTTCCCCAATGTCACACAACCACTGAGTAGCAGTGATACTATGGAAAGAGAGCCAGGCTTTGAGTCAAGAAGAACTGCTCTGATTCTTTCATCTGATACATATTGGCTGTGTGACCCTGGCTAAGTCAATTTGCCTCTAGCGTCCTAGCTCTCAAAGGACAAAAGTTATAGAGTAGGGGACATCTATATCTGTCAAGGGATTCTGCTCACTGAGAGGACATAGTACATCCAGTCATACACAAAAAAATAGAAGATGTTGGAAATGAATTCTTGTCTTGTGATTACAAGTCCAATACTTTTCTAAAGACCAGGAATTCTTAATCCTATTTTTGTGTCCTGGACCCATTCAGTAGCCTGCTGAAGCCTATGTACCCTTCACCAAATGCAGTTTTTAAGTGCGTACAATTAAATGCATAGCATCACAATGCAAATCAAGTGTTGGTGAAAATAAAGGCAATAAGTGGAGGCAAGATGGTGCTGTGAAAGGAGGGACTTACCAGAGCTCTCTTATAAATTCTTTCAGATACCTCTAAAAAAGTGAATCTGAGCAGATTTGAGAGAGTTAGAAGCCAGTCATAGACTGAGTACGGACAATTTCTAAGCCAGGACAGTCTGCAGGATTGACAGGACATATCTGTGGGTTGGGAGAATGCCTGGTGTGTGCAACTGCACCAGACCACACCAGAATGGGAGCAGTAGTGGAACTCAGACAATGAACCAGGCTAGGAGAGCACTAGATGTGCAAAACTAAACCATACCCAAATGGGAGCAAAAGCAGGCCCAGGGCTGAAGTGCCAGGTAGGCCTCTCAGCCCAGGACAGGAGTCTGTTGGAGGTACAGGAGACACCAGTGAAAGCCTGCAGCCATGAGAGAAACTACTCCTGAGGCTTACAGCCCACAGTCTAAAGGTCTGAAACTCACCTTCTTGAACTTCTGGGAGACATGATGACCACGTAAAATGGCTCTCATCCTTCTCTTCCTCACTCAGATAATACTTGCCTGGGAGAAACCCTAGAATAGAGGAGCCGGAAATAGGGCTTCAGTGGACTTTTAGCTTGGAAACCTAGGGAGACCCCCTCTTGCAGTGGTAGAAGGAGACTATTACTGAAAGAGGGGTGTGCCAGAAAGTCTTACCTCAGCAGAATAGAAAGAATGTCCTGAGACTCAGGGGTGTGGAGCCAGCAAGTGTCAACACCAGGATCCCAAATGTGCCTATGACCTGCCAGGGGAAGTGACAGACACCAGCACAGACAACTGCTGAGACCACCCATGCTGTAGCATGGCCATAGGGGAAGAGAAGACTTCCAGGAGCCAGAGCACCCCTCCCAGCACCTCAGAGCAGTAGCTTCAGTGTAACCCAGAGGAACTCAGAAAGACATCACCTGGCGTGAACCTTGGAACAGTAGCCAGCCCCAGCTAAGCACCAGGTGAGCAGCAGCATTATATAGCTTCTAGATGGCAAAAAACAGACATCACAGTACACAAAGCCAGTAACCAGGCCTCCGGTTCCTAGCACCATAAGCTTGGGAGAAAGCCTCCTGGGCTACAGGACCAGAGATACACTTTAAAAGCCAGCAAAAAGACAAAGACCATGAAAAAACAATACAGAAAACCAATTGATCCTTATTAAGGAGACGGGGACAACAAAATAGCAATTCAGAAGAGGAGAGCATTGACACTATACCCTCATCAGAAACATCAAAAGGGAATGTGAACTAGTCTCAAGACCAAAAATAATTCCTGTAAGAGCTCAAGGAGGATTTTAAAAACCAATTAGAGACATAAAAGAAAAAAAATGGAAAAAATCACTTGTGAAAACAAACTTTTAAAAAGTAAAATTGGCAAAATGGTTAAGGAGGTACAGAATCTAATTGG